>OZ012687.1:32823881-33038881 GCA_963942565.1 Maea johnstoni
CAAAGATTTTTGAAAACCATCTAAACCCTATCATGTTGGTATTCATTTGATAGCTCTTGCTGAGTACTCTCATATGAGTACCCACTTGCCAGGGTTTCGGTCATTTTTAGAATTTTTGCTTCATTTTGTATTGGCAAAATTCACCACCAGCAGCAAAAGGGCAAATATTTCTTGTTGTGTGATTTCTATTATACGAACCCTCATTGAAGTCTCCCATTCCAGTCCATACATTTGAGACCTGTGAAACAATACTGGTTATGAAGGCGTTTTCCTCTGCGTCGTCTATATAGACTAAGTGGGCAGCACCACCCTCAGCAGACTCGCACCACTCTCCGGCGTCAAACTGCGATTTTGGAGTAGTTTTCAAGAGGTAGCAGTGCCCTTTGTATGCCACCCAGTTGTTGGGACATGCTGCAATAGAGAAAAGACATAGGGAAAATTTAGATAAAACACTCACATACATACATGCATACATACGCACATACATACATACATACATACATACATACAAACATGCATACATACATACACACATACATACATACAAGTAGTTTCCACTACTACTTACAACTGGCTAGTCACGACTTAGCCACAGTATGGCATAACTGTGACGTATTTATAGGCATGATTCTTAACCCTTTTAATGCTGAGGCTACTTTCGTCCAAAGCACAAAGATGCAAAAACCTTTAAATAACAGATCCGAACCCTGTCATGTTGGTATTCATTGGATAGCTCTGGCGGAGCATACTCAGATGAGTACCCATGCGCCAGGGTTTCAATCATTTTTCAGGGTTTTTCATCATTTTACATTGGCCAAATTAGCGACCAGCAACATAAGGGTTAATGTAATGCGCTAGAACTCTACTCAGGACTGCCGTTGAAACCCCCATGTTTTATGTTAAGATCAGAAGTAAGTGGTATATACCTGTTTGAGACAAACTGCTGGGACACTGGTATGCACCATTGATGAAGGTACCATTTGTGCAGCCTTCAACCTGAAAGAGAATGAGATGTCAATCAAGTGATGGAATTGAAGTTGCTGACTCTCAGAGTAGTCTACAGAGTACTTAAAGTTCTAACAAACAACCAGCGCCCCCCCCCCCCCCTTCAACGGGCACGATGCATCTAATCATACGTATAGCCACAGAAGCTGAACAACAGCAATACATCACGTGTTCTGCATACCTGACTAGTTTATAGTTGAGAAGTATTTTGTCATTTAACTAATTGACGTCTGCAAAGAAAGTGATAGCCCACTTAAGTAGGGGTAAATTGGATTAGGGACCAAAACGTGTCTACTTCAGTGGGTATTTGCACTAGATGTGATCTGTGATGAATAACAGGGAAACGGTTCGAGCTGGGAAAGTTTCAACTATAGTGAGGATGTCTATAATAGGTTCTGTTGAATACCGAAGCTCTGTGTAAGGAATGTTGGGTCTATGCCCGCTTCGCATACTTGACATAATATTCGATCACTATGAATTATATGCAAAGCTTGTGGTCGATATAAGATTGTATACTAGTATTTGATTATGTCTACTTAGATGTCTTACCATTGACCAATCATTGGCTCATTATATATATGATAAAAGTAATTCTATCATGATACTCTGGTGTTGTTGTCGGGACAGGATGTGGCCTGATGCGGATTAACATTATTTGTTAATTATTCATACTATGGCTTGATATGTTTCTATAGATGTGTCGTTAAGCAACAATGTGTTCGTCTGTTTGCCCATGAGATGTTCTAGCTGCACAATAAATCGATATATCAAGACAGACCCTCAAACTAATACCACAAATAATTCTGCGCAATAGTAATAATAATAATAATAATAATAATAATAATGACGATGATGATGATTGATATAGAGCCCTTCCCACTTATAATTTTCAACTTTATAAAGAATAGTCAGTGGACAGATAAGATATGTATGGTCCATGTAGTCAAATAAACTCCTTTCGAAATAGCAATGGCTTCAGCTGTGCACACTATCAATTGATTATTATCATGTATATCAAATATTAATACCGCTTAAAGTCAATGGCGGCGTGTACACCACAGAAAAAAACTTCCGTCGTTATTTTTTTGCCTAATTTGCAGATATTAAGACAAATACGTTTTATTCTGTTTATGTTACTATGATTTCTACTTATATCTCCACCTTTGTGTTCCAAACTTAATTTAGGTTATTACGCATTTTGTTAGTTTTGATTTTCGATGTAAGTGCATCTAGGTAATTTTTGTTTTCTTATGTATATGTATGACTTTTGTAATGTAATATTACTGCAAATAAACATACTTCTACTGTTACTACTACTACAACAACTACTACTACTACTACTACTACTACTACTACTACTACTACTACTACTACTACTACTACTACTACTACTACTACTACTACTACTATTATCAGCAGCCTTGACGTTGTCGGGGAGCTCATTCCAAAAGCGTAGTGCATAGGCTCATACGGCTCTGTCATCAAACCTTTTCAGATTAGTGTGTGGTATCTGTGATAAGTTCTGAGTGTTGTTTAAAAAAATGTTCCAAAGGATTTTAGAGCAAGTTAAAGTTATTATCAATATCTTTTTTTGTAGAATTTCAGTTTTCTTCTTCTGTGAAGTCAGATTATGAAGTAACTAGAGCAGATATCAAAAAAGTAAAAATTGTGTACGTGCCCAGTTTTAAATCATGTTAGATCGTCCAAAAGCAATTTAATTAAACCTTGTCATGTTCATTTGTCATTGGATAAAACTCGCTGAGTACTCTCAGATGAGGTTTTAAACAAATTTATCAGATCTTTTGCATCACTTTGTATTGGCCAAATTAGCCACCAGCAGCATAAGGGTTAACATGCATTTCATTAAAGCGCAACTTCTGTATAATGTTTACAGTATGCTTACCATATCATACACGTTTCTATCTTCGTGACTCGAGACTGACGCGTTGCATGACGTGACGCTGACGTGATTTCCTGAAAGACGGCATTGACGTTCTGCTTCAGAGTGTTCGAACGAAAGACATGTTGGGTGGCGGTCACAAAGAGATGCGCAGCGTAACAAGGTACTGGTGTGGGTATCTACCAGGATTGCAGACCCTGGTCCAAACCTGCAGCCCTCCTTCAGACCATAAGTAGTGCACGAGGCTAACTGGAGCGCTGAGAGTATTAACGAAAATGCCGTTATGATAAGTACGCCGTTGAAATGGAACTTAAAGGTAAAGGAAAAATCATACATTTTCTTAGAGTCTCGATTGCGTCTTCCCAGCTGTCCAAGCAAACATTGTTTGACCAGTGTGTCCGAAATAGTCACGTGGTACTTGATCGTTAGTCTATAACATATGGCATTACAAGTGGCGCTTATACCAAATGAATATTCATGAGCCTGATCATTAAACCGATAATGAGACTTATACAAACAAAGCAAATAGGTTGGTAAGGATTTGGATCAGTGACATTATGGAATGTACAGGTTCAATGCCTCGTCAATAAACTGGATAAATTAATAATAATAACATTTATGCATTCCAATACTTGTTGATTTGGAACTACTATATTTGATCCTCTTTTTGCATTACTGTCTTTATATCTTATTAAAATATTAGTGAAGAATATGCAAAGTTAATAACATAGTATGTGCTGAAATTGTTAAGATGAAGTAGGCAATTGCACCCACACATGTTTAAGGATGCCTGCGACATTGCTGCGTTTCAGAGGAGTAGTACGCACATTCTCCCGAGGCAATATTAATGCCCCTGTCAACACGGTATCATTGTTGCCCCCCCCCAAAAAGGAAAACAATTCTGGCGTCAGTGTCGTATTTCGTTGAATATATATATATATATATATATATATATATATATATATATATATATATATATATATATATATATATATATATATATATATATATATATATATATATATATATATATATATATATTTATATATATATATATATATATATATATATATATATATATATAAATATATATATATATATATATATATATATATATAATATATATATATATATATATATATATATATATATATATATATATATATATACATATATATATATATATATATATATATATATATATATATATATATATATATATATATATATATATATATATTTATATATGTATGTATGTATGTATATATATATATATATATATATATATATATATATATATATATATATATATATATATATATATATATATATATATATTTATATATATGTATGTATGTATGTATGTATATATATATATATATATATATATATATATATATATATATATATATATATATATATATATATATATATATATATATATATATATATATACATATATATATATATATATACCTACAGACTTTATTTGTCTTTCACATATATCGTAGGTTATTGAGGCTATCGACCCTTAGTTAAGATGTTTAGTACGATATAACTGATTTGAATATGGGTTTAGGCAATATTCCATTTGGCATAGATATTGTTTTGTACATGTAGACCAGAGCATAGCTTTAGAATAGATGTATGTCCCCATTTGACGGCAAGGCATAACCACAGCATAACCAATTATGAAATTTCAAACTGAAAACAAAATGGCAAACATGTTTTACCTCATGTAGGTAAGGCCGCTAGTCTATTTTGTATTGCATGCTTTAATACTTCAGCCTGTCTCGATGGCTTGGTAGAAAGTCACCAAATCAAAATAGTAGGACTAAGAAACCACAAACAGATCAGTTCCGCATGTATTACTTCTATACCATTTTCCTCAAAGTAAAGATCCACTGTGGGTCCAAAATAAAGCAATTTCTGCTATTCATATGACCTAAAACTACTTATAGACCCAAAGGAAATGCGAATGTTGGAAACAAGAATGTTGGATGTAAAGAATACATAATACATTTGGATGCAAATTTGTGGTTTCAAAACCAAACATTTTGACACCAAAAATCCCCTCTCCAAGTAAGTTTCATTGTGATTTTGACCATTGACCATTTCATGTCATTTTTTTATGAATAAGCTTGTATATATGGGGCATTCAATTTTCCATTTTGCCTATCGTCCCTGGTCATGCCATATTGAGACTTTATCTTGACCAGCCAGTTATTAACGGTGAACGAACCCGGGGTCACTGGGTATAACTACCAAGTCAGTGGTTTCTTCACAACATATCCTGGACCGGATTCAAAGCGATCAGTCATTGGCAATACCTTAGACCACTCGGCTGTCGGGGCTGGGCCTCCCAATTCAATTGCATCCTGTAAACGGATGCAGAAATTCAAACACGAAAGTCCTGCAGAGGCATCCCGGAATAAAAGTACAGATAATTATTCTAACCTAGCACTCGCCTATCTCGGATTTTCACGTATGTTGGACAAAAGCACCTGTCCCAAATCATTCCTATCTACTTCAATGTTATTTTACAATTTACGTAATTCATCGCGAACACCTCGCACACCTCGAACTTTTGAGCTGTTCCCTATAGCTTCTCTACCATTTAAGTTGTATTTACCTTGTTAAACTTAATACCATAGACAAGTGTTACTTCATAATCAAACTTATTATCATGCAAGTAAACATTATCATTAAGATTTTCACACTTTTTTTTCCAAATTTAAACGAGCAATGGCACCAAGGGCAAACATATCGTAGACAATCATGCAAAAGCATGGAAATCGATATTTAGTGCCATGGAAATTGTTTCCCGATATAATACCGGCAGTCTGTGCTGCCTACTAAAATAGAAAAGATGGAAATAGTATTTTCTTTTCAATATTTACCTGGATAATCGATGAAATCGCATTTATTAATGGTAATATGATAGCGACTTTAAAACCCTTCTTTTTTCATTAAGGTACGAGTTGACGTGGAACGCACCATGCTTTATATTGTTGTTTTTCCATTTACATTTGGGTGTTACACTTAAAAAAGGACTTTTCGTTAGTATCTGAAGTAATCTTTGCCTAATGTCGGACAGAGTCCGAGGTACGCGTAACTCGAATTTTGGACGTTTTGCTTGCTCCTTATTTGTGCAAGGTAATATGTATTTTTTCGACTAATAGTAAACAATCACCATAACTTAACAACACCTGAAAAGTTTTAGTTATCAAAAAGGCCAAAAGAGGGGGCATACAATGTACATTTCAACATTTCAGCCTATTGAGCACTCGGTTCGTTATCTAATTTTCTTCTATTGATTCAAACTTATAATTTTAAGCAAATCATCAACAAGGACAGCCAAATGTCTGAGTCATATAGATAAAAAGTTCTTCTTTGATATGAATCCCTGATTCAAGGAATCTCCAGCGATATATTCGTATTTCTATGGAATGCCATTTAAGCATTTATTCACTATTTCTCTTTAAAGAAAAATCATTTCTCTTTAAAGAAAAATCATTTTTCCTTAAAAGAAAATGTTGATGATTTCTCTTTAAAGAAAAATGATTTTTCTTTAAAGAAAAATGATTTTTCTTTAAAGAATTTTTTTTTCTTTAAAGAAAAATCATTTTTCTTTAAAGAAAAATCATTTTTCTTTAAAGAGAAATAGTGAATAAATGCATTAATGGCATTCCATATATTTCCACGGCTCACCAGTCCTCAAAATAGCCAGGTAGAGGTTAGACACGGAAGTGGCAACCCCTGTTCACATATAGTCAACAGTGACCAGGCGTGTGTGTTTATACAGGGACATATCAAATTAATGTTCATATTTAGTATGGATCCAACTGTGATATCTGAAAACAATCCATCCCGACACGTCAAAAGCATACATGTTATTAGTGTTTTATAGTGTCGATTCCACACCAATACTAGTATGTAATGTAATCTCACAACACAAAATCTATCCCAATTAAGGAGAGGTAGGGAATTGCTTTTTACGTTGCTTTCAACAGCTTAGGTCATATTGAAATCCCTTCTCTTCACGAATAGTTCAAAGGGTCCTTTTAGTTGCAGTAGCACCGTAATCAACCCTCCACAACGTCGTACATTCATAGCGCGACCAGCCCTATAGGGATACAGGGGAGACTCGAACCTGCAACCTCACAGGTCATCTTAGAATTATCTCACATTTCAAACGGCCTACCATTGTTTTACACAGTTTTTATGGCACTAAATGGCCTTTGTGTGCCGATGTGCCTTTAAGCAATCATTCATTCATTCATTCATTCAAACGGCCCTCCCTCTATTGACTGAAATCGAAACTAAATACAAATTTTATCCTTCGAATGAGCATACCCTGAACAGTCCATTGCAACAGAGCAGCAATGCCAGTCAATGCATTGCTATATTTCTCAACAGAATAGCTACGTCATCAGTAGCACACACAAAGCGTAAACCACCTCTGCAGGACGCCTGCAAAATCATTGATACCTTTGTGTAGTTATTTTGGTACCATTGCTAATGACTATCACCATAGTCATAAAGAAGCTGGAATGGATGTTATCCAAGCAATACAATGCAATACAGACATTTAATTCCTGCACCTGTCTAACGGACGTCTGCCAGTGCCTGGTTGTACAAATACCCATGGATAACATGTCAAAAGATTAAGCCAAGAACATTAATGATCCACTTAGCGTGCAAAGCTACGTTCAGTTGTGAGGTCAACCACGCATCCATACCCACGAAACTGGATGGCAATCAGGCGTGCGGTCGTTTAATAGGCCCAGGGTGCCCACGCATTTAGTGCAGGAATTGAATGTCGACACTGTATCCCATGCCAATATAGCCACACTTTGTGCCAGCAGAATATAGGTAACATATTCTGACAACATTGATCCTTTCTATACTACAGTGTAGATCTGATCGCGGTCAAACTCCCCAATTACTACATTACATTTACAGAGCTTAAATTCTACATGTGAAGAATAATCTCATAGCACATAATCTATCAAATATTGTACAACCTTAAAACACATACTCCATATCATTTTGATAATAGGTTACATGCTATCAGAGTTGCGTATTGTTTATTCTACAACATGTAACATATCATTCTGAAAGCAATTCATCCCAACACGCCAATAGCATACATGTTATTGGTGTTTCAAATTGTTGGTTCCATATCAATATGTAATGTAATCTCACAACACAAAATCTATCCCAATTCCAAGGAGTTGGGTAACTGCTTTTTACGTCACTTTCAACAGCTTAGGTCATATTGGAAAAAAATCCTTCTCTTCACAAATAGTTCCAAGGTGTCTTTTAGTTGCAGAAAAGCCATAAACAACCCTCCAAAATGCGGCACATTTATAGAGCGATAAGGACAACCTGCCTAAAGGTATCCAGTGGAGACTCGAACTTGCAACCTCACGCTTGAGAGCCAGGCTTCATCACCACCAGGCCAATGCTGGATCCCTTGTATTTTAATTTGGCAAAAGTATTCCTGTTATTTGAGTTACATAGTGTTGATTCTTTGCCTGCAAAAGTAATGTAACCTGGAAGCTCATATACCAAACCGATGGCCGTAACCTGTATTCTACTCTCCAATAGCAAATAACATTACACTCCACCCCAATAGTGGCGTCACCTATTTGATCTGAATCGATCTGAAGACGGACTTGTAAACACCCATGTTTCCACATGCCAAGTCCATAGATTCTATAACTCCGGCGTTGCCTGGAGTCTACTGATGCAAGCAGCACATCAAAACACAGAGGTCACTACATTGGTACGAGGATGGGATACCGACTCTTTTCTAATGAACCGGTTGGGCGGTACAATAGGACGCAGCTACAAATGATCCGTTGTTACCCGGGCGAGACATCACAGAATCTGGATCTGGATCTTCTAACCAGTGCAATCAGGACGCTATCCAATCATCAGACAGGCATTCCCTCAAATCTGATGATTTTTGGACGGGAAGTTACGCAGCCCATCAACCTGATCTTTGGGACCAATATCAGCATGGAAACGTCGACAGAAAGTGATCACTTTGCTAGACTGAATGTGCAGTTCCAGAGAGCACACAGTATTGCAAGGAAGAAGATTGGGATAGGGCAGGAATATCAGAAAAAGTACTATGACCTTGCCAATTTCGTTGCAACCCATCTGGAAGGGCCCATATTTGGTCATTTCAAAGTCATCCACCATGATATGGTCAAGCAATGCCATGATTCGTCTCATCCACTCTGGCTAAGGCAGCTGAGGAATCGACTTCTAGTCAAGGAAGATTCAGGTAATACTGTTCTGTTATATTGAATTTTCTTTTTTGCTGATCTTATTTTGGAATTGTAGGACAATATCAAGGACTTTAAGAAACAAGTATTTAAACCAAGATTGGTGTAAGTCAGAATTGCCGAGTTTGATTTTCAACAAAAATTTCATTCACATGTATGCCAATTGTGGCTAATTGGTGACTAGCCAGTTGTAAGTAGTGAAGGAAACCGGATTACCAGGCGAAAACCACTCTTCGACCCAGAGATCCAGCTACGCATAGTGTCTCTGCCACAACGCCGGTTCTATTTCGCGGAATATTTTGATGAGTGAAGTTATTAAATGTATCCCATTGGTCAAAAGGTGTGATGTACGTGGACATATTTACAATCAACAATGACGTAGCACTGACCTCTTTCTCTCAGTGCACGAGTACTGGAGGCCGACTGACTGATTGGCCAATTCAGGACTATTCACCGCATTTTCTCATGAGCTATCGCAAATAGTACTAAGGCATTACACCCGAAATGCCATAAATATCGTAGTTTGCGTAATTACAAATAACTGAATGGCGAAAAATGCACGGAAGCTTCATATTTTGTATAATTTTTATGTTGTACCATGAAACAGAACGAAACTTCCAAAACATGTAGGGACTACAAGAGTGATCGTGCGATCGCGTGCAGAGATACTAGTCGTGTAGCAATCCAACCGGAAGAAGGTATCGCCGCCCTGGCAGAGTGGGCGAAAACCACTGCCTCAAGTTGCCTATTTTGCCCACCAAAGGGCAGGGATTTTTGTAGGTCAAGATGGTGACATTTTTATGTTGACAAATTGTTAAAGGTGAAAGTTTTGGATTGCCTAAAGTTGTAAGTATGTATTTGTTACTTGTATTTCTAAGCTTAAATGAGAGATCGATGACGTCATGAGAGCCGGTTGGTAGTTACGATCGCGCTCCGCTAAATACCTCTCAAAAGTCCAATGTTTTGAGAAATTGATACACAAAATCATACTTATGTAAAGATCATCAATAGATATAAGTATAGATTAACAATTAAGATCCAAAAGTGAAAGGATTGAAGAGATTTGGCGACGATCGTACTTTCTGAGAACGACAACCTGTAATGGCGTCGGCAGTCAAAACAAGAAAGATGACCGCTCATAAGGGGCCTGACACAAGGAAGGGTAGCTCAGGGAATCAGAGATCCCCACCGAAAATCACACGCTACACTCTATCTCTCCCTGTCGGTAAAGATACGTCCAGTGAAACAGGACGAGTGAAACACAACACCATGCCGACCCCGACATGGCAACAAATCCCGACGGGGAAGAACAAAAGATCGGGCAAGAAGGTACGTGAAAATGAACATGTGTCAGAGTCAGATTCAGAGGTAGATGAGATCAGTGTTAACTCTGATGATTTGCCGGACAATTCCAATTCCAATATAGACGTCCCCTACGCTAGCCTAGGAGAACTCGAACAGGTTTATACTACAGAAATTGATCCCCGCGAACTCGCACTCACTTCAGATAACATTCCTGTGGTGTTATTTTTTTTACATTTTAGTGCATTCAACCACTTGTTGTGCACTTGGTTTTTATTTTCAAAGGACAATATATATAACAGTACAAATAAAATAAAGACGCCACATTGGGCATTATACGCACTTAGAAGAGTTAATTCTAGATTTTTAAGTCAGTTTCTCTCTGACTTTTTAACAGTATCCATAATATAAGTGCATATGTTATTGCCCTTTATGTTGTTTTTTTGGCTTTTTGGCCATTTTTTAGACACACAAAAAAAAAACATATAATACACACGTGCCTTGTAATAACATATGAGTATAGTAAATGAATAAAAGATAAGAAAATCAAATGAATATTGTTTTGATTATCATTCTGTCTCCTGAGGCTATTCATTTGAAAGTGTATCTAAAAAGATTTTCACTTTTAAAGAAGAATCTCAGGAGACGATAAGTTCTCATCTTACTGTTTCATTGACTTTACCCCAAATTGGGGCCCAAAAACCCTTAAAGTATCTATCTTTATTGTTATTTGTAGCAATGGATTTTTCTGTTTTGAATTGGGATTTAAGAGAGGATATAATCTGAGCAAGCCTGGGGGGTCTCCCACTCTCTTTGTTTTTAAAAATGGCAATTTTGGTGGTAATTATTACTCTGTTTATGACAGGGTCAAATTTTTGGTCACCGAAAATTATTTGGATGTCTGTCAGATATTCAGTTCTAGTTGTATGTTGTCCCAGCCAATCTAGAATGTCTTGCCAAATACCGGATGTCATATCGCATTCGCAAAACAGGTGAATGAGAGACTCCTCTGCTTGCCCACAATAGTCACATTCGTTTGACGTTTTTATTTTGAATTGGTATAGTTTTTTTATTTGTGGGTAAAATTCTATGTAGAATTTTGAATTGAAACATTTGCATCCATTTGTTTTGGGTGCATCTGGGGGGTAAAAGATAGATACTTTTCCAGTTTAATTCGTCTCCTGGAGCCAGCAAAAGTTCCTCCCATTTTTTATTTGCTGTGGGGACAGTTTTGTTTTCATTTGAAAAGGTGTTTTTGATGTTTTTGTTAGTTTTACTGTCATTTAGAATATTCAGCACAAATGGCTGGCACCAGGGGGCGTCTTCTTCCTTCTCCCTTCCCAGGACATTTTTTGGGATTGCTTTCGAGATTCGCATAAATTCTAAAAAGTTGATTGTAATTCCAAAATCATCTTCCAATTTTTGGCTTGTTTTCAATACTCCATTTTTATCTATTAGATCACCCACGTTTCTTAATCCTTTTTGATCCCATTTTTTGATATATGGTAGTTGAAAACGTGGGTTGAACCAAATTGGCTCATTATCTGGCAAGATATGGGGGTATTCTTTTAGATAGATTTTATGGAATCTCGTGAGTGCTTTACTTACTGAAGCCCAAAAGGGGTTTTTGATCTTTGTTGAAATTGATTGTATGTAGTCTGGCCCATATCTACATATATTGTCTATTCCATATTTATGTGGAATTGTTGTCCAGTCATCATTACTAGTTAGCATTTTTTTGAGCCATTTTGTTTTCAACATTTGCTCAAAGTTATCAACATTGATCATTTTTAGCCCTCCGTTTTCTATATTGAGCTCCATTGTTTTACTTTTGATTTTAGGGGGTTTTCCCTTCCATAAAAAGTAATAAAATTTCTTGTTTATCTCCCTCATGAATTCCTGAGAAGGGGTTGGAAGTGAAATAAAGAAATGAACCAATTTGGACAAAGCCAAACTTTTGATCACTAGAACCCTACCTGCAATTGTTGTGTTTCGTCTGCTCCAACTGAGCAAAACCTTTTCAACTTCAATCATTTTTGTCTTGCAGTTGAGTTCAGTGATACCTTGGAGATTAGTTACATCATAATTAATACCTAGAGCTGTAAAGCTCTTTACCCAGTCCAGCTCAACCTCGTGACAGATCACCTCTTCAGACATTCTTTTTGATCCTATCCATATTGCTTTGGTCTTAGATAAATTTATCTTCAGACCTGATGCTTCTTCAAACGTGTTTAAAATGCTTAGGGCTTTTCTCAAGGTCTTTTTTGTTCCATTTTAAAAGAGAGAGGTATCGTCGGCAAATAAAGTTAATTTTCTTTCTTTGCCTTCAATTTTAATGCCTTCGATTTCTCTGTTGTTAACAATTGCTTGGCTTAATATTTCAGCACAGAGGATGAAAACGTATGGGGACAAGGGGTCTCCTTGTCTACATCCCCTGTGCAGATAAAAAACTTTGGGAGACTCTTGATTCAGCATTTTTTTGAAGCATATGGATCCATTGTTGAATGTCTTTTGGGAATTGAAATTGATTTAATGTGTACATAGTGAATGAAGTCCCATGCTATCGAATCAAATGCCTTATGGAAATCAATTAGTAAAATTAATCCTGGGACCTCATTCACCTCACACTCATACATGCAGTCGTAAATTTCCCTCGTGCATTCTGATATATCTCTTCCTTTAATAAATCCTTTCTGTTGGGGTTTTATAAGATCATTAAGAATCGGTTTTATTCTATTTGCTATGCATGTAGAAGCTAGTTTATAAGAACAGTTTAAAAGGGAAATGGGTCTCCAATTCTTAAGGAATTTTCTATCTTTGTCCCCTTTTGGAATTGACGTTATTGTGCCTTGGGTTTGTGACTTTGAAAAAGAATGTCTTGAGAAGTTAAAGTTCAAGGCACGTAACAGAAAGTGTCCAAGAGAAGTCCAAAAATGTTTATAAAATTCGATAGGATAGCCGTCTGGCCCCGGACTTTTATTGTTTTTTGAAGAATTCATTGCTCGTGTTAATTCTTCGAAAGTCAGTATTCCTTCCAGTTTGGCTTTTGTTTCATCCAGAATTTTATTTAAACCTGTAATATCGAGATTTTTCATGGTTTGTTCCAAGGGGACTTCACGGGGAGTTTTGGCATAGAGGTTTTCATAGAACTGTTTAATGTAGTCTAGAATTTCCTTCTGATCTGTGATGGAAGTGGAATCTTCCTTTTCCAGTTTTTTAATTGTTTTGTTGGTATAAGTGCTTTTTTCAAGCTGGAGGAAGAATTTTGTTGACTTTTCCCCTTGTTCGACCCACTGGGCTCTGTTTTTTAATATTTTGCCTTCTATTTTGATTCTTCTATGTTCAATTAATTCCTTGTTCAGACAATCTAGTTTCTTTTGAGAGCACTGATCATTTTTCCTGGAATTGCATTCCATTTCCAAATTTGAAATTTGTTGGATAAGGTTTTGTTCGTATTTGTTGTTTTTCCTTTTTTCGGCAGCAGCAAATTTGATCAGTACTCCCCTAAGTTGCACTAGGAGAGTCTCCCAGAAAAGTGATTCGTTAATCATTAATTGGATGGTACTGTTTGGGCAAGATTGGACATAATCGGGGTTATACGGTGTAGCTGCATATGTTTCTTTGATAAGTAGTATTTCTTTCAAGATTTTAGCTTCTAATTCCTTACTTTCTAGAAGTATGACATTTAATTTCCATGTCCCCGGACCTATGACATGTTCTGATGTCATCAGTTTTAGTTGGACTGGCGCGTGATCTGAACGATACTTGCATCCAATATTGCATTCTGAAGTGACATTAAAGAAAGGTTGGGAAATAAGGAAATAGTCCAATCGTGCCCTTTTCACAGGATTTTGAGTACCCCATGTGAACCTAAATTCATTTTGGTTTTTTTTCGCCACACGTCCACTAAATCTAATTTTTGCATGCCTCGTCTTATTTCCTCTTTAGCCTTAGGGTTGTTGTTTTTTGAGTAGTTATGAGTATCAGTTTTGTAATCCCTGACTACATTCCAGTCTCCGCATGCCACAATGTCTGCATTACCTATTTGTTCTATTTTTGACCAAATTTCACTAAAAAAAGGGGTGTCTTTGTTCAGAGCATAGATATTTGCAAGAGTGAACCTAGGAAGACCTTCAATTGTTAGATCAACTAAGATGTAATTACCTTCATTGTCGCATGCCGAGTTGTGAATTTTATAGTCAAGATTATTAGAAAAAAGTATTGCGACCCCTCTGGCCTTTGAGAACTTAGCGGATAAGAGGACTGTCCCTCCCCATTCCTGTTTTAACCTGTTTTTGTCCTTTTTTTCCAAGTGGACATCTTGGAGACAAGCGATATGTACTTTGTCAAGTTTGATTTTATCAAATATATCGAGTCTTTTGTTTTTATCCGCTAAGCCCCTACAATTTCTTGTGGTGTTATTGTCTTTCCTGGTCACAATCGAAAACCTAGAAACTAGACAAACGGAACTCGAAACAGAAAACACCAATTTGAAAGGGTCTCTTGATTTTGCCTTTAACAAAATAGACGATCTCGAAAAATCCGAAAAAGAACATGCCGAAATTATAAACAAAACAGTTGAACAGCTTGAGTCTCTAACAAACGCCAACATGAAACTTAAGGTGGACGCCCAGAGAAACAAAGGCAGAAACATTAAGGCAGAGGCTTACAGTAGGCGCCAGAATTTGCGTTTCGAAGGGATACCACAATCACAAAACGAATCCCCAACTGATTGTAGAAATGCCGTTTATGATATCATTAGGAGAAATCTGGAAATCACAGATGTAGATCAGAGAATCGTGATAGAGAAATGTCACAGGGATAAAAAGTATCCCAACCAAGACCCCCCTTCTATGCTAGTACGGTTTCTTTCGTTGAGAGATCGCAAAGACAAGTTAAACAGAAATAGAGATAATAAACTTTTTATCAATGAGGATTTCCCTCAGGAAGTTGAAAAGAAGAGATCTTTCTTAAGGCCCTACCTTAAGGCGGCGTACGCTACAAAGAGAAGAGCAACCCTTTCAGGAGATACTTTGATTGTTGAAAGCTTGAAATACACGGTCAACACACTAGATCAATTGCCCGATGACATGAAACCCGAAAAAGTCGCGGTTAAAAGATCATGCAACATCACATCATTCTTTAGATCAGATGCTTTTCTATCAAACTTTCACGCGGCTAACTTTGAAATAGGAAACAAAGCCTATAATAGTGTTGAACAGTATTACATGTCCCAGAAAGCAGCCACATTCGAGGACCACACAACAAAGAACCAAATTATGGCCTCAAAAAATCCGTACGAAATAAACTTCCTGTCCAAAAACATAAAAAATTTCGATCAAGGAAAGTGGAACAAGCAGGCGATGGGCGTTATGAGGGCAGGAGTGTATGCAAAATTCGAACAAAACCCGAAACTCAAAAAACTCCTACTTGAAACTGAAAACACCATTTTGGCAGAAGCTTCCCAACGAGATAAATTTGGGGGAATTGGCCTACACATCAATGATCCGAAAGTAAATAACCAGAAAAACTGGGTGGGCAGAAACAATCTTGGGAAAATACTAATGGAATGCAGGGAGTCGCTTTCCTAAATCAGCTGTCGGAAACACAAAAACACTGAATCTGAATTAGTGAACAATGCATCCCTTGCAATCTTGACATATCTCACTATCTCATCGCTAAGTTCTAAATCTTGAAGTATAGCATCGAACATTCATCTATTCCCGGAGGTGCTGCACTCATATAATGAGCAAATTCTGATTACCATTGCATAGTGATCACCGTATTTATACACTGACAATTCAATATGATATGTGAAACTTGTACCTTTCACCTATAACCATGACCATTCTGAACTCACTAAGAATATATGAATTAATAACTTTTCTAGGAAGATTCTATTACTCATATCATATCAATAGCCATATCTTTGAGTATAACGTTTTCTCGATCTGTTACTATTTCCACAACACGATAAGATAATAGTTTAGATCAATATGTTTTCTCTATTCATACTATATATCCATAGATCCATATAGTACATTAATATCACTTCTTTAATTTTTATACTGATTACCTATATATACATACAAACATCAAATATTTCCATATATAACCCTGGAAATCGTAAATCAATATGAACTTAAACATTTCGTCAGGACGACCATGTTATATACAAATCTTTGAAACTAACTATTTATGAATTGAATCCAATTTTTAAATCTTTCTATATTTTTTATCCTCTTATCATAGAAATATTTTCATATGTAGAAAATTATTTATATACTAGTTGTACCTTAGTTTTTTGGCGCACATATATCAATGATATGGTATCTTAACCATAGTTTTACCCTTACCTAGTATAACTGTAATCATATTACATTTGAGGTATACCAATTCCACGCTGACTCCAACCCCAGCGCCGCACTAACTCAGTAAAATTATCTGGACGACCATGTTGTATACAAATATTTGAAATTAAGCTATTTATGAATTGAATCCAATTTTAAAATCTTCTATATTGAAATTCTCAAAATCTCAGCTGACTTCTTATCCTTTTATCATAGAAATATCTTCAAATATGGAAAATTATTAATATACTAGTTGTACCTTAATTTTTTTGGCACACATATATCGCTGATATGGTATCTCAACCCTAGATCTACACTTACCTAGTAGAACTGTAATGATAGTACATTCGTATGGTTATAGAAACTCAAGCCGCAAATAGTTAAAAATAGATTGTATACAACCCACTTACTAGTTCCCTAAGGGAAAACCACGCTCACAAGACAGTACACGTATACAGACAGTTCGGTAAAGTTGATAGTGCTTAAAGTACAACAAGATGTCAGAATTCACAACAGAACATCTAAGCTCTTTCCTGTTACGAAAGTCTACATTAGCAGTAGAAACAGAGATGATTCTACAGAATGCAATTAATCTACAGAAACTGGTAACAACAGAGCTTTTCGATGGGCTTCACCATACCTTGGCTGTCACTGTACAGGAAAACGCGATTAGGTGGAAAGCATTAAGGTGGGACCTAATTGTCACTTATGGAAGCTCCTATTTTATTATGCCAGATACCTCCGCACAGGTCACCCACGACTTTGGGGCTACTAGTGAAATATGGAATAATTTGGAGCAATCATCTAATGTTATAAACTCTACCATTAACGGTTTGGAGAAAATCAAGGTCATAACTCAAGTGCTTTAAGCTATCTAAGCACCTTAACATGTTGAAACAGGCAGGCCGGAAACTGACTCAAACTTTTTAGCCTCTTACTTCGCCAACAGATGGCGCTCAGTTGCCTAGCAATACCTCACTTTTGTTTATACACATGACAGCCAATCACATCGCTTAAATGCCCTTGCAATGGGTGAGTAAACCCCTGGCCAGTCATACGATCACCTTATAAAAGCAGACTGGCAACCAGTTCATACTACACCCATATATACCATACCATAAGTCATGGCGGTGGAACTAGTCTATCTCATGTCTCCATTCCCATTGATACGGCGGTCTCTATATGAAGGGTTCATCGAGGAATTTCAAGATCGTATCATGAGAACAAATGCTAGACTAGAGAAAGGATGGTTAACATTTAAAACTAACAGACAACATCATCCTATCATCAACAGAAGAAAGATACTGGTCCTGTGTATCAACCTGTTGTTTGAGTGGAGAGATATGGTGGCTCGAGCACAGCTATCAATGGGCCACGGCAGAGATGAGTACTTTCAAGACCTGTCAACCATGCTATCGGACGAGGGAGAGGATCCGCAGGGGGCTGACATAAGGCTACTCGAGCAGGTAATTCACCAACTTAGCTTCAAGATGGAACAGATTCTTTTACATGCGCGCACACGCCTCACCGATGATGGCGGTCTATATCATTACGTTTAGAATATGAGCAATTACTATATACACGGCTGAACTCACTACTACTATTGTATGTGCACTCTTTATTACGATAAATTGGACGTGTAGAACATTTATTCACTGAATATCTCATTTTATATGCGCGCACACGCCTTGCCGACGACATAGATGTCTATCATCATGCCTAGAGCAACCGAAACTACTCGTTACCGTCATAACTTCTAATGTAAATGGGCAATGACAATATCTGCACTTCTATGCCTTATTTGACAATGGCGGACTCCGTCATCACGTTCAGAATAGCATCATCCATTATCTACCATTGATAATACTTACCCATCTACTCTACGTGTTCACTTTATCACGATAAACGGGCTACGAACAACATTTAATCTCTGAATACTCCATTTTATATGCGCTCACACACCTCGCCGACGATGGAGATGTCTACCATCATGTCTAGAACAGCCGAAACTATTCGTTATCGTTATATGTGCACACTTTCTCTTTAAATTTAAACGGGCAACGACAATATTTGTATTTTCATGCTTCATTGACAATGGCGGTCTCCATCATTACGTTCAGAATAGCATAAAACAATATCTACCATTGATAATACATACCATCTACCATCTACTCTACCGAACTACTACTATATATATTGGATCAACTCAGATTATTCGAGAAAGAATATCATTTTATGTGTGCGCAAATTATAACTATACTAGGATGAACGGAACATGACAATATCATAATTTATTCTACGAGTATTATATACATAATGCCTGCTCGAGCCTGCCTGTGTCGTACCAATATCGTCTCTCTCATTTCAATAACCCGCCCGGCTGAATGAATGCACGAGTGTATCGTCAAGAATCCTGTCGCCATATGCTCTCAATGCGAGCTCCACCGCAACGCCGTCTCCCAATGGGGGCCCCACCACAACTTCGTTTCACCATTGTCAACCATCGCCGCCGCCACCGCTTGTGAAACACCGAGACACCAACATGAACTTCTCAAGTCAAGGCAAGACTCCTAGAACCCACTGCGAGGTAAGAAACACATGTCTCAAGTATACATCATTACGAGTATTGGTGATTGTCTGCTTCTTTTACATTTAAGGTTTTTACACTAGACTATGGACAAAATTATAATATCATACCTAGACTTTGTAGTACGTACATAGATATCCAGTCTCTGTCTTTAGGGTTTACTTTTGCGGTGAGTTGTGGTTAAGACAACGAATTACACTAAGGCAGGTTATTCGAAACATACCGAGACTTTATTTTGAATAATTTTGAACATTCGCAATATATCTAGCCAATAACTATTTATACAATCACCATAGTAACAGAGACAGTATACGGCACCTACCTCGCAGTGGGTATTTCCGTCCGAAACTCCTGATATTTATATCTTTAAACAAACTCGACTCAAGTACTATTGAAATATTCGAGAGGTCTGGACATGTAAAGTCGTATTTTACATATATAGTCTATATGGACCAAATTACTCTCTATTCCGAATTTTTACGTACATTCTTATATGTTTTATCTATATTATATTTATAAGCAAATTTATACAGGATCTATTAAAAACAAATAGCTAAAATAGAGAGCAAAAACTTTTTCTTTTTTCATATAAATACTGACGATATGTCCAAGCCCAGAAGATAATATACATGAGTTGCGTATTCTAGAGGAAAAAGTGTCTTTTTAAAAAATATGTGAAAATGTGAAACACTGTAATGTCGTAAACATTCAGTGCAAAATATCGAAAGTGCTCGTCGACGCACGATATTTTCTGTGTGAAACAAATCAAATACGCACCTGTGGCAACGCGACAAGCGGTGATGGCGGCAATACAAATAACATCATGTATCTCCTCAACAACATATATCTCCCCAAAAACTGTTCCACGATCGACCATTGATGAATCGTGGAAAATGGACTCCTGATCTACAAAGTTACAAAGATACTAAAACTTTTATAGAACAACTTTGAAGGTACATATATATATGACGTAACTTCGAAAATAATAATATCTATGTGCCTTGAGCTGCCAGTATATAGTGGCTTTTTCATATTTATCCTATTTACAGAACCATTATTTAAGATTGTAAGGGTATAGTAAGATGACGCATGTATGATGGTCTATGCTTTTTAGATCTCGCAACACAGCTCCTAATATAAGCTGATAATGAGAAAGTAGCTTGGTATAACCAAGTAAGCCATCGACATTGGTTTCTTTTTTTTGGGGGGGGGGGGGGGGGGGGGTATGGTGGAGTAGGTTAAACAGACCCTCTGCTAAACTAGTTAGTCTATTTCATCTAAGTTTAGGGGATTTCAACTAGCGTGTATATATTTAGTGTTTTGTTTTTCTTTGTGTGTAAATTCGTTGCGTCCACCTGTTAAGGGATAACTGGACATACTCTATATATATATTCACTCTAAAGGACTCTGCTGGAATCAATCTGTAAGTCAGTGAACCAACCGTCCACACGTAAAATCCATAGTAACAGACGCGTTTCTTGGATAGTGTTATTTGGTTAATTTGTTATTATTTCATCCTTTTTGTATAATTTGTGATCTCATTCTGTTCGGGGAAAATTGGACATATTCTACATATATAACTGTTTTGAAAGGACTCTGCAACTCAACAGGAATCAATCCTTAAGTCAGGGATCCAACAGTCCTCACGTAAATCCATAGTAACAGAAACGTGTCTTGGATTGTGTTAATTTGTTATTTTTTTTCTCTGTGTAAATTGTTATTTCTGTCTGTTCAGTGAAAAGAGGACATATTCTATATATATAACGTTTCGAAAAGACTCTGCAGGATTTAATCCTTAAAGTCAGAGATCCAACAGTCCTCACCTAGATCCAGAATAACAGACTCTTTTGTAATAATATAATATTTTACTCTGATCAGTGGAAAAGCTTGATCAATTTATATTTAAATTTGCTTTGAAAGGACTCTGCAGGAGAATATCTTTAAGTCAGAGATCCAAAATCTCACACGCAAATCCATAATATCAGAAAAGTGGATATTTACTATATTTTTTGTTTGTAATAACATCTCATTGTTGTTTTATGCTGATATCAATTTTTGTTTGTATTTTTGAGGAATGAAGCTGAAAAAAACAGCTAGGAGAAGAGATCTGGTTGTGAACCCAAATGGGGGAATATTTGGTATAAAAAGAAATGATGATACGAGTGGTTTTTGTCTTCCTTCACGATTTGCGTACAAACCCCAGAAATATAGGATATATGAATTATTATTTATGAAATGTCCACATATAGAGAGTGCATACACACAACAATACACAAAATACTTCACAAAACACATTATGGTAATGAAAAGTATATGTTTTAAAACTAAATGGAATTGATACAAATCGAATCGATTAACTGCAGAGGTTTAAGGGATAAAATGAAAAGACTAGACATTTTAGACAAAGCTAGAGAAGAAAAAGTTAACATACTGTGTCTACAAGAGACTCATATTATTGAGGAAGATATTAATTCTTTAAAACAGGAATGGAATGTAAATTATTTTATATTAGGGACAGAGAAATTCAGGAGGGGTACTGATAGCAATAGATGACAATTTTGAGCACAAAATACACAACATAATTTGTAGTGACAGTGGTAGATACATTATTTTGGATATAGAGATAGTCGATATAGCCAGATTTCTATTAATCAATTTATACGCCCCAAATGAAGACTCCCCAAATTTTTTCATAGACTTATTTAATAAAATAGAATCTTTTGATATTAAGAACTTAATAATGGCTGGTGACGGGAATTTGGTTAACGATTTCGCGAAAGACACCTTAAATTACAAAAGATTAAATAACCCCAAAGCCAGTCAGGTAGTTAAAAATTTTAAAAATAAACTAGACCTTTTAGACATCTGGAGACAAGCTCACCCAGATACAAAACAATATACATGGAAACAGCATTTCCATAAAAAAGTGGGTAGGCTAGATTTTTTTCTTATATCAGAGGCACTTTTAGACATCTATTGGGATTCCTCGATTAAATATAGCTACAGATCGGATCATAGCCCAATTAACCTAAAATTGATAGTTAGCAAATATAAAAAAGGGAAGGGTAACTGGAAACTTAATAATTCGCTTTTAAATGATAGGGACTTAAAAGAAAAAATAGAAGTAGAACTTGAATTAATTGTATGCACATATGCATGCACTCCTTATAGCCAAGATTTTGTTATAAATAACTTTAAAGAAATTGAAATTGAATTCATGATAGAAATTGAACTCCTATGGGAGGTTTTACAAGCACAACTCAGAAATCTATTAATGTCATATGCAGCAAATAAGAAAAGAAAGCAAAGAAGTAAAGAATCAAAACTAACAAATGAAATTTCAGAAATGGAAAAAACATATCACAACATATAGAGGACAAAGATTGGGTACAACTACTAAAAAATAAAAAGACAGAATTAGAAGAAATTAGAGACCATAAACTGCAGGGTGCATTAGTGCGATCTAGATGGCAAAATTGTCAATTAGGAGAAAAACCTTCAAAATTTTTTTTTAATCTGGAAAACAAAATTTTTATATCCAAACATATTAGAGAAGTAAAAAATGGAAATAAAGTGATAAATGACCCCCCAAAAATACTAGAAGAGATGCGCCAATTTTACGAACAATGATTTAAAGAAAAAAATGCATAGACATCAAAGAATCCACTTTATCCTCAATAGAGAACAATCTTCCAAAATTAAAAGAATATGACAAAGAACACATAGAGAGAGAAATTACATTAGAAGAATTAAACAAGATAGTCACAAAAAGTAAGAATAATAAAAGCCCGGGCCCAGATGGATATAGTAATGAATTTTATAAAACTTTCTGGCCCACTTTAAAAATATTATTATTAAAATTACTAAATTCATATAGGAACAAAAATATATTAAACCCATCACAACTTGAAGGCATTATCACATGTATACCCAAAGGGGGAAAAATTAGAAATATATTAAAAAATTGGCGCCCCATAACTTTATTAAATTCAGTTTATAAATTTTTTTCAGGAATAATAGCAGATAGGATCAAAAAAATACTACCGTCAATAATACACCCAGACCAAAAGGGATTTGTAAACAATAGATTTATAGGCGAGAACTCTAGATTACTATACCATATAATTGCAGAATGTAACTACGAAGAATCAGACGGCCTAATTATTTTAACCGATTTCGAAAAGGCGTTTGATTCGCTATCATGGGAATTCATTTTAAAATCTTTGGAAATTTTTAATTTTGGAAAAAAAACTATAAATTGGATAAAAATCTCTCCAAACGGGCTCAACATCAAAAATTCTTCAAAATGGGAATTTTTCTGGACAAATAAAACTAGGCAGGGGATGTAGACAAGGGGACTCAGTGTCCCCTTATTTATTCGGCATAGCAGCTGAGATAATGGCAGAAGCTATAAGAGAAAATAAACACATAGAAGGCATCTCTCTACACTCACAAGAACATAAAACCTCTCTATATGCGGATGACACCACCCTTTTATTAAGACCAACAGAAGACAATATTAGAAATTGTATGCAAATCTTGAAGGATTTTGAGCAGGTCAGTGGCCTGAAGGTAAATAAAGAAAAAACAAAGGTGGCAAAAATTGGGGCATGGAGGGACAACGGGATCATTTTATGTAATGAATTAAATTTAGACTGGACACAGGAATTTGTATCGCTAGGAATATCCTATAATATATCAAAATTCAGCAACATAACAGAACTTAACATAGAAGGAAAAATTGGAGAAATTCAAAAATTAATTTGTTTATGGAACGCGAGGAATTTAACTCCTTATGGAAAAATAATAATTGTAAAAAGCCTATTGATATCCAAAGTGATACATATCCTGTTGTCCCTCCCATCCCCAAGTGCGGAGATGTTGAGTACACTCGAACAACTGTTTCGAAATTTTATATGGAACAAAAAGAAACCAAAATTCAGAAAGGAAATCATGGAAACTCTGCCTAACTTGGGTGGTTTGAAAATGACTGACTTAAAATCTTTTGATCACGCGCTAAAAATATCCTGGATTAAACGCCTAGTGAACCAGGAAAAGGGGTGGGCAGAGTTCCCAATGAAACATGGATTAAATGAAATACTGAGATACGGGGACCAATATCCAAAACAAATATTAGGGACAATAACAAATAAATTCTGGCGAGACGTGGTCCTGAGTATTATCAAATTTAACGACTGTACAAACTGGAAAAAAAACTTTATACCATATATGCCCTTATGGCATAATACCTTAATTAACATAGAATACAGGAAAAACTGGGAATGTAAAGGCTATCATATAGTAGATGACATAATTTCAAACAATGGAATTATTTATACCGAAAATGAATTGAAAGATGGGGATTTAAAAATCAACTTTCTAGATTACGCTAAGTTAAAATATTCAATAAAACACTTAGAAATAAAAACAGAACTGTATAACAAGCGCACAGGTCCACGCCTCCCCGGAATATTATTTTACATTGGTTTAACCTCCAAAGGGTGTAATTAAATATACAATAGACTAATGAAATATGATGGAAACATTATAAAAGAGGTGAAAGAAAAATGGGATGAACGTTTGAATGTAGATATAAGGTACGAAACGGTTGAACAAGCTTTTATAGAACTACCGAAATGTAAAGAGAGTGCATATCAAAAATATTTGCAATTTAAATTGCTACATCATAGAACAGCTATAAATGAAAAATTATCAGAAACAAATTTATGCCAAATATGTAAAACCTCTATAGAGACCATAGAACATGCTTTCCTAGAATGTCCTTCAGTGACCTCACTTTTGAGATAAATAGAAAATTGGATATCTTTCAAAATAAAGAAAGCAACAAAATTAACAGCAATTGACAAAATATTTGGAAGACGCTCTTCAGATGAAATAATAGATAGAATAATATTATGCACTAAAACGGTAATTTTTAATAATAGGAAAAAAGGGAAAATACATCAAATAAATGACGTAAAGAGAGCTTTATTCAGACAACTTCGAATAGAAGAATACAAAGCTACTTTATCTACAAACGACACACAGTTTGTAGAAATATGGGGACCAGTGTACCTTGAGCTACATAGTATGTACTCAGCATAGTAAATGATTTTACAACACAAATTCTCAAGCCACAATCTGCTCTAGACTGTAGGAGAAAATAGTATATGTAACCACTTATTTTATATATTATTTGTCTACAAGTTTGACATGCATTAGAAAATAAAAAACAGCAATCGTTTTGCGAAATAAAAAAAAAAAAGAAAGATTAGTGTGTAAAGATTTTTCATAGGCAATTGTAATTGATTGATGGTTTATAGTTTTGGATATTTTGAGAAAAGTTGTACTTAGCAACTTCACCTAAATTTTTTCACATGTAATTGCTATTGTCATTGTTCTGTCAGTTAGATATCATGATGATACTTGTTTTGTGTAACTATTTTCAGTCATTATATGTATAATGTTAAGTATTAAGTGTACTTAGAGTAATTATTGTAATGACATTAATTGAGATTATGTGTAAGACTATGTGTAGTGTATTGTACATTTAGTCACTAGTCACCGTGTACAGCATCTCGTCACCTGTCCGTCACTGCATCACATCTTGTAACCTGTCACAGTCAATAAAACACGCGTTCAAGATTCATGGCATTGTTTTCAGGTCATTTCACCTGCCACCCGCCACAACCTGAATTCTGCAGGAGGCCATCTCCGTTGGTCTAGGCACCAAAAAGTACCTTAATAGATGTCTCCAAGGCTTTTGATGGTGTATGGATCGACAGACTGTGACAGTACTTGCATCTTTTTCTTTTGACAATTATGTCATTCTTCAATGTGGGCCGTACGAAAAAGAGCATTCTCATCCCGACACGCACTATGAGGGAGTAATCCTCCATTTGAGACGACTACAACAGTTTACTTAGACGCACGGACGTGGCTTTAAAAATTGCATTCAAAATAGTGGAGAAGAGAAGCCAAACGCCTACTGTCGTCAAAGTTCGTCACGCCATAATTATTCACATACAATTCATGCGCAAATGGCAGAAATTACTAAATAGAGCTCGAGTCACTCTGGATGATAGAACGGAGATTGATACGGAGATGATAGAACGGAGTACCAGGCGAAAACCACTGCCTCACTCCATGTTACTAGCAACTTCCTCACATGCCCAGCGCCGGATTCGAACCCAGGTAGTGGTGAGAGACAGCGTGCAGTCAGTTGCGGCGCCTTAGACCACACGGCCGTCAGAGCAGGTCATTGCAGTATTTTTAGAACGACAGCAGGTTAGCAAATTTTTGGCAGATTTTCATGAAAATGGTACTAAGGAGTTACCAAATTAGTACTGTAATTTCCCATTCTTCATATAAGATAGTGTTTAGCAAGGGAACGCCATTTTATACATTAATAGATTATCATTCCTTTTTTCTAAAAAAATCATCAATTTCAATAGATATGAAAATCAATAGCCAAACCATCCAGTGTTAGAAACTGACTCTTAGGATACTTTTTAGAATAGACAGGTATAGTCATCATTGATATTCTTCTTTGGAAAAGAATGAAAGACAGGTGCGAGGGTGTGCAAGTGGTCTCTCCTTTGCAGGGAGCATGTCCTCCTGGAAAGTCCTGCATACATTCAACCTTAATTCTGCAGGAGGACATCTCCGTTGGTCTAGGCACCAAAAAGTGGGTCTTGGTGACATACCTTAATAGATGTCTCCAAGGCTTTTGATGATGTATGGATCGACAGATTATTCTACCATCTCCGAGAAATGGGTGTGACAGCAGAGGCTTGGAGATTGTTGAATGCAACATATCAAAATTTTAGATGTAAAGTAAGAAGCACCAGCACAGCATCAGAGGGATTTCTATCTCTCCTGAAGTATGTTGCATTCATTGACGCCCTTCTCTGAAATTTAGAAAATTCTGGGGTAGGGTGCCATGTCGCAGATATACAGACTAACCCGGTCAGGTATGCAGACGACATGGCTTACATCTGTCCGTCAAAAGTCAATGTTGATAAGGCCCTTAATATTATCAGTGACCATGCCAGAAAGTGGAGGTATGCATTTAAAGCAATGAAAAGTGTTGTTATGATGTTTGGCAAGCACCGTCGTGAGCATGAAAGCGGAGCAAAATTCAGGAATTCTTCTAGTAGCTGAGAAAGAACCTGAAAAGGTTGCCTACAACTATGTGGGGAATAAAAAACTGCCTCTTCAGCAACTCGTACTGAGGAGCGTATGAGTAAAGGGCTTAGAGCTTTTAATGCCATTGCTGGTATCGGTATGAGAAAGAAAGGCATAAACATGTCCGCTTGCTCTATCCTCTACTGGTCAAAAATAGTGCCAATTGTAACCTACGGATATGAGACCTTGGTAATGAGTAGTGAAGGAATGGATGTAATAAGAAAGTTTCAAAGATATATTGGCTGAAGATGCCAGCGTTACCTAAAAGATCTCCCAATTTTAGTGCCTATACCCCTCTAGGCTGGGTGAGCCTTGATAGAATAATCCAAGTGAAAAGTTAATGTTCCTTAGAACTATACTAGTCATGAAGGATGGTGACATCTGTAAGAGAATCCTCGTCAATAGGTCTGATGATTTCAATGAAAATCTTGAAGTAAGCAAAAGGAATGAATTCTGTAGCCCCGTTTTTGAAATCCGAAACGCTAGCATTAAGGTGGGTCTGGGGGAAGTATGTATGAGGATGACAGATACGGGTTGCTATTTCTCAAAGACAGAATGGGGAAATCTTATGTGGGAAAAGGTTTGGCTGAAGGAAGATGAGAAATGCTCTATAATGTACAAGCAACCACATCAGAAATATCTCCCCTTTGAGGTTACAGATAAACCGTATCATCTAATTTGGTGGATTTTGGCAGACCAGTATCCAGAAAAATTTGAATATCTGAGATAACAGATTCAGTCGTATGTGATACAAACCTGCTTAAGTCCACTGATTACTGTCTAAAATGGAAAAGTTACAGTCACAAAATATGTAACAAATGTGATTTAGAGATCCTTGAGACCATAAATCACTTCGAAGTGTAGTGCCTTTACTACAATGAAGAAAGAAATATGCTGTATGTTTCCCTAAGCAAAATGAATAACGAGATATCAACCATAACTTTGAGTGATTCAAAGAATTATTTGCACATTATGATGGATACACAACCTGAGTATGCGTCTTTGTCGGACATGTTAGAAATATGGTTGAAGTCACACAAATGTATTAGTAAGCTTTACAGGGGAGCCTTAATAGGCCGCATGAATGCATCCTGCATCGTGATAAACCTTAACCCACTGGATTATGTGAATTTAACCCCAACCCCACTGGGTTATGTGATTTTAGAGCTCAGTTGACAGACGCTGCTCTAGCAACCTAAGACATTCATTTGTATATATTTCATCAAATGATATAACCCGACATGTTTTCGTGTATTTAAGTTTGCTTACCCGCTTTCTTTAAAAGTACAGTAAACTTTGTCAAATAATTTTAACTCACAGTCTCACGTCAAGCTAAAAGCTCCAAGGACCTGTTCTGGTTTATTATACAAATTACCCAATTTTTTCAAGTTTAATGAATTTAATTGAAACCCATATGATCATGTAGCTGAGGTATTACTTGTTCATAATTGCTTACATATTCGCCAATCCTTGCTCTGGATATTGCATATGACCACTCTGAAATGACATGTGTCAACATATTTGCATTTACTCATATTTCAACTATAACTGTACCCAGTTGATCAAAAACCTATTTCATGAGTATACTATGAAGATGTTGGAGGAGATCCAGTAATGACATTTCATAGAAGGCCTTACTTATGGATTTTGATGAAAATCAGAAATTTTCAATGTGGTGACATTGACCTATGACCCTCAACAAATCGGCTGCCTCAATGCCTATTAATGAGATTTGAGCCTATGTGGAAATGGTTCCAAATAGTAAACAAGAACAGCTCCTTTATGTTTGTAACCAAGTATGTTTATGTCTATGATTTTTGTTTCATGTTCAAAGCTGTTTAACTAGAAAATAAGTTTTGCAACCTGTATGATTTTGTACGATTTTCTTGTGTAGTCAATAAACATACAATACAATACAAAATGGTAAACTCAACTAAGCCCCGGCCTGGATGGCTATTTATAGAAGATTTTATAGAAGAATCTAAATTTTAGATTTACAGATATTTAATTGACCCAAAACATGAGGATGGGGTATGACAATGTGATGTTGAGAATAAGAAGGGTCTAAGATCTTAGATTTTGCAAAGGCATTTGAGATTATCGAAAGGGCTTTTATATCTAGTGCTTAAACAGCTCAGTCTATTCCTTTGTTCAGCTGACCCCAAAGACGCTCCTGAAGTTTAAGGACATGGCTGATCTTCTCGATCTTGACACTGTGAAGTTTCTTCACCACTTCCAGATCCGATGGCTGAGCCTTGGCCAGTGTTTCTCGGCACTCCTTAGGAACTACGAACCCCTGATGGTGATATCCCACATGAAAAAATAGATAGGTTTCTCAACCAGGGATCTAAACTAGCAGCTAGATAGCCGCTAGTGAACATTTAACCATGCAAATGAGCTCTGATTTGTCAACTCCTGATCACTACTGCTAGCTAGCGACTAGTGAACATTTTACCATGGAAATGAGCTCTGATTTGTCAACTCCTGATCACTACTGCTAGCTAGCAGCTAGTGAACATTTTACCATGCAAATGAGCTCTGATTTGTCAACTCCTGATCACTACTGCTAGCTAGCAGCTAGTGAACATTTTACCATGCAAATGAGCTTGCTGATTTGTCAACTCCTGATCACTACTGCTAGCTAGCGGCTAGTGAACATTTTACCATGGAAATGAGCTTGCTGATTTGTCAACTCTTGATTGCTCCTGTCAGCTCCTGATCACACTCCTGTCAAATCCTAGCTGCTCACTCTTCTTGCATAGCAGAGTCGATCCAAGTCGATCCCCCCCCCCCCCCCCCCCCATATAACCGGAAAAAAATCTGTGTTACATAAACACTGCTATGGACTGTAGGTACAGGTGAACTTGGATATGACGGACTCATTGGGACCAGAAAAATTGGTCCGTCATATGCAAAATCCGTCATATACATGTGACAAATACTTGATATGCATTGGACTGGGACCAAGCATATTGTCCGTCATATGCAAAAATCCGTCGTACAGTGGTCCGTCATATCCAAGTTTACCTGTATCAGTACATGTACAAAAATATATCTGGATTGCCATTATATAAAACTTTCTCTTCACTTGCATGTTTATTTTCATCAAATTTACCTATATGGGAAAGTGATACAACAGCTAGCTAGCTAGCTAGCTGCTTCCTATTCTTTTTCATGTGGGGATGCTGTCAGCTGAGGCGGATGCTGGATATGCGGTTGCTAAGGTGATGTTAAAGCAACTCACCTCCTACCGGTTCCTTGCTCTTCTCCACCTCATGACTGACATCCTCTGTACAACGAATCACATCAGCAGGCTGTTCCAGTACAGATTGTTACCTTTAGCACTCTAAAGAACTCTGTGTAAGTATTTTTATATGAAATTTAGATGTTGATGACTGTTATATAATTGTGCTATTTTTTTTCTAATGTGGTACATCATATCTTATTAGAATATAACACAGCAAGAAATAATATGATTTGTACCATCCATATTTATTTTAATTCTAGAATAAGCCATTTAGAGTTCATGTTTATTTTTTAATTCAATTACTTTATTCAAAATCTGGACTAATTTCTAGAATTTGATCGTTATAGTTCATGTTGTTAGTTTTACAGGGTTTTATTTGAGTTTTATTTATCTTTTAGTTTGAAGAATGCCTAGATGCTTTGATTGGGATGTTGGAGGTGGATGGACCACACCTTTTGCTATTCACAGACACCCTCAATGACGAACCCAGGAACGAATTCAAGGGCAATGCCATTGAGTCCATCTACAGAGGCATTGACTAGGAAGCAGCCTTCCGGGAGACCAAGACTCAGATCATCAACTCATTGGTGGCCAACCTGAGAAGGTGCTTCCCACGGATGGACTTGCTGGAGGCAATGCAGGTGCTCGATACAAAGGCCCTGCCAGAGGATGCAGCTAAGCTACAGGGGTGGGGGAATGATCATTTGGATGTTCTCCTGTCTCACTACGGTGATGGTAAGAGGAATACAGATGGCACATTTTTCAACCCTGTAGTTGACCGGGACCAGTGCCGGAACGAGTTTGCAGTATTCAAGAGGGTCATGTTCCGGAACAGGTCAACCGTCACTGATGATGGGGAGATTCCTTTGCTGCGCCCAATGGAGTTGTTCCAGAAGATCTTTGGACAGGGAAATGAACACAACAAGGGGGGCTTTGCCTCAGTGTACTGACGGATGTCTCTATGCTTGGTTGTTATGGTTGGCAACGCTGAGGCAGAGCGAGCCTTCTCTGTACAGAACCGAGTCAAGTCTACTTCCAGGGCGAACCTCAAGATCCAGCAGCTGGACCAGTTGATCAGAGGTTGCTGTGCCAGCATAGCCATGGAGGTTTTCCCTTTTGCTACGGCAGGTGAACATTGACTTGGTGGGCGATTGAAGAGGTTGTGAGTTATTGTTTGGTGGTAAAATGGGATGATGTTGATATAGAATCTTATTTCTGTTTGACGTGATAAATGCCAAATAAAATAATGTACTGAATGAGTATTTCTCATTTTTGATAAATAAAATTGTATATAATATGTTGTCGATAGCAAATTCCTTTTGTATATGTATAAATATATATATATATATATATATATATATATATATATATATATATATATATATATATATATATATATATATTTATATATATATATTGTGATGTATTCTGCTCCTGTGCTTAATTAATCATTTTTGAAAATATCTTTGATAAATAAATTTGTATATATTAAGACAATTATGTGCCAATAGAGAATTTCTTTTGTATGAAGAGTTAAAAAATTATCTATCAGCACAACATACTTTATCTCAATATATACCATTTATTTATCAAGAATATTTTCATATATTTAGCAAAAATCATCACACATTCTATTAACTTATGAAAGGCAAATAAACTAAGGTAGAATTTTTTCTTAATTGTGTGCTAAATGGGTGTTTTAATTCTAATATTCTAAATAAACTAATATGTATTTATTTTGATGCACCAATAAATGATTTATTTTGTATATATTGTAATGTATTTTTGAGAATATTCTTGATAAATGAATTTGAATATACCTGTGTACCTATAATTGCAGCGGTGTTACGACCTCTATACCGTATATCCAAGAGCTGTGTCAGAGATTTAATATTGTCCTTATCACCGAACACTGGCTACACCCCAATAAACTAGTGTATCTCCGTGAAATCTCAGATAATATTACATTTCTGGCGAGAGCAAGGAATGAATCATCTGCCGAGTTTTATGGTGTAAGGCAAGGACAGGGCGGTGTTGGCATACTATGGAGTAGTGACATTGCTGGTATATCTCCTATTAATGAATGTTTACACGACAGCATCTGTGGTATACGAGTTCAAAATAAAAAAGGTGCAGTCTTTAACATCTTTTGCATTTATATGCCTGCTAAAGGATGTAGTGGTGATCTTTAAATGTGCCTTGATGAGCTGAGGGGTATTTTAGAAAATACTGAGGCGGGCTCATGTACCATAGTATGTGGAGATCTGAATGGCGACATGGGTTCGAAGGGTGGACAAAGAGGTCTAAACCGGTGTACAAAAGAGGGAGACCAGGTGTATGAGTTTATGCAAAAACACGACATGCTCACCACAAATCTTAGCAATTTAGCTACTGGTGCGATAAATACCTATTTTTGACATAACTGTGAGTCGTGTATTAACTATTTTCTAATACCAAACGACCTAAAAAGTTTGGTTGCGGATTGTGTTTCCCTTGACCATGAACCATTAAATACCTCTGACCATAATCCTGTCGTATGTAGGTTTAAAATGGAATAGTATTATCTCGATGTGAGCAAGGCATTTGATAGGGTTTGGATTGAGGGCCTTTTTTACCAATTATATATGCTAGGGATAAGAGGAAAAACCTGGAGAATGTTGTTTAAGTGCTATAAAGGTTTTTTGTGTAGAGTAAAAATCCACAATAGATATTCAACCTGGTATGAGATGTCCTGCGGGATTCATCAGAGTGGATATTTATCGTTGCTGAAGTATACCGCCTTCATTAATTCTCTTTTGATTACATTGAAGGAATCCAACTTATGTTCTCAGATCTATAATATCAAAAGTTCACCGTTGGGATACGTGGACGACATTGCGGCCGCAAGCACTTCAAAAGCAAGGATTGACCTTGTGTTAAATATTGTTCACCAGCATAGTTGTAGGTGGCGCTACGACTTAAATGCTGATTAATCGGCCGTGGTGGTTTTTGGGAAATCAAGTAGAGTGAATAAGACCAACATGAAGTTTAGAGTATACCGATTGGGCCGTGAGAAAGTCCCCAAAAAGATAACCTATGATCACGTAGGTATAATGAATTGTAATGGGGGGAATATTCCAAAAGAACTGAGATCAAAGTGAGTAAAGGTAGAAAAGCTTTATGTGCTGCTTCAGCTCTAGGTATTAAAAATGGAGGCATCAGTATGAGGGCTTGTAACATCATATTTTGGAATCTTATCATACCTATCTTGACGTATGGCGCCGAACTTTGGGTTTTAAAACAAACCGACATTGATACTTTGGACAAATTCCAAAGGTATGCGGGTAAACGAATTCAGAGATTTCCTAAAAGTACCCCCAATGAAACAAGTTTTAGGGGGCTTGGATGGATGCGCCTAAAAGATTTTATATATGCCAAAAAGGTGATCTTTATTAAAACTATTTTAATAAGGAGCGACGACTGCATTTATAAGAAAGTTTTTAAGATGAGAGCTCTAGTGTTTAATGATGACATTCCACAAGGTATGGAAAATAATTTTGACAGTCCGATTTTTGATATTCTAAGCATTGCGGTGATTTATGGTATCTATCCAATTGTCATGAACTGTATTACAAATAACCATTTATATAGTAAGGAAAAATGGAAAGAAATAGTATGGTGCAGAGCTTGGCAAATTGATTTCAGCTCCTTTTCTGTAAATCACTTGAGACAATTAGGCTAACAATAGGAAAAACGAAGTATTTGTCATGGTGGTATGTTTCAGATGTCTTTCCCTTGTTAAATAAGACAATGTGAAACTAAAGCAAACTAAAGTGCGACGATTATAGGTTCAAAAGTGCGACCTACTTTGAGAAAACCTGCCCGCATTGCAATTTAAGTGAACCGCAAAATGCTGAACATATGATCATGACATGCCCTTATAATAACAATCTACATACACAGATGTATGAAATTCTATCTACAAATGCAGAATCATGTGAAACATGGCAGAGTATTCCAGCCTCTGACATCCTATGCGTGTTGCTTGGTGGTATTCCGCCCAATTTTGACTTTAATAGTATGACCAGTGCCAATCTGGTGCATAGCATCTGAATGGATACACCAAGTGTATATAAGAACTATAGAAGACAGAACAGGTGTTGGCTAATTTATAGGAATACATTTGACAACAGACAGAAGTTGAAATTTTTATAAAGGCAAAATATAGCAGATGCTCTTTGGTACTTTCCAACATATTTCTAATTTCTGTTATCACTCTACTTTTTATGTATATCCTTTGGCCATGAGCCCATTTGTGTTTAAGTTTAGTTCTCTTTCGATAACTTTCCTTTTGTACCTGTGTTTATTTTTGTTTTTGTTTGTACTATATTTATATGATTTATGATGAATTTGTAAACAACCTTTACAGTCAATAAACATCAATCAATCAATCAAAAGACAAATTATGAGCCAATAGATAATTTCTTTTGTATTGATACTTGTAAGAAATGATCTATTGGCACAACATACTTTATCTCAATATCTATCATCTATTTCGCAAGAATATTTCCATATATTCATCTCACATTATATTAACTTATAAATGGCAAATAAACTAAAGTAGAATTATTTGCCAGTTATTAATTTTGTTCTTACTTTTGTGCTAATGGGTATTTTTTTTTAAATATTCTTGATAGATTAAATTGTATATATTATGTTGTGTCAATAAATAACCTTTTTTTACTTTGTGCTAAATGGGTGTTTTTAAACATTCTTTATAAATTAAAATGTATATATTCATATGAATTATGTTGTGCCAATAAATACTTTCTCTTGGATTTATCGTTCTTAATCATTATCCTTGTGAAGGTCTTCGGTTTCATATTTTCAATCTCCCATCCTACTTACGGGTTGTGGACCCTCCACAACCCACTACTTTTTTTTACCATACTGTTTTTTTTCATAGTTTATCACAATTTTATAATTTAAACATGTGACACAATAGGGAAAGCAGTAAAATCTAAAAAGCAGAATAGAGTGTGCAGGTAGTCTATTTCTAGTGTGGGCCTTCAGACCCTCGACCACTATAGCCTTGCGCAAGGCCTATTTGGGCACCCTGTTTTGAAAAATTCCCTGATGTAGGGTGAAAATCCCCGTTCAATCCACAAAATATCCGCGGCTCTGACGCAGAGTAACTCCCGAAGTGACTGGACTTTAGAATCTGCTGCCGCTACTCCCAGCTGCTACTGCTGCCGCTAACAGGCGGAGGATTATAAAATCAAAAGTTAAAATACATGTTTCCTCTCATCCACTGTCAGTGTTTTGATAAAAGAAGGGGTGTTTCTTAACTGAAAAAAAAGTCAGCGTTTTTTTAAAATAAGGGTGCTTTTTAAATCAGTGCTTTAGGTGTATTTTAACATTTTGATAACAAGCGTATGCACCCCCTAAATACCAAAGTGCCATCCCCGGGGGAAAAGGCGAACGCTGATACTCAGGATGCATGTTGCCGAGGCATGTCTTATCTCCATTCTACAGAAGACAGTGCCAGAGGTAGTGGCAAAAAGGTCTTTGTGGCATATTTTGATGTTGCAAAGGCCTTCAACACTGTGTGGACTGAAAAATCGCTGTTCTCCAGAATAATCTGTGTATAAGATGAACGATAAATTAGTAAGAAAACTTTTCAATCATAAACATACTTTGTAGTATTAAACACAAATTTAAGCCTGATTTTGATAACGTGCGTATGCACCCCCCTAAGTACCAAAGTGCCCTTCCTGGGGGAAAAGGCATACCCTGATACTCAGGATGCATGTTGCCGAGGCATGTCTTGTCTCCATTCTGCTGATAGTCTACAGAAGACAGTGCCAGAGGCAGTGGCAAAAAGGTCTTTGTGGCATATTTTGATGTCGCAAAGGCCTTCAACACTGTGTGGACTGAAAAATCGCTGTTCTCCAGAATGATCTGTGTTTAAGATGAACGATAAATTAGTAAGAAAACTTTAGAGGCATGTTCAGAAGTCTTCAATCATAAACATACTTTGTAGTATTAAACACAAATTTAAGCCTGATTTCTGAAATTATCAGGGTGATCAGTTCTATATAGATATAGTTAAAATCCCACTCCCAAAACATAGCAGCATAACCATATACTAGTAACAAGGTGTACATCCAGATTATTCAGTGTTATCAGGTAGAGAATAGCATAGCCAACCATACTTTGTCGATCCATATGTTCCATTTTATTTCAATATTTACAACGTTTCACTCAAATGACATAATCTCATTACTTACACAGGTGCTCATGGTCACTGCAGGCTCAGAGTAACCTTAGGCTAGGGATATTAAGAAGTAGATTTCAGATTCCTTACTGCTGAAGTTTTTTATCGGCCATAAAATTAAAAATGTTAGTGCGACATCTTGTGTCTGGAGGTAAGGGAACCCCATTGATAGATGTGGGTACTAAAACAAAGTTTTAATGATCACTAGTCTCAGTCAAGACAAAGACATGCTGACGGGCATTATATATATAGTATGAAGACTAGGGTTCGTGGTGAGAAGTACTAGCTTTCCTTTGGCATGTGGCATTGTTTGTCCGTTTATTTTTATATATATATATATATATATATATATATATATATATATATATATATATACATATACATATATATATATATATATATATATATATATATATATATATATATATATATATTAACTATATATACCAGTATATATATATATATATATATATATATATATATATATATATATATATATATATATATATATATAGAGAGAGAGAGAGAGAGAGAGAGAGAGAGAGAGAGCGAGATATATATATATATATATATATATATATATATATATATATATATATATATATATATGTATATATACACACACATATATTTATATGTATGTATGTATGTATATACCTATGTATACATACATACATACATAGTACTATATACATAGTATCGATTGGGCGATATCGATTGGTTAGAAGAATTTGAGCGCATGTGAAATAGTCTGAGAGAAGATAGCAAGTGATAGGGTACCTTGGCTGTCCAGTCAATGAAGCCAAATGCACATCGAACTCAAGCATGAAGGAAGTAAGAGAAACAGCACAGGACTTCTGTGTTCGCAGCGAAACGGTACTTATGTGTTTGCTTGCATTTTCCCACATTGTTGTGTGCACAAAGTTCAAAATTAAGGATGGCTGCAGTCTATCTGAGCAAGAGCATACAGTTTTGGTAGATACCATCTCCAACACGTTAATCGGATGTGCATCTCTTTGTGACCGCCACCGCAGCTGTGTTACGTTTGAATATTCCAAAGAAGTGTCAGGAAAACGCCAATGCCGTCTATCAGGAACGTCATGCACCGCAGACATTTCACAGACCAAGGGAAAGCCTGTTTATGAACTGGTAAGCACTATATATGACTCATCTTCCTGACCATTTGTGAATTAGAATATTCACATATACACGCACGCACATATTGATCTCGAAGGATAGATTATCTTTTTTTTCAAATCATATACCTTACCAAATTAAGGCTAAATGGGAAGCAAATTTGAATGACGCAGTGTACGTAAAAACATAGTTTAGACTATGTAATAAGACAACGGAGTGCATTTATTTGAGATATATACAGTTTAAGATTCCTTAAAAATAAGTTAGTATCCCAGACCTTACTACATAAAATGGGTAAAGCGAAATATCATTCCTGTCTATATTGTAAAAAGAAAGATACACAAGTACATGCATTGCTTTATCGTCCTTAACTATTCAACTCTAGAGTAATTTTAAAAGATATATGACTACAAAATGTGCGACATACATGAATAGACAAACTGGTAAGGGTATGAAGGTTAACTTACTTAAAAACCACGTTTATTAACAAATTAAGGCTGATGAGTAAAAAGCAAATCTCAATATGACCACGCATCAATTTGCAAATGTATGGACTATAGAGCGTATGATTCTTTGAGATACTTTGAAAATAGAGATTTTCTATCACCAATTTCTAGTTTACATATTAGCTGCTTTTATTGTAATTTTCATGATACTGTATTGAGAATGTGATACAATGATGCATTACGATGATTAATATATACTTTAAGATACAATAAAAAATCATCTCTGTGAGAATTAACAATGAATATACCTTACCATTGAAGTCAAAATTGAAAGAAATGTGATCACCTTCCCTCTTATAAGTGTGCTAAATTGTGAGCAAAACCATTAACGTTTGAAATCTAAGGTACCTTAACCCATTAATGCTTAAGAGTTCCTTCAGAAAGTGTCGTCTGGAACATTAGTACTTTTGGCAATAACTTTGTAATTGGGAATGATTTCTCAAAATATTTGAAGGAGAGTTGTTGGTAATATTTGGATTAACATTTCTCCATCCAATATTGTCCTTACTATGCTTTTGACTTCAAAATTTGACCAAAACTGTCAGGCTATTTTTGCCGCTGCGAGTATTAATGGGTTAAAGCCAATGGCTATATAGAGTTATTCCCTATATGGAGTAAACAGGCAACACACTTTTCCTTCCTGTATGCAATTAAGTTTTAATGATATTGTGGTATGTCATTCTGCTAATTGATGGCCTCTACACATATAGTTAGCATCATTATGAAGGTGTAGACCTTAAAATATGTAAAACTTTCAAAATGATACCATATTCGTACATCACAGCATCGCACATGTATACGCCACCTCACTACACGACATACCAGAAAATGAGGAATCGTAATCAAACGCAATTATATAACAAAACTCTATAACAATGCTTATGATAATTGTATAGCCTTTTTGATTATCATATCCATACACTAGCATATACGTGTATCTCATAAATAATAGTCATGCTTCATGGATGATAAAATTAACATAATGACCTTTGTCGAACAATTTGAATTAACAATGTCCACTTATCGCATGGTGAGTAATATATTCCTTATGACCTATACACACACGCACTTATACTAGTTACATCAAATCCATACTATCACATATAATCAATCTCCATAGACATGATATTGCACACGACAATAGTAATGTGAATCGCAGTTCTGTAATTTCAATGACGATTATAAGTGTGATGCATTATTAATAAGTCGCTCGGGAGCTATTTTCTCAACTCAGGTGAAATTTGTCGCTTTTCCTGACTTGGTACCTAATGATTGATGGTTTCATAATTACCACTGCAGTATTACTATGAAATTATGCAATAATGAGGTACTAAATAGGGCAGAGAACTATCACCCTACATAGAGCTAGTACATCCTAACATCACGTTGTAGGTAGGTACGTAGACATGCATGCTGACAAAACCAGCCCTGTTAAAATGATATTAACATTTCCCCTATGCATTAGTGTAATCCATAACCGAATAAATAGTGTAATCCTCTAGTAGACTCTGGGTGTACATGGCAAATACATTTTAGCAGTATTTACTCGTAATGCGCACATATATATATATATATATATATATATATATATATATATATATATATATATATATATATATATATATATATATATATATATATATATATATATATATATGACGCATATATATATATATATATATATATATATATATATATATATATATATATATATATATGTATATATATATATACTAGTATATAAATATATATATATATATATATATATATATATATATATATATATATATATATATATATATATATATATATATATATATATGCGCCATATATATATATATATATATATATATATATATATATATATATATATATATATATATATATATATATATATATGTATGTGTACATATATATATATACATATATATATAATATATATATATATATATATATATATGTATGTGTACATATATATATATATATATATATATATATATATATATATATATATATATATATATATATATATATAAATAAATATATATATATATATATATATATATATATATATATATATATATATATATATATATATATATTTACATACATACATACATACATACATACATACATACATACATACATACATACATATATATATATATATATATATATATATATATGGTGTTTGTTTATCATCGCTTATTCTGCCATAGGTTGGTTAGCCAGCAGAAATACACAGCCTATCTCCTACTTGTAGCTTATTCACATGCCCTGCCTGGGGTAAGAACTCAGTGAGTGGTTAGGACAAAAATATATTTCCACAAATGAATAACTAATTGGCAATAACCCTTGTCAACTCCATATTAAAATCGAATCTAGTAGCTTAGCATGGTCACACGTACTTAGCTTGAATGGATAAGGGCTAATCTTAAACCATGAAACAAGCTCTTCCAATAGAGTAGTTGATGATTTTTTGGTTTACTATCCCTTTAATGTAGAATGTATGTTATTGCTAATTGTTTGACAGCTTCTATCTAAATGATACGTTGAAGGTGTGCATTTAATACATATACTGCCATGGTAAACAGTTATTAAGGTTTTTATTATTGCCTCCCTGCATACAACGTTTCTTGTGGTCTAGTTATTAGTATCTTGTGATATATAGTGTGCAGACCAACAATAAGCTCTGCAAGGCATTATGAGGTGACATTTAATGCCTTGCGTCACAGGGCATTATGGGGATTTAATGACCGGTCACATGGTACAAATCCTGATTGCTGATTGGACAATCCAAAGGAAGCAATAATAATGTATGTTATTGCTTATTGTTTGACAGCTTATATCTAAATGAAATTGCCTCACATAGTTTTTGATTTTGATATATTTGTATATTTCAGGTTGGCGCCTGCAAAAATGGTGTGCTCCTCAATGGGAAATGCCAGTGCCGCCAGCACTTCACTGGAACTGCTTGCCATAAAGGTATATACTACATCTAATCAGTGTTTTGACCTATTGGATGTACCACGGTGTAGCAGGCCAACCCGCTGGTTCAGCCTTGTCCTCTTACAGTGTTTAGAATTTCAGTATTATACAGGGTTGTATTCAGCAAAGCAGAGTTAATTGTTAAGAATTGTTTCATCTTGATCTGTTATAATGATAACCAAAAATGTGGTAGCAATTAAAAAGTGCATTTACCCTACTGTTTTAGTGCAGATAGAGTATTCAGGCAAGACCCTGACCAAGATCCCAAGCGGGTTGTTCTGGTCCCTATATAAACGCGCGGCGTTGTGGAGGACTCTCTATGGTCCTTCTGCAACTAAAAGACCACTTAGAACTATGCGTGAAGAGAAGGGTGTTCCTTCCCGGTTTCGGGTGGGTTTGTATCTCGTCGCGATATGACCTAAGCTGTTGAAAGCGACGTAAACCCCACTCCTTCCTTACTACGGTGCAGCATAGTGATGCTTTTGCGGCTGGTAGACTCATTTTCACCTCATATAGAGAATATAATTTCTTCCATGTTCTGGGTTTCATTTCATTGCGTTATTACCCGAAAATTTTGAAAACTACAAAAATCCTAACAAAAACACCGAAAAGGTGTCTATTAACATGCAGTAACTTTAACATGCCTTTTGATTAAAAGGGGTTCGAAAAGTGGGAATACCAGCCTAACACATGTAATCATAGAATATGATTCCAAAAGAAATCATATCAGCGGTGGCTATCAATTTTAAAATCCTCTGCCAATAAGCATTCCCATTGAGTTAATAAAGTCATGTATTTTGAAAAACACTTTATTTCCATCTAGTTTAGTACCACATGTGCTCAAATGGCTTAGCCAGGAGGTTACCAGTCAGCATCAGTTCTAGAAATGATATAGCAGTGAGGCTTTTAATTCATTACATGTATTAGCCATCAGGACTTCATAAAGTGTGCAGCAAACCTAATGCAATGGATCATTCGTTTGTACAAACACAACTTACCACACTTCCAATGCCATATGAATTAGAACTTCCTCAAACAATGCTAATGCCATGGAGCTCCATGTTGTGCGGATACTGTCTACCACACTTCCGCTTATAGTATGCGAAAATGCCAAAGTTGTTAAATTTCATTTATCAACTCACTCTCTGGAAAGTACAGTCCACATAACCGTGCCCATGTAAATTGTACAAGATAATGGTCCCCTCTATAGCATTTAAGGTTTAAAATCCTAAAGTGCTTATAGCAAAGATTTATACCACCAAATACATCTGAGTGCTGTAAGTATGACTTTGTAGCTGAATCCCCCCCCCCCCCCCGCCAAGATAAGATTGAATAGTTAATCATAACTTTGGCACACTTTATCAAATCCGTTGCCATGCATCATTTGTAATAATTTAAACACTAAAACATGTAGACGTCTACGCATTACGTGTCCTACATAAACCGGATTTATCCGTTTTATGTGGAAATTGGACAGAATGGTCTGGTCCCATTTCATCTGGTTTATGCGGAGTTGCCTATAGTAGCCTCATATGTAAACAAGGGTCACATTGATTACCCCAGATATAAGCCCTTAACAACATTTGCATCATGTTATGCCGTTAAAGATCAGTATTCAGCCTTCAGAAAAGGTGAAAACAACATAACCTGTGTTCGTCTGTGATCTTAAAAAGTGTAACAAATGAATGCAAGGAAAATGACTTTTCAGGGAACTTTTAATGATATCGAGTGTGTTTTTTTTAATTTGCATCGGTTTTTAAAACAATCATTTAGGCCAGACAGTATTGGTGAGCAAACTGCTTAAGGTCCAAAGACTAAAATCCGCATCATCGTACCAGAGCGTTTTACCGTGACAAAACAAAGAACTATGACATACGTTTCTTCCCGGGGGGGGGCACTCAGGTACAGAGGGGGGCCGCACCTTAGTTACGTATTTCGCGGAAGAAGGGGTCTTTTTTGAAAACCCTCCGCATGTCCGCGATTTTGTAAAAGAAGGGTACTTTTTGTACCAAGGTACGAAGTATGGGGGTCAAAATCCCCTTAAAATCCACGAAATATACGCGGCTCTGACGCCGAGTGACTCCCGAAGGGACTGGACTCCCAAGTCTGCTGCCGCCACTTGCTGCCGCTAAACACGCAGAGGATTATAAAATCTAAAGTTTAAATACGTGTTCCCGTTCATCCAATGTCAGTGTTTTGATAAAAGAAGGGGTGTTTATTTCGTGGAAAAAATCAGCGTTTTATTAAAATAAGGGTGCTTTTTTGGCCAGAAATCAGTGCTTTAGGGGTATTTTTTAATTTTGATAACGAACGTATGCGCCCCCCTAAATACCCAAGTGCCCCCCCGGGCGTTTCTTTTAAAATGAAATTGGTGAAATGTGTGCCTAATATAGGAGAACAGTTATGCAGTAGTGTGTCTATTTTCTTTGCTGGGTAGGACATAATAATCATTGCTACAAGATATTTATGAATGCTTTTTAACGTGATAAAACAAAGAACAATGGCGTACATTTCCTTACAAATCATACAGTTGTATGTTTATTTTCTTTCAGTCTGCCCAACTGGCTGGGTAGAACATAATAATCATTGCTACAAGATATTTATGACTGCTGTGAAACAAGCCGTTGCTCGCAGTTCCTGCAGGGGTCTTGATAATGGTCGTGCAAGTCTGGTTGACATAGAAGATGCAGAGGAGAACACTTTCATAAGCAGCCTCTCTGCACAGCACGGGGCGGATATATGGACTGGTATGGGAGACTTTCAAACAGGTGAGGGTGTATGTAATATATATATATATATATATATATATATATATATATATATATATATATATATATATATATATATATATATATATATATATATATATATATATATATATATATATGTATATATATATATATATATATAAATATATATATATATATATATATATCATATATATATATATATATATATATATATATATATATATATATATATATATATATATATATATATATATATATATATATATATATATATATATATATATATATATATACATATATATATACATGCATGAAAACAATAAGAATAATACGATCAGGTCAGGGTATTTTGACTTGACTGGGTAGACGTGGTCTCCATTTTGTTCTATTTAATTAGGGTAACTTTACTTAACATTCCACTATTGCATAACAATCTTTACTTTGGCTTGATTTGAATTGAGGGTCTTCCATTTTATCAAATAGGTGTTGTCCGACAGGGACCACAAGAGTTAGAGTAGTCATCAAATGTCTTCAATCATTAATTATCACTTTGACTTGTTAAAATACTTTTTCTTTCTATAGCTTATGGTTTTAAAACCTTACCATCTGTAACACACGTTGTATGGCAAATTCAAAATGAAACATTCTGAGAATTTATCGATGACTCCAGGGAAAATTTTAGTTATGTTGAATTTTGTTAAACCTTCAGGGCACCACTGATGTGTAGGGAGGAATAAGTTGAAAGGTGTGAATGTTTGATTAAACAGTTAAAGTTTAACTACAATATTGGTTACATACACATACGCATGCATGCACACTTATATACATACATAAATATATACATACATACACACAAAAATACATATATATATATATATATATATATATATATATATATATATATATATATATATATATATATATATATATATATATATATATACATGTATATATGTAATATATATATACATATATATATATATATATATATATATATATATATATATATATATATATATATATATATATATATATATATATTTATATATTTGTATATATATATATATATATATATACATACACACACATATATATATGTATATATATATATATATATATATATATGTGTATATATATATATATATATATATATGTATATATATATATATATATATATATATATATATATATATATATATATATATATATATATATATATATATATATATATATATATATATATATATATATATGTATATATGTGTATTTATATCTGGTAAGAGATCATACTATAAAAGAGTATATTCAACAGATATGCTAATCTTGTTTAGTTTTAGAAAACTGTACGGTTCAGTGTATCAATTTTTGACCGAAAAAAGGTTATGTAGATTAGAAAGGGCTTCCTTCATTGCCAAAGCTTATGTTCATTGCATGACCAAACAAAACAGATACTTCTAATACTAATACTTGCTAATACTTCTGGTAGATAGAAAAATGTCGTTTGGTGTGCGCTACAGAGGTGAAATATGCATGGAAAAATTAAATGAACTATAATTTATGTCACAAAACTGTAGTGTTTGAGCCAGCGACATGATGCAATAATGACGCATATCTGTAATTAACAGGAAGAAGGGATAACCGTATATATCACCTTTCTTTAGATAAACGATTATATATATAATAGCGCTTTATTGCCTATTTAAGCTAACAATGAGCAAAGCGAATGGGTTTGGAAGTTTCAACTGTGTGCCTGTAAGAACAGGCTTGTTCTCTATTGGTGTTCAGGTCAAGCACACCTGTCCATTTATAGAAATCTGGGTCAGTTTGTGGTTAGCAGTCACTGATTGTGGAGAACTAGAACATAGGGGGAACTAAAGGGGCAATTGGTACATGGGACACTATATGTGTTTCAATAACTCAACCAGTCTAAAATAATATGTAGAGATTGTGGTACTTGAGATATGATACCCCTGGGGAGCCTCCCTACTCTGTGACCCAGAAAACTTACTGGGCTACTGGCAGAACCCATCTGTATACTTTACAAGTGGACATGTAGAGTTCACACGTCCACCTGTAAGGTCTATCAATCTTTTGTGCAGAGTGAATGGACTATACTCCTGAACTTGTACTATTGCTCATTGTTAACTTGAATTAGCAATAAAAGATTACCAACACACTAATTACATCACGAATATGATATCGCCGCAAGCCGCCGTTGAAGAGCCTTGCCATTGTTGTATCTTTGTAGAAGGACGGTACACTACTTCGGATGGACGGCCCTTGACTTACACAGCATGGGCAGATGGCCAACCAGACAATAAAGGCGGCAGTGGAACAGGAGCAGATTGTATCAGAGTGTGGAACGGTCTGTGGTATGATCGCAACTGTGGAACTCTTCATGCATATGTTTGTGAAACTCTCCCTACTAATGAGTGAATATCAATGCAAGCGATATGCAAATATTATATATATATATATATATATATATATATATATATATATATATATATATATATATATATATATATATATATATATATATATATATATATATATATATATATATATATATATATATATATGAACCTGTCAAATTGAACACCTGTGTACCTTGAACACCTGCGTACATTGAACAATTTTTCATGTCCCGGCACACTCCCATTGAAAATCAATGGGAGGCTACCTGGATACATTGAACACCTGTCTACCTTGAACATTGAACACCAAGTGTGTTCCCGCAGGCCACATTTACCCTGTCTACTTTGAACATTCTGCGCTGATTTGAAACATTTCACTAAAAAATAAGGACAAATGAGATACATAAGATTACCTGTTTTGTTAAAGGGCAAATGCAACATCATGATGATTTAGGTTTAAAATGTGCCTATATGTGTCACCTTTCAAATAAGACCACCCGCAAGTCTGTCCTCCTCGGCACTCCTCAGATATGGTTTATGAAAGTGAGTAAAAAACTGGCCTGAGTCTGGGCATAGAGGATGACATTACAGGGCAGGGCACAAATTTAAGCCCAATTTTGATTGGTCGAGAGATATCAGTGGCAGTCACTTCCAGCCACTGATATCTCTCTCTCTCTCTCTCTCTCTCTCTCTCTCTCTCTCTCTCTCTCTCTCTCTCTCTATATATATATATATATATATATATATATATATATATATATATATATATATACACACATACCCGGTATATATATATATATATATATATATATATATATATATATATATATATATATATATATATATATATATATATATATATATATATATATATATATGTGTGTGTGTGTGTGTGTACGATTATCGGAATTCCAAATTCCATTCCTACATAAACGTCTAGAGGCATGTAGTGGTCCTATATTGCCTACTAAGCTGTTTTTGCAGTATCTTCGCCCATTCTACAAACGAAAGGACAAGCTCGATGGGGTTGAACCGCAGGGCTCTGGTAGTGCTCTGTAGTATTGTTTATCCTCTGAATTTATATTAGCATGTCTGCTTTAAGTGGCACCATGCACATCGAGATATGTCTGGATGAAGAAAAGAATGGATATGTAGCGAGAGACGAATTACTATATACCCTGTAGTTAGATGCTGGACTCATGCTAGGAGTACCAGATAAGGCATCAGCGCAAGACCACGTGGGAACAAGGACCAATCAGGGCTCTCGCATCGATTACATTACAGAGAAACCTTATCTCCACCACCTGCTGGGGGTGCCCAGAGCACTAATTTTGGCCTATTAGCGGCTTTTAGTTGACACTGGTTGAGGCTAGCATGTTCAGGTTGACCAGCTGGTTTCGAATCCACTTGTGTTTGGTCATCTAATGTATATGACTACATGGACGACAGATTATTCCCGCACTAAATGCACGGATGACCTCACAACTGAGCGTACTCATGATTCGCACGCTACGTGGGTCATTGATGTGTTTGGCTTATTTTTTTGACATGTTATCGATTGGTGTTTGTACAACTAGGCACTGGCAGGCGTCCGATCGACTGCTGTAGGAATTAAATGTCTGTACTGCATATTCTTATCAAGGTTAAAATATATATTGAGGTATACCCAGATCACACTTTATTATGGTATGCTCTCGACAGGGGGAAAATCCATTTCTTATCAAATAAAGATCATTCCTGTTTCCAAATATCTATGTACAACTACCAAGTAATATTTCAAATAACACGCTGCTAAAATGATGGTAAAATGATTTTTGCGACGTCATTGAATTGATCGATATATATTCCCATATTTTTTATAAATGCATTACAAGCCAATGGATTTAAGAGGAAATGGTTTTCAAATGATGAAATTGGATATTTACTACTTTAAAATATCCGTTATCCTAAGGTTCCAATGAATGGTGTGCATTTGTACATAACAACGCACACCAATACCCATAATCAAGTTTCAACATTCGCAAGTGTATAACCATGGATTTGTATTTCTCCTATACTCATAACTCACGTGATTAAATAATCGTATCCCGTCTGGGAATATCTAAAAACATCAAGTAAAGTCGAATCCATTTTGGCTGAAAACAGGTGTTCTTTAACCCTTATCTTGCTGGTGGCTAAATTTGCCAATACAAATTGACGCAAAAAACCTGACTGAAACCCTGGCAAATGGGTACTCATCTGAAAGTACTCAGCGAGAGCTATCCAATGAATACCAACATGACAGGTTTTAGATGGTTTCCAAAAATCTTTGCGTTCTTGTGCTTTGGACGAATGTAGCCTCAGCATTGGAAGGGTTAACAGGGCATAGAGGTGAGCCAACTAGAATATCATACCCACTGGGGTGCTGACATTTCTAGCAATTGTCCTGCCATGTAAACTACATTTAATATTCCTAAAAAATTCATTCTGGTGTAAGATTGTAAATAAAACAATTTCATTATGCATTTACATAGGGTCTGTTATATGTATACGTGTATCATTCAAAAGATTGATATTTAAGGATTTTGTTTCAATCTGTGGTTTTGAGTGAACTGAAATTTGGCAATAGTTTAAACAAGAATACAGAGGCTCAAAAGAAAATTATAAGCTGAAGTAATCATACCTTACTTTTTGAGCAATTGGCAGAATGTGGTATGCTGTATTTTTACATAGAAAGTAAGCGTAACAAACTAAATATTATTTCGGCTGAAAATGTTTGTTGTTGTAGGGAAAAGCCCATCATAACACAGTAAGAGAACTGCAACTTTCCGAATATTTGTCAATCTGCCGAGGCTCGATAGCGCTTTAAGCGTCATTCTGCAGAATCGGTACAATTTAAGGGTTGAGCATCTGATGATTTCTGGTGCAGCCTTTGAATATTTGCCTGATAATCTGGCTCTGTGATGCCAGACCTACACTGTTCTGGTATTGGGAAAGTCTAACCAGTGGTATTTATCAAAATCAAACCCCATCACAATGAAGAGTGCAATACTAGTATCTCGTTCACCAGCGCCATATTCATTGGACAGTAATTTCTTTTCGAGTTATGCCATAGGGAATGTGCATTGATACCAAAATGAATAGGGTAATTTTGATTTGGAAATTTGCTCGAAGTAATTTTCCTTATGCAGAGATAACTTTTGATAAGCTCGACGATGGTGAATGCATAACTTTTGATACGCTTGTTGGATTGTGAATGCATCTGGAGAACTGAAGGAAAACTGTCAACGAATGCCAAGTCACTTGCAACTCTCTCGCGTGCCTCACACACGACTCAAAACCCAAGCCAGTATCATGGTAAGCAATAGATAGGCACTCTATGCATCATACTAGAAACCAGTAGATATAGATGGCAGTCTCCGAGTACACAATTCCGCAATGAAGGCAGTTGCCAGAAATAGGTCAAGAAAATGGTAAACTTTCTGACCAATATCCACATTGTACACTCTGAAATACGCCCCAAGTTCAAATCAAGTTTTTCAAGTAGAAATTTCAAAATCAACTAATGAGTGGTAAGAAAAAACAAACGCATAGTTAAATTGTAGGTATATTTTTTCGTTGTCGCACAAGACTGACTTCACTTATACATATACATGTCTCTTAGTCTTGCATCGGTCAATCATACATCAATAATCAATGTATTACCATACATCTGAAAGGCAGGACAAACGTACATCATTCCACAGAATAATATATATGGAATCTCATAGCCCCAAAAAAGAAACAGTTTTATGTCACTTGATTTGTTCCCTGTAAAACTTTTTGACTCAATCAACATTTCTCAATTGCTCTATCTCTTGCTTAATCATATATCTTAGCCAAGATATGGAGATTTCTTTTTTTTTTTTTTTTGGGGGGGGGGGGATGATTTTTAACTAGCTGTTTTAAAAATCAATTCAAATTATTAAGCCAGAAAAAAACAAAGTATAAATTATTTGTTTGAGAATTTTGATGATAAGAAAGTGATTGGCCTAATATTTAAAGAATAAATAGTGCAGGCCTCCATATGTACATAACACAGCAAGTGCACATAATTCTTCCAAGAAAACAATTCATACCCTCAATCACAACACAGTGATTCATACAAAAAATCAACAAGATTACAAAAGTACAAAAGATATCTTCATTTGTTCATTATGTAACAATTGCCAATTGCTGAGAAACCGCACTGAAGAAGTAAAGTATTTGAATGGCCCCATTTGGGAATAATTCATTAATTGGTCAGATCAATTAAGATGTACAAGAGCACACATTTTACATAGAATCAACAAAATTGCATTGTATAAATGGGATTCCTAGTATCATCCTACCCTAGTTCAACCATGGACATCTTCTCACTATCCTCTATAATCACTTAAATACTGTAGCATGACTCTGCTGGTCCACAGAACAAAGATTCTCAGAATGCACATCAAATTCATGTCAGAGGTTTGTCCCAAAATGTTCTTATGTTCAATATCTTTCAAACTTGAGCATTTTTGTGGGGTGGGTTGTGAATGTGAAAGAGAGTAATCTAGAAGTCAACATGCAACTATCATCCAGAAATTTCACTATATTTCGATATCAGCGAAAGAGATGATAGCACTCACAGAGAGCAATTTTATAGACATAATCAATGACGATTGTTCCTCAAAGAAGTAACGTCACACAATAAAGTATTCATTGAACTTTGACATGCTCCTTGCGATGTATCATTTTAGTCGAACCCCGAAAGAACTCTTGCAGTAAAGGGTTAACAAGCAAATATACAAACCAGCAAGGGGTAACATCATATGCCACAGTTAAATTTCAACTACAATATTTGTCACAAATATATATAATAGTCACATACACATACATACATATATATATATATATATATATATATATATATATATATATATATATATATATATATATATATATATATATATATATATATATATATATATATATATATATATATATATATATATATATATGTGTGTGTGTGTGTGACAAATATTGTAATTAAATTTTAACTGTTTAATCAAACATTCACACCTTCTAACCTATTCCTCCCTACACATCAGTGGTGCCCTGAAGTAAACTAAAATTATCCATGGAGTAATTGATAATTTCTCAATAGCACTACCAATCTTTTCTCGTAGGATGGTTCATTTTGAATTTGTTTCCAACAGGTAACAGAATTGCCATACAATGTGCATTACAGATGGTATGTTCCCTGTCAGACAACACCTATTTGATACCATGGAAGACCCTCAATTCAAATTAAGCCAAAGTAAAGATTGTTATGCAATAGTGGAATGTAAAGTAAAGTTACCCTAATAGAAAAAAAGGAGACCACGTCTACCCAGTCAAGTCCAAATACCCTGACCTGATCTTATTATTCTTATTTTTTTTCATGCATATTCTCCTCAACATTTTACAGGATTTGAAACATACAAAAAAAAAAATGAAAAAAAAAAAAAATGAATCCTATAAAACCCATCAAAACCACATACCATCAGTTTCATTCATATACAAAATGGCAGACACTGACAAATGAGGAAGCTCATTGAATTATAAGGCCCCCATATATGCGAAGGTGCATAATTTTGCATAGTGATGTTGAAGAGTGTTGCTTAATCAACCAAGCTAAAAGATATGCGCCTGATCCCTTCAGTGAAGCTCCTGTTTTTCTGAATTTACCCATTTGCACTGGAGCTTACAAACACTCTCACACATGGAAATAATTGAATAACCAGAAACAAAGCACTTTTGAGAAATAACTAATCAAATTCTGTTGATTCTGTTGAGTTTCATAATACCTCTTTCAAAGATTTTTCATAATTTCCTCAGTCATAGAAGTAATGCTCTAATTTGTCAAGTCTTATATATATAAATATAAATATAAATATATATATATATATATATATATATAAATATATATTTATATATATATTTATATATTTATATATATATATATATATATATATATATATATACATATATATATATATACATATATATATATATATACATATATATATATATACATAAACATAAAAATGCACAAAAAATGTCAAAATGCTTTATTTCCAAATCAAACATGTAATGAGACGTCTAAACACCCATGGTGTGAACTTGTATATAAGGCACAAAGCTATCCTCATTTAGAGGCATCTGAAGTCATTAAACTTAAGAGAATTCTCTAGGATAAATCACACATTCACAAGTGGTCAATATCAGAGGGTTGTTGCATGAAGCATGTGATACGTCAATGGAGCCGTGCAGCAACACAATACAAGGTACGAATGGAAGCTTTGAAACTGTTGAATCCTGGGAACTGAAACAAGGGGGAAAATGTAGAAAAATAGCAAAGAATAACATTTTCTTTTCTGGGAGACATTAACAGTCAGATTGCAAAAAAAACAAAAAACCTCAATGAAATGCAGCTTGGCTACCCTTGAATATTTAGCACTTCTTGTTCCCCACAGTAAGAAATAGGCAGGTAGCCAAACAAAACAGGTACATAGCTTCATAGTATGAAAAAGGCAAGAAGACAGCAAATGACACATAAAGACTAATATCTCCATATTTTCCGTAGTGTCATGGAGAGAAATGCTAAGCATCCATTGCCCAAGGGCGGGACCAATATAGATACAGAATGTCGAAATCTATGGGGAATACAATGAAATTATACCAACTCCATTTCGCAAATACCTTGAATGTTTCGTGGCCATGAAAATATTATCTTCCAAAATTTACATCAAGAATTCTTTTTGATTTCTATCTTTTTTTCATACCCATATTTGTCAAAGATTAAAAGGTAACCTAAAATTAGTTAAATCGCATCATTTCTCTTTAGTGAGGTGGGAATATTGACATAAAGAAGAAAAGTTATTAACATGGAATGATAGTATACTGGTATATTTACAGTTGTTTGTACATATTTTTGGGGGGTTTGAGGACAAATATTGATCAATGATAAGTCTACAAACAAATAATCATGATAAGTCATCTTTTTTTTCTAATTTCTGTTTTGGAATAGTGCTAAATGCTTTAGTCTTACATGATTGGTATTTCAAGAAAACAGAAAGTGCATACTGAAGTGTTTCCCCTCGAGTGAAACAATAACACCTTTCTAACCTTCTAAAATTAGATTCTGGTTTGAGAAACCAGAAACTAAAACAACAAGAAATCTTCGGAAGATAACATCACAGAAATTTACTGGTCAGTACAAATACCAGTATATGTCAAATTTGAAATCAATCATCTCTTTATCATAGAGATAAACAGTGCCCAATGCCCATACAAACTGTACATATATTAAAAAACAAACAGTAGTGCATGCTCACAACTGAACCTCGTATAAGTATGGAATATCAAGACAACATTCAAATATGTCGGGAAAAATTTCTCAGAAAATATTTGAACTTTCAATTATTCAAAGAATACAACCTGTAAAATTCTTACCAAAACTCGCTTAAACAAGTTGAATCACATTTAGTTAATAACCACATATCATTTCCTGGGAAATTATACATTTAAGTTCCACAAATAAAACATATTGTTTTATCTCACATAAAAACACCCTCATGGAAACTTAAGTTAAATACTTCTCAGAATACAAATTTATAAGGGATGAACTTGCTTGCACAAAACACTGTACACAATATGTTCTTACTGTGTGCTTAGAGTTAAATAATTCCTAGAAATCAAATAATACGGGAATGACCTGCTTGCATGAAACACTGTATAGTGTATACACTATTTGATACCCTTCTGCTTAGTGTTCAATACTTTCCAGAGTTCAAACGCATGCAGGAGAAACCAGTTCACATGAGACATTGCAGGGCTCGATATTAGGGGGTGCCGGGAGCCAAGGGCTCCCTTGAATGTTCCTGGGGCTCCCTCAAATATATGCAGGGAGCCCAAATATGTATTGTTTGACATACAGAACACTTTTAAGAAGCTTATGAAGATGCAATTGGGCTCCCTGGAAAAAATCTTAATTTCGAGCCCTGCATTGGATATTATAGTTGCTCCCCTCATGTGCATCCCATTAATGCCACAGTGGTAAAAAGCATCCTGACAATTTTGATAAAATCGTACATTTACTGCCATTACAAACCCTTTGTGTGGCAATCGTGTGAACAAAAGGGCCAATAGTAGGCCACAAGCCCTAATGTAGGTGTAGGCAGGGTCTTAGCCAGGATTTTAGAAAAAACCTGTCCAAAACAGAAATTCGAAAATTTCTGGACAGCCCGTAGCAGGGTTTACGCCAGGATTTAGAAACAGGGTGTCTAAAATTGACAAATATATGTAAAATTTTGGTTTGTTCTATTTTTCAATGGAGACAACAATATACTGAGTTAACAGCCATAAACGATATCATATCTGCTGTCAGACCAATTTGGAGATATTTTGACCCAAAAAGGGGAGCTATAAAGGGGTTTATAATACATAAACAAACAAAAGTTATTTCTTATCACAAAAAATCCCATTACTTTTACTGAGAATAAAAAAAAATATTTTTGAGATATTCCCAAAATTGTCAGAGAAGCTGGGAGCTGGGAAACATGAATAATCAACCCAGTCTAGATTGGCGAGGCCCCAAAAAGACTGGACTATTTTGGCTTAGCTATATTCTCCATCAAAATAATCCTTCAAAAGAATTCTTAAAGCACACATGCTTATCAGTACTTGGCGAACAAGTTTCTTTTTAATATTCTGCAAATTCAAGATTGATTCCTGAATTGTTCTCAAAAGCTTCATAGGTGCTGAATTTGCTTATAAACCCTTATGTTGCTCTTATGTTGCTGGTGGCTAATTTGGCCAACACAAAATGATGCAAAAACCTGAAAAATGACTGAAACCCTGGCACATGGGTACTCATCTGAAAGTACTCAGCGAGAGCTATCCAATGAATACCAATATGACATGGTTTGGATGATTTTCAAATCTTTGCATCCTTGTGAGCCCTTTGGATGAAAGTAGCCTTGGCATTGGAAAGGTTTAAGCAAATATGCTTATCAGTTCTTGGCGAACAAGTTTCCTTATAATATTTTGCAAATTCAAGCTCGATTCCGGAATTGTTCTCGAATGCTCCACAGGTTCGGACGATGCTTATTAAAGGTGGGTTCTCATTGGTTGGACTCTTTGGCAGCGGCAATGAGCGGTCTGAGAGTGACCAAGTGCTTGGCGCACTCGAGGAAGGGGTGCTCCAAGAGTTCCTTGGCTGTTGCACGTTTCTCGATATCGACTTCCAAACATCGGTGCAGGAAATCGGAGAGGTGCGGCGAGAGCTTCTCTGGTTCTCGTAACTCCGGCTTGCCGTGGGTGGCGATTAGGAAGAGGGCGCGGATGGGCGTTTCGTTCAAATATGGCGGCTCGCCCTCGATCATCTCGATGATAAGGATACCAAGACTCCAAATATCAACTTTCTTGCCATACGGTTTCCTAGTGAAAAAAAATGAAAAAAATACATAATGAAAACACAATATGAACAGGAATTTTAGTCTCTCTCCTCTCCAGCTCTCTCTCTCTCTCTCTCACCAGAATGAAAACACAATATAAACATGCTGTTACATGCGTTTAAGTCTCTCTCTCACTCTCTATCTGTTTGTCTGTCTGGCTCTCTCGCTCTCTCTCCAGAATGAAAACACAATATAAACATGCATCTAAGTCTCCCTCTATCTCTCCCTCTCCCTCTCTCTCTCTCTCTCTCTCTCTCTCTCTCTCTCTCTCTCTCTCTCTCTCTCTCTCACACACACACGCAGGCAGATTTATGTAATCAACCATTGGTGGGAAATTAATTTGGAACCAATCGCTTGCAAAATAAAGAACCAGACAGATTTAACTATCATCATTACTTCTTCTTAAAACTGACATGAATTTTGAACAAAGTTTACACTCAAAAAATGATGCCTTGCTTTAATTGTCTTTGTATTTCAGGAATCTTAGGATCAAAGCAACAAAAATATAATGTGATACTTGTAAAATGAAAACTAAAAACATTGCAATATCTTAAACAATTGATACTGTCAAAACATATCAATATACTGCAATCTGTTTTTGATAAGAGGTAAATATATATATATTTCTTTGTCATAAATAAATAGACAATAGATAAAAAAGTAAATGCGAAATAAAATCAATACATGTATTATCTACCATATTCATAATTGAGTCAATCTAATCCATACATGCCTGGAGCTTAACCCATTAATACTCACAGCAGCCAAAAGCGGCCTTACAATTTTGATGTGATCTTGCAGGCAAAAGCAAAATCAGGAAACTATTTGATGGAGAAATGCCAATCAGAGCATTACCTACAACTCTCCTTCATATATTTTGTTAATTGATTCCAAAATCTGAAGTTATCGTCAAAAGTATTGTAGATTCAGACGAAAATTTCTGTATGAACTCTTAAGCATTAATGGGTTAATTCCTAAACAAGCGTCGCCTTCATTTTCTGACACTTATTGAAACAACTATGACACTTATCAATTTAACAAAAAAATAAAGGAAAGTTGTGGGTAAAGGTCTGGTCAATATAACTTCTTTATTTTTTCTAATGAATGCTTTGGCAGTTAAGATACCAGCAAAATGACAAGGATATATTTGGGAGCAACAGGCATGAGAAGATTAATTTTAACCCTTATGCTGCTGGTGGTTAATTTTGCCAATTCAAAATGATGCAAAAAAGCTGAATAATGACTGAAACCTTGGCACATGGGTACTCATCTAGGAGAACTCATCTAGTGAGAGCTATCCAATGAATACCACCATGACAGGGTTTAGGTGGCTATCAAAAATCTTTGCATCCTTGTGATTCGGACAAAAGTAGCCTTAGAACTGGAAGGGTTAAACCTCATGCTGCTGGTGGCTAATTTGGCCATTACAAAATATTCCAATAAACCTAGAAAATTTGGTGAAATCCTGGCACGTGTTCTTTTCTACGAGTACTCCCCGAGACCTATTCAATGAATAACAACATGACATGGTTTAGAAGGTTTTTGAAAAGCTTTAGGTCATTACCCTTTCGAGTAAAGTGGCCTTAGCATTGCAAGGGTTAACATTAAAGTTTACTGACCTTGAAACGACCTCTGGTGCCATCCAATAGGGTGTGCCTACCATAGTATCCCGCTTACTTCTATCCTCCGTAATCTGGGCGCAAAATCCGAAATCGGTCAGTTTGACCTCGCCATTCATTCCCAGCAGTACGTTATCACTTTTAATGTCCCTATGAATAATCTCTTTCTCGTGTAAAAAGTGGAGGGCCTCGAGGCAAGCCTTAGCAACGGCGGCGATCTGACCCTCATCCATCAGGGTTTCCGTGACGACGTCCGTGAGGGCGCCACCCTCTAGGTACTCCATGACGACCCATAATTCCCCCTCGACGAGATAGCTATCCAGGAAGTTAACAATGTGGGGGTGGTGGTAGGTCTTCATCACCTCAATTTCGGTGATGATCAGTTCTTTCTTAGGCTGACTTGTCAGGTCCATTATTTTGATTGCTACTACATGTTCACTTTCGTTATCCTTGGCCGAGCAGACTGTTCCACAAGCCCTGAAAAAGATAATCATGATAAATTGATAATCATACAAAATGTTTATTTTCATTATCATAGGCTGACCAAACTGTTCCAAAAGCCCTGTGAAAAATAATTGTGGTGCCGTGGTCATAGAGGTACATTATTTTGAATGCTACAACATGTTTAGATTAACCCTTCCAATGCTAAGGCTACTTTTGTCCAAAGCACAAGGATGCAAAGATTTCTGAAAATCGTCTAAACCCTGTCATGTTGGTATTCATTGGAAAGCTCTCAATGAGTACTCTCATATGAGTGCCCACATGCCAGGGTTTCAGTCATTTTCCAGCTTTTTTGCCTCATTTTGTATTGGCCAAATTAGCCACCAGCAGCATAAGGTTTAATTACCTGTAGCCATGCAAAACTGTTCCACAACCCATGATAACAATATTTGTGATTTCATGCAGTCAAAAATATCTATGGCAGTCAAACATTTATTTAGGGTCTCCTGGGGGGATATTGTGCGGGGGATATTGTCCGCAGGGATATTGTCTGGGGGGATATTGTCCCAGAACCTGTTTTACACAACTATGCCAGTCACAGCTAAAAATGGCCTGATTACTTTGGTGATGATTCTCTAATAAAAACAACTTTCAGGAAACCTTTTGGAGGAGCAATGTGAACTAAAAACTTTCTTGCAGGCTCTTTGTAAATTCATGCTTCATGCCAAGGTGTTTAAATATGAAGAATTGATCCAAATGAATGGGTCAACCCTTATGCTGCTGGTGGCTAAATTGGCCAAAACAAAATAACCCAAAAATCCTGCAAAGTCATCGAAACCATGGCATATGGGTACTCATCTGAGAGTACTCAGCGAGGGCTTTCCAATGAGTACCAACATGGCAGGGTTTAGATGGTTTTCGAAAATCTTTGCATTCTTGCGCTTTGGACAAAAGTAGCCTTAGCATTAGAAGGGTTAAGTATGATGTAAATCATACAGATAAATGAGAGTATTCACATCTCTGACAGGTAAGGCTGTGTTTGAATTTAATTGGATAACGCCAAGATATATCTCATATGTTTGAACACATGTATGTAAATTAACCAATTCTTGCGAAATTAATATTGAAATAAAATAATTGAATACATTTTCGTCACTAGACACCAGTGAATTTTCAATCACAGATTTGCTTCATGTATTTTGACATCAATTGAATTGACTAGAAAAATCACTGATACACTCGGGAGTCTTGCACATTCAGAAGTCCTTCACTAACTATTCTCATTCACAGAATAGTAACAATACTGTTTAGATATATTATTAAGATAAATTGTTTAGATATCATATGCTTAAGAAAATACCAATATTTTACTGTAACAATAAAATCTTATTGATAAAATACCAAAAATAGCATGTACTTACCCTGAGCCTACTTTCTTGATAATAGTGTACCTTTCCTGAGGATTTCCTTGTGAGGTCACCTTACCTGAAAAGGTGAAGATAGCTAATTAACTATGTAAAGATCAAAGGAAAAACCTGTTCTACAGGGTATAACCGCAGAACAGCCAATCAGTTTTGATGTCATCAAGATTGCCATGATAGACCATCAGGACTTATCACATACAGAAAGACAACATGTTCTATTGTGAAACAATGATTGGAACATGGAAGTTCCGATCATATGAGAATGACTGCATAGGGTACTGTGAATAGCAAATGTGTTCCATGAATGACAAACTGAATACTGTAAATCACTTAAGTATAGCGGAAACAATAAGATAGCGATGATAGCGCTCAGCCCAATTGCGCTATTGTAAAATCTCTGTCCTTATTAAATTCTTAATTGAACTTGTTGCTGCTGTTCCCGTTCAGCGCTATACTTAGATCACGCTATCCAGGCCAGTACTGTAATTGCGCTATATAATGTTCACGCCCTGTTTAAGTGATTTACAGTATGTGTTATACATGTGTTAAGTTGTGGTACAGAGGCAAAAAGGCAATGTGTTCAATCAAGTGTAATAAGTGTTAAGTATGTATCCTAATAAGGAACATATATAAAACACAGTGGAAATTAACCATTTGATATCAATGTGCTCCTATTAAGTAGTATACATGCAAAGTATGTATTCTTCAGTAAAAGACCCGCAGAAAACAAATGTGCTACTAATTAATGTATACTAAATATATACTAAATTGTGAAATACCTGTTTTCTAGAATAAAATCCCCCTTGGCCTTAAGTGTTGACTTCTTGAACTAACATATTATCTATCTGTTTTCTATATTGAATTCCAACTTAACTTTGGAGTATTGAGAGTATTTTATAAGACACACATTGAGGCACAAAGATACTGTCTCTAAAGATAGAATCAACTTAAACCTCTACAAGTAATAAGTGCTATTTCTTGAACACATAGAATGGCCTAGATATAAAGTTTAATGATAAAACTACACCGTAGCCGAAAAAGATCAACTGTTATTTCTTAAACACATGTTTTGGCCTAAAATACTGTTTTATGATAAAAATCCAAATTCGCCTGAATATTAGGTGTATTTCTTGAATATATTAAAGACCAGAGATACCATTGTCTAATATGAAATCCGCCTTCATTTAAAGGTCCAGAATGCTTATCACAAACAAAGGTGACTATCTAATTTCTTAAATAAAATCCACCCAGCCTTTAAGTATAAAGTGCCATTTCCTAGAAAGGAAAGTGTTAAGTGTTATCTTTTTCCAGGATAAAACCCCTGTTGGCTTTAATTGTTAGGTGTTTACCTGAAAGACATGATTCTGATAGTGGGAGTCAGTAACTCATGTATAATGCATAACTCATGAATTATCTAATACAAAGCATATTTCGTGTCACCATTGTACCCTATGGTGCTACTATATATAGCGCTAGCTGTCAAATCCTTTGAAGTTATTATCTATTGTTTTGCACCTATTGAATACAGGCGCATGTGCCTGCATCTTATCATTAACCCTTCAATTACCAGTTTAGGAAAGGTTATATTCATGAACAAACCCTGCAATTCAATTGCCACTTTTTTCACTTTATTTGCCACTTTTTCTTATCAAAATGTCTTATTTTTCACACAACTTCTCTTTAGATGCCAATTTCTTACTAAATAACTGCTTTTGGTAACCCCCAAGGGTGAAAAATTAGAGGAAGTCCGTTATTTATGAAATCATGGATGTTCCTTTTTTGTGAGGTAAATTGCAATTATTTTTTGACTTTTTAAAAAAAGATTTAAGGCCGCCTATAAACATACAAGTCAAAAGAATAAATGGATAGGCATCAAAGAAATAACATCATAATCTCAAGTATCTTAAAATGATATTACGAAAGCAATGTTATAATATAAAATGTTTCGAGACTTGATTAAGGTATCAATTGGCTTTTTGTGCTCCCTTAAACTAAAACTCAGTACAAATAGATTATCATTTTATGCGGGGTAAATCTAAATACCTGTTTTTACATATAGCCTTACCTGTTTTTGGTTATGGAATGCTTTTTTGGATTACGCTTTACAAGTAATTTTGACTATCTAATTACACAATAGTTACCTATAAACAAATACATCTCCATGCATAAAAAAGAAATGAATGAGCAATGCTATTAGGAAAATACTGAAAATAAATATAACTTGTTAAAACACACCTTATCTATATCTAAAATATAAATCAATCTCAAGCAGTTCATTAGATCTTATTCCTTCTTCATATATATATATATATACATATATATATATATATATATATATATATATATATATAAATATATATATATATATATATATATATATATATATATATATATATATATATATATATATATATATATATATATATATATATATATATATATATATATAAACAAGAGAAGAACGCAGTCGCGTACATTATTGAGTTTATCCTGGGATAAATAGATGTAGTGGTACGTGGTAAGTGGTAAGTTGAACCCTAAATTATTTGCACATCTGTACCGCACTTGTAGCCGGTCTTAAATGTGAATCTCGGTATTGGCGTTTGAAATGAAAGAGAGCTTGAGATCATTGATATTTACAAAGAGCTTTATTGTTCACCTGTTTACAATACACATTTAAATATAATATTTATGATATAGAAAATGTAGAAGTTGTAGAAAATATAGTAGTAGTAGTTGTACTAGTAGTACCAGCAGCAGCAGTTGTAGTAGTAGTTCAACCTTAGAAGACCAACACATGGAATGGAAACCAGCCGGTCAACCTGAACATGCTAGCCTCAAACAGTGTCAATTAATAGTCGCTAATAGGTGCTCTGGGCACCCCCAGCAGGTGGTGGAGATAAGGTTTCTCTGTAATGTAATCGATGCGGGAGCCCTGATTGGTCCTTGTTCCCACGTGACCTCGTGCTGCTGCCTTATCAGCTAGTCCTGGCATGAGGCTAGCATGTAACTATAGGGCATATAGTAATTGGTCTCTCGTTACATATCCATTCTTTTCTTAATCCAAGGTTCAACAGAAAATTTGACATGAACGATATTTACAAATAGCCACATTATTCTCCTGCTTACATATCACACTTATATATAATATATATTAAACAGTAAATAAAGTAGTAGCCGAAGTAGTAGTAATAGTTGTAGCAGCAGCAGAAGCAGCAGTAGTTCTAGAAGATGTATACAAGATACCCCATATTTTATAATATTTATGATATATATTATAGTTGAAGTAGTAGTAGCAGTAGTAGTTGTAGTGGTAGTAGTAGTAGTAGTAGGATCAGAAGTAGTAGTAGTCGTAGACGTAGCAGTAGTCGTAAAAGTAGCAGTAGTACTGAAAATGTTCCCTGCCCTTTTCCAAGTTCGCAACAACACAGAGATAAAATTCCCAGAGCAGTAAAAATCTACAATAGAAATAAAAATAAAAACATATATCGATTGCCTACCTTGTTGTCCTCCTTATGGTGTCTTTAATTTGTGTTGTACCATCAGTTATAGCCTTTTTCGAAGGCTTCAAACATGATGGTAAACACACTCCAACACCACTGTTTACGGCAAATTCGATTTCGAAATCCGTTAGCCGTAAGCAATGCATCTATTTCGAATCATGACTCTATTATATTAATCGCCAAATAAACAAATATAAAATTGACATTGTTATATATATATGTGTCTTGGCTTTCAGGAAATGTTTTATTCATTACGATCCAACCACGGGAAGTATTTATTTGGATCGTGTAAAGTGCAGAGAGGAGACCGCAAAATCTGCCGTTTTCAAAATGGCGGATCTAAACACGTGCGAAGCGAATTCCTTCGCACTTGTTTTACAACGATCGTTTCAGCAATAAAATAAATTAATTTTGAAAAACGAAGTTGATATTCTTATTCCCTGACATCCATTTAGTCTAATTATTATGTTTATTGAATTTAGGATGTCAGGAATAAAGAAATAGCGATCGTTCGAAAAACTGGAAGTACTCTCTTCAGTGCCGGTATAGATCAATCAAGCTTTCACACACACGTGCGAACCGCCAGCGATTGTCAATCATAAAATAAAACGGCGATGATTGGATGATAGTGTCACGCCCATAATGACGTAGCTAGGGCGATCAACGTGTTGTGAATGAGTTATAAAATGGCCGCTACTCCGCGATGTAGCGGATGGAGTATAAAATACTTCTGATGTGTACATTATGTACTTGCACGGATTATTTCATGGGACCTACAGCAGGACACATACCTAAACTCAATCGGGTGAGTACTGACTAAAAATTACTTCTAGCCAGATGTTATACGTAGTGAGGAACTGCTGGGGAAGAGGTTATGTCAAGATTATATAAGGTTACTGATCGCTTGGATCAGGGGCTCTACTTCCCTATCAGAACTCCTAACTATACTTCGCAAATAAAGAACTATTTTCCAAAATAAAAATATTTCCTTAAATAATATATCACCACGAGAAATGTGTTAAAAAATTGTGCAATAACATAACGAAACAAGGAAATTATAACCTCCCGACCGAAAAATTGTCACGATTAATATGCAAGATGGCGAACCCCCAAAACAAAAGCTGAACAAAAGGCAACAGCGATATGACTAAAAATAACAGATTCAAGCGTAAAAACTAATAAATAAAATAATAGTGTCAAGGTAGAAAGTATATAAAACGCAAAAATACAAGTAAATTCATAATGTGACCATAGACGAAGGAGAAAAAGGCTTTCTATTGAACAAAAGAAGGCGTAGTCACGTGATGGGGCGAGGGTGAGTACAAAGCAAGTAGAGGAATATTCTTTGTTTAATCGACGTAATAGGGGGGTACGTGATACGGAATGGGCTATTTTAATATTGAGTTTTATCAATAGATAAACTCAATAAAAACTATCATCAGGGAAACAGGTGTATGCAACTTTAAAGATTTATCAATTTATCGGCTATTGATCTTTTTTTATATATATTTTGTTGACTTCTATCTAGATACCTTTCAACAAAGATTCATTACTATTGAATGATTTGCAAATGTCTGGTTATCAGAGTTATTGTCATAAAAAAATGGGTGACACTCGGTGCAACTTAACAGACCTGTTATCTGAGAGTTTCTTACAATGAAACAGGATCTAAGCTAGGATTTAGAAACTCGGTGCCCAAAAATAAGGGTTATCCCAACAGAAATAAAGTAAGTCAAATACTCTTAGAAATAAAGCAATGAAATTGATATATTACAAGAAGTGTCCGACCATGTGCAAACTCTAGGTGTGAATGGGTTAAAATGTTTCTATTTGCATAGTTAACCCTTTCATGTCTGATGATTCCCTTTAACCCTTTCAATGCTAAGGTTACGATCATCCAAAACACAAGGATGCAGAGATTTTTGATAATCATCTAAACCCTGTCATGTTGGTATTCATTGGATAGCTCTGGTTAAGTACTCTCAAATGAGTACCCAAGTGCCAGGGTTTCAGTCATTTTTCAGTTTTTTTGCATCATTATGTATTGGCTAAATTAGCCACCAGCAGCATAAGGGTTAAATGTGTCTAGTTATCCATTTTAGTTAGAACAAGAGTAGAGACATAAGTTCAGGGTAGCTGCTCATTTTGAAAGAGGGGTGAAAGGTGTTTTATCAAAATCCTATACAAGTGGTGCGATAACAATAAAAGCTTGTAATAAACTGCTCTATGTAAAGTTTAAAATGTAAATGTGGTTCAGTGAAACCTCTCAGTATCTGCAGATGTAGAGTCAACACAATCATGCTGAAGAGATACTCTCAGAAACTGCCATCTTCAACAAAGAGTTGTTTCAAAATAACTTCAGAATTGAAAAATAATTCAAAAACATCAACAGACAAGTTGCTGATAGCATTTGGATCAGCAATTTTCCCTTTCATATATTTTCTATAAAATGCTTTATTCAGTATTACATCATTAAAATAGTTAGGCGCCTTTTAGGCAAACCGCCAAAAGGGCCTAAATGTTAAATGTTAATCAGAACCAAACACACTACTATCTTTCAAATATTTTGCTGGTTCATGTTTAATTCCCAAGTTATGGTCTAAAGTATGTACAAATATGATTTAACAAAGACAAAATTCCAAGAGGAACTCTTAAGCATGAATTGATTAAATGTGTATGCTGTTCAGTTTGACCACTAGTGATACAAGATGGGTGATATATCCTGTGAAGTTGCTATAACAGATTTAATGAACTGAGATGTATATATGGTGTGGTGGCATGAAAAGTTATGAACTAGCATTCCCTGCATCTGAAAAAAAAGCCAGCCAAACCAAAATATGAACACAAAAAATCCTAAACTGGTAAAGTGAAGCTACGATGAAGAACTTATCTGTGCGTCAACAGCAGAATGGAATCTTACACACCTCCTGTGGTAGTGGCAATACAATCAAAATAGAAACAGGATGGATTAATCAATTTGGGCAGGGAATCAGTTTGTTCATTACATACACACATACATACATACCTAATGGTACAAAACATCTAGTACTTTTTCTCTAGAGGAGAGAATTGGGGAAATGTAAGAGGATACTTGGTGGCGTGCATTGGCATATGAAGAACTATTTTCATTCAAATATTTTTAAAATTTTCTTCCATTTTTCTGAAATATTTCTTGGATAGAAGTTCATACTTATTCTTCAGATGAAAGAAATACAGAAAACATTGAAGGCACTTAGTTTATTTCTATATGAAAAATAATTTCTATTCGGATATTTTTCATTTTCTTCGTTACCTAAAAATCATTTTTAGAAAAGCCCTTTAATGCAGATCAAGATGATACATTAAAAGAGGTTCATAATATAAAATTCTCAACATTCAGTCACCAAGTATCCTCAACAACAAACTCATCTAATTAAGCAAACACCCAATTTTAGATTTGTTAAACTACATGGTATTCTATTCAAGGATAAATGTATGTTTAGTATTAGAAGTCATTCAATTGGATGATATGTACTGGGGATTACAGGGACTTAGCCAGGACCCGTCTTGCCTGTCTTTTGCACATGTGGTTTCTTGGAAACCTCTTTTTTGGACAAAAAAATTCTATTAAGTATTCTCAATTTTAACTTTTTAAGGGTAATAACCAAATATTTTCCGAACAAACCATATTTCAGGACATACCTGAAGTCAGTGAAGTGTAAATTGAATTTTTTTTTTTGACACAATAGGCTATTAAATGTAGTTGGTATAAGGATTTGAAATCCTGGCTGAGACCCTGGCTGCAGGGGAAACATTTCAAAATGTACTGTATATAACATGTACTGTACTGTACATGTTAGTTTTGTGCATACCAAATAATGCACACAGCAGGCAGCTGCCTTTGATGCACAGTTTCAGTTTCATAGAGTATTGTTGAATGACAAGCTATCATGTCAGCGCATTGTATGATACTATCCTGGGAATGGGATGTCCAAATAATGGTGTGCAGTTTAATAAGTGCAGACTCAATGGGTGCCCAGAGTATGCTTTACTTAAACTGCTGCAATACTAACATGGTATGCAGTATAATGTCAGATAGGGCCATAAACAGGGACTTAGCCAGGACCTGTCCTACCTGTTTTTTGGACAGGTAGTTTCCTAAAAACCTCCTGTTTGGGCAGGCAAATATGTATATGGTGATTTTTCAATTTTGACTTTTGGGGTGTAATAACCAAGTATTTTCCTAACAAACCATCTTCTAGGACATAACTGAAGTGTAAATTGCCCTTTTTGACACACTAGGCTATCCAATGTAGCTGGTATAAGGATTCGAAGTAGAAAAGTAGCTAAATCTGGACGGGCAAAATTTTCGAGATTGCTGTTTTGGACAGGTATTTTTGAAATCCGCCAATTAGCCTCTAACAACCATTCAGAAGAGGAAATTTAGTCCAAGGGCTTCCATAACCCCTGTGACCTGAGGGCTCAGGTACCATAATGATGCTATATACTGAGGGTCACAGGGAAGATCAATGTATCATTTGACTGTGTTACCCTCTTGAAATAAAGATTATTACTATTATCATTAAAGGGTGTTTGAGGCCTTCAAAATAATAGCCAGGGTAGAAACCATAACTTCATTATGGCTCTAAATGTTTAGAGAGTATGTAGTAAACTGTAGCATGATTACAATTGCTTTTTACAAGCCCCCCCCAACCAGGGTCTTGGCCGGGATTTGGAAACTGGGTGCCAAAAATAGGCAATTGTAAAATTTTTGGCGTCCTATTTTTCAAGGGAGGCCACAATATACTCAGAATACAACCATAAATATATATTTACTTATGGAAATAAGGCATAATTTCCTCATGCAATGTCATAGGAATTGTACTGAGAAGAAAACTTTTCAATTATATGTTTGGAATTAACATTTTAAGAAATTAATCCCAGAAAAATTTGGGGACCTGAGGGGTGATATTTGAGTGTCTGGGCATCCAAATGACATCCGGACGCCCTGTTGGTTAAGACTTATGCCCCAACCCCTCCCCCTTTGGTAACCCCTTGAGAGAGTGGGAAATAATCGTGGGAGAAACTTACGTAATGCCTCCATGACCTGGGCATCTGTCAGTTTCTTCTTCTTGGGTGCTCGTTGCCGCTTGACGGGTACTGGCGGGGGAGCCTTCTTTGCTGGTTTACCGATGGCCACCTCGGCCACAGCATCGGTCACTTCAGCTACATTGTTCTCAGCACTGCCTGACTTCTAGAGAGGTCAAGAGAAAAAGTTAGGAAAACTGACATGAAAATAAGTAAGACTTTTTGATTTCTGACTGTCAGATTTCCAGAGACAAAGTCAGAAAGTAGTACGAAATAATGGGGAAATCCTAACATACCTCAATATATATATATATATATATATATATATATATATATATATATATATATATATATATATTTATGTTGTTGTCAGCACTGCCAGACTTCTCGAGAGGTCAAGAGAAGAAAATTAGGAAAACTGACATGAAAATAAGGAAGACTTTTTGATTTCTGACTGTCAGATTTCCAGAGACAAAGTCAGAAAGCAGTATGAAATAATGGGGAAATCCTAACAACCATCAAAATCTCTCTCTCACTATATATATATATATATATATATATATATAAATATATATATATATATATATATATATATATATATATATATATATATATATATATATATACATATACATATATATATATATACATATATATATATATATATATATATATATATATATATATATATATATATATATATATATATATATATATATATATATATATATATATATATATATATATATAAAAAATTATATATATCTATATTATGAAGACTTGGAAGGATGCAAGGATTTCAAGTGTCAATATTAACCAAGTTCAGGTGTAGTAACCAACCCTTTATTTCCTTAAACCATTATTGTGAAAACTATGAATCCAGTGTGCTCCATGTATTGCCAGGATCTGCAGGTCATAATGTGTTCCCTAAGGCCTAAAAAAATTAATTGTCTGTTTCCTGTAACGATTCGCAAAAAAATAGGATAGGTAGATCGGTAAAAAAAATTTTTTGGCATTATCTTTTGGGACAAAAATGTGTGTTTTATGCATGTCTTACGTTGATTGGGAGTTGGATGGGCGATAAAAACTTTGGGTAGGGATTTTTTTTAATAAAAACTTGTTAGGGTAGGGTAACAGGAAACAAACAACTTTTTTTTTAGGCCTAATGAAGTATTGATCCCTTTCCTTGCTGTGTCACTAATTGGCTTATCAGCATTTCAGCCAGCCAGGATGTAGAGTAGACCAAGGAGGAGGAATAATTACATTAAAGCAACTACATGTACGGGGAAGGTGAAGGAAAAACATTAACCCTTATGCTGCTGGTGGCGAATTTTCCCAATACAAAATGATGCAAAAAACCTGAAAAATCACCGAAACCCTGGCAAATGGGTACTCATCTGAGAATACTCGGTGAGAGCTTTCCAATGAGTCCCAACAAGATAGGGTTTAGAAAGTTTTCTAAGATTTTTGCATTCTTGTACTTAGGGCAAATGTAGCTTCAGCATTGGAAGGGTTAAAGCAACTACATCTACAGGGAAGGTGAAGGAAAAACATTAACCCCTATGCTGCTGGTGGCGAATTTTACCAATACAAAATGATGCAAAAAAACCCCTCAAAAAATGACTGAAACCCTGGCACATAGGTACTCATCTGAGAGTACTCAGCAAGAACTATCCAATGAATACCAACATGATAGGGTTTAGATGTTTTTCAAAAATATTTGCATCGTTGTGCTTTGGACAAAAGCAGCCTCAGCATTGGAAGGGTTAAGACATAACATTAGAATGTTGTATGCTTGGTTGATATGGTAACTAGATAATCAAATCAGTTTAAACCTATAAGACTCAATCTTGCAGCATCCACCTCTTAAATGGATTGACATCATTTCTACTTGCTGTTAAAATTTGGAATTTCATCTTATAAATGTCTCTTTCCTTGCCATAGTGTTGCTAAATCATGACTAGCTAGCTGTAAGTGGTGAAGGAGAATGTAGTATCAATTAATGCTTGAATCTGAAGTGATTTCCATAAGTATCCAAGCTCCAGACAACACCTTTTGAGAGGAACTCTTAAGCATTAATGGGTTAACTTTTTTTGCTCATCCATGGACGACTGTGGAATCTGCTACCATGGCAACAGATGAGTGAAGAACCTGTGTCTCCCATTACTAGGCTAATTGTCTGATAAAATGAACAAGACTTTGCAGACTACAATGTAATTAATTTTTTCAACCTGGCAAAAACTAGGGATGGAGAAAAACTGTCCTCCATACACGCACAGTGCATACTAATGACTGCTTTCATGAGGAAGTTCACAAAAAACTGAGAAAAGGGCATTCAAAAACACACAAATAATTACCATTATATTAGCTACTTTTTGGGTTTAAAGCATGTCCCTTTTTATTTCAACAATTCATTAAGGCCAAATGGCACAAATCTTTAGTTTTAATCAACTCTATTCCTATACTATTTTGAGATTTGTTTTTTTTGACAACCTTGGTAGTTTTAAAGTTGAAATCTTCTTAGTATGGGCAGAAATCAAGAGGTGGGAGAGAATACTTCAGGAAAATCTTTAATGCAAATATGCTGCACCAATTTCTTTTTAATCAGAAAGATTATTTGCATTTGTAATTGTATTCAAATAGATCTTGTGGCTCGCCCCAAGATCTGAGTGGTCTAAGGCATAGCTAATTATTCCCCCCGCCCGACTCTCACCAGAATTGGGTCTGAATCTGACTCAAGGCATGTGAAAAAGTTACAGGTTACTCAAGGTTAGGTGGTGGTTTTCACCAGGCACTTCTGCTTCATTCACCATTAACAATTGGCCAGTCACAATTAAGCGTTATGACAATAAACAATGGCAATAAATCAAACTCCGTTTCAATATTAATGTTAAATAGGCCCATAGCGTCTTCGTCAGTTTTGTCTAGACCACAAAGATGCACTGTGCATGAAAGGGTTAACCTGCTTAGAGGTCCCTGAGAAAAATACGTCTGGGTATATGATACTTTTGACAATAACCTAGAAAAGATACAAAAATTCAAAAATTATTTGAAACAGAATTCTAGGTTTAGTTCTGATGAAGATTTCTCCTTCAAAAGTTTTCATGAATATGCAATTGCCATGAAGTTATTACCAAAGTAGTCAGATATGTTGTGCTTACTACAAGCACTAACAGGTTAATATCTTGTTTCAGGCATCCTTCCAATAATGCTGGCTCATGATCTTACTACGTGTGCTGCATAAACCTCCCCATCCTTAGTGAGGTCAATTACTTTAACCCATTAATGCTCACGATGGCCAAAACAGCCTGACAAATTAGGTAAAATCCTTCAAGCAAAAGCTTAGTTGGCAAAATATTTGAAGGAGAAATGTTAATTAGAACATTTCCACAACTCTCCTTCAAATCTTTTGTAAAGCGAATTTTAATTCCAAAGATAATGTCAAAAGTATCATAGATCCTGACGACAATTTCAAGAGAAACTCTTAAGCATTAATGGGTTAACCCTTCCGTGCCTTGTGTCATCTGGACCTACGACAATTTTGAGAATAACTTCGATATCAAGCAAAAATCCACAAAATGATTGGAGGAGATCTGTCAGTTAGGTTATTGTCGACATCTCTCCTACAAATAGTTTCCTAAAACTCCTCTGAACCGGATTTATTACAAAAATAGTCTGAAACATATTTGGGCATGACAGGCATGAATGGTTTAACCCTTCCAATGCTAAGGCTACTTTCGCCCAAAGCAAAAGGACACAAATATCTCTGAAAACCATCTAAACCCTATCATATTGGTATTCATTGGATAGCTCCTGCTGAGTGCTTTTGGATGAGTAACGATATGCCAGGGTTTCAGTCATTTTTCAGGATTTTTGCATAATTTTGTATTGGCCAAATTACCCACCAGCAGTATTCGGGTTAAGCCTCTCATGCTCACAGCAGCAGAATCTGGCCTGACTCTTTCCAAATTTATGCCCTGTTCCTAAGTTATTCCCATGAATGTAAGAGACTCAGAGAAACTTCTTTAAGGCTAACTCTGAGCATGAACGTAATAACTCATTTAGACATTTAACCCTAACGCTGCTGGTGGCTAATTTGACCCATACAAAAATAAGCAAAAACCCTGAAAAATGACTTAAACCCTGCAAATGGGTACTCATTTGAGAGTACTCAGCAAGAGCTATCCAATGAATACCAATTTGACAGGATTTGGATGTTTTTCAAAAATCTTTGCATCTTTGTGCTTTGGGTGAAAGTAGCCTCAGCATTGGAAGGGTTAAGACATAAAATGGTCTATTTCACACAAACTACTTCCTTATCCTTGTTTTCTTTACCCATCCATGCTTAAATGTCAAAGTTTTTGTCTGGATGTCTGACACAATTAAGCAAAGAGAGAGAAGAATTGCATTGCAATTAATTCTTCTCATTTACATACTACCCCCCCCCCAAAAAAAAATAAAATAAAATATGCCCTGATTGGAAATGTATCGCCAACTATATGTGAACAGAGCAATGGTAAATTACAAGGATAAGTTAATCAGACCTAAATGTCTTTACAAACCAAAATAGGTTTTGAAATGATTTTTCACAATAGCTGGAGGCAGGGACTTAGCAAGGATTTTCATAACAGGGTGTCCAAAATCCCTGATTGAAAAAGTAAAAAACACTAATTATGTACATTAACAAATAAAGCAATCACATGCTTAATTTCTTTCAGAAATGCCTATGTTATTATTTTGAAGTTAAAACTTTTTTTTAGAAATTTAACTTTGAATTGATATTCATAAAAAAACACATACCAAAATCTAGGGTGTCTTGTCATGACACATACATGCACTGCAGTTTTACCTTAACTGGCAGCGCTGGTTTTCCCTTGGGTGGGATTTTGGGAGGTTCCTGGCCATTCTCCTCGGCATCCAGCTTCTCCTCGGAATCTCTTGACCCTTCCGATCCTTGGTCGTCTAAGTCATCCTCATACTCTGTCTTCGTTCCCAGGTACTTGACATCAGCATTGTGGCGCTTTATGGAGTAATCGTAGGTTTTTAGGGCTTTCAACACAGCTTCCGGATTTTGCTGTTGCTCATTTTTACTGAAATATATGTTGAGTAAGCAATCAATATACATACCAAATACAGTGTAACCTCACATTGTGAATACCTCTAGTCTTAATATGAATATATTTTCCCGGTCCCATTTCTATCTTTTACCTTATGACAAGATCTCTAAGATGTGAACACCTCTTAATGAGAACTCAATTTCCTGGCCACCTATGTATCTTTTACATTATGAAAAGTGTGAACTGAAGTGTGAACACCCACTAATGTGAACACGTCCGGCCTGGCCCCAAGGTGTTCACTGTTCAATCAGATCTCCAAGGGTTCACAACTAGCAAAATACAAGTTTTCAAGTGAAAAAAAAAGAAGAATATTGAAATAAAATAAAGGTTGATTGATAACTCTTATACCAAAATATAGCATTGTGACAAATGTTAACTTGTTTGGGCAAGCTGAAACTTAATTTGTCTGTGAAATGGGGATTATGAAAACCTGATTTATATTTATCTAGTCTCCATAAAATTATTTATAAGTGTGTCTATTCCTGATATCTATACACACTTTAGATGTGGGATGCACAGAATCATAAATATATATAAGCAACACTGTTCTCTCTCAGACCAGCCAGGGAGCAGCCTCGATAGCTGAGTGGTCTAGAGCATGGCACACCATCTGCTACTGTTTCTCCTCATTAACATGATTCAAAATAGCAGAGAGAGAGTACGAAGCCAGCTGGACTCATTATCTTATATTGAGGTAAGTGCCAAACTAGGCTTTGAGATGAGTGCCAAACATCTATTGCGCTGAGGCTGCCCTTGGATGACACAGACATCAAATGCAGATTGTGCTAAGGGCAATATATACACCCCCCCCCCCCTGGACAATTTGGCATTTTAAAGCTCTAAGATGCACTCTTAGGCACCAGTAGGACATTAACTGGTTAATCTCATCTTTTGTAAAATGTCAATTTCTAGCTGTTATTGTCAATAATTTTCAGGTTAGTTTACCAGCTAAAAATATTGATAAGTCAAAATCGGAAGGTATCCACCTGTTTTTGTGACCAAAATTTGTTTAAAACATGAATTTGGGATTAGTATGAATGTGTCTATTCATTTTCCCACTTACCTAATATTGGAGACCTCCAACCATCTATTCCAGGATTCGGGTAGACCTACAAATCCCCCGGAATCGAAGCCTACGTGTATGTTGTGCTTGAAGGCAAATGGTGTGCCAATACTGGAGGGTTCTGTGGGTTCCGGGGCTTTCTTCGACTTCTTACCCTTCAGTCTATCTAATAATGAGGTCATCTTGGTGGACAGTGATCTCCCTCGACCTGGTAACTCTGAAAACAATAGAATATAATGGTTTAATTGTTGAAGGATATATCTTAATATCATCTTTATTTCTATAATTAGGTTACATTGTGAATAGTCATAGAGGTAGTTGTGGCAACCATCCAAACAAAACAACTAAAACGCTTACTCAGGGTCTTAGCCGGGATTTTAAAAATGCCTGTCCAAAACAGCAATTTCAAAATTTCTGCCCGTCCAGATTTAGCTACTTATATACTTCAAATCCTCATACCAGCTACATCTAAATGCCTATTGTGTCCTAACATCCCTCAATATATATATATATATATATATATATATATATATATATATATATATATATATATATATATATATATATATATATATATATATATATATATATATATACACTTCAGCTATGTCCTAGAAGATGGTTTGTTAGGATAATATTTGGTAATTACACCCCAAAAGTCAAAATTGAAAATTCATCATAGAAATTTTTGCCTGTCCAAACAGGAGGTTTTTAGGAAACTACCTGTCCAAAAGACAGGTAGGACGGGTCCGGGCTAAGTCCCTGCGCTTGCTAACAAAACATGAGAAAATAGGTAAATGAAACTCTTTAAGGGAAGCACTTAAGAGATAAACCATGGTGGAAAGAGATACCATATTTAAAAGTAAATATAAAATTTGCCATAGGTCTGTGAGAAGTACAGGATAGAAGCTGTGGGGAAAATCTGAGTTGGCTAGGACATACTTCTATTACAAGAGCATCCAACTGTTGCATTGTGTGACAGATTCCTCAAAAGGTAAGACAGGCCAAATCCAACAAGCACTGTTAGCCTTGGCAAATCTCCAACAGTATGACAGGCTGAGCTCCTCAGATATTACCTGTATTTGTTATTGCTATACAGATTTTATTAACCCTTCCAATAGCCAAAGCACATGGATGCAAAGATTTATGAAAACCATCTAAACCCTGTCATGTTGGTATTCATTGGAAAGCTCTCTCAGATGAGTACCCATATGCCATGGTTTCAGTCATTTTTTTAAATTTTGTATCAGCCAAATTAGCCACCAGCAGCATAAGGGTTAAAGATGCTATCTCCAACATATTGTTTTGTATATTTATTGATCCAGCAAGGCCTTCTATTGATATGGAGGTTTTATACGTACTAGTGATATGTGGAGACAATTTTTTGAGCCAATTTTCCCTGTTGGCCACAAAAAATGCTATGCACAATGGTGTGCTCCAGGATTTGTACACTTGGCCAGGGTCTTAGCCAGGATTTAGAAACTGGGTGCCCAAAATTGGCCATTGTAAAATTTTTGGGCGTCCAAAGTTTTAAGGGGGACTCATACTCATATTTCAACAATAAATATGTATATATTTTTCAAAATTAGGCATGATATCCTTATATCATGTCAAGGGAATTATATGGAGATGAAACAATTCAATTATATGATTAAGATTGACATTCCAAGAAATTTCAAGATTTCAAAAATAATTGGGTGTCCTGAGAGGTGCTTTTAGGTGTTTGGGTGTCCAAAAAGACACCCAGACGCCCTGCTGGCTAAGACCACACAAACTGTTTCTATTACCTGACCAATCAGGTGGCCAGATATCCTTATCCTCTGCACACCTTACTGTTTTTCTACGATTTTAATACAGGTGAACTCGCTTCATATGGACGTGTTTCATTTGAATTTTCGGATTTACCGTACAGATTTCAAGGGCTGAGTCCCTCCCAATACATTCACATGCAAATTTCCGTCCGAATCTGAAGCCAGTTCACCTGTACTTGAGATATGGATGTACAATAACATGAAGACATACATATTTGTTTTGAAAGCTCCTTGATTAACACACAAAGAACTATATGTACAATAATCTATATATGACCGACTAGCCTAGTTCTGGTGTCGCCATGAAGTGAAAGGGTTAACTATGCGAGATCCCCAGCCCAAGTTCCTACAAATATGTGCTCGGCAGCTATCTCTATAATCTACGCTGGATCTAGAGCATACTTCCCATTACAATTGGCATAATAAACTAATTATACATGATACATACTCTCCATGCTGTCTCATCCTCCTACTCCCATCTATATGTATGTGTGACTGTGTCTGTGGGAGGGAAAGGGAGCCAGTTGGCACACAAATCACGCTGACCTACTTAACCCATTAATGCTCAAGCGTTATCCTTGAAATTGTCGTCTGGATCTAAGATACTTATGACAATATCTTTGGAATTGAAAATGTCTTTGAAAAATATTTGAAGGAGAGTTGTTTGTTATGTTCTGATTAACATTTCTTCATCAGATATATTCTTAACTATGCCTTTGTCTGTGAGATTTCATCAAAATTGTCAGACTGCTTTTTGCCGCTGTGAGCATTAATGGGTTAATCAGCTACAGTTATCTCTACTCAGAGATCCCTAATCTGTTCAGGAACCAAAGTCCAATGTGTTGGGAGAGCAGTTATGACAAGAAAATCATATATATTGATTTATATGAAACCATTTTGTTCGTTAGATATTTAGTGATGAAAATCTGATACTTTTTTTAATGTAATATGTATAAAAATTTGAATATATACTCAAAATTCAGATGATGAATAATGGGAAGACGATAATATTTGGGTAAGTGTAGAAAGTGTCTAACTAAGGTTGGAGATAAGGAATTCCCTGCAGATAGTACTGTGTACCCGCTGACATTTCATTTATAACCCTGACCTTACATCTTACAAGTACTGTTAATGCATAAGATGTAAATATTTTGATCCTCCAATTGGGTTAATCACAAACACTAAAATAGATCTCCTATACTGAAAACTGTTGTACAGGTTTAAGCAATGATAGGTCTGAACATAGTCTTAACCAGCAGGGTGTCTGTCTGGCTATCATTCGGACATCCAAACCCTCACAAATCACCCCTAAAGTCACCCACATTTTCAAATGAGGAATTTCTTAAAATGTCGATTTTTTTTTCATCTCAATATAATTCCCCTGACATTGTATAAAACATTAAGATGATAATATATATATATATATATATATATATATATATATATATATATATATATATATATATATATATATATATATATATACACACACATATACATACATTATAGTATAAATTTATCATTTAAGGCTTCACCTTGTATATATATATATATATATATATATATATATATATATATATATATATATATATATATATATATATATATATATATATATGTATATATACACACATACACACGCTGTTTCAAAACCTGTAACACACCCTTGTAGATGCATAGATCATCAAGCACCCTACCTGCTTACAAAATACTACAAAAGTGAGTTAAACAAATACAAAGATGCAACTCAAACACCATCTCTGATGGCATGTATCCAACCCACCTTAGGCAGACCTACATATGTGTACATGTGGCAACCGTATAAGTGTGTCCTAGATGTGCAATGGTCTATAGAATCTCAGGTGCTGTCAGGTGAAGCTATGCTTTGCACACGCATGAATAAGATGCAATTAGCGCTAAGAATTGTTTGTCGTACCTGGCTTGATTTATAGCAGAAAGAAATGAGGTCACAAATCATTGCAATACAAACTCACATAGACCTACAGGATCTGACGATTACTAGGGAGATATGGCGGCCTGGTACTTGGCCAGTATACCTGAAATATACTGACTCTACTAAAATCCTTCGAGTCAAATCAGCGTCAACCATGGAAATGCTCAATTATGAACAGACACCCACAAAATCCCTCCTTTGATTATTTCATATATTCATGCTGTATCCTAGGTTATATATATGCAAAAGTTGTGTTCACTATGCATGAAAAGTTCCCTTCTGCCGCTGGTGTGACCTTGACCTCATCCAAAACAGCAGACAGTCTCCCCCCACCTCAATGACTATAGTGGTTTGTTATTGTCAGTGAGAACTTTGATATTTTACCACTGTGGCGTTCATTCAGTGTAATAAAACAAATATGACATCCCATGTTACCCCCACTGGGATGTCATATTTGTATATTAACTTTAGAGGGACAAAGGTAGCACTACATAACAATACTTCCGTAGAAGTTATCTGCTATGTACAGTGCTATTGATTTGCCATTGAACCAAGCATGTATAAAATACACATTGCAATAACAACATCATCAGATGCAAAGTTAGGTTCAATATTGTCGAAGTAGGGGTAATGTGAATCAGAAACTAACTTTGAACTCCCCCTCAAATATTTTTCCAATGCATGCTTAATTTCACAGTTATTTTCAAAAATATCACAGGTCCAGACAACAAAAGTCAGGGCAATCCCAAAGCACCAACGGGTTAACCCAGTCATGCCTAGAGGACTGTTTGCTGCATCTATGACACTTTCAAAAACAATCAAGGAATAAGGCACAACATGGTCTTAGCCAGCAAGGGCGTCTGGGTGTCTTTTTGAACACCCAAACCCTTAAAAAGCACCCCTCAGGATACCCAATCTTCTTTAGTGCAGAATTTCTTAAAATGTCAATCTCAAGCAATGCTCTGACATCAACCTGGAAATAGCACAGTCACCACCTGTTTCCACTCTGAATGTTCTGCGGAATACTACAGAGGAGGAAGTATGGAAGATAATTTGCAAGTCTCCTGCGAAAAGCTGCATGCTTGATCCAATCCCAACTTGGCTCATCAAAGAAAGTAGAAGCGAATTACTTCCAGTAATGACTAACATCATAAATTCTTCTCTCAGATCTAGCCAGGTACCGAAATCCATGAAGTCGGCTATAGTAACACCGTTACTTAAGAAATCTACCCTAGATCCAGATATTCTAAAGAACTACCGTCCTGTCAGTAACCTTTCTTACATCTCAAAACTGTTGGAGAGGGTGGTGGCGGGGCGACTCACTGACTACATGACTGAGAACAACTTGCATGAACATTTACAATCTGCTTATAAGCCTGGTCACAGCACTGAGACTGCCCTAGTGAAAGTACAGAATGACATTCTAACCAGCATTGACCAGCATGGAGTAGTTATACTGGTCATGTTAGATCTGAGTGCGGCGTTCGACACCATCGACCATGATATTCTATTCAGCAGAATGGAAAATACATTAGGTATTACGGGTCAAGCACTTGCTTGGTTTAAGTCTTACCTGTCAGGACGCACACTCCGCATCAAGATTGACAAGTCATTCTCTGAGTTACAGGACATTCTGTGGTCCGTACCACAGGGATCAGTGTTAGGACCATTGTTGTTCCTGATCTACCTCCTACCCCTTGGAAAACTCATCAGAAAGCATGGTTTAGAGCTTCACATATATGCAGACGACACACAGCTCTATCTGGCAATAAAACCTATCACTCAACAAGCTGTGGACATAGGAGTTGCTAGGCTGGAGGGCTGCCTCACTGACATATATACATGGATGTCACAGAACAAGCTAAAACTGAATGCAGACAAAACGGAAGTCCTAGTGCTAGGTACCCCTAAGCAGCGAGCCAAAATATCTGTGCCTAGCATCTCCGTAAATGGTGAGATTGTTAAGATTCTCAATATACCTATCGGCAATCTGGGCTCTGTTTTTGATCCAAGCATGAATATGGCCGCACATGTGTCAAAGGCAGTCAAATCTGCAAACTATCACCTTCGAAACATTGGAAGGATCAGAAAATACTTGACTGCAGAATCAACTAAAGGTGCTGTCATATCCCTGGTAACCTCAAGATTCGACTACTGCAATGGACTTCTCTGTGGAATACCTGAAGAGCTAATATGTAAGCTCCAGAGAGTACAAAATAATGCCGCCAGGGTGATCACACTCACAAAGAAGTATGACCATATCACTCCAGTACTAAAGGAACTTCACTGGTTACCAGTCAGGAAGAGAATTGAATTCAAGATTCTTCTCCTGGCGTACAAGTGTTTGCATGGAACTGCACCCTCTTACCTGAGGGAAATGCTGAAAGAGTATGTCCCACCACGGACACTGAGATCAACATCCAAGAACTTACTCTGCGAGCCGAGAACCAACATGAAAACCTACGGTGACAGATCATTTAGTGCCTGTGCCCCAAATCTATGGAATCAGCTCCCAAATAATATTCGGGCAGCTGGGAGTGTGGCAATCTTCAAACGACAATTGAAAACACATCTGTTCAAAGATGTATTTATCAAATAACTATGTGGATATCAACATCTATCCTCTGACAATGAATGTAATGCGCCTTTGAGCATGTTTATATGGAAAGGGCGCAATATCAAATGACAATATTATTATTATTATTATTATTATTATTATTATTAAGCATATAATTGAATTTTCTCATCTCCATATAATTCCAATGCCATTGCATAAGGATATCATGCCTTATGTTGATAAATTTATACATGTTTATGGTTTAATCCGAATATATTGTGGTCCTCCTTAAAAATATGGACGCCCCAAAATTTTACAATTGCCAATTTTGGGCACCCAGTTTCTAAATCATGGCTAAGACCCGGAGGCAAAAAGTTTACTAAGCAAAGTTGTCAGCTGAGTTGTGATCAATATTTCAGCATCAAATATTTTACGCAAGATGCGTTTAACTTTTGTTCATGCCATATCACCCAAATAGTCAGGCATTTATGGCAGCTACGGGCATGGATGGGTTAACCCTGGTCCGGATAAACCCAGAAATATCTGGATGCACTTGCTGACCTGCTTATGATCATTCAAATAAGTTAGTGTAGATCAGGGACTTAGCCAGGAACAGTCCAGCCTGTCTTTTGGACAGGTAATTTCCTAAAAACCTCCTGTTTGGACAGGCAAAAACATCTTTGAAAATTTTTCAATTTTGAAATTTGGGATGTAATAACCAAATATTTTTTAAACAAACCATCTTCTAAGCCATAGTTGAAATGTATATTGCCCTTTTTGACACACTAGACAATTAATTGTAGCTGGTATAAGGATTTTAATGAGATCAGTAGCTAAATTTGGACGGGCAGAAATTTTGAAATTGCTGTTTTGGACAGGCATTTTTGAAATCCTGGCTAAGACCCTGGACTCTAGATACAACCCCTAAAGGAGCTAGTACATGACCCAAAGTAGCTCCATTTTGAAGACCCTCCACTGGACCTTTATTTTGACATATGGTTAAGTTGGGGCAACTCCTCAAAATCGATGTTGTGCACCTCCAACAAACCCTCAACAAAAACAATGCAGTTGGTAGGGCAGGTTACATCCAGCAATTCAGCAGAACACGGGTTAAGAATGAAATAGAAATTAGAAAATATTTAAAGGAGTGTTTAGGTTGCATTGTGGTTGACAGCACTAATTTTGCCAAAGCATGCTTAACCCATTAATACTTAGGAGTTCCTCCAGAAATTGTTGCCTGCTTCTCTCCTACTTTTGAAAATAACTTTGCAATGAAACGAAAGTTCACAAAATATTTGAAGGAGAGTTGTTGTTTGGCATCTGATAAACATTTCTCGTTCAAATATTTTCCAAAAAATGCTTTTGTTAGAAAAATACATCCAAAATCGTCAGGCCCTTCTGGCTGCTCTGAGTGTGAATGGGTTAAAAGAATGATAGTACCAGAACAATCAGGTTATTTCGGCAGCTGCAGGCATGCATGGGTTAACAGGAGTTGATTGAGTTCCCTATCAGGTTTATCCCATAACTGATAACTAGTAGCCACAAGCTGCTATTCCTTCTGGCGAGAGTGAATTTATGTCCAATGTAAGGCCAAAAGCTGTATGTAATGGCCTCCTACTCCTAGCATGTGTTATCAAGGTGTGACTGTATCTTATTCTAGCCCTGGGAGGTGAATCATCGTCTATTTTGACCTAACATGTGCCTGAACCGGGTTGCTGGTCAGAGATTATCACATCAGCACTTGTGCTGCAAGAATGTGTGATGACTCCGTAGCCTAGCCTCTAGGCCTTACCCTACTAAATAGCAACCCACTAATATAATGCCCACAAAGCTGCCAAAAGCAGCCTGACAATGTTGGTGATCAATATGTTTAAGACAAAACCAAGGTTGGGGAAAAAAGTCAAGGAGAAATGTTTGTCAGAACATTTCCATGAACTCTCCCTTCAAATATGTTCTAGATAGTAACATTCTTATTTTCATAGTTTTTGATCATAGATCATCTGTGTCTGGGGAGGTGAATTACCATATATTTTGACCAAACATGTGCAGCTGGGTGGCTGGTCAGAGAATATCACACCAGCACTTGTGCTTCAAGCATGCATGATATGCATGATTATACTCTAGCCTCTAAATATTGACCCGTTAATGCTCACAGCAGCCACAAATTGGAAATTGCCAGTCTATCAAACAGGCCAGACAGGCAGGGACTTAGCCACGACCCGTCCTGCCTATCTTTAGGACAGGCAGTTTCCTGAAAAACTCTTATGGACAGGCAAATTTAAAAAAGAATCTTTAATTTTTACTTTTTGGGGGTAATAACTAATAAACAAATATCTTTTTCTAACAAACCATCTTTTAGGACAGCGCTGAAGTGTGAATTGCCCTTTTCGATACAATATACGATAAAATGTAGTTGTTTTAAGGGTTTGAAGTAGATAGGTAGCTAAATATGGACAGGCAGAAATTCTGGAATTGTTGTTTTGGACAGGCATTCCAGGCTAAGACTCTGTGTCCAGACAGGTCCTGACTAAGTCTCTGCTGAGAATTCTCATTGATGGTCACAGCAGCCAAGAGCAGACTCACAAATTGGGTGATATGTTTCAGACAAAAGCAAGGTGGGAAAAAAAATTCAAGGTGAAATGTTCATCAGAACACTACCAAGAAACCTTCAAATATTTCGTAGTACCATTCTTATTTTCATTTTTTGTCAAAAGTACCATAGATCCAGACGACAGTGTAAAGAGGGAACTTTTAAGCATATATTCAGACCTAGATTTAAGGGTGTGTGACTTATACTGTTTAATTATTTAGTTCAAGCCTGCATTCCATGATGTTTAAACCCATTAATTCCCACATTGGCCATATGTATCCGAAATACTCATAGGGTTACACTAGTTTGTCTGCAGACCTACACAAAGGAGTTGTTTCATGCAAGTACTCTCCCTGCATGGCTCAATAGTGTGCTGGTAATAGCTTTATGCAAAAGCCTTATGTCTACACATGTAATTCAATATCACAGAAATGTTTAAAGGGTCTATTTTACATCCATTTATGCATGGGGTACCAAAAAACATCCTGACTGCTCAGGGCTCGAAATTAGGGGGTGCCAGGAGCCCAGGGCTCCCTTGATTTCACCTGCAACTACCTCAAATTTCTGCAGGGAGCCCAAAGATGTACTGGTTTCTATACAAACACCTTAGGTAGCTTTTGAAGATGCAGTTGGGTTCCTTGGACAAAAGCTTAGTTTTGAGCCCTGCCACCTAACTGTTCACACATATATGCCAGGAGATCTCCTTGACATGATATTTTTTTCTAAAATTACTTTTGAATTATATATTAACTGGACAACTATTGAGGGAGACTTTGTCTATCAGTATCTGAATGACATTCCTCCTTCAAATACATTCTGAAAATTGCTTTGTTCAGAAAGATATCATCAAAATATTCAAAACCAAGCGTTTTCTGACAGATGGCTGTTTCAATTATATGTATGTCCTTTCCTTAAAATCCTCTGATGCTTTAAACCCATTCATACTCAGAGTTCCTCAAGAAATTATCGTCTGCTACTCTTAATCTTTTGAAAATAGCTTGACAACAAAGCGAAATTTCACAAAATATTTGAAGCAGATTTGTTGTATGACATCTGATCAACATTTCTCCTTCAAATGTTTTCCAGAAAAAGCTTTTGCAAGTCGAATATTCCCAGAATTGTCAGGCCTGTTCTGGCCACTCTGAGTGTTAATGGGTTAAGAGTTCCTCTAGCATGACTAGAAAGTATCGTCTGGATCTGTTATACTTTTGACAATAACTTGCAAAAATCAAGAATTGTTTTACAAAATATTTGAAGGGAGAATTGTTGCAACATTATGTTCTTATTAACATTTCTTCTTCAAATACTTTCTCAACTGTGCTTTCCCCACTGAGATTTCATACAAATGGACTGGCTGCTTTCAGCTGCAGCAAGCATTCATTAGTTAAACCTTGAATTAACCCTTATGCTGCTGGTGGCTAATTTGATCAATACAAAATAATGTGAAAAAAGCTGAAAAATGACCGAAACCCTGGCAAATGGGTACTTATCTGAGAGTACTCGATGAGAGCTTTCCAATGAATACCAAGATGATAGGGTTTAGATAATTTTCAAAAGTTTTTGAGTTCTTGTGCCTTAGACAAAAGTAGTCTCAGCATTGAAAGGGTTAAGAAAAGAATGTTTGGTCATCTAAGGTTAAACTCCTACTCTAAAGTTAGCAATATTTTTACAATGGTTTAGTAATCTGGCAAGAAGCTCTCAGTAATCATCTGTATTTGTGTTACCACAACTTACCTTTAAGGGGAGGAGGAAGTAGAGATTGACTTGAGGGACCACTCTAGGTATTAACCCATTCACACTCAGAGTTTGTGTAGAAAGTATCGTCTGCTCACGCTTGTATTTATGGAAATAACTTGCGAAGATAGAGAAAGTTAACAAAATATTTGAAGGAGAGTTGTTGCATGGCTTCAGATCAACATTTCTCTTTCAAACGTTTTCCAGAAAATGACTTTGTAAGTAAAATATTTCCAAAATTGTAAGGCTTGTGTAAATGGGTTAAGTCTATAAAGGCCCACTCTATAACCTACTAAGCTCATGGGGGAAGCAGGCTGCTGACTTTGATATAAGTCTGTGCATTTAAGCAGAAAAAGTGTGCTTAACCCATGCAGCTCTAAACGACCTGAACATTTTGCTAATATCTTCATCAGAAAAGAAAATTTTGTAAAATATTTGAAGACGAAATGTGAATCAGAACCATATCAACAACTTTCCTTCAAAGAGTGTGTGACTTTGTACTTAATTCCTAAGTTATACTACAAAGAATGATAAATCCATACAGCACAGCCACATTCCTACCTAAAGTAACGTATTGATGCTGGCTTAAGGAAGAACTCTAAGAGTAGCACCGCCAGGCTGTGGCATTAAAACATGGTAGACTGGTGTTTAACCCTTCCAATGCTGAGGCTAGTTTCGTCCATAAGACAAGAATGGAAAGATTTTTAATGACCATCCAAACCCTGTCATATTGGTATTCATGATGAATTAGAAAGCTCTTGATAAGTACTCTCAGATGAGTACCCATTTGCCAGGGTTTCAGTCCTTTTTCAGGGCTTTTGCATCATTTGGTTTTGGCTGAAGTAGCCACTAGCAGCATAAGGGTTAACACACTCAGGACTGCAGACAAATTCTCCTTCACAAATGTTGTCTTGATATCATAGCCTTAGCCAGTAGGGCATCATTTGGTCGCCTAAACCGTAGCACATTTAAAAGAGGGTTTTTTGGTATAGGGTCATTCCGTGATAGCGTACATTGTGTCGGATACGACATTTACACACTTAAAAAAATTATTTTTCAGAGGAAAACAGGTATATTGATGACTTAACTTTATAATCATGTCTATAAAGGACTTATCTAACATGTGCTATTGTTTCATATTTTTTTTCTCACAAAAAATGTAATTTTTGAGGAAAATAAAATTGTGTCGGATACGACGAGCTTGCGACGCAGGTTTTCTCAACTTTGAACAAATACCAAAATCTCTGTTCTGTTCATGGGAGTTCCACTACAAGAAATGTCTAGGTATCATCTCAAAAGGGTTTTGAACAAGAGTCATGAACAATTTTCTTAAAAAAGATATTGTTTGGCAGTTTTGTTAGAGGATTCTAAAAAAAGGTTGTTGTGTCGGATACGACAAGCTAGGCTGTGTCGGATACGACACTTTTGTCCACTACCTTAAATCAATATAAAATCAATTATATTTGTCATCAGATCAATATCAGAACTGAAACAAACCAAGGATGTACTATGTTGAAAAGTTTGATTTGCATGAAATACTTATATGAGTCTAGGGAGGATTTTTAGATCATTTTGGAACATGTTACACATGACACTACCCAAAATATATCATTTTTCGGAATTTTTAACAATGTACAATTGCTCCAAGTAAACAATTTATTAAAACTCACAATAATAAGATACTTTATATTCCTGGCCATATACACATCTTGCATATTGGAAAAATTTCATTGAAATATTAAGAAATATAACATTTAAGTAAGAAGAGCGAGGGTATACCTGTTACTAATTTCTCACTTGCTCAATGACTGAGCATGTGATGTTATGCAGCCTACCCTCTCCAATCAGATTCCTGCAATGTTTTTCATGACAAAGTAAACATGTAAAGGTCAGTACCATATCTTTAAATAATTACCATCACATTTCAGTTGATGTGCAAATTTTCATGCTCTATAATTATTTGTCATTCTGAGAGACATACCTCATGCTGATTCAGTTTGCTGTCTGTACTTACATGAATTTATGCTACACTGACATTAAGATTGAAAGAATTACATTTATTACCTAAAGGTAAATACCCTGAATAATTTAAAAGCCATTCCATTATATCAATTATAACAAATGTTAAAGCTGAATAGAAGGAGGTTTGGCTTCTGTCTACCAGCTGACCAAGCTATTGCCAAATTTGGCGACAGGAGTTCAGAATTTGGCAACAGTAATATTTTCAGTTATTAACTCCTCACTAAGAGTAACTAATACTTTGCCTTGCATTCTGAGCATATAACATCAGCTTCCTCCCATACTCAAGCTAGTATCTGTGGGCCTCCAGTTCAAACAGGATGAGGATGTTGACTAGAATACACAGCTTGGTGACAGTGTCCACCAGGGACCAGTAGATACCCTTGTGTCACTGGTGGGGTATTCACTATGTCTGGAAGGATAGCAAGATCCAAGAAAGGAAATAGAAACCTTCCTTGTGACTGCATTAGTTTGTCACAAGTAGATCAGAAGGACGTTATCATACATACATATGTATAAATCTTGATATAGTTGTGTTCTTCAACAAACGTTTTCTCTAATGGGTGTAAACAGGAACGTTTAAAAAACCTTCCAGGTGTAAATGAGCTGTACAGCTAATTCACTTAAACATTTCAATGTACATGTATCAATTAAAACTTCTTTTTTCATTGGAACAGAGAGGTGGATCAACTTAGATTAGAATCAAATCCTCATGGCTGTGGTGGAGTGAATACCCTTCTACTGTCCTAATTGCCTAGACTATCAAGGATTAATCGCACTTGGCATGCACCAGATAATATAATTAGACAAAGGGTAACCAATCCAAATGGGAATTAATAGACAAACAATGTAAATTGGAACTGAGAAATTGAGCCTGTTTCATCCCCATGGTATTGACCACATACTTTTCAAAACATACTTGGACTTCCCCTTGAAAAAAGGTTCATCTTGAATGTTAATAGGTTGGGTATACTCAAGATAAGGTGTCGTATCCGACACGAATGAAAAACACCTTTTTCCCCCAAATTTTAAGCAGACCTTACACATTATATTCTAGGTTCTAATAGGGCTAGGGATAATTGAGACTTTCATGAAATGTCATTTTTTTTGATGCAGTAGTTTTGGAGAAAAATAAACTTTTTCATGTTTTTTTGTGTCGGATACGACAGCCAGTATTTGGACAAAAGCTTATTTTTACCCAAAATATTTTTTTCTTCAAAATTCATTACCATTTATTCAAACTAACTTAATTGTATGTGTCCAACCCAAAATGTAACATTTATCATGTTTTAGAATGTTTTTATTGAAGAAAAACCAATGTCGTATCCGACACGCATCCAACACACACTTTCCTATTTTTCTCAATTAAACCATCAATAAAGTTCACTAAACACATTTTTATTTTATATCCAAGTCAAAAATCCAAAACTTCAGAATGTCTAGTTTTAGAATACATATGTATTGAATGTGTACATTATGATTTAATTTTTCACATCTATGTCGCAATTAGTGCGGAATGACCCTATAATACATGTTCTGATTAACATTTCTACTAGAAATATGATTTTAAAATATGCTTTATTAGAGAAACATTACCTGAATACAGGGTGTTACCCAGGATTTGGAAACAGGGGATCAAAATTGAGGATTTTTGAAACTTAGGGGGTCGAAAGTTAGTAACCTAATTTACAAGAATGTTCACAGCAACTTATATATTGACATAGCAAGACAAACTATGCTTTTCTACATCATTAAATGTACTTATTGTCTTCTATAAGTTTAACTGTTGAAATATTTCCTTGGACTCAACAAATACAGAAAATCTTACAAAATACAATTGGGTGTCATTTTGCCAATAATCTGGTGTTTGGCAGTCAAAATGACTCCCTGACTCCTGCCGGGGTAAGTCCCTGCCTGAATAGCCAGGTCTATGTTGCCTATTCTGTATTAGAGACATGAACAGATTAAAGCCTATTGACTCAACAGATTCCAGCATGTACCCTGACTATGTGACTATAATGTGTGTGTGGACTTCCTGGGCTCGTACTCATGTACTCGCCACTAGTTCCTGTAACACAATGCTCCTGAATCATCACTCACCACAGATATGTCACAGATATGTGGTTCCAAACTTCATGTTCTAAACCAGTATAGTCCAAGCCAAGCTGGACATCATAAGAAATTTTGATTGGCCTGGCACCCCCCCCCCCCCCCACTACCTTCAGGAAACCAATCTTTGATGGTCTGGAAGACTAATACAAGCTTACACATATTCCTGTATCAAGTGCAGATTCCTACTACAGCCGATTTACTGACTCATCACCTATCATATTCAACATTGTGTGGCTCTAAATTACATGGTATCAAAGAAGTAATCCTAGCATAGCCTTAGGCCTAAAAAAAGTTATTTGTTTCCTGTAACCCTACCCTAACAAGTTTTTATTCAGAAAAATCCCTACCCTAAAGTTTTTTCTGCTCTCCCAACTCACAATCAACATAAAACAAGCATAAAACACACATTTTTGACCAAAAAAATTATGCAAAAAAATATTTTTTACCGACCTACCTACCCTAATCTTTTTCGACAGTTACAGGAAAAAACAACATTTTTTTCAAGGCCTTAGCCAGCAAGGCATCTGGGCATCATTTGGACAGTCGACAGCCAAACCCTAAAAAATCACCCCTCAGGACACTCACATTTTTCTGAAAGAAATATCTTGAAATATCAATTTCAAGTTTTTCCATCTACACAACAATTCTACAATTGCCAATTTTGGGCACCCAGTTTCTAAATCCTGGCTAAGATCCTGAATCATAGTGCCGTGACACTGCCCGGACTGCCGTCCATCACAAGCTATCATAGGGAATTTTGAGCCCTGAAACCCTCCAGCACCTTGAGTCCTGGCAGGTTCTGTTTGGGAGAACTGTGTGATATATGAGTATGTGTGCTATGCCTATATCAATAGAGGAAACATTAGATAATCTGCTTCCTGATTGAGCTGCCAGCATGGACTACATTAAGTGATCTCTATGATCTCTCGTGATCTCCATGTTTTATCAACATGATATAGCCATTAGAAAACACATTTATATTGATGGTCCATTTTATAATTATGGTACATATTTTGCTGAATTTTATAGTTAGTCTATCACGCATGCTCTGACGCAAGATATGAATCATATATATCACTGTCTTGATTACCAGGATACAACAAAATGGAAATCCTAGTATGTATGCATAATAGAGCCCATAGTCTTAGCCAGCAGGGCGTCTGGGTGTCTTTTTAGACACCCAAACCCTTAAAAAGCACCCCTCAGGACACCCCAAAATTCTTATGAAGAATTTCTTACAATGTCAATCTCAAGCATATAATTGAATATTCTCATCTCGGGCCATATCAAGCTATTCAAATTGTTACGGACGGGAATTTTAGAGAGTTTAATTCAATATTTTTCAATAAGTTCAGGGAAACTTCCTGATTTGGCTGTTTAATCTCATAGATATACTATTCTAAAACACTATTATAAAAAAAGTTTGTTAAAAAAAACTTTTGTCGCAAGTGGAGAAGGGGGAGGATTCCATACATAAAACATTTCTAAGAGGTCAAAATTTCATTACATCACTCAAAATTTTAAATAGTCATATGGAAGACTCACATAAGAATGTTTTGTACAAAGTTATTCATAAATCAGTGGTCTAAATGATAAATTACAGACAAAATGATACCAGAAACTAAATTTCTTCAGATTTAGCTGAGAGACTGACATTCTCAATTAGAGGTTCTGAAATTATTGCGGCTGAAACATTGAAAACACTCAAACAAGAACCCTACATTCTCTCTATTATTAAAGATAACTGTATACAGTATTTTAAGTAAGTGAAGAGTGGATTCTTAAAAACCAGATTGTGGTATGATGAAGGTGTGCCTCCATGTATTGCAATAATGCTATGACCTTAGATCTCGGTACTAAAATCTCAAGTGCAATTACACACATATTAGTGATGCTATTACAGGTTTAAATACATCTGATTTTCATGATATGTATGTTTGGTTAGGAATGCCAATTCAGTTCATATACAATACTGAATGTTAATACGCTTCTCCATTCACCCAATAGACATGTTAATTCTGAGCCAGAAAAAATAGCCAACTGTTAATAAGATCAAATATGCATGAATAGAAAATATCACATAGGTATTTCAAAGTATTTAGCAAACTGGACACTCTTGCTAACTACACATTCATAAGTCATTCACAATATAGATATGTTGGTAATAATTGACAGCGATAGCAATGTCTGTTACATTTCATGACTCAATGTCTTAATCATCCAATTGACCATACATTCAGCTAATCATGAACTTCTAGAGCATTCCATAGTTTCCCACAAATTCTTAAAATAGTTTAAGGATATCTATTTTTTTAACAATGTACAGGTGTACTCTTTGACTAGACACCTTCATCCTGTCTGCAGATGCCATAAGTTTCCATTCCACCCTACATCCTTAATCCTGAAGCCACCTATTCAGTCAATCGGGGTAAATGCAATTTCCCCCCAACCCATCCTCCCTCCCAAGACAAAAGAATCAGAGGTGTTAATCAGGTCAAATACAATTTCCCCCCAACCCTTTCCTCTTCCCCAGGCTGGAGAATCAGAGGTATTGATGAGAAGGGGAAGTGGAGGAAAAACAGAATCCACATTGTCTGGGCTATACTGGTCAACAGCCTTGATGTGTATAGGAAGTGATTAAACTGACCACTGACCAGGTGGTGAGTGAAATAATCTACCTCTGAGAAAACAAACTAAAATGATGCTCATCACAACTTTCTCAGCTTTATAATCTTAAGGAAGCATCTAAGCTAAATCAGTTGGAACTATCATGCTGAGTAATGCATGTAAGAAACAGAGTTGTCCATACTCAAATTAATTGCTCATCCACCCAAGGTCCTTACCTAAGTGTAAGCATATTCTCTGTATATCATACCTTTAAAACAACATGGATCTCTTTGGAAAATTCCTCAACCCATAGAGAGTAGATGGATATGCACTGAACCCTTTTTGAGATGCACACTGAAAATCCATAGCTGTCATTGATCCCCTGATTTTTACCTTTCAGCCATACTTCCTGTCCCAATTACTTTTCCGTCCGTAACAGCACTAAATGTTACGGACGGAAAATTTTCAAACTCCATTTTAACCAATTGTGTGATTTATTTTCTACAAAATTGTTACATCAATAAATATGCCTTATGATGAAGTAAGAGGATTCCAAAAGTTGTTACATTATCACTTAAAATGAACTTTTTATAGAAACTTTTCTAAGTTTTTTGTTACGGACGGAAAAATGGCAATCAAAACAGTTCAATACCGCATTGATGATTAATCACCAGATCAAATATGTTCAGTGGTAATGTACCTCAGCCTCCCACTTACAAATACACACCAAAAAAGTGTACTTCTGACAACCCTATCAAAAATAAAATGATTTAATCACTTTCCCGTCCGTAACACACACAAAACAAATTTTGAGGTATAAAGTCAATTTTTTGTGAGGTAGTGGGGTTTAGGTTATGATTTTTTAAATTTTTGTACTCTTTAGGATGTCTATTTTCAGTACATCATCACTTTATATAGGTAAAATGAAATTATTTTTTTAACTTCTCCGTCGCAACTACTGTGATATGGCCCTCTCCATATAATTCCCATGACATTATATAAGGATATCATGCCTTATTTTGATAAATTCATACATGTTTATGCTTGAAATCTGAGTGTATTGTGGTCCCCCTCAAAAATTTGGACGTCCAAAAGTTTTTCAATTGCTAATTTTAGGCACCTAGTTTCTAAATCCTGGCTAAGACCCTGATAGAGCCTATCAAATGTTATCCCTAATGGGCCTGTCAGCTGAGTAAAAATGGTGAGAAAATGCATTATAACCGCAACCAAATATATTGTATGGTTTATTTAATTGTGTTTGAGTACACGTTCAGAATGTAGTCACCTGTCTGAAGGTTTTTTCCGGGCCAGATTTTGTGTTAATCTCTAAAATTTATTTCTTACAAACAACAGCCAGCAGGTGAGAAATCGGCTATTTTGTGTGATTTTGCTCCTTTTGCATATATATATATATATATACTTATTCAACATTATCCTTATCAGATATCACTGAAGCAAGTGCTCAAGCTTTCAAGCAATATTGAAGCCTGGTTCTCAGCCTGAGTTAGGTTTAATGCCATGCCGTCACCACTAAAGGATCTATTTACTAGTATCTCTCTCTCTCTACCTATAGATGGCAGCACACTTTTCAGATGTTGCAAGTTAAGTGTCCCTCTTGAGGATGTATTACTAAATGCGGAATGAAATCAATTCCTGAAGGGTCAACTAGATCAGTGAGACTTGAAGAAAAGAGACAGATTTATAACACAGACTTGTAGCAAGTCTAGCAATACTGATGGATCACCAGAGTCTTGACCAGGATTTAGAAACTGGGCGCCCAAAATTGGCAATTGTAAAATAGTTAGGCGTCCCATTTTTCAAGAGAGATCACAATATACTGAGATTATAACCATAAAGCATAAATATGTGTTAGCTTATTGAAATCAAGCATACTATCCTTGTTCAGTGTCACAGGAATTGTATTGAGGTGGATAAACTTAAATTATATGCTTGAAATTGACATTTAAAAAATTGCTAACCCAAACATTTGGGCGTCCCGAGGAGGGATTTTTAGGGTTCTGGATGTCCAGATGACGTCCTGCTGCCTGAGACTATGTGGACCACAATAAACCTGCACATCTGGCCGGAGGAGCCAGGGCATGAATCATACACATTCCACTCTCCAAGCCTGACTCCCCCACTTCCACAGCATAATCAGCCAGTCATGCTTACAGCTAAACTGAAAATAACCGAACTGTTTTGGAGGAAATTATCATGACCTGCTCATCCTATAGGCCAAGTGGTATCCCTTTAGGCATAGAAATTAGTTTGTTTGTTTCCTGTATAAATGGCCCGAAAAAAATAGGGAATGTAGATAAAAAATATTTTGGATTATTCCTTTGGTTCAAAAATGTGTTTATGCATGTTTTATGTTTATTGGGAGTTGGGAGGGTGGAAAAACTTTAGGGTAGGGATTTTTCTGAGTAAAAACTTGTTTGTGTAGGGTTACAGGAAACAAACAACTTTTTTAGGCCTTGATCAGTCAGACTTTGCTCTACAGAGCCAGAGGTCATTCATATCCTGTAGGGTTTTTTGAGGAAGTTATCACATGACAGCATCAACTTTGATATGGTTTATAACCTGCTAACCTTAGGCTTTTGGTCAATCTTCCCTGTGTCCCAAGTGCTTGATTATAAGACTTCTAATCAAGTTTTACTAGTCAACCTTATACCATACTGGCATAGGGGCCCAATGCTGTTCTGTAAAGTGGGTCTCCAGACAATATCATTAGGTAGTTAATAGTAATAAGGATGATATCAGAATGAAATGCTGGTACTGCCACCCTCAGCGAGGGTCAGACATATAATTTCTGACCAGTCAACTGCAAACCCAAATCGCTTTTTTTGAGGGGAAAATGTCATGGCACATTGATGTGGCATCAGCATACCCTCATCCTGGGTCAGTCATTAGACAATTAACTCAACAGGCCAACCATCATCCTTCATTTGTAATGGTTTTAGAGGAAATAGTCAAATGACATCATTGATATTTTCCTCACTATTGCTCAATTGTTACCCTCAACCAAGGTCAATCATGGGACAGAGTTTAACTATGTGGCTTGCCCTAGGCAGGTAAAATCACTATGGTGGAAAACAAATGGAGAATGAAGTAGAGAAGCAGGGTATTAGCCAGCAGGGCGTTTGGGTGTCTTTTTGGACACCCAAACCTTTCAAAAGCACCCCCCAGGACACCCTAAAAATGTTCTGAGGAATTTCTTAAAATGTCAATTTCAAGGCTATAATTGAATTTTTTATCTCCATGTAGTTCCCATGACATTGTATAAGGATATCATGCCTTATTTTGCTAAATTCATACATGTTTATGGTTGAAATGAGTATATTGTGGTCCCCCTTAAAAATTTGGACTCCCAAAAGTTTTGCAATTGCCAATTTAAGGCACCCAGTTTCTAAATCCTGGCTAAGACCCTGTAGAGATGACTTAGTATATACTATTATGTTCTAAGCAAAAGAATTTGCTGGCAACACTAATAATGGTCAAATCTCAATGCAACAAAGCTTGCTCAGTTGATCATATTTTGAAGCTTGAGGTATTTTTTAGTAGATATATGAGTGAGGCAAAGAGATCACATCCATGCCCTACCAACCAGGGGCTTAGCCATCTATGCGTCCAGCGCTTCATTTGGACACACAGAACACTGTTTTTTGACAGTTTGGACACCCAAAAGTTTAGGTCAGGATTTGCTGATGATGACTATTCTAGAAGATAGTGCATGTAGTGTCACTCCTATAATACAAACAAAGCAGTAACTGGCCTAAAAAAGCAAAATATGTAGATATATGGGTTTTATTTCATTAGTTGTGTGAAGCGGGTTCACATATGGAGTGGGTTGCAGGGTTTGACCTTCTCAGGGGCACATGCCCCTAGGTTTAGCTGTGGGCCCCTAGATTTCTCAGACAAGGGGCCCAAAATAGTATGTATTATAACCAGAAATCCTGTTCTTGACCACTAATTTTTATCAAAAGACCGTATCGGGCCCCTGTCAGACCCTGGGTTGGTGAAGTGGTACAGAAGGCATCACTCTGAATTTTTATAACAAAACCATTTATATGAATTACACGTTGATGGGCACAGAGACCTTAATTATACCAACCGGGTACATCATAGACATGTAAAGATTCTGTATGTCTATGTTGAGGCTATTACAGTGCAGTGCAATTATGCACAGACTTATCGAGTTCACAATGACTTAACAGAGGCAGCTCCAGGGCATGCATCTAGGTCTCCATCATCAGCCAACAGGTACAAGAACATTGATTTCCTGTTCCTTGCTGCCAGACTTCCTCCATAAATACAGGTGAGCAACCGGCGCAGAAAATTTAGCAGCAGTACAAGCTCTATGTCGGCCCCTTCACGATACTACTTAAGTGTTCCAGGCAGGGAAAATCTAGCAGCAGTACACCGCTTTACAATAAGTAGTATTAAACAGTGTTCTAAACCTATTCAGGAATTCAATCCAGCGGATTCCAGCCCACCCTGAGCGACACATTTATTAAGCTTTGAGTCTTGGAAAACCAGCAAGCAAGTGTATATAACTTCTGGTCTAAAGCCTGACAATGTTCAACTGAATTCAGACACCAGAGACAGCACAAAAGCATCATAGGATTTACCATATAAATAAATTGGAATCAAAGTCATTTTAGATAGTTCCAGTGATGCGTGATCACACAATTGCAACTACACAACAAATGCTCATGAGTGATAAATGCTCCAGCGACATCATGATTATAGTTGTGGGAAAAGCTGCCACAGCAGTGGAATCTACATTCACAGTAAAGCTAAATTACTCGCTTTTCTGTGGATCAATTTTAATGCGGTTTAAACCGCTAGAACTGTTACAGTTCATTCTACTGGCCGTAAAACTCTCTTTTGAATCTTTTGAGACAGGTTGAAATTGGAATAATCTGTATTCCATTCATTAACTTATTTTCAGTCAATCAATGCTATATATCTTTTGGTCAGAACTCATCCGAAGCTTTGTAATCGCATCCTGGCCAAGCCAGCATAATATTATGAACATCATATGCATGCCAATTATTGCACACAACATACAAAGCTATGTTGTTAAAAATCAAAGATTACACCGGCTAGATCTCCCTTCAACAGTTTGAGACTACCTTAGGGCTTAGATGCCATTGGCTCCAGTCACTTTATTTAACCATTAAAAAAAAATAGGTAGGTAAGAATCGGCTACCGCCAGGGACTTAGCCGGGACCCATCCTACCTGTCTTTTGGACAGGTATATAGTTTCCTAAAAACTTCCTGTTTGGACAGGCAAAAATGTCTATGAAGATTTTTCAATTTTGACTTTTGGGTTGTAATAACCAAATATTTTCCTAACAAAACATCTTCTAGGACTTAGCTGAAGTGTAAATTGCCCTTTTTGACACACTAGGCTAATACAAGTAGCTGGTATAAGGATTTGAAGTAGATTATAGTCTGTCTGACTCGAGTTTTCCACCCAAACTTGGCAAACATGTTAGGAGCACTACTACGTATATGTGTAAACATATTTTTTTGTCTCAACTCCGCAAAATGTTGATTTTGCTCATTAGGTCCCATTGTAAAATGTGCCCATTGCCAACAATACAATCTCGCGTGTTTGTTTTGTTCGCAACAGACAAACACGTGAGATTGTATTGTCTGCAATGTGCACATTTTACAACAGGAACTAATGAGCAAAATCAACATTTTACAGGGTTGAGACAAAAAGAATATTTATACACACACGTAGTAGTGCTCCAAAGAGATTTGCCAAGTTTGGATGGCAAACTCGAATGTTTTGTCACCATAAAGTCGAAAAAGCGGTTGCCAAACTTGAGTCAGACAGACTATCTTAGTAGCTAAATCTGGACAGGCAGAAATTTTGAAATTGCTGTTTTGGACAGGCATTTTTGAAATCCTGGCTAAGACCCTGGCTACTGCTTTTAACTCTCGGGCTCACCCCACTACAGGGGAGCTACGGAGTGGTCCCCATTCCCAGATCTCTAGCTAGAATAGTCAAAAGCGCTCTAGTGAAGAAAAATGAGATAGATGTCTACTGGTCTAGGGAACTGGAAGGAAGCCATACAGACACAAACACTTACATCTTTAAGATAAATAGAATAGCACAGGAAGTGGTGTCTTTTCCTTTTAATCATGAGCTGAAGAGATAACAAATCGAGGCTCAGAATATATCTATCATTTGTGTTTGTGGGCCTCTCATTATGTCTCCCATAGTCATCAAACTTCAAAGACATGTTTCATCTCATCTCATTTCTCATCACTGACATCACACAGTCCTGTCAAAGAATTCAACATACTGGGCCACACAGAGCCTTTCTTAAAATCGCAACGACCAGTTTTGTAGATGGAGACCGAGAAAAACGTATATTTCGTCCACCCCTAAAAAAGAATTGCATATGACGACGTTCTCATGGTTAAATGTATGTTATAAAAACCCGGAAGAAAGAGCAGAGACTCACCCAAACTTGCATTCGACACTTGTTGCAGAGGCGGAAGTAGGAAATCCTACGTCACGTGACGATGCGCAAATTTGTATGCGCAATAGGTTGGTCCACATGTGAGTTTTGAAGTGTGCAAGATGTCCTTCTTCATCAGGAAATCGGGTGGAAAACCAAAATCTGGATTCGGTGATAAGAAGAAAAGGGTAATATGATTGTGTTAATAAACTTGGTTATGTAATTTATATACTTTTGACATCCCTGTCGCAACGATATATATATAATCCACCATGGAAGTTCAACAACTTGTAAATGTTGCTGTGCCTGTGGATCTGTAGTGAGTAGTAACTAAGTAGTGTGTTAAGTGTAGTTTCCAAACTAATCTAAGTAATGATACTATTACTGTACACATTCACTGAAGGGATTGGTATAAGTTAATACCTCATATCTGTTACGGATCCAAAACAAATAAACAAACATATCTAATGCTTAGCTTTTTCCAGCTAGTTGTCAAATCCATCTAGATACTATCTTAATTAAAAATCAGACAGAAGGGTCAGTCATCCTGTTACCTGCACCTTGGATTAAGAAAAGAATGTGTTGGTCTTCTAAGCCTGCACTGAACAACTTTAAGTTTGGTGAATATTTTAATCTACCTGTTTGAAAAATGGTATACTACTCACTGTCTTAGTGTCTACTGCTGCTTCAAGCACTCAGCCATGGCCACTGGTATACCATTCACCAACCGCAACCAGCTGGTAGATGTCATACAGGTTGCATTGATAACATGGTTCAACTATATATACTTAGATAGTGGGATTTAGGAGCCAAATCACCCTAGATTTACCTTCGAGCCCCTAAAAAATGGCTGTTAGGAGCCAGAAATCCCAATATATATACCCAGTGCAATTTTGTTGACAATCTGTTGTTCGGGCTCCTAGCTTAAAATCTTTTGGTTGAACCCTGGATAATAAAATCAAGTTTGTATAAGATACCTTACACTTCCGAGTGCGCATGTCCGCAATTTACTGCGGGATGACAAAAGTGATCCAAACAAACACGTCCAGGCAAACACGTTGCACTACGGCCATGCACCCACATTGCTGTTGGCTAAGTTGGAACGGTCTGAAACTGCTGTTGGATAGTTGCAATCATGTCGGATGGGTCATCTTGTACTTTAGGACCTCAATTCTGCTACGTACCAAAATTGAGGTCTTGCTGGGGAAATTCTGGTACATGGCAGAATTGTCTTAGAATTTCATTTTACCAGCGTAAATCTCAGTGCGTTGTGACTTGTGGATTGTTTTGCAAGGAGATGAATGTTGCCAGAAGAGAGTATCAGCGCAGCTTGAAGGAATTTGACAGTAAATTGGACAGTTTAAGTGTCAAGATATAGGCTCGATTTCGAAGAGATAGGGAGAAAGCATTACTCGACCCATTTTCACCACTTCTGATATTTCTATCATATATTGCTTCTTAAATTTAAAATGAATACTATCCTTGTTATAATATCCTTGTTTACATGTGAAAAGACCCTTACATCTGGGGTCAGTCACAGGAAAGGCATGTCTATTCACCTTTTTTTTTTAAATGTATGCAATTTGTAAAATACGCTAGAGCTCAATGATTCAATGAATCTGAGAAAATCTTTAATTTTGAATAGATTGATAGTAGAATCACATTAAATGTAGTGATTTGATTTTATTTTATTTGGTCCAGTCTAGTACGATGTGTATTACATAGCATTTGGCATACAAAAAAATCATATATAAAGGTGACTAGTTGGAGTGTCATTAACTGCTATACAATATAATTCTAACCAGACACAGGATATATACACTAAAAGTTAGAAACTTATTTCCATAGTGGTCCCAGTCTGCCGATAGTCCAATGGCATCACATGTACATGTAATGATCAACCTCACTGCTCATGTTTGACATAACAATAATATCATAAGTATAATACAAACATTCGGACTAGAATTGATGAATTTCTTTTTTCTTATCACTCAGAGAGGATTGACGTGAAATGTTTTTTACATTTCACTTTAAAAAGAGATTTACTGAACGTAGTCTGGATCTCATATGGCAAATAATTCCAGATTTTGGCACCTTTGTAGTGGAAGAACTACATATGAACCAACCTTTGGTAAAATCAGAGCATTAACACTGTGTCTGGTGTTATAGTGGTGGGATTCATTACTCTTTCAAAAACATGAAGGTACTCTGGAGCCTGTTCATCGATGCAGTTAAATACATGGCTTGCGGCCAGATATTTTATTCTGTTTTCAATGCTCATCCACTTAACCTCATTAAAGTCATTGGCTACCAAGTGTGTTCTGTTTGAGTAGTTTAAAACATATCTAATCATTTTATTATGTACGACCTGAAGGCGACTGTTAGAATTTTGGTAGACCATGGTAGTGGTAGTTATGTCAGCAAAATTTAGTTGCAAAGTTACCAGCCATGTTTATTACATCAAATGCGACTTCAGCATTACTGTTTTAAAAAACTTCAAAACTTTTTCCCTTGTGGAAGACTAAGTTACAGCCATTAGAATTGAAAGGTATGTGTGCACAATTGACTTATGTATAAATCTTGCCTAGTTACAAATATATTACTACCAAAGCATCAGAAATGGGCAGGAATACCAAATAGGAACACACATTTTCTTATTCAATCAATTTATTTCAGAGCCTTAGTGTCATAGTCTACCATACTCCGTGTACATGTTGTGCAGTCTTGTTTCTGTGTTTCTCTTTTAATGCTTGCCTGATTATTGTTAAAATATTTTCCCTTTATCTTTGTAGATTTGATAACGAAACACTTATTTTAGAACTTATTAAGGCCATTCCCTCCTCTACCCAAACCTTTCAACTTCCCAGAGAGATGCACACAAGAGAGTAGCTGGTTGGCGACAACTGCCATTAGGCCCAGTATACAAATGTCGTCTACCGCAGATAACCCAGCTGATAAACATGTCTGCAGTGTATTCAATACTGTACTTGTTTTATCACAAACTGAACCCCCCCCCCCCCCCACCTCCTCCGCCTCATGGCCCAGGTCACATGCGAGCTCTGGTTACAGCAAGTCCATCCGAATCTTCATCCTAGGTCTTGTTCTTATGGTGATCCTACTTGTATACACCAGAAAGACTCAATTCAAGAGGTGAAATTTTTCATTGAGGATGTAATATTTTGGTAGAACATGCAAATTTGTGCCGAGACAGGGCGGCCGCGACTGCAAGTCAGTTGGAGAAGGAATATGTCTATCTCACTTAACTCTCGAAACAAAAGTTGATCACCTCAACCACCCACCCATTGCATACTTCTGGGTCCCTGATTTAAGGACAATGGCAAGAATGCATGTACAACTGTCCTTGCATGCTTGAATTCAAACCAGTGCCAGTCATCTCACTGAAGCTGCTGATTTGTGACATGATTATAGACAGGGGCGAATCTTTAAGCTCAAACCAAATTGGGTTCATGTGTTCTCCAATGCATTGATTTAAGCAAAATTAGCAATCACTTCTATGGAGAATATATTTTGAAATTTTCTTTGGCTATTTCCCAAGTGAAATCAATTGAAAGGGGTGGTTCCTATTTATAAATGCTCAAGAGACTTATTTGTAAGTTATGTATTATCTTCAAAGTATATGAGGGCTCGATCAAGTTGAAGTTAGCATCTAAGACAAAAAATAAATTTTATAGTAGCAATATGTATCTTACATATTTGGAAAGCTAGGATTCTGAAGTTTCTGGATCTTTAGTCAGATTTACTGTATTCCCATTTATGAAAAGGTTATGAACATTTTACTGCAGAGTGTTTGTTTGTTTGTTCAACGCCTTTCTAACAATAACATTTAACAAAATGTTAAAACCACCATATTTTCTTGTAAAACCATCTTATGATCTTCAACATTGCTTTAGATGATACAATTATATCTGGGAAGACTGTGCCACGAAATATAGGATTGAATTTTATGTTTTGGGGTGCTTTTGATGAATTTTAAAATACAGTGATCTGTGATTCCGTTACATGTGATTCCGTAACAGAAAAATAGCATTTTTTTAATTTTTGAAAATGTTCAGATTGGATCATTACCATGAAACTTCATAGAAAAAAGCATTTTAACACTAATTTAACTATGAGGGGCACACTTTTGAAAAATATATTTTCAAACAGTGTTTTTGTGGGGGTTAAAGTTGGTGATTCCGTAACGTTACGGAATCACATATTTGATAAATTGACTGGTTCAAGCCTATAGATGTCTTGAACATTCTTTAAATGGACTAGTTTGTTATCCTAACTTTAAATTTAGTATTAACTGATAGTTTCCATATTTAAGATGAGACATCGTGCACAGTATTTTGAAAAAAAAGTATATGTCCATTATCGAGTAGTAGTTTCAATATGGCATCAAAACGCTTAGGACAAGGACTAAGCTGTACATGGAAATCAGATGAAGTTCTTTATAAACAAGTAACTCACATACAATTTTGAGAAAGGTACAATTATTCAAAATGTGTCATAGCACCAAACTACCTTTTCAAAAACATTCACACAATTTTAAAGTAGAGTATAATTAAGCTGGCCAGCAGGGCATCTCAGCCTCATTTGGACGTCCACTCCCTCATAAATCACCCATCAGGACACCCAAATAATTTTGTGAGTAACCCTTTAAAAGGACATTTTCAAATATATAAATGAATTGATTTCACTCAAGTTTAAATTCAGTGACTTTTTATAAGGCATTTATTTCAAGAAGTATGCGCATGTTCATGGTTATAATTGGCTATATCAACCTATTCAAACTGTTGCGTACAGAATTTTAGAATATTGAATTCAATATTTTCCCTCAAATTCAGGAAAACTTGCTCCCTCATTTGGCTTTCTTATCCTATAGTAATATCATTCTTGAACCCTATTTGTTCAAGACTTTTGTAAAATAGTAGATTTTAGAGAATTTATATCTGTGGTGGACAGGAAAGCTCTTCGACAGAGATATTAGATACCTTCACAGAAACAGAGATTCTCCTTCAAGTAAAGAAGAAAACTGAAGTTTAGCACATGGTCAATGTAGCCCAGATCCCGAAATCTCTATTTATGCATATATTTTAAAACTTGACCACCCGCATTAAATTTTAGAGGAATTTATTCAGTGTTTCAGATGGAACTTACACACTGTTGAGGACACTTTAGAAACTTTTGTCACAAGTGTAGAAGGGGAAGGATTCAATACATAAACATTTCTCAGAGAAAATTTTGTTACATCACTCAAAGATACAATATATTCATATGGAAGACTCATATGATACTGTTTTATACAAAGCCAGTCATAGATCAGCAGTCTAAATGATTTTTAAAACAAATTTCCAGGGATTCTCCATTCGCCCAATAGACATGTATGATCTACTCCAGAAAAAATATCCAACAGTTAATCAAAGATCACAAATGCATGTTTAAAAAGAATCATTACATAGTTATTTTATAAGTATTTAGCAAATTTGGCATTAACTATAAATGTTCATAATTCATTCATAACTTTGTTAGTTTGATATCAATTGGTATATGTACAGATGTGTACCTTGACTGACACCTCCATCCTGTCTGCAAATGCAATGTCTCCATTCACCTAGAGATACATCCCTAATCCTGAAGCCACCCATTCAGTTAATCAGGGTAGATGCAATTTCCCCCCGAATCATATCCTCCTTCCCCAGACTAAACAATAAGGGGTGTTAATGAGAGGGGACAGTGGAGGAAAAACAGAATCCACATTGTCTGGGGTATACCAACATCCTTGATGTGTACAGGAAGTGATATAAAACTGACCAGGTAGTCAGTGAAATCTACCTCTGAGAATGCAGAAGGTAACATCATGTTTTTCAAAACCTTTTCAGATTGATGATCTATTTATAAGAAGCTTCAATGTTAAATCAATTACAGCTTATATAAGTTAATTGTCTAACAATTGCCCTTGTGGGGAAGTGGTCCCTCTAACATTAGACATTGTCATCTGTTACCTACCATCAGAGACGTATAAAACCCACTCTCTGCTGCCATGTAATTCCTAATTAAGTGCTCCCTTCAGTAAAATTTATGTCTTTATATCAGTACACTAACTTAACTTTTTATTAAAGCAGAAAATTTCACCATAGTGCACTCTTTTAATGAAAGATATTGATTGTTACAGAAAATGTGATTCCGTAACAAATGGTAAATGTGATTCCGTAACAAGACCATCTGTCAAAGTTTCTTAAATAAAGTTCACTTTAACTTATTCAACACCTAACTTTGTGGTGGAATCTGTGCAAAACAAATTTACCTACCACATGATAAAGAAACTTTTGGAAAAAAGTGGCAGGAACAGCATGAAAGTGGTATTTGATTAAAGTGGCAGAAAACAGATGGTAATTTTGAGTGATTCCGTAACAGGCATGTTTTTTCACTTTTTTACCCAAAAATCATTTTCTGGGGAAGTTGGAACTTGGTCCATTTAAAAGAACTTTCAAAGCCCTACACAACCATATAAAGCATGACTTCCTAACTTTTTCCATTAAAAAGATATCTAAGCTTGAACAGCAAAAGTGTGATTCCGTAACAGCTTGATCGAGCCCATGAATCATATCAGCAAAATGAGTATGAGTTTAAGAAATATTTTTTCCATTAGGTGAAAGTATCATTTCATTTGTTTTCATCACTAATACTACAGATTTTAGGCATTCAAAGTATTAGAAATTCACTTTGAAATAGGTTATTGTGGTAAAATGAACTATTGATTTGGGCCAAGCTTTGTAATTTTTTATTTTTGGATCAAAACAGTGTTTAATGACATATAAATGTGGTGGTCCCATTAATAAGTAGAGTTTGCAATAAATATTTCTCTCGTACTTGTGTGATCAAATTTTTGCAAATCCTGCTATTCGCTGTGCCATGGGTCAATAAAGGTAGGATTTCTCTCACCTATTTTCTGTATCAAAGATATTGCAAAAAGGTGAAAAGATGTCATGAGCTAATTGAAAGTGAGTATATGATAGGCTTTAGTGCTTTTCACTGTCAAATCATGTTTACAATCTCCAATGTATACAGGCATTATTGAGTGTTATGCTGACCTTTGTACCTTGCCAGCACATCTTAAAATGAAATAAGCATATAAATATTAATGAATTTCCATCCGTATCTAATTCTTGATTGCTGGGCCAGACCTCAACGCTAATTCAAAATGGTACTTGCCCCATAGGACCAGTAACACCTAGCATCTGCTGGTCCTGCAAAAATGTTACTGGTCCTACATTTCTTCTTTAACATACCAAGAAAGAACATTGCATATAAATAAAAAAAAATGTTAGGTTTATAGTCTTGTTCCATTTTATCAATGTTCACACGACTCTTACATTTATTCCCTAGCAGGCCTGTTCAATCTTTGAACCATTTCAACTCCCTGGGGAGCATGCAACCTTGGCAGCCATTTCGGCACTCTTAGGTTCAAGCAATCATATAGTCATTCTGCCCTTTATGCCAGGTACCCTATTCACAGCTGGGTGAACTGAGGCAATGTGAAGTTAACTGTCTTGCCCAAGAACAGACCAAAGTGACCCGGCGGGGAATCGAACCGCCAACCCTCTGATCGCTGGTCCAACTCCTAACCAATTGAGCTACGTATAATTGACCACAACATTTATCTTCATTAATCATAGATTTCATCTTCATTTATTTCAAAAGCATTTGGGGACATTCTCGGTGGGAAAGCTTTTTAACAAGAATGTCTCCAAATGTTTACTAGGCCTGTAGGACCAGTTGAGGTTCTTTTTTACTGGCCCGAAGCTGTTTTGGGGAATTTTTACTGGCCTGGGGCCATAGGTTCACCCTTAGCGTCGAGCCCTGTGGGCTGAATGATAAGTACTTATTTAAAAAAAAAAACACCTGTGTCCATGACCTCATGGGTCAAAATGGTGATGAGCTCATGAAGTACTTCTCCTTCCATGAGTGCAGCTCTACTAAGTATGTTGCCTGCAACTCGGACCATTCAGAAACATAATTACTTTAGACAACAAAATGTGCAGGATATATCCATAAACTACAAGAAGCCAGCATATGATGAATGGTTATTCCCCCAAAATGGAGAATAAATATTGGGTTGACCACCTCCTGTATGGTGTCCCTAGATATTCCTTCCTACCAACCAAAAATATCATTTCTCTATTATTTTAACCTCATCAGCTATATTGAAAACTATAGTCAAAGTTTGAAAAGAATGATAAACTGAACATAGGTGCCAACCTTGGTCTGAGCCAGGGTTCATAAACTGGGTGCTAGAAGCAGTGACATACATAACCTTGATCCGCAACCCCCTAGGCACTGCATGCATGCATGCTAGCACCTCGGGCATGTGCGCCTCGGGTTACGCGGTGTAGCCTGGGAAAGTATTGGTCACGTGATTTTTTTCAGAAAGAGGCTGGCCGGATGTTGTCTGGAATCCAGGCATACGCAACTGGTTTCGCGGCAATTTCAGTCTGATCCAGGGCCTGTGAAACCACGGTATACAGGATGTCATCCTATCTAGGTCAGATAGGTTGCCAAGGAGATGGGTCCAGCCTGGGGTACACAGGTTATCTATGACTCATAGTGGGAGGCAGCGAAATTTGATGACGCATGCAGAGTGCCAACTCCCTGTCTTCATACTACTCTCAGCTAGAAGTTGGCAAGATTTTTGTAAATGTTTTGGGCATCCAATCTTTCAAGTGAAGATATTCATCATGTTCCATGGGGTTTGTTATTTTATGTAGATATGGATTTTACTCCACAATATACTCAGATTAGAAACATAAACATGTATAAACTTATTGAAATAAGGCATAATATCCTTATACTATGTCATGGGAATTATATTATGATAAAAAAATTCAATTTTATGCTCAAGATCAATATTTTAAGAAATTCCTCACAAAAAACTTGACCTGAGGGGTGATATTTTAGGGTATGGGTTTTCAAAAGAAGCCCAGACGCCCTGCTGGCTAAGACAAGGTGAAAACTGAACATGGGTGCTAACCCCGCTTTCCAGCATGAACTAGGATGAACATAAGCATGACATGCAGTATACAGTATTTATACCATTCTTTATATTCTTTGATAGAATCATTGCCTTTGTTAATAATAACCAGCACAAAGATGTTGATTTTACAAACAGTTCATTTGGTATCAGCCATACCCTTGACCCTTTCAAAATTTTGTGTAACAAATCTTTATTCATGATTGTTTGATTTTAAAAGTTATTTTGGAATTTATTAAGAAAGAGACAATGTGTGTCAAAGAGATCCCAGGCATGAAAGGGTTAAATAAAAAAATTCAACAATATATTAGGAACAAGTCATGGATACCATAAATATGTATTCACATATCATTATCAAATAGGGCATTCTAAACCCCAGTGTAATACATGCACTAGCCAAACGCATAGCATTGATAGAGTTTGGGAAAACTTCACTTAAAAGGACTACTGATTTTGTGCTTAGCTCAGTGACTATAGCATAACTCACAAACCTGGATGTTGTCCAGCCTTTATTTTATAACATTTATATAAGCGTGTTCATCACTAGTTCTCTATGACTAGTTTTGTCTAGATTGAAAATTACTTGTTCAATTTAGCAAAATTCTGCAGAATATGTGGAAGAAAGATGTTGATAGGGTATAGATGAGTATTCATTCTTCAATTAGTTTAGAAAAGATTTCCTATTTTTCGGCCGCTGCAGGCATGAATGTATGTGCCAATTATCAAAAATCTACTTGTACATGAATATGCATCTGCTAATATAAATAAATGCTAGGTTCACAACAAACACAAAGCACATCAACTACCAAGGAAAGCATGTAGAGATACCTCATTTCAGATAAAGTAGTATCTTTTGATTTGCCATTCAATAACTATCTGAAACAATCTTAAAAGAAAATGTTACAAATTGCCATCATAAGTTTCAGAACTAACTTGCCATGTTGGGTAAGTAGTTCATGATTTCTACTTGGCTGATGTAATTTTTGGCTTGCCCTTCATAAGTTATAACATAGGCTTGAATGGCATACATTATTCATGATGGATTTAATGATTTCAGTTGAAAACCAGTTTCTTTTGATAATTGTGTTACATTGCATATTTCTTGTTTTTTTGCTGTTTTCTATATAAAAATGTATAGATTTCAGGAAATCAACTTTAGAACATTGTCCATCTTGAGAGTATTTTAACTCTGTACATGAAGAATTCAATATTTTCACCTCAGATGGTCCTTTTTTTAACCTGGGTCAGAGATTTTCCATCACCGTCATAAGATAGAAACTCCCTGCCTGTGTGAAGGAGCTAATTTTGAAAACGATGTTTTTTTCTCTTTTATTATTTAGCTCAAACAAACTTATTATGCCCAATGCATTCCACACAAAAGAACCTTTCAGGCCAGGCAGTATACGGTTTGATTAGGCTAAAGAGGCAAATAAAAATATGGCAGGAAAGAACTGATCTAGAAAAGTAATGCACCAGTCAATTGAATCCCCGGGAGGGGGGGGGCCGGGATGGGGCGGGGATAGTGCACCGACCTTCTGCACTATTTTGCATAGTCCCCGCCCCCCGCGGCACATTTTTTTGTCACTAATCCCCGCCCCCGGGGCACATTTTTTAAAGGCTCACATACATATCAGCTCATATGAGAGTAATAAACTTCAAGAACAGGATGCTGCCCTTCTTGTTCTCTCAGTGATCCCATGAGGGGAGATTTTTGCATATTGCCATCATCCTGCCCAGCCCCTGGCAGCCACTGGCATTGGGTGGCAGAGATCACTTCCTGCCCCTAGCTCTGTGCTTTTCTCAAGCACCCCTAAGCTCCTTTGCTACCCAATAACACTGACCACAGCAGTGGTTGATGACCCAGATTCACAATGGCGTCGGCCTTGGCTTCGAGGAAGTGCTACTCACTAATTACAATTTTAGATTTCTCTTTGTGTGGAGCTCTAGGGCTTCCCTGTTTATGAGAGATGTTGAGCTCTGTTCATGAACTTTCATATAAACCTATGATTTGTTCTTCATGACAGGAAATGGTCACATAGAACTTTTTAAAGTCACTAGTTACAACTTTCACCCTCAAGAGCACGCTTAAACTCCTAAACTAAGCTGCAGGCAGGTGTATCATATACTTCCTTACCTAATTATACCACTTTTTTGTAGTTATTTCCAATAAAACCGCTTTTATACTCAATTTTCCACTGCAAGTGGAAATCTTTAAGACTGTCTATTCTTGCGGTAACACCCCTCCTACACTGCCACAGCTGACTGCTTTGACCCATAAAGATAAGGACCTGCACGCCAGTACCTGCCTGATAGATAGCGTTCTCTTGGGAGAGCGAATGGCAGGAAGCACAGCGGCAGCGCGGTGTGCCTTCGCCGGCGACACTCCACAAGTGGAGTGGTGGCGACGGTACCCTATGTGCACATTTCCTGTAATGTTCCCCAAGTTCCCCTTCAAACCATATTTTAAATCCATGTGGGCATCAAAAATATGATAGATGAATTTGAAATTCCGTGAGAAATTCCAGCCACTGTACATCCTCATGCAAACTATCAATTCTTATCTGGTCAGGCTACCATGATTGGATTTTAAAATGGCTATTTCATTTTTAGATATTTCTGGCATATAATGGCTTGTGCAGCCCTTCTGCAAAGAAGTGTTTTTGATTGGCATAAGCATATGTACTGATACCTTGAAAAAGGTTACAGTTTCGAAGGCCATTTGGACGAAATTTGCTATGTGCGCAAGATTTGTGGCAACTTGTTTCTGCAAAGTACAAAACAAAAGCGGCGACCTCTATCGGCTGAATTTGGGAAAGAATGACGTCACGGTGAGACAGAATCCCGTCATAACTTTGTGACTGCTTTAAAAGTTAATGCAGAATGATTAGGGAACGCACTAGTGCGTTGCACGCCCGGTGGGGGCACTCAGGTACAGAGGGCCGGGGGGTCGCACCTGCGTTACGTATTTCGCGGAAGAAGGGGTCTTTTTTTAAGACCTCCGCATGTCCGCGATTTTGTAAAAGAAGGGTACTTTTTTGTACCCAGGTACGAAGTATGGGGGTCAAAATCCCCTTACAATCCACAAAATATACGCGGCTCTGACGCCGAGTGACTGCCGAAGTGACTGGGCTTCCGAGTTTGCTGCCGCTAAACAAGCAGAGGATTATAAAATCGAAAGTCAAACTATGTGCTCCCGTTCATCCAATGTCAGTGTTTTGTTAAAAGAAAGGGTGTTTATTTAGTGGCAAAAATCAGCGTTTTATTAAAATAAGGGTGCTTTTTTGGCCAGAAATCAGTGCTTTAGGGGTATTTTTAAATTTTGATAACGAATGTATGCACCCCCCTAAATACCCAAGTGCCGTCACTGACCACGCAACATGCGCAACCACGCACCAAATCCTCAGTGCAACAAATGCTCATGCGACGTCATGATTATAGTAGCGGGAAAAGTTGCCACGGCGGTATTCTCTATTTTCACAAAAAAGATAAATTATTTGCATCTCTGTGGGTCAACTTTAATGCAGTTTAGAATGATATAACCGCCACAACTCATTCTACTTGCCATTTAATTCTTTTAAATATTTTGGGAAATGACGATGTTGTGTTAGCAGGGTGCAACATAGGTTCCAAAACATTACTTGACGAGCATGGCAAGCTGCCCCTAAAGTTTACTTGCCCACGCTGGCACTTCCACTTGTCCCACTACCCTGTTTAACTAAGGTGAGTTACATTGCGAGGACTCTGCCAAAAGACATTTCTTGCCGAGCCAAGGGCAAGTAAGGGTCTTGTTTTGCTGGCCAGATTGCCGTTTTTTTGCCGAATTCACTTGCAACGGGACAAGTGGTTATGATGGACGCTGGACAGGTTGAAATCGTAGCAATTGTTTTGCCATTAATTTTTGGTCAATCACTACTCATACTGTGTGATTATTTCACAATATTTTCGAGATTCGCGAGCATTTAAAGCTTTGCTTTGTAGACATATTATAATTAAAGTGTTATCCTCCGATAACGAGATTCAGTAATCATCAATGTGTTTGTTTTTGTTAATATTCTTGTTTTTTTTCCTCGTATTTATATAAAAAAGATAATTTAATACTAGCCACATTCAGTGCCGGTCGTATCATTATGACAATATCTCATACCATTTGTCTATCCACTGCTAGGCGGCTGATTAATTGGGCTAATCATAGTAAATAGGATTTTGGCATAAGGAGGATTTGGGTGCTATTCACTATCCCCGCCCCCGTGCCCCGGCCTATATCGTCGCTCTACTAGTTAGTTATGTCCCCACCCTGCGGGGCAGCATTTTGGTGTACTAAACAGGATAAGCCCGGCATCGCCCGGCCATTTCCCTGCCCCCCCCTCCCGGGGATTCAATTGACTGGTGCATAATGCCCAAAAACTGACCCAACCCTTGGCCTTGGCCAAGGTATAGCCCCTAGTAAAGATGACTTTTCTTCTTAAAATATGCTTTTTAAAATAAAAAAATCCGCCTGGTGATAAACATGACATTACTTCTTCAATTACTTTTCCACAAATGAGTTGTCATGCTCGTAAAAACGAATTTAGTAGCTGTTTATGAAGTGCCGACTTTCAGCTTCTCAGCACAGCCACGCCGGCTTGTTTACATTGCGTCACGTTACAAGCGTGACCCACTTTTGGATCACTTTCCTTCCCATGATCCCTTGCGCGATCGGAAGTGTAAGGTGTCTTATTCTGTAGCGTTTGTTCTCAATAAACTGATACACTTATCATACCCAATTAATCCAGCAGTTCTGATACTTAATATTTACTGATAACGGCAGTACTGCTGAACATATAACTAATGGCCTGTTAGCAGTGTCTTAGCCAGGATTTAGAAACTGGGTGCGTAAAATTGGTAGTTGTAAAATTTTTGGGTGTCCAAATTTTGAAGGGGGATCACAATATACTCATATTTCAACAATAAACATGTATAAATTCATCAAAATAAGGCATGATATCATAAAACAATGTCATGGGAATTATAAGGAGATGAAAAAAATCAATTATAAGCTTGAGATTGAGATATTTAGAAATTCCCCACAATTTTTTTTGGGTGTCCTGAGGGGTTCTTTTCATGGTTTTGGGCGTCCAAAATAGCACCCAGACGCCCTACTGGCTAAGGCCATGCCTGTTAGGTCACTTCATTGTACATACCAGAATTGAGGGAGAAAAAAGTAAAGGATGGCCAGGGTTATCTATGGAAACATCTATGAGATGACTGAATAGTTGACCATTTCTAGCTTATAGGAGGGTCCTGATGATTGTAATCAATAACTGAGCTATGTAATGAAGTTATCTTTTAAATGAACATAACAACAATTTGAAAATACCAGGAATCGTTTTCATGCCAGTGCAGGGCATTTTTTTAAAATTCCAATGTCCATAAAAAACTTAAGTATTTATAATATTTTGACTAATGAACAGTTGTTAATCTTAACCTAACAGCTAAAATAAAAGGTTATTTTGGGGATATTTTATTGATCAGAAGATATGTGAATTAGAGAAATGTTAATTAAAACCTGACCAACTCCCTTTCAAATAGGTTGTTAGTTCATGCTGATTTTCTAATATTTTTCATTAATAAAATTATCATAGATTAAAAGATATTTATCAATAGGGATATATCCAAGAATAAATCTATTGGTAAAAGTGATTCTGGAATCATCATTGTTTGCAAGATGTGTTTATTGATTTATGGCTTGCCATTAAAATTCTGTTTTGCTTTTAAAGCTTTTTTATGATGTTAAGCAGACCAAACTAATGCTTGTTGAGCACTATGCATTTAAAATCTTGCTAAACTTTTTAGAGCATATGGATAAAAAAAATATGTTCATGTTAATTCATTAAGTAGCCAGGTATTCCTTTGAACATTTCAGTTAATAAAACGCAGGAAACCACAGGAAAGCAAGGACAGTGATGTAGTGGCAAAGAAAAGCAAAACGTGGGGAGGAAGTCTTGATGAGGAAATTGACAGTGGAAGTGACCTGTAAGTATATTATAACCACACTAGACTGTTCAAAACAATATTCAGGGTCTGACGTGGTCTTAGATTTCAAGCTAGGGGCCCGAAAGGTCTTTTGATAAAAATAATTGGTCAAAAACTGGATTTCTGTCTAAAATAGATACTATTTTGGGCCCCTAGTCTGGAAAATATAGGAGCCCACAGCAAAATCTAGGGGCATATTAGGGGCATATGCCCCTGGGCCCCTGGGAAAGTCGAACCCTGATATTTGAAATCTGAGATTTAGATAATTAAATTCCTGGTTGAAACAAATCCCATGTTTTCAAAAACAGTCAAACAAAAAAGAAAATGACAATCTGTTCAGTAGGCACCAACATTGGTCTTAATTTCCATTCTACAAGTGATTTTTGCCTGTGCATGTTTCAAATAATATGACATAATTTGACAAGCAAGTAACAGCAAATGAAATATAAGGTATTTCTAATTCTATTAGAACTTTCAAATTTGAAGCATGATTATATAGTATTGTGAAGATTGAGCAACTTATTAGTATGCAATAATGCTTTTAATTTGTGCAGGGCTGCTAACTGCAGGAAGCAAATGTTAGCTTTTCCATGGCTTAATAATCATTGAATTTGTTGTGCCATTTTGTAACCACATCAATATCTCCAACATGGAGTTTAAAATGGGGTCGCTAAGTGGCGCCATTGATTAATGATAGTCCTCTTTCAATGTGATATTTAAAATGAATATGAACAACATGTAGAATGATTGCCAAGTGGGATACTAATGACACCCCTCTCCCAATACACTGAAAAATATTTGACCTAAAAAAGAAATTGTTTGTTTCCTGTAACGGTCTGAAAGAAATAGGGTAGGTAGGTCGGTAAATAAGAATTTGGATTATTTTTTTTGTCAAAAATGTGTGATTTATGCATGTTTTACGCTGATTGGGAGTTGGGAGGGTGGAAAAAAACACGTAAGGTAGGGAATTTTTTGAATAAAAACTTGTTAGGGTAGGTTTACAGGAACTTTTTTAGGCCTTTAATTACTGATGCCCACCAAATAATTTTGTTTCTTATGCATGGAACTCTTGTGTCCTTGACAGTGATGGTGCAGATCCAGCCGAGGGCTACAGCTCATCTGAGGAGGAGGAGACTGCACAAGAGAAAAAGCTACGCATCACCAAACAGTACCTGGCTAAAATAGAACAAGAGGGTAAGAAAAAAATATCCATCAACTATTCCATGGCTTCATGTTCATTCAGCCTCACCCAGGGACAGGTAGTTTCCTAAAAACCTCCTGTTTGAAGATTTTTCAATTTTGACTTTTTGGGGGTAATGACCAAGTATTTTCCTAACCAACAATCTTCTATGACATAGCTGTAAGTGTAAATTGCCCTTTTTACACACTAGGCTATTAAATGTAGCTGGTTTAAGGATTTGAAGTAGATTAGTACTTAGCTAAATCTGGACGGGCAGACATTTTAAAATTGCTGTTTTGGACAGGCATTTTTGAAATCCTGGCTAAGACCATGGCCTCACCCATCCATCTTCAGTGCCCACAAAAATGTTCTTATGGTAAAAGTGTGACTGTGACAGGGCATTTTTCAGAAAATATTTGAAGAAAATTGTTGATCAGGACCTATTAATCTAAAACTCATATTGCAAAGAAATAGCAAATTTTTGGTTAATTCCTAAGTGTTTTCACATATCATAGGTTTAGATGATACTTGTCAAGGAAATATCCTGGCATGAATGTGACAAGGATTTTTTTCACTTCACTTACATGCCTGAGTTAAGAGTGTGTTGTAGGACATCAGGCACTGATGTTTTATGACATATGTTGGCCATACAAGTTTGTTATAGTATCAGGGGCTTAGCCGTAATGCGTCCAGCGTGTCATTTGGACATGCAGAACACTGTTTTTTGACAGTTTGGACACCCAAAATTTTATGACAGAATTTGCTGAAGATGACTTTTCTTAGAAGATAGAAGATGTAGAAGCTGTAGTGTCACTTTTATAAGACACACAAAGCAGTATCTGGCCTAAAAAAGCAAAATCTGTAAAGGTATAGGGTCTATCTTATTAGTAGTATGTTTTTTGTACCACACTTTGGACACGCAAAAGTCTATGAAACCTCTATTTGGACACCCTGTTTCCAAAAATCGGCTAAGACCCTGTATAGTATGTAAGCTGGCTCTGAGTGATCATACAGGTTTTAATGTCATGCAGTTGAATTATTAAGTCAAGTTGTCACAAGTGATTATCTGAAAAAAAGGAAAGAAATATATCAGTCAAGGTTTCATATACTCTCTTGGAAAGAGATATTCCTGCATGCATTTCATTTACTTGTCTCTCAAAGTTAATCTAAAATGTCAATGTGGGATATCTTAGTATTAATGAATCTACAACTAGATCTATCAAGATTTTAAGTCATTGCTACAAACATCCCAAAGCCATTTCTCGATAATGATGGATTTGGGTCTGTGTTACTTATAGCTAGATTATTCTGCTCCATAATCAAGCCAGGTTGGGTACCCCTTCCTGGTTCAAGTTGGCAGCTACACTGATTACAGCATGCTTTTAAGGTGTGTAGATATCCCGACACTGCAAATGTTGTCTTGTGTAATGTATCATTAATTCTGTGGCAAGGTCCTATAATTGTTGGTACATATATTTAGATATTTCAACCAGCACAAAATCAAACTCCTCCTTACATAAGGGAAAACATGAAAATATCATGAAATTAGTAAAAAGACATTTCCCCTATAGAAACACTGCATTTTTTTGTTTTCTTGTATATTACCTTAGAAAACACTTTTCTGCATTTATATTGTAATTTTGCCTTCCTTTTCAAACTTGTACCACACTATGGGATCTCTGAGTGTTGATGTTACTATAACTTGCCATGAATTCTCTAAGCCATTGCTACAACCATTCCCAATTTATATCTGAGATGTAAGGGACTTGTATTTATGGTTGTGGCTTGATGAATTAGCCAGGTTGGGTGTCTCTCTGCAATTCTGATAGGCAGCTGTGCTACTTGTACTAAGCATACACATGAAACCCATTTTTGAAACACTTTACTACTGGTACTATTGTGCCCGTAAAGGCAACTTACTGATGAAAAGAGTTTACAGACGATTTTGATCTATAAAATTTTAACATCAACAAATTATCTCTCTATTTTCAGAGGCAGATAAGCAAGATGATAAGGATTTTACCAGCGCCGCAGTATCACACAGGTTGCAGCAAGAATTGGTAAGTTTGACTGCCCTGTGGCTTATATTCATATATATAGCTTTGGAATTCAGAATGATTGAAATCGGGTTATTCAGACGAAAATGGCTGACATTTAAGAATAGCACAAAACACTTAAAGTGATAATACTGCAGTACCTGCTTCTGTAGGCACATCTTTGATTACGGAATTGCAATTAAGCTTATTTATTAAACTTTAAATTTGGTCAGGACATTCTTCCAAGATTCTTTAAGCATTTATGTTAAGGAATGCTTAGAACTTTGTCTTATGGAAGAACCTATGTTTTATGAATTCCATTAGGGTCTATACTTTTCTGCACACTTGCATTTATTGCAAGTCTGACAGGAAATTATCACATGGTATTTAACTCCTTGTTTAGTTTAGAATTATTTCCGTTCATGTGCAATGTGCTTTAACCAGGGCTTGAAATAAGGGAGTGCAGGGGGCCAGGGCTCTCTTGAATTGTCCTGCAGCCCGCTCAAATTTCTGCATGGAGCCCAGAAATATACTCGTTGCTATACACAACACTTTAAGGTATCTTTGATGATGCAATTGGGCTCCATGGAAATATAAATAATGTTGAGCCCTATGAACAGGGGCTTAGCCGCAATGCGTCCAGGGTGTCATTTGGACACGCAGAACACTTTTTTTTGACAGTTTGGACACCCAAAAGTTTATGTCAGAATTTGCTGAAGATGACTTTTCTTAGAAGATAGAAGATGTAGAAGCTGTAGTGTCACTTTTATAAGACACACAAGGCAGTATCTGGCCTAAAAAAGCAAAATCTGTAAAGGTATAGGGTCTATCTTATTAGTAGTCTGTATTTTGTACCACACTTTGGACACGCAAAAGTCTATGAAACCTCTATTTGGACACACTGTTTCCAAATATCGGTTAAGACCCTGCCTATGAAATATCATATTGCCTTATTATATATCGAAGGTTAAAACCAGACTGTTAAAGCTGCGCTGTGTGCTATTATTAGTTTGAGGAAACCCATTGCTTGTGTGACCACTACCTTATTTGGTTACTAAAATTAAGATGGAATTGGCTTGGTTTTCAAGTGAGAACCCCAACTGCTCCTTAACAATACTGTTCATTTGTATTTTACAATGTTTTGTTTCATCTTTCAGCTCGAGAAAACAGGAAAATTATGGAAACAGATCGCCAACACTGTAAGAACACTTTCTCAAAAATATTTAAATGAAAATAGTTTAAAAAATTTAATCATATGGGCAAAATCCTCAAAAATGAGTATAATATGAGAAAGTTTGCAGTCTTTTTACATTTTAGAATATTAAAAGTATTAATAACCATGTTGATTGTTTTTGACATTTCGTCATTAAAATGCTTACTTACCTGTTAGGTTAAATATTTACTTAGAACTATATCTCCAGAGCTCTACAGCAATAGATATAACCTGGGATTGCCCTTTAAATTTTTGGGGATTTGATACAATATCCATGCACCCAGCTTCATAAAATTCTGCTGATAAACAACAAGGTACAGGTAGCAGATAAATCAATTACATGTCATTTAGCAGTACTGGTATTACATGTCTCTAATAATATGATATTTTCCCCATTCAATATCTGACTACTATTTGTTATCAACTACTGGTACCATAGTCTTAGCCAGCAGGGCGTCTGGGTGTCTTTTTGGACACCCAAACCCTTGAAAAGCACCCCTCAGGACACCCAAACAATTTTGTGAAGAATTTCTTAAAATGTCAGTCTCAAGCATATAATTGAATTTTTTCCTCTCCATATAATTCCTATGACATTGTATAACGATATCATGCCTTATTTTGATAGATTTATACATGTTTATGGTTGAAATATGAGTGTAATGTGGTCCCCCTTAAAATTCTGGACGCCCAAAAATTTTACAAATGCCAATTTTAGGCACCCAGTTTCCAAATCCTGGCTAAGAACCTGACTGGTACTAACCCCTAGATATAACATTACCTTTGTAGGTGACTTGATTTTAATCATATGGGCAAATTACTTGTCATTGAATTCTACCATATCATATGAATATTCAAAATTGATATTTTTGCCAAGAGAGAAACGTGCATGAGTTGTGAAACATAGACATTTACTAATTGGTTTACTTATACTTTCAGTATGTTGAGACCAGTCCTGAAGATATTAGAATAATAAAGGGACACAAGTTGCCAGTGACCTGTTTAGTCATCTCTCCAGATGATAGATATGTATTTAGTGCCTCTAAAGATTGCTCTATAATAAAATGTAAGTATCAAATAGCTTTATGTATGTTTTTAGGCTGTTGCATTTCTGTAATTGATAATCACGCCTTTGGTGCCCCAGAAATGCTGAACCATTTAGGAAATCCAGCATCTGGATAATTTTTTTTAGGGAACCTCTTAAGCTTGTTTTGTTTAATATCTATGCTTGGAAAATGGCTTACCAAGTCAGGTTGATAAATATTGTATTGGAAAGGGTAAAATTCTTCTTACGGTTAGAAATAATATTTGATGGTTAAAGTTCAATTGCCTAAGATTTATGAAGTTCTTCACATTCAATATGGCCATGTGATTGTTTGCTAAATGAAAGTGCAATGAGTTTGAAATATTTACAGATAAAGACCTCAAAAGTATAACTTACACTAGTAAATGAACTATGAGGTATGTTGAATTCCTTCATATTGAGAAGCCTATGAAATGTACTCACCTTCGTCTTCCTTTCAGGGTGCATAGAAACAGGTAAAAAAGTGTATACTTTTCATGGAGGTCGGAAAGGTACAGAAGAGAAACATGTTGGTCATACCACTGATATCCTAAGCCTTGCTATTTCATCTGATGGAAAATACCTGGTAAGACTTGCTGAACTCACTTCATGTTACTTGAAGGATTTCCTTCGCTGATCCTCCATAGCTTCAACACTTTTGAAACAGTTTCATTATAGGAATCAATATTATCAGCTCTAACTCATCACTTCTAAACTTTTGTGTTTCTATTGTCAGTTTACCTGATTTTATTATTTTATTTCTATGTTAGCTTTTTTTTCTTTATTGAATATTGTATATTTTCTATTAGACATGGTTAACAACTTAACAAAAATAAAATTACAAACTTACCTTCCAAGTTGCTTATTTACCCATCAGGCCACGTTGAATACATTTTTGATATGCAAATATATTTCACCTATTACTATTCCAATTCTAGTATAGATATTTTCTCGTTTAAGGTTTATTGGATGCCTAGAGTGGTTTCACATTTATAACTGTATAACACTTTAATATGGAGTGTAAAATATTTAGCGGGATAGCGTCAGTAGAACATGATTGCGCAATATTAAGATAGCATACTTAACCCTAGCCATTATCCTAGTTACACTCAAGGTCATATATAGCTGAAAGCCTGAAACTAAAATTTAGTGTACATTTGCTACATGCGCTTTTAGTTAAATTGATATGCCTACTAAATAAATCAGTTATACAGAATTGGAAGTTATGATTTTTTAATTATCATTGAGATGACTATGATGTTTTATTGTTTCAGGCGTCTGGTGATAGAAGTAAACAGATACACATTTGGGATCCACACACTTATAAATTCATATACACTTTCAGAGGGCACAGAGGTCCTGTTTCAGTAAGTGCACACTTTAGGTGTCATAGAATTGCTCCATATCAATGAATCCATAACTCATAAGTATGCAACCATTCCAATACATTTATTTGTGCATTGAAATATAAAAAATATGAAAATAGAGCTTTTTCAAATGATTCAACCATGTCAATACATTTACTCATAAGTGCATAGAAATATTTAAAAAAATGAAAATAGAGCTTTTTCAAATGATTCAACCATGTCAATACATTTATTATTGCATTGAAATATCAATAAAATAAGAATAGAGCTTCATCAAATGGTTCAACCATGTCAGTACATTTATTAGTGCATTGAAATATCAAATTAAATGAAAACAGTCTTATTAGATGATTCAACCATGTCGTTACATTTATTAGTGCATTGTGATATCGTAAAAATGAAAATAGAGCTTTATCAAATGATTTAACCGTGTCATTACATTTATTAGTGCATTGAAATATCGAAAGAATGTAAATAGAGCTCTATCAAATGATGCACCCTTGTCAATACATTTGTTAGTGCATTGAAATATTGAAAAAAAAATTGAAAATGGAGCTTTATCAAATGAGTCTTATCAGTGTAGCAGTGAGCAAACCTTTCTGACTTTGTGTATTTCAGGGGTTGTCTTTCCGAAAAGGCACTCACCAGCTATATAGCTGTAGCCATGACAGGACGGTGAAGATATGGAGCTTGGATGAAATGGCCTACATAGAAACATTGTAAGTGTCTCTGGTGATCATAACTCAGAGGTTTTCCATGATGATGTAAAGGAGAAAATTGGACATGATAAATATGGTACTCACAATTGGAGGTTTTGCTGTATATGTTTCATATCAAATGAACTTGCCTACATATTCACTTGGCAGGTCTGGTGATTGGGCAGCAAATAATGTGTGATACCTATGGTACTCTGATTGGCCAACACCCATCCTGCCGGTCTTTCGTACATGCAGTTCACTGAAAACCTTTTTGGACAGGCATAAATTTCTGTTGAGAATTTTCACAATTGACTTTTTTTAGGGTAATAACGAAATCTCTTCTTAACGCTAAGACACTGCTCCAATCTGTCTTATGGACAGGCTGTATCATGAAAAACACCTTTTGCAGACAGCTAAGTATTTTATATGAGATTTAATTTTTTGGACGATAACCAAATCATTTACTAATAAACCATTTTTGAAGACTTTGATGAAGTTTTAATTTTCCTTGTCAACAAAATAGTCTATAACATGTAGTCCCTATAAGGATTTGAGGTAGTTGACTAGCTAAATCTTGGGGGCTCCAAATTCTGTGATTTCAGTTTCAGACAGGCATTTAATGAAAAGCTGGCTATTTTGCATACAAGGTATTAATGTGGGCGACAATAGAAAATAGTTGATTGTCAAAAACATGACTTGAGCTGCTACGATTTCTTACCAACCTGAGTGATTGATTGAGCTATTGATTAATCGTCCTAGCCCTACTCATAGGACTGTGACTCTGATTAACGATGTTCTCTGTGTTTGTAGATTTGGTCATACAGACTGCATCACCGCCATAGACTGCTTAAGTCGAGAGCGAGCTGTCACATGTGGAGGTGCGGACGGCTCTGTACGCGTTTGGAAGGTTGTGGAGGAGTCACAACTTGTGTTTCATGGTCATGCGTAAGTTCTTCAACCTTGGCTCTTAACTCTTCCAATGCTAAGGCTACCTTCGTCCAAAGCACAAGAACTCACTTCCAATGCCAAGGTTACCTTCGTCCAAAGCACAAGAACTCAAAGATTTTGTAAAACCATTTAAACCCTGTCATGTTGGTATTCATTGGATAGCTCTTTTTGATCCTCAGATGTGTACCCATATGCAATAAAACGAGGGTTTCAATCTTTTTTCAGGTTTTCGGCATCATTGTGTATTTGGTAAATTAGCCTCAGCGGCGCAAGGGATAAGATAAAATATGCTCACTCATACAACCCATTCTAAAATAGTAGTTAAAGGGCAAATGCACCATCAGAATGATTTAGGTTCAAAATGAGCTTATACATGTCACCTTTCAAATAAGACCTCCCCCGAACCTGTCCTCTTCAGCACTACTCAGTTATAGCTTACAGAAGTTCAGCAAGCAACAGTCCTGAGGCAGCTATACAGGGCCTCCATGCATCCCAAGATGCACTCTGTTTTTGACACCTTCTAAGCACCAGCCTGTGTCACTTGTGCTTAAGAGATAGCAGTAATAGGGGGCTGGGCTCCCCTTTCCTGCTTAGATTTTCATTACTGGCTTTCAATAAGTTGTCACAATTCCCAAAGATTGAACTTCTTCAATTTCCTATTGTATATTCCAACAATCCTTGGAAGTTATACTATGTGGCTTGTCTTTGATTTGTAGCTTATTGTTGGGTAGAAACCACTACTTCCTAATGTTGCTATGAAATCAGTTTGTGCTAATCACTTACAGGAAATTGCAACACTTGTGTCAGTTAGCAGTTACTCATGGGAATAGTGTAGGACATATTAGTATGTGTATTCCTTCACTTCCTGTTATCAAGATGCTATCTTTGAGTAAAGAACCAGGCACCATTGAGTAAAGGATCATGTGGGTCTATGGGAGAAGTTCCCTAGGTGAGTCAGATATTTCCATTCCTCCAAATTCCTGAATAGCTCAATTCTGCCATACTATGTAAGTTTTACTTCTTGAAGTTTTATTTGCTTCCAAAAATTGTGATCAGGGATGAGCCAAGAATAAAAATTAGAAAGAAAGGGAAAGCCAGACTGCCCTGCTACTGCTATCTCTTAAGCACTAGTGACACAGGCTGGTGCTAAGAAGGTGTCAAAAACAGAGTGCATCTTGGGATGCATGGAGGCCCTGTATAGCTGCCTCAGGACTGGTGCTTGCTGAACTTCTGTAAGCTATAACTGAGTAGTGCTGAAGAGGACAGGTTCAGGGGAGGTCTTATTCAAAAGGTGACATGTAAAAGATCATTTTGAACCTAAATCTTTCCGATGGTGCATTTGCCCTTTAAGCCATGGTAGTGCTAAAATTAGATATATACATGTTCATTCAGATCACTTAGTAAATAGATATTTGTTTAGCTATGGTTGTGCTGGAATTGAATATGGCTATGTTTATTTGTACAGCTCTTTCTTAAATATTTATATAGCCTTTTGTTTTGCTTGATTTTTTTCTCAAGAGTCACTAAGAAATGTAAGGTAAATGATTTGAATATTGACTATTTCATAATTCTTTGCTATATTATCTTTGCGAAATATCAATTTTGCTGGTTGCTGGATATCAATGAACACATTTCTTTCTAAATGAAAAAAATCATGTTTTTTATGCAATCAGCAGAGGAGATGAAAAAAACATGTTAACAGAAATTCTCCTAGATGTACAATTTTGATTGTATTAAAGCATGTGTTTTATGCAACAAGTGAAAAAGATGTTATAACAAATTTGGCTAGAAGTACAATTTTAATTGTATTATACTTTGCATTCATTTTCAGTGGGTCAATAGACACAATATCATTGATTAATGAAAATAACATGGTGACTGGTGCAGATGACAAGTAAGTAGATATAATTCTTAATATTCTTTTATAGTTTATTTTAGAGTCCAATATTCTACATTCAAGATTGTAAGAAAGTGGGTTACTTCTAGAGTCTTAGATATCATTCTTTATTGCGCTTTGATTTGTTATGAATAAGGTGTATGGGTCTGCAGGCTAATATTTTGTCATATAATTCCAACAAAACCTTCACCAAACCAAGTTAAGTCCAATGCTGAGAGGCTGACATGATCAAACCTATTCATCTGATACAGAATGGCAATTAATTGGGTATGATTTTCAAATTTAACAATTCAATTTATTGCACATACTTACCCCTATTATACCCATCCGAATCAAAGCCCTGAGTAGATAAGTTTTCCAACCTATGATAAGAAATGGTTTTGATCAAATTTTTTTTCACAGTTCAGTGGCACTCAGGGGGCAACCAAAATGCTCAATCGACTCTTTCTCATAACAATTCTTTTATCTCAATAATCATGTATATATAAATATATATATATATATATATATGTATATGTATATATATATATATATATATATATATATATATATATATATATATATATATATATATATATATATATATATATATATATATATATATATATATATGTTATATATATATATATATATATACATATATATATATATATATATATATATATATATATATATATATACATCGTCATATTTATCCACTCTTATCTGTTGTTAAAAATGTCATTTATCAATTATCAATATTATTTTCACAGTTCAATAGCTCTTTGGGGGCTGAACAAGAAGAAGCCGCTGGTGACCAGGAAGAATGCTCATGCAGTACTAGGGGAGGATGGGACAGTACCCCCCACAGCCTCAGAGAACTGGGTCACCTCGGTGGTGTCACTGCAGAACACAGATTTAATAGCATCAGGTGTGTATATTAAGATATCTCTCCAAAATCTCTTTAAATAACAAAATTTTGTTTTAACTCGACTCACAAATCAAAATGATTTTGTAATTTTTTAAAGTATTTTCATATACAGAACCAAATTTCTCAACATAACAGTATTGAGTCAGGAAAAATGAATAACATAAGTATGTATGTCCCTGATTATAAGTTCTTTTTCAAGTTGTGGGTTTGATTATTTATTATCAATGTAATATTTTCCTTAAATCCACATGTCATGATTAAAAATGAACTGACAAAAGTTGATAACTTATTCTTTTAAGGCAAAGTATAAACATTTATATGTTATTATGGTACTTGATTGAAGAAATATATGTTTGTACTTAAAATGTTCTAGTTTTCACTCACAAAGAGGGAATTTAAGATTCCAATTATAAATGACAGTAATTTGTCAGTATCATGTTTTGTCTTTGCTACATCTCAGTCTACCCATTTCTCATAAGAATGAGGTGGAGTTGTGCTTCTGTAGCTAGATAAACCGGCTACACAATCAAGCTAGGTTGGATGGTTTTTAGTCCCTTCCTGGTTCAAGATGACAGCTACAATCACTTAAGATCCGAACTTTAGATCAGGGTTTTAGCCAAAATTTAGAAACAAACTGCCTAATATTGGTAATTTTAGAAACTAGGTTATACAATTTTTAAAGGGAGACCAAAATATATGTAGGTAACAACCATAAATATGTATTAACCTGTTGATAAAAGGCATGATAGCCTTAACCCATTAATGCTTAGGAGTTCCTCCAGCAATTGTCGTCTGGATCTATGATACTTTTTCCAATAACATTGAAATGGAGAATGGTTTTACAAAACATTTGTAGGAGAGTTGTTGATGATGTTCTGATGACCATTTCTCCTTCAAATATTTTTCTATGTGTGGGTACGCCTGCAAGATTTCATCAAAATTGTCAGGCTGCTTTTGGCCGCTGTGAGCAATGGGTTAACCAATGTCATATGAATTACATCTAGGCAAAAATGTATTATATGCTTTGCTTTACCACTGATGTTAAAGCATCAGGGATGAATATTTCTGCTGGCTCTCCTGTACCACAACAGATTCCTTGTTTTCACTCATCTCTCAAATCCAAAATATACAAAACCAGATTTCTCCAAATAACTGATTTTAGTTCATATTCAAGTCAAGGTTTAATTAAAATCAATAAAATATTTTCCTTAGATCTACTTCTCATGAATGAAAACGAATAATTTCAAATTGAAAACTCATTCATTTAAAGCAAAGTGTATGTACAGGTATTTATATATTATCATGATACTTGAAAGAAAAAAGTTTCATTGTAACATAAAAACGTTTTAACTTTAAAGCTTTAACTCAAAGGAGGAATTTAAGATTCCAACAACAAAGGACAGTAATTTTCAGTATCATGTTTTGTTTTAGCTACTTCTCAGTCTACCCATTTCTCATGAGAATGAGGTAGAGTTGTTCTTCTGTAGCTAGATAAATCAGCTCCACAATCAAGCTAGGTTGGGTGGTTTTCAGTCCCTTCTTGGTTCAAGATGGTAGCTACAATCACTCTAGATACTATGCTTTAGATCAGGGTCTTCGTCTAAATTTAGAAACATGGTGAACAAGGTTGGTAATTGAAGAAATTAGGGTGTGCAAACTTTTACGGGAGACCAAAATATATGTATGTAATATAACCGTAACTATGTATTAACCTATTGACAAAAGGCATGATATTCTTAACCAATATCATAAGAATTACTTTGAGGAAAATATATTTTAAATTTCTTTGCTTGACCACTGTGATGTCCTTGCAGAACACATATTTAATAGCTTTGGGTGTTATTATTTTTGACAATGTCTCCTGTAAACCAACATATTTCTTCAAATAATTGAATTTTGTATAAGCTCATTTCACTAATCAAAAATATGCAAAACCATTTCTCAACATGACAGAATTTAGTTTGTATATGAGTCATGGTTTTACTTATAATCAATAAAATATTTTCCTTAAATCTACTTCTAATGAATGAATAATTTCAAATTGAGAACTTTTAAAGCGAAGTATATGTATTTAAATGCTTATAAGCATTATATTTTATAAAGATGCTTGAATTAACCAAGCTTGAATGAAAAAAGTTTCTTTGTAACTTAAAACGTTTTAGCCTTGACCCTCTAAGGGGGAATTTAAGATTCCAACTATGAATGATAGTGATTTTTCATTATCATGTTTTGTCTTTGCTACTTCTCACTCTACCCATTTCTCGTGAGAATGAGGTGGAGTTGTGCTTCTTTAGCTAGATAAACCGGCTCCACAATCAAGCTAGGTTGGGTGGTTTATAGTCCCTTTCTGGTTCAAGATGGTAGCTACAAGCACGCTAGTTCCTTGGTGTGCAATTCTTTGAAGGGAGACCAAAATATATGTAGGTCACAACCATAAATGTGTATTAAGTTATTGATAAAAGGCATGATTTCCTTAACCAATGAATGCCTTATGAATTACATTGCTATGTAGTGTTTGTTTTTCGCAGAGTTTCCTTTTTTTCACCCAATAAATCTGTGTCTTATGAGATGTTTAATTGTATCCTCTGTTAGCAGGCTCCAAAGATGGCTGTATCAGATTGTGGAAATGTGGATCAGATTTCAAGTCATTAACACCTCTCTTCACTATACCAATAGTAAGTATGATAGATAGATTCTGTAAAGTTTGAAATATTAACGTAGAATTAATGATAGCGACTTAAACGAGTGGGTCCAATTCGCTAATATTACGTTCCGCTTAATATATGTTCTATTTTGTATTCAAATTGAGTATCTAGTCACAAATATACATGGTCAGTTGATAACCATACGTACATACATATACACATGACGTGCATGCTGTGATATATCAATGTCTCTCAACTTACAACCAAATTTGAATAATGTGTGAATCACAGAGAATCTGATTCCGGAATTGCAATAGACCGATCCTGAAGGGCGGACCTTCATTGACACGCCGCGTGGCGATACTAGTTGAGCACATAAAATCTGCTCGGTTCTAAGTTACGATTGCATAGTTGACCCATTTTGACAATCACTCATACTCTTCATAGCTCTATCTGATTATCTTGCCCCCATTAATTTCAATTGTTAGTTGGTTACATCATAATGAAAGAAGGTCTAGTCACTATCGTCGGGCATGAGTGGTACATTAGTACATGAATTATTATACCACAACTCAGATGGCGCTTGTTGTGACGGACCACATGCGAAAATATTACAATCCGCTATAATTAAAAAAACGGATCGATTTGCGAAATGTGTATTTGCTTTTGAACTTTACAGTATTTAAACCAGTTGCCAGGTAAGGCAAATTTTCAGGTCTCAGATTGAGTTAGGTCGATTGCCACTTGTGAATTATTTTGTTCTCCAGTTGTGTTTTGCAATGAACATTTTCAATAATGCCAAGTTGAGACACTACTCATGTTTTCTCTCCAGTCTATGCCCCAAAACTGTGGATAAATATACACAAGGTTATGTAAAGCGTTGTAGTGTTTAATGTTGATCATCCCTATATCTGACGACACAACTAATAAAACTTTTGTATTTGAAAAGAATATGCATTAAATAGTATTTCAAGGCGGGTAGGGTCTCTCAAATACCAATAAATTCAAAGAAATGGGACTTTTCTTATGCGCTGACTATGGCCTGCAGTTAATTTTAATGATTATGTTATATATATGTAGTATTATATCCAGCATGACTTAGCCTTATGTTTCTGTCTTTTCGTTTCAGGTTGGTTTCGTGAACAGTTTACAGTTCTCCTCAGACGGAAGCACGCTTATTGCTGGGATTGGGCAGGAGCACAGGCTAGGAAGATGGTGGAGACTAAAACAGGCCAAAAACTCAATAGCTATCATCAATCTCAAGAGAAAGATTGAGGAGAATAAGATCAAGTGACAATAACACAGAGTTTATAAGGTGTATCATGCATGTGCTTCATTCTGGGACGGATGGCAAAGTTAAACCCTTCCAATGCTGGGTCTACTTTTGTCCAAAGCACAAGGACGCAAATATTTTTATAAATCATTTAAACCCTGTCAGGTTGGTATTTTATTGGATAACTCCAGCTGAGTACTCCCATATGGGTACCCATTTGCCAGGGTTTCAATCAATTATCAGTTTTTTGCATCATTTTGTATTGGCTAAATTAGCCACCACCAGGATAAGGGTCATGAAGGGGATGTGTGGGAACATGTTGGTCTGCGCAAAACACTATGCATGTAGCACCAACTACAGGCCTGCAATGTATACTGTAGGAATGAATCCTAGGCACCTGTCCCATAAATAATGCAATATAAAACAAAATACTGCAAGGTTCGAAGCAGGTATTTACATGCAAGAAATATCTGCAAGTCTTTAATGTACCGAACCCTTCCACGTATTGAGTGTAAGCATGGTCTGGAACATGGAAGTATCTATAAAACCAAGCATTAGTTTGTGGAATATTTGACTGAGACTAGTTCTCCCGTTCAGATTTAACTGTCTCTCAGACTCCCTCTAACACAATTTGAGGAGGTATGTTTCATGTTTTCAGACAACATGCAAATGGGATTTGTATTTAGTTATTAGGGAGTCCTTGTAATGGTAAGTGACAATGTCCCACAGTACATTTTGAAATGAAGGCAATCTTAACCAGGAATCATGAGTATGGTCCAAAATTTTAAGTTTAAGAATTCGGGAAAAATAGGGAAGCTTTCACCTTTGAAGTCTCATTTCAAGGAAATCCTATTTTTCTTATTTTGAGGAGAAAGCCAACTTCTAGCCTCTTTTGTGAAGGGTAATTATTGTTAGAACTTGTGACACTCAATCCTATCACTTCAATGACTGGAGATTTTATGAAAATAAGGAATGCAATATTATTTTTGTAAGAAAAATGAAACAAAGATAGAGTCAAAAGCACTATGTGTCTGTGTTCAAATAAGACTGGCATGGCCTCACAGGACTTAATTTGAATTATAATTACAAATACATTTGTTTTACCATTTGTTTTACCGTCATTGTTAATGTCTTTCTTGCATAAATGAGTTGATATGTCCTTAGTGAATTTCTTAATTGTTTGTGAAACAATCACTGCACCTATTTTTTCTAAGAATATGGATATTATTTAATGCATTCTAGGGCATGTAATGGGTAGTTTGCCAATTTTATGAAAATAAGGAATACAATATTATTTTTGTAAGAAAAATGAAACAGAAAGATAGAAGTAGTTATAAGCACTATGTGTTTGTGTTCAAATAAGACTTGCATGGCCTCACGGGACTTAATTTGAATTATAATTACAAATTCATTTGTTCTATAAGTGTTTTGTTTATTTTCTTGTCTTCATTATTATCTTTCTTGCATAAATGACTTAATACTTCCTTAGAGAATTTCTTAATTGTATGTGAAACAATCACTGCACATATTTTTTCTGAGAATATGGATATTATTTAATGCATTTCTATAGGAATGTAATGTAGGGCATGTAATGGGTAATATGCAAATATGAAAAACTATGTGTGTAATCCGTCAACATCACAACAATGTTCAGGCCTCTGTAATACTTGCTGTATAGAAATGAATAAAATCATGAAATATATTTTGGCATGTGTTATGTGTTTCTTTTGCCATATTCTGGCCATTTAAGGTAGGCATTGGGCACATATTAGTAAAATGTCGGAGTTGTAGGGATTTTCTTCAAAGTTTTATTATTTTATGTTGCTTTTCTAACTATCTAACAATAAGTGTTGATTGGACTACATATTAAATAGACTTAGGGGAATTTGTCATACATGGGAATACATTTGCATGTTATGCTATTGATTTCCAAAATCCCCAAAAATGTCAATTATGCCAATGGCTGGAAGAGAATGTATCTATTATCTAATGATACTAAGTAACAACTAAGGTTTCTTGACAGAATTCACTAATAACATTTTGAAAACAGTAAATTACTAATATCCCTGCAGTATAAAAGATATGCTGTTTAATGCAATATCTCCAGTTCCAACTTAGCGATATACATATATTGTGCTTTGTGTCCTTGATTTCTCCCTAGCTATCTAATTGCATATTTTAACAATGCATCTCCAAGAAAACTTCATCAACAAACCAATGCATATATATAGAGGACAATATCATTTATTAATGTCCATTTATTACAATTTCATTACAAGCACAATACATGGTTGAAGTTACACAAGTTTCAATTATTATTTTTGATACCTTTTTCACTTCCACATTCTGTTTCAGTGTCAAAATAGTTTTGATTGAATTACATATTAAACAGTTTTCCCATCTATTGGCCCACTCTAACCCTCGGGGGTCCAACCTCTCATAATAAGAATAGGGTTTAAATACATTCCAGAGCAAGTGGGAGGCCAACCCCTACCCGTTAACTTTCAAAAATGTAACCGTCCTAAAAATGCCTATGGCCAAGGGATAGTGGATTCAATATATTCCTGGTATCCCCCCTGACTATTAATTGGAAAAGCTCAAAATGCAGATACATTAATTGTATGCATGTATAACAGCTGATGTATATCTCGCTGCTATCACTGGCAAATGGTTGTGCTTATGGCTTTACTAGTCATGCAAACATTCTCATTTTCAAAAATATAGAGTATTTTATCATTTTCAATCTCCAAAAATATTAATTCTGTATATAAATGGAATGCATCCATTATAACAGCTCATCATGTGGTGCTCCGCATCCTGAGAACTGACTTCTGTTTCACCCATTGCAGCCGAAGTCCTTAAACTATACTTTGAATCACTTAATAATTACGTTCCAACATTCAGAATTAGGATTGCAAGAACTACCTATCAATAGTGGAATGAAAAACACTTTAAAACCCTCTTTGGAATCATCAGAAATGCAGGACCTAAATCATCTGAAAACCATTTAATTTCAAAACTTAAATCATATGTCCTTATCAGTCTTAAATCCAATATTTCTTATTCTTTTTCAATATTTCTTTCAATATAAGGAGTGAAAATGGCCCAATTGGTCGATGCACCAGTTGAAAAATCCTGCTGATATTAAGACAAGTGCTTTACGGTATTCTGTATCAAGCCACCCATTTCATTCCAGCCATAGAAATTCATCAGCTAGTCCCAGTTATCATCGTCATCATCACCAGCTTCACCACCAGGGTTTGGCGGCGGAGGAATCATCGCAGAAATCCTGTCCATGGCGCCCCCTGATGACGAAGACGGCGGAGCACCATTCTCAGCCTTTCCGGTGCCGGAAATTCCCTTCCGTCTCATTGTGAGTTTACTAAAGAGGTCGCTCATAAGATCGCCCCCGCCCGTCGTTCCACCAGTATCCTTCTCCTCCTTTTTCTTCTTCTTGGTTTCCATTTTCTTCACTTTAGCGCTCTTCAGTTTTGCTTTTCCTGCTCCCCCTGCCGCTCGGATGGACTCCAATAGGCTAGCCCTGCCACTAGCTGGCGCAGGAGATGGTTTTTCCTGGGGATCAGAAGAGGGTGGTGCAGGTGGTGGGGGTATGTCAGCAGGGGGTGGAGGTGGGGGGTGGCGGCGGAGGGGGTGCACCACTAGGTGGCGGTGGTGGAGGAGGAGGGGGAGGAGCTGACGGCGGGGGAGGGGGGGCAGATGGGGGCGGGGCTGCACTACTACTAGCAGGCGCTGCTGGCCCATCAGGAATGTCCACATCAGGCACAACACTTGGCAAGTCAGGAATGTTGCTGCCGAATACAGAGGGTGCGATGGAAGGTCCGAGATCAGCACTGTACGCCAGGTCATCGGCAACCCCTGAAAGAACAGTTTATGTAAAGATCAGCCATGAGTAGCAAATTCCTGTAAAGAAAGACGCTGATTCTGTATCAAAATCAGCCCGTCAAACTAAGAAAATTGTCGACTAATCCTTCAGTTTAAATGGCTACTTAAAAGAAAATAATACATAACAAATCTTATAAAAATGGTGTAAATTTTTGGTATTATCAAATAACATCACAAATACTGAGGCACATAGACAAGTTGCTTGATAAGTTATCATTTACACTGCCTGCTAGTTGTGGAAGCTTTCTTGAACATCTTTTGACACATTTCACACATTCATTTCATCAATTTTAAGGGCTCTAACATTTTTTCCAATACTAGTAGATTATGGCCAACTAGTTTGGTTATCTAAAAAATGTCTGTTAATGTTGAATTCTGCTAGCCATTTTTTTTTCCAAGGTGCTGAAACATACACATTAAGGTAATGTAATTGATAACAGGACCAGTGGCATGAAGGGTAACTATGCATATTAGGTCTTTTCCCTAACATTTTAACAGTAAAATATTCATCATTTAACAATATTTAATGAGATTTAGATCATTATTATGGGCAGACAATAATCTCACTTAATGAAAATTATAATCATGCATTAAATAAACAATTGTCAAGTCCACTTACCAACCAAGTCAGGGAGGAAATCTGGTACAGCAATTTCTGGAACTTGTCCAATATCTGGGACATAGAAGTAGTTTTCTTTGGAAGCTCTCTCGATTTGTTCTCCTTGTGTGATAGTGCTTGGAGCAGCAGCCAACCTTTCCTCCTCCTCCTCTATTCCAGACCTGGTCTTGGTCACTACACCCAGCGGGTCTAACATCACATATTTCTTGTACCTTGAATGGGACAACAAACCAAATTTTACCAAAATGGGCTTTCTAAACATTATCAGAATAATAGGGAGAAAATTGTCCTAAAATACTTTTTAAGTTGTTTTTTATACAACCATTTTTTAACAAATAAAATAGTTCCTTCAACATTCTGGTGAAAAACAAGGGACATATTATGAAGAACATTGTCCTAAAATACTTATTGCAATAATTGTCAGATGTGGAACGGGTATCTCAAGATTGTAATTTGTTCCCAGAATATTTCCAATAGTAAAAGATTTTGCACTAGCTTGTTGATCACAGAATAATTTCCTGTTTCATAAACACATCTTCTTCAAAGAGATATTGGACTTCACAAAAAATATGATATAAAAAAGACTTTTCATTCTAGAACTGATAGTTTACTCATGCTTAGCTTGGTCAATCAATCACAGTGATTCCCTTATAATTAATACTAGAGAATAAAACTCGTTGACAAGTATTTTGTAAAATGAAGCAGCACAAAAGTCACATACTGAAAATAGTGACAGTAATAGCATAAAAAAGAAATCCACTAAAAATGTGTCAGTGATTGACCTTATTTTCAACTGTTTAGTGCCACATATTAACCCTCCAATTCACCGTTATGTTCTATTGGGTGGTTCTTTATAAATGTACGAGTATTTCGGATCATTTTGGATGGTGTGAGTAGGGTGAGTCTATAACTTACGGGTTTTCTGAAGTGTTGAAGAGCAGCAGAGAGCTGACCGATGGTATATTCCTTGGTAATCTCCCCAGCCCCTCGCCTTGACTCTCATCTTCCTTGTTAGTCTTCTTCAGATTCAGGTGCACATTGTAAAACTGCAGCTTTTCTTTGAGAGTCCGCTCGTCGACAGGTGGAGGTCGGGATTGAAGATTATACCTGGAGCGTTTCAGTTCTGTCAACTGCGTCTGTTGTTTGTACAGACTTTGATATTCATCTAACTCCTCTCCTGCTGGGAATTTCGAGGAGGAAAAAACTTTTGTTGCTTTCTTACTACCCTGTATTGTCTTAATCTTTGCCTGTGCTAAATTAACACGGTCATTTATCGTCCTCAGTTTCTCCTGGTTTGACTGCACTTGGTTGGTAATCCGGTTAAAGACATCATTTGCAACTTTATCCAAGTAATCAAGTGAATCAGCTATTTGTTTGATTGTTTCCTCCTTGCGCAAGTCCGGTGGTATGATTGGAATATTATATGCTTGATTGCTCATCCTTACTTTCTCTGGAATCTTCATTGAGATAATTATACGTTCATCTCCTGAAAAAGAAATTAAAACTACATATAAATTCCAATTTTTATTTTAAAACTTTACCGATAAAGTAGTGAATCTGTGCTTACAACAAACAACTGGTAAATATAGATTATAGATATTCTGATATATTTTGAATAACTGCAAAACACAATGGTCATGGAAATGTTCTACCTTTAATACTTTCAGTAGGGTGCAGACATGGGGTAATAAATAATAGGTAATAGAAAAGTAATAGGTAATAGACCGATTTTTAAAGTAATAGCCTGTAATAAGTAATAGATAGTCAAAATCTTAAAGTAATAAGTAATTGTAATAGCCTGACCCCAAAAGTAATCAAATCAACTGTTCAGTATTCTCACTTTTCCATATGACTCTTTATTGTCACTCCTTGTCACTACTAGGGTGCCTTTTTCTAAAACAAATACATGGATCACATTTACCATGGCACGGCGGTGTCAAATAGATTAGAGAACAACTGACAACAACTGACTATCAAATTCTTGATTAAAAGCAATAGAATAGGCAGTCAGGTAAGTGAAGAAAGGAGGGTTTTGCCAAGGAAATGTTGTTCTTTTATGCAAAATAAGCTAAGTGTACTTAAAATGTCATGTACCAGACTCCTGTCATTTGAAGGTGAGTTACCAATTCAGGTTACATGCCACAAGCAAATATTGATACCTATGTGACAGCTGTTTTACTAAATAAGAATGAAACGGGTCTAATGATTTGTTTGTTTGTTTGTTTGTTTAGGGTTGGTAAGTGCATTTGTCCCACGGGGTTGACTCCCTAGTGAGGACCTCCCAAGCCACTTGTCACCCAAAGGCCTTTGACTTCCTATATCCCAATACACCAAGGCATATGACATGCAACCTGCATCACACATGTACCCTCCCCTGTCCTCCTGTCCTATACAGATATCCTATCGAGTATCTAGTCTGTGTCCCCACATTTCCCCCCCCCCCCCCCACCCCTGTCATGCACATATATTTAACCCCACATGTACGCGACCCTCAGCTATATCTTTGACTGTATACTATTAGTCTATTACACGCAGCTATCATTTGACATTTAGTTGCTTTACTTCCCTATTTAGTGGAACAAGATATTGACCCAATTATTACCAATTTTTATCCTACAAAACTAGACAGCACTTGGCGTGTAACCGTAGGCCAAGATATGTGCATGAATGACAGAAATTCGAACTCTGTACTCCAGAAGAGCATTCTCAAAATCATAAAATGAGATTTAAAAAAAAGAAGGTAGGAGGAGCTCTGACACCTGACAGCCAAATGAAATCACATGACATTTATTGACATGGAATACATTGAATTATTGTCAATTTCCTGCTTTTTGGTGAGGTTTTACAATTTCAAAATTCATTGCAAATAAAAGATCTATATAAACTTAACATATCTGGATAGAACATGTATTTCATAAAGCCCCTGCCATCTCGAAAAGAGAGATTTAAAAGGTACTCACTTGACAATTTTGCCTTCTTTATTTACCGGAAGTGACGTACGGGCACCTGCTAATATAGGTCACGAGACATCGATTGCACCAGTTCAATTATTTGTTTTGTTAAATTTCGATAGTGGTTTCGTGGATAAATGTGTCCTGATACTTCTTTGATTATTTCAATGAATACTTGTTGAATTTATAGGCAATGATCTCTATATTGATATTTAAGCGGTGGCCGGACAATGCCGACTCCGTACATGTTGCCCTAAATAAATTTCAAAGCTCACCTCGCACCGGGATGCTCGCTATGTGTGGATATCTAACAATTTTATTGGGAAAATGAACGAAAAGTCCAGGAAAATGTTTGTAGCCAGCAACATGACAGGGGATAACATCGCTAAACTGTTACGCGAAAAGGACAAGATAATAAAACTGCAGGCAAAGCGGATTCTTACACTTGAAAAGCAGTCGGAAATACTTCGAAATGAGCGGGACAGCTGGAAAACAAAATGCGGTCTTCTTCAATTCAAGGTGTCGAACGACCATGGAAGGAAACTCATTGCAAGGTGAGGCGTAGCATTTGCAAATGTAATTCTATATATTTGAACCTTTTCCATGAAATGGAATCGTGTGCATACAGCAGAATGTCATGTCTTGATTTGACAGCTGAATATGTTAGGATGAAAACCAAGGCCAAGGCAGTAGGGCTTCACTTTCTCTTGTCATTTCATTTTCTGACACTAGGGTGAAGGATTGCAATTATGCTGGTGCGACTGATTTTGCCCCACTTAACTTCTTTGATGTCATTTTAAACTGATTGAATGACAATTAGTTGATTATTTGATCTTCGTCTGCAAAAAGAAAATAGCATCATTACAATTTTGAGTGATTTATTGTAGTGCCATCAATTTACTTGGGGCACATTGATCATATCATTATCTGATTATCATTATAAATATATATATTTTTTGGCAATAAAATGACATGGCAATAAAATATCAATTTAAAAGGCCTGTCATCAAAACACAGCATCCCCTCAATGTATTTAATTACATGACTCATTGAAAAACACTTAAAGGAGAGGGTTAATTTGTCTGATTTGGGTCTTGGTAGGGCTGCAAAGCCTGAAACTATTTATCAATATCATACCTTCAGGTCACCTTGCCCTATCAAACAAAACAGGTGAAAACACAGATTTCTTGTTTTTTTTTATTGTATTTTAGGGAGGATTTTTTGAAATCTTAAGTGTTTTCTCATTGGTATTACTTCAAGATTTTTAAAAGAAAATATCCCATTTCTGACAAGACTGACATGCTTACAATCAAAACAAAAACATAGCTTACTATGAAATGATATGTAAACCTATATTTTTCTTAGCATTTACTCAACATGCCTAGACCTCATTTTATAAGACATCACATTTTTTACCTAGAAAAGTATTATAGTCAGCACTAGTTGTAGAGTGTTAGTCCATGCATGATGTCAGGTAGAGATAACTGGTTTACAAGTGGTGCACTCAGCTATTCAGGACTTTAACTGATAATCCCTTCTCATGCATAGATTAGTACACTGACTGACCAAATACTATGCAGAGATCAGTACCTATGCAGTGATGTTAATATAGAGTTAGTCCATTGGACGCCAGGTAAAAAAAAGAGAATTAGTTTTGTTTATTCAGTAAAATGAACCAAAAAAAAAAGACAATTAAAAAAATTCTATGGATGATCTCCCTTTTTGTTAAAAAAAATGTCTAAAGTTTTAAAATCTGAACAAATCAAAAGTCCTAGCCATGCTAACATGATCTACTCTCCGTAAGGAATGAATAGGGTTAATTCAATTTATGATAAACTGATCAGGCTGTTACACTGTAAGTTTTTTTTGTTATCACATCCATATTCAAGGACGTATGTACATGAGCAAAGAAGACTGATCTCAATCACATAGAGTTAAACCTATTACAAATGAATTATAGAAGTGAAATGGCTTATCATCAGTATTATGAAGTATTTAGATACCCTTTCTTAACTTGATAGGTTTTGTAAGTTTTTATTGAATAGTGTTCTCTAGTGTTTTGAATAGTGTTTTCATTAAAGAAAAATAATATAATACAAATTAGATGTTTTTTGATGATATATGCATGATTGGGTTAATTTGTTTAATTCCTATCAACTTGTTCTTTGAAATACTATTGCACCAGTTTTCTTTCTTTTTTCTTATTACCCCCACCCCATTGTCTCTTTTGTACATATCAGGCTCACACGTTCCCTAAAAAGGAAAATGTCAAAAAATGTTTTTTTTTCATTGAATGTAATCTAGAGAATGAAGTTGTAAAGCAAATGCTTTCAATTTTTTTTCTCACAAACTGTCTTAGACCTGTGACATTCATCAATATATACACCCAACCTTTCATAAGAATTTCCATTGGTCAAAACATTACATAATGGCAGTCTCAGGAGTCTCAATGCCTAGTGCAAGCATGCACGTGAGAATGTCCATTGCTGATTTCATGTTGATTTGTTGCCCTGAATTATGGTTGCAGTATGAGATTTGGCTAGAACCTTGAGGCTGCCGTTTTGTTTCAAGGAACTGTGTCAGTCTGTCACCAGGTTGTCAGGGCAGTCAGGGCACCCATTTCCTGTTGTGCCAAGGTCTGTCAGCAGGTGTCTAATGTGGCTGCCTGCAAACGCTGAACCATGGGCTTTATTTCATTAATTTCATTCTAAGAGCAGGGTTCAAGGTAACTATGGCTCCTCCATATTTCGCACAGCAGCATGAAACACAACAATTTTACTCATGTATAATGGCACAGAGTCCTTTATTTCTTCATTAAAAACATATAGGATACATATAAGTAACTTCTTTTATATTTATATCCCATAAATGTATCGGAAGAAAAATTGTGGTGATGAAAATAATAGTTTCAACCCCTGATGAATATTCATCCCATTATGTGATGTGTAACATTATACTTGGCAAATAGATATAACACACTTGACTCAGTTAATCAATAAACCCTATGGTGCCATTACTAGTTTTACTACGGTACTAATTGCTTGCGTCGCAAGTACTTATGCAGTTCTAAGTTTAATTTCTTCCTACTATTTCCTCTAACCAAAAGGATTACCAGAAGTTTTGAATCTTTTGATATTAAAATGTTCTATTGTCTAATACAGATTAAAGCAACCATTACATATAGGGTACAAATCTGACCAGCCATAGAGGCTCATTATTGACCAATCACAATTATAAAGATGCACTCAAATATACAATACAATTAAATCCATAATCATCACACGATACAGTAGAAACCTGTTAGAGGATTATATATTGAGCAGAATGCATACATATCAAGTTTCTTACAATAAATACTCCTTTCAAACACACTAGGACTCTAGGGATACAAATCTCTGATCAAGCCAGCCATGGTAATGTGGAAGTTGCGGATAGGCTTAAGGGGGCTCGGGACCTTCGCACCTTTGAATAGGGTGTTTTTTTGATTTTTTGATATGTGAAAGCTGAAAAGGTAAGCTACACATTCCTTCAACCTAGAACTTTCAACTCGAACAACAAATGACATAAAAAGTACTTTTTGAAAAATATGGCTTCTATAAGAGTAGGCAGGTTGGGCACCCAGCTGTGATGTTTATCATAATAGTCTTTCCTTATCAGACCCCCCTGGGAGGTAAGCTCTACTGGCAGGCCCCAGAATGTGTATTCAAATGTGTATTAGAAGTTTCCTGTTACCCAGGAAGCTGGCATTGAGCAGTTATGAGTAATTGCATTGCAATAAGGGTATTGAATGAAAGGTGTGATTCTTGCTCTCTTGCTTTACAGGTATAGGTCAGACAGTTCAGGTAAAACCAATCAAATGCTCCAGAAATATTCTGGTTTGTGTGGGTCAGCCAGGATGTTTAGGGTTTATCTTACAAAGGTGAACAGGGTTTCCTGTATTTGAGAGTTAGGGTTAGGAGAGTATTTAGATGCTGACCCCTGGACAGTGCAGAGTCTGGATGTATCCTTACAATGGGAAGTAGCTTCAGAAGGAAGAGAAAGAGGGAGTTTGATTGAATGCAATACCTTCTGTGCCAGAAGATTTGGATATACAAGAGGACGAGGAATCTGAGAATTCACTAACCATTCAGAGTGCCAGTTATAGAAAACTAAGACTGCTGAGTACTAGTTCAGATGACAGTGGCATAGCAATTGAAGTTGCGAACTCTGAGGAAAGGGACACTGATCATGACTGCTTTGATTGGAAGTTAGAACTATGGCAAGACAGTAGAATGCGACAAGACCATTGATCAGCCCTATATTGGAGATGTTCAAATGAAGATTGTGATGGAAAGCGAGCAGACTTTCTTAGTAGTTTAAAAAAAGGACAAGTTTATGATATAAACAGACAATCAGTTCTAGCAGGATGCCTCTGTGGAAATGGATATAGTGCTCTTCAATAGTTCAGTGCAGCTATGGATCTGCCTCCTCCACTTACCCTCAAAAGTTTCAAGAAGCATGATGTATCTATTCCATATATAAAATTATTATAGAAAACCTTACAATTGCACTTCAGAGTACTTGTAATGGAGTGGAGTCATTGCCAGACAGCCAATTTGCAATTAGCAGTCAGTAATAGTCTCTTATCTTTCCTTATCAGCTGGGGGCAGGAGTGCTCACTAGGGGGTCCAGCCTCTACCAGTAGAAACCTCCAAATCTTTGTTAAAAACCCCTTTTTATTCCAGTAATTGAGGTACCAAGTGAACTATCAAACATTCAAACTATTCTACCAATACATGCAAATCATATTCTTATTCCAAATTATCCCTAAAAGTTTCAGAAGGGGGCAGAACATCATAATAGGCTGTAGGATATGCAGGGCTGGCTTTAACAGCTGGTTTGAAGGCTTTCTGAAATCACCATACTTCTCATTTTAAAAGGCCCCCATTCATTCAATATTGATCTTAGAATGCTGAGATTTTAACACATGACCAAAAACATCCTTGGGCAGATTCTAGTTTTTCATTTTTTTTATATCTGCTCTAGTTGTTTCTTAATTCAACTTCAAAAATGAAGAAAGGTAAGATTCAACAAAAAAATATTGATCACAACTTTAACTTGCTGTAAATTCCTTTAGGAACAAAAATTTAAAAAAATGAAAAAGTAAAATTTGCTCAAGGATGTTTTCTATATAATATATAAATATCAACTGTGTTAAACCTTTATTGAAGCCAGGAGGTACTTTGCAAAATCATATGTATTAGAAATCCGCACCACTGTCTTTAGGCCCCACCCCCAGGAAACTGTGATGGTATCATAAAACATGTTTAGGATATTTGACCTCTCCAGATTCTCAGCTTTCATAAAATATATAGTTTATTTGGGTTTTCTTGTACAATGACCAAGATATTGGTCAATCTTTACATGGAAGTCTCAATTAAAGAACGAAGGTCCCGAGCCCCCTTAAATTAAGTTATCAGAACTATCTAAAGCTGGATTGATATTGGAAAGGGCTAATGATAACAAGTGCAATACAATGAAATGTATTGATAATTAATTGGTCCAACAACTGATTAACCTAATGCCTACAGGACTTAAGGCAGCCCATTTCAAATCAATTAGTACTAGATCTGAGACAGAAACATTTTAAATGATTTAGATTTATTTTTTATTTATTCCAATTGACATCCATTTCACACTAAACCAATTAGCAACAGCTGTTCATACTTTATTGTCAACATATAATTACTGTGACCACTTAATAACTTGTGCAAACTAGACTTTGTTCAAATAGCACACATTAAATCAATATCATATATGCTTTTATTAGTAGTGTCAACATTAAGTCTGATAGCTAACAGTACTACGGGTGCCAGAGAACTCAATTTATTGCCCTGCACTGCAATATATCATGTGCATATCATGGGAGGTTTAAGGTTACGTTGTGATAGGTTCCTGTCTAAACTTTCCCCAGGAGAATTGGAATAGATGGTATCTGTCACACCATTAGCATTTAAACCTCACTTGGGAAAACATGATACTCATAAATGTTTATGAATGACAAAATATTTTGTTGCTTTAGGATAACAGGTTGAAATAGCATAATATAAAATATAAAGAATGATGAATGTCATTCAGATTGTAAAATACAATGGGGAAAAATTTCTCACCCTTGAATTTTCAAATACTTAAACACATTGAAATACATAAATTCTAATGTGTCATTATGTCTGTTATGAACTAGCTATAGTATAGTTTGATTTGAGTTCATGAAAGAATATCATATGGACATGAAATACTTCTTTGCTTCATTTCCTAGTTCTGTATTTTAGAATAAGGGAGTAAATAAAGATGTTCTTAATCTCACTAATCTGTTCACATTAAATTCAGTGTGCGGGTAATATATTTTGCAGTGCAAATGGGGTATCATAACAAATAGGTGTGTTTAATTTTTGAATGGAGACCATGATGTATTCACATTAAAACATGTATTGAGTATACATTTATAAATATCGTTGAGTAATGATCTTTTACATTTAAGTGAACATTTCTATTCAATTGCTTTAAATTGATATTTAAGAAATTTCTGACCAAAATATTTTGGGCGTCTTAAAAATATTCAAGGGTTTTGGTGTCCAAATGATGCCCAGACTCCCAGCTGGCCAAGGCTCTGCATATATACAATCAACCTCAAAGTCACTCTATGTAGATACTTTTGAGAGGAAATATGGTTTAAATATATGTGAGATTTCATAACTGGTATGATTTCTGCTTACTAGATAGCAAGAGAAGTGTGTAGGTAGTATGTGTATTTAAGAAGTGTGCACAGTGTTTACAATATGCATATGTGCTGCATGCTTGCAGAGCGAAAGAAGCTTATCTTAGAGTGTGTTTGTATAGCTGCAGGAGCAATGGGGTTAATCCAAATAGACATGTGATGCCAGGCTAATGATGCTAGTCAAGCACTTGATTTAATTATCACTTGTTTCTGCTTGGCTGCAATATCTCTCCCCAAAACAGCACTCTTCCCTGCTGCCAGTAGGAAATGGCATCTGAAACCCATTAAAGTTTTACACTTTAGGCCTAAATAAAGAAATTGTTTGTTTCCTGTAACGGTCCGGAAAAAAATAGGGTAGGTAGGTCAGTAAAAAAATAATTTTGCGTTATTTTATTGGTCAAAAATGTGTTTTATGCATGTTTTACGTTGATTGGGGGTTGGGAGGGCTGAAAAAACTTAGGGGTAGGGATTTTTTTAAATAAAAATTTGTTAGGGTAGGGTTACAGGAAACAAACAACTTTTTTTTAGGCCTTATCTTTCTGATATCGTCGTCATGTGAATCCCATCCTTGATTGAGCTGGCCAACTGTTAGATCCCTCCCTCAGCTTTTAGGCTGATTGATGTCGCCTATCAAAATCATAGGCTTGACTGTTCATTCATGAATGCAGATTTGTGAAATTGATTTCTTTGAGGTATTTTGGATAGGACAGGTGGCCTACCTTTTCATGAAGACAATGGGGGATCAGTTAGGCTGGGTGAGCATTAACCTATTCATGCCAGGATGTCCGATTAAACCTGACTAGTTTGGTGTAATCTATGACAAAAGCATATTTTGAGGAAATGATGGAATGAAATATTGTAATCGTACTGATTACTCACTTTCCTATGTATTTTTGTGGGTCCATGCTTTATTTGGTTTTTAAATCGTTGTCGAAAGTAGCATATATCCAGATGGTATTTACCATTTGAAAAGTATATCAGGAATGAATGGGTTAAAAGTAAAACACATGCAAGTGGTGGTTATCAACTTATCATCTCGTTCAATCATGCTCTTCTGATGAAATAACTGCAGTTTTCACGACCTGTCATGTATGGCTGAATCAATTAGTTGATTATTGTTTAAAAACTCAAATTGTCAGAACCAAGATCTAGTGTCTTGAATGAAAATTAGTAATGTACCAAAAAGTTAGGAAGAGAAAAAAATCTTAAATTTTATTTTGCAGGAAATGATTGAATGCAAAAATAATTCTTGAAATTTAATACTTTTGGAGGGTATTTATTATTTAGTTTAGTTAGTTTTATGTTTTAAGAAACTTTTCAGTTTAAAGTAAGGTTTAAATTTCTAGAATATCAGGGGTTTCTTTAAGTGTGTAAGTAGGAGATTTTAGGAATTCAAAACAAATAATCTTTTGAAAAAACTTACCTAACTAATTTACTTCAGTGCTTTTATAATAATGTCGTTTTTTAAAAATAGTCTAATACTGAAAGACAGTATAATATATATCTTGAAGACCCTGTCTAGAGAGGGAAATCAATAAGAGACTACCTTGTTACCTACATATTCTCACCTGTTCATGATTGCCCTTTGAACCATCACACAATAATGTGTGAATACTGCATGTATGTCCCTGTACTTGCACATATATAGGCCTGATGAGTCAGAATGATTCATAACACATGATATATGAGATAAGAGTTATGTAGTCATTCTTGTTACGCCTATTATTATATATTACATATGTTCCACTTAATCTTGTCAGCATTCAACATTAATCAGTACACTTTTATTGATCAGCTGGTTGTACATTTTATTCTGGACTTCATGGTTTCATTTTCCTGTCACCATTATTTCCTATTAATTAACAACATGGAAAAACACAGTGTGAACGCATTGTAATATTCCAATAAGTTCACTTTTCAGCCAATCCTGTGGTGTTCATATCTCTACAGAATAACGTATCACTGAAAAAGATATACATTTCTGTTTTAACGTGTACTCTAACTTGTTTAACCCTTATGCTGGTGGTGGCTAAGTCTGCCAATACAAAATGATGCAGAAAAAAATTAAGAAAGGACTGAAACCATGGCATGTTTGTACTCATCTGAGAGTACTCAATGAAAGCTATCTAATGAATACGAACATGACAAGGTTTAGATGGTTTTCAAAAGTCTTTGCCTCCTTGTGCTTAGGGTGAAAGTAGCCTCAGCATTGGAAGGGTTAAGTTATAAGATATCATGTATACATGCATTTTGTTTGATCACCTACTTGTTGCATATATTTCTGGGTTAATGAGTGCAGAGTGTGGTTAGGAACAGAAAGGTGCAATCACTCTGCAGTACACCTGAAATAATATGTACATGTATACACTCAAATGCATCCTTAATATGTTTACATCATACCATGCACATACTTAATTACTAATAGATTTAAACGTGGGTAGAAGAAAGAGTTTTAAATAGCTCAGCAGTGGGTGTGATGTTTATATGTAAGAAAACATTCTTTCAAGAATTTGAATTAAGTAATAGTGCAGGGCTCAGCATTATAAATATATCTGCCCTGTCCTAGGGCAAGTGAGATTAAACTTCTTTCGCTTTGACATAACTTCTGTTTGCCCTTCTTAATTTGCTATTCCATTGCATTTACAATAAGGTTTGCTGCATCTATAAACGTGCTTAATCAAGCAGAGGTTAGCATCTAAGCCCTAAAAAATACTTCTCTCCATTATAAGCATATTAAGTCTGATAATGCTGGAAAACTTCAGCTAGTTTCAGAATATTTTAGTTTTATTTGTTTGTGCAATTATTAGCATTTTTCACCTGCGTTTCATTAATTTTACCTTCTGATACTAGATAGGAAGGCCTTGGTGTCGGGCCCTAAACAACACTGAGCTATATTACTAGAACATCTCAGGTGCTTTTCACCTTCGTGTCTTTTGCTCAGTAGCCATACGGTACCCAAACTCCTAGCCAGACTTTAACCCTTATGCTGCTGGTTGCTAATTTGGCCAATACGAAATCATGCAAAAAACCTGAAAAACTAACTGAAACCATGGCATATGGGTACTCATCTGAGAGTACTCAGCGAGAGCTATTCAATGAATACCAACATGACAGGGTTTAGTTGGTTTTCAGAAATCTTTGCATCCTTGTGCTTTTGGGAAAAGTAGCCTAAGCATTGGAATGGTTAACACCAGTTGAGTGTGTGTCAGTATGTAAAGCAGCACATGGCCTAGAAATCCATTAGAGTGAGTTTGATCTGGAGGCAGACAAATCCAGCCTGGCTTTGATTGAGCAATAATAACACATTACCTGTCCGCCCCTAGGGTATAGGTCAAAGTAGTGATGTTTTCTTATCTACTCTGTGCAGAAATGCTTGGGGATTTTCCCTTCATCAAATAATGCTTGGTAGTGATGCATCTTAATAGGTGCAAAGTGAATAATGGTGTTACATACTCAAGTTTGGATTTTGAAGGTCTGTCAAATCTCAAAGGACAAAGTGGTGGTGAAAACTGTTCTTGAAGTGCCATATGTTTGGGTGTCATTGATTAAAAGCAATCCAGCCATCACTTGAATGGATCAGGAAAGCCGCAATCTGAGATCCTGACATCTAGGAAAAGATTGATTGCAGTGATTTTATTTGAAGATTGACTTCTAACTATGGTTTAGGTCTATAACGGTTGAGGAAATTTGTAAGTCAGGAGGGTACAGGTGTCTTCTAAGGGGAAATAGTTTTTTGATTGGCAGGGAGGGTTTAAATATTTTTAGCCAATATTGTATAGATAAAAGGGAATTTGCAATATTAAGTGTCATGTATACATATAATTATTTTTGGTTTAGATGATTCTAAAGTCAATTTGTAAAAAGAATGATAAAGTTGGTATCAGTACAGCTTTCTCAAGTCTTAAATCAGACCACCTCATTTCAGCATTGGTATGGTTGCACCTATAGGGCATTTCATCATAGTCTTTTTTTGTTTACAGGATATATCATGATGATTTTTTTATCCCTGGGATGAAAATTACAACTTTTTCAAGCAATTAATTCATTTAACCAAATGAATAGTATATGATACTATACGTGTTAGCTAGCTGTGCACAGAGGAATACTATGTAAATCTGGTGTGTGCCTGAAATAAAGAATTGTTATACAGCGCAGACCAGCTCCACAGACGACTGATGTCTGGATCCCCAGTAATAGCAGTAGCAGCGGCATTGAATGGGTAATAACTGGTCGAGCACTCTTGTGGGATTCCCTCTGTCTCGGTTCTGCATTATACCCAGTCGGAATAAAGCTTTGCCATGGCTTATTCATGTGCCCGGCTGCAAAGGGATGAGCAAAGACAGGTCCAGACTTTTTTCTTATCCAGTAGGAATGAAAAAGAAAACCCTCCAAGTGTTATTATGTATACAGGTAACCTCGCTTGTAAACCTCCTATGTAAGCCAGATAAAAACACTGGTCCAAAGTCATCTCTATCTACTGAAATATTAATAAGGTAACTCAGATTTTGGTTACTTCAGACACGATTTTCCATAGAACAGGATAAATCATGACTATCAGTTAAAGTGAATTAGATAGTTTGTTATACATAAGAAAATATGTGATTTAGGCAATTTTTTTACAATGCCCTTTATTTGAGAAAATGCTTATAATTGTAATACCTGATATTTCTGATATGTTTATGAATACTTCTGATACATACTTTGTACTAGCAAGTAACTATATAGCATCTTGCTATCTTAATTCTCATCTAAGCGGCATTCTGAATACATACATGTACATAACTATTTTAATAGCTTATACATGATGGCATCCTATTTAGTAATTCTGTTTATCCATTGATCCCTGTTTTATCCTGCATTAACATCAAAATCTATTTAAGCCTAATGGCTTATTGATTACAAGTTGTCCTCTTTACATTGAATTGTCCCCAGGCGATTGTTACGGCAATTAGCTCTGTTATGGCCTATTATAAAATCCTATATAAGGCTCTTCTGCTAGGAACATTATAATGGCTAATCGCACTGTAATATCCTTACTGGTGTCGAATGGATTCCTGAATGTAGCTGAACTGTCCAAGGAAGTGTGAATACTGTATAGAAATATTACTTAACCCTTCCAATACTTTCGTCCAAAGCACAAGGACGGAAATATTTTTGAAAACCATCCAAACCCTGTTATGTTGGAAAGATCTCGCTGAGTACTTTCAGATGAGTACCCATTTGCGAGGGTTTCTGTCATTTTCAGGTTTTTTTTCATCATTTTGTATTGGCCAAATTAGCCACCAGCAGCATAAGAGTTAATTAACACTTTCCTTTCCTACACAATTTGACGCCTTATTGTATACATACATGTAGAGACTCTTGAAATCCATTCATACCGTGTATACTTTTAACTAAGATATACTTTTATACTGCAAATAAACCAGCTTGAAATCCAAGAGGTTTCTGCTAAATGGTTCTGCTGAACATTATCTGTATCTTTTGCTTATTCTGCCATTCAATTGTACTTACATTGGAGTTGGATCTTGTGATAAGTATTCTAATACTCTCTATTGTATTGTCATCTCATTCTGTTTGTGTTATACTGACAACTAGTGGCAAGTGATGAATAGCAAAACAACTTATTATTAATTTGTGATATTTAAAACATATACATCTAAATTAAGGCTTTCATGGCAAAAAGTAATCAAGGTAGATGATAGAAACTCTGTTGTTATTAAATGATCAGTGGATCTTGGAAAGCTTTTTGAGTTTCAATCTAGATAATTGTGCTGTACTATGCTACATACTACATGACCTCTTAAATTCTCATTATATTATTAATATATACACTGTTCCCTGTTCAATGGTAACCTTTTTGTCCATGCAGCCTCCAGTCCTGAAAGCCAGAAATGTGGTTTCTTCAGCCCCCTTTAGGTTGGCAAGGAGTGTTTCTTCCTGTGCTGTAGAGGGTGTAATAATAGGGGAGTCATACCCACAAAGGAAAGGGGGCACAGATGTAGGGCCTGAGGCTAGAACTGAAAGCTGCTGGAGCAGAAAGGTCGCTGTATTCTAGATCTTAAGATACTTGTATTGGAAAATGGCTGCTACATTCTCATTTTTACATGAAAATCTTCTATATTTGGCTGTTAAGTTTGTTTACACACAAATTACATATTCAGCTAAGAGTTTCCTTGCTTAAACTACATAGCCCTTTGTGTGCACTGTGCATTTTCAGCATGGGAGGGGGTTTGACAAACAACCTTTTTTTACATACAAATAACAAAATGCATCATTTTGATTGAAAACACATCCTCCTCTACAAGACTTAACCCTTCTAATGTTATATATTTGATAGTCATCGGTATATGTTCATGGCCTGTATCCATATAGCTCTTGGAAATTTTAACCTGGATTCTCTGGATTCTCTAAAACGTCCAAGGCGCTGTGGTCATTGAGGTGCCTGCTATGGGGTCAACAGCATCACTAGAACCCCCTCAGATCAGCTGTTTATTTTGTACAGACTGCCTACCTCCATCCCATAGTAAACTGAGGAAAACCTTGACCCACATGAAATCCATAGGGCCTTCACTAATGTATGTTGTGAGGCGACTATAAGTGGTTTGATGCATGTACAGGTATTTCTATTCTAACCTGTACAATTGGCACACTCTGTTACAGGGGGATTTGTTGGTACACCTGGCCTTGTGTAATTAGCACCTTTTTTGTCGTCATCAGGTACAGTGGGTCTTATCAAGCCTGAATGAAACACTACACCTGGCCGATCCCACATTAAACTGGGGTTTATTGACATTTTTCACTCCCCCTCTGTCGCCAGATATAGGGAGCATGTGCAGTCAGAGACCCTCTATCAGGGGATGCATTTTTCTGAGGATTCATAGGAAGCTTGATAGTTAAAAGTGGGATTTTTTTGCAGGGCTTGAAATGAAGTTTTTTTTTCGTGGGAGCCCAATTTCATCTTCAAAAGCTACTTAAAAGTGTTGTGTATAGAAACTGGTCAGTATATCTTTGTGCTCCCTGCAGCAATTTATGGGATTTGCTGTAGAATTCAAGGGAACCCTGGGCTCCCAACTCCAGCTACTTTCGAGCCCTGTATTATAATTAGGTTTTATTGACATTTTTCACTCCCTATTTCCGTGGCCTGATAGGGAGCTTGTGAAGTCAGACACCCTATGCCAGGGGATGCATTTGTTATAAATTAATTTTCCTAAGGGTTCACAGGACGCCTGAAAATTTATATGAAAAATGATTATATATTAAACTAGGTTTTATAGGAAGTTTTTGCACCCCTTCTCCATGGCCTGATAAGGGGTTTATTCATTCAAAATGTATCCTCTACCAGATGTTGATTTGTATGAAATCAATTGTCAATTTTCTGGCTGGGCAATCCGATTTGGGGTCCAACTTGTCCTGTGCAGGACTACATGACAATTCTGGTGGCTGTCGAGCCCTGACAAGAAGCATAGCTGTCAAATATTTATAGGTACATAACTATGTAGTATGTACACAGGCAGCGGTGGTGGCGACTGCACACAGCGCATACCCACGTCTCTCCTCGTTAACCTCTCAAACATCAACCACCGACTACCGAGACTCCAGAGCGTGTAGGAATGCCTCTACACTGTTTGTTTAGCTCTTTGTGCATTCTGCCTACTGCCATAGAACACCTGCAGACAGGGCTCAAGCACTAAGTCAAGTAGAAGATGTATGTGCAGAGTTGTGTGGTGAATACCATTGTCATACTAGCAGTCAAGGGCTCTCACAGGCAATTAAGGGAGCACTAGTTTTTGTTTGCATATTTGGCATTGTCTGTAAGCAGAGGAAGATGGAATGTTCCATGAACAGCTATTTCGATCTATTCTTCATTTGTTCCCGCGGGAAAGATATCTTCTGGAAACTGTGATACTTAAATGGAATAAAATTGGTTATAATTAAATGCACTATTATACTTATTTCATTTTTTATTGAAATTTTAGAAACAGTTGTTTGTTAAGTTCTGATAATTGATTCTCTATTATTTTTTGGTCCGACAGATACTGATAAGTACTGGTACTGAGTTCGATACCACATATACCAATATAGAATGGGTAAAATATCGAACCATTTAAGATCTACTATACAATAGTGCTTAACAATAATGATTTACTAACCTGCTCTCTGAGGTCACCCCACAAGGGAGTTTGCTACTTGTTAGCTAACCTTTTGAACTTTGACAACTAGTGTGAAATATAACCAAACTAGGTTTTGGAGGGTGGGGAGGGGGGGCAGGCAGTATCGTTAAAAATGTTCAGATATTGTAAATGTATTGTATCTCAAAAATCCTATGGTGCCAATCCCTACAGAGGGATCAGAGACACGAATACTAAACTTGTCATGGTATCCAGTTTCCAGTTTAAGTATATTTGGCATTTTGAACAGAGAACTAGGAGATATGCCATCTGAGTAGCTGTTCTAGCATTTCACATAGATCGCATGTATCAAAAACCTATGCAAGGGAGATATTTAATTGCTTAGGATGCCATAGGATGGGGCGGAGAATGCTAGTAATAAGGTATGTACATACCTAATTCAAATCAAGTACATAGCTTTTATCTGTCTTTTATACGATGCAAGATGCCTGAAATTACTCTTTTGTTACAAATCAAAGTTTTCATCATACAGCAACATAAAGAAAGCAGAGAAAAATTCTTGATTTATTAATTTATTCAGACTTTCACTAATTGGACTGAAATCGAAACCTTGAATCCATTGGTTCAGTTACATGTAACATTAAGTTACATTAAGTTATTAACCCCACAAAAATAGTTGGAAATTTTACTCTCTATCTTTTTTTAATTCAACTCTAGATAGTATAAATTATCTATACAACTTCCTGTTGTTATCCAAATACCCATCATTTGTACAGTATTTTTCTTGAATGAGCTAAGTACTCCCTAATAGCACAGGAAGTATATCAGAAGAGTTAGTCACATTATGTAATCTTAATTTATTTAAACGTTTTGCATCTGGAGTGCATGACATAAATCATCAATAGCAGGATAGCTATGTTTGTTATGGATTGTTAAACCTAATTTTACCTTAATTTATGCTACCCTGTCAGTCAGACACACATGCAAACTCTCTTAGAAAAATGGCTGTGCAAAATTCTCCAAAAACATTTGATTACTTTTTTCTTTATATGCAATTACATTTTCTGTCAATCAAACCTTTCAGGGTCTTAATCAAGATTTAGAAACTGGTTGCCCAAAATTGACCATTGTAAAATTTTTGGGTATCCTATTTTTCAAGGGATACCACAAAATACCCAGATTACAACTACAAACATGTATTCACTTATTGAAAAAAAGCATAATATCCTTATACAATGTCATAGGAATTGTAGGTATGTTTGCAATTGACATTTCAAGAAATTGATCATAGAAAACACTGGGTGTCCTGAGGGGTGACTTTTGCAGGTTTGGGTGTCCAATTGACGCCCAGATGCCCTGCTGGCTATTAGCCCTTATGCTGCTGGTTGCTAATTTGGCCAATACAAAATCCTGCAAAAAACATAAAAGATTAACTGAAACTCTGGCACACCGGTACTCATCTGAAAGTACTGAGTGAGAGGTATCCAATGAATACCAACATGGCAGGGTTTAGATGGTTTTCAAAAATCTTTGCAGCAGTTTGCTTTGGGCCAAAGTAGCCTTAGCATTGGAAGGGTTAAGACTATGATGTCTTTTCACTTTCACCATATTGAAATCGTGCCTCTGTGCATGGCTGGCCTTCTTGGCATTCTAGTGGTGAATGAATGCACCTCAGGAAAAAAAAGTTGTGGGTATTGAGATATGTGACAGTTCCTAGTTTATCCAAATGTTTTGGTGAAGGTGAAATGGATCTGCCTGCCAGTCACTTCATGTGCAGAATGTATTTCATTCTGAGGCTTTGTTTATATGAGATGTGACAGGGCCCGGTCAATCACTCCTGCTGCAGATCTAGGGTGGAGGTTTAACCCTTCCAATGCTGGGACTACTTTTGTCCAATGCACAAGAACACACAGATTTATAAAAAACAACAACTTATAAACCCTGTCATGTTGGTATCTAACTTTGTGCTCATAAGTTAATGCCAGAGGTTGCCTAATCCTTCCAATGCTGAGGCTACTTTTGTCCAATGCACAAGGACACACAGATTAAAAAAAACACATATGTATATAAACCCTGTAATGTTGGTACCTAACTTTTTGCTCATAAGTTAATGCCAGAGGTTGCCTAACCCTTTCTAATGCTTAGGCTTCTTTCATCCTAAGCACAAGGATACACAGTTTTTGAAAACCATCTAAACCCTGTCATGTTGATATTCATTGGATAGCCCTTACCTATTTGCTGGGGTTTCAGTAATGTTTTAGATTTTTTGCATCATTTTGTATTGGCCAAATTTGCCTGCAGCAGCATAATTGTTGAGGACCACGAAACAGGGTCTGACACTTACATTTCAGGCTCGGGGCCCGAAAAGTACTTTTGATAAGTTAAGTGATCAAAAACAGGATTTCTGTATTATTAATTTATTATATTTACTATTTCGGGCCCCTAGTCTGAAAAATCTAGGGGCCCACAGCAAAATCTAAGGGCATATGCCCCTGGGCCCCTGGGAAAGTCTAACCCTGACGAAATAGACATAGCCAATAAGCTAGCTAGATTGCCTGCAGAAGGAATGTGTGTGTGCTTGGATCTAGCAGTCAAAACAAAGGCCTGATCTTGTTATTGCTGTGGTAGCAATGTTTTGACCTGGTGTGTTTTGTTTGTGGCAAGGATAAAAAAGAGATGGTTTATAATGGAAAGTTATGGCTTTGTTTTTGCGCAGCTTTTTCTACGTTCTCTTAACCTCAGTCTATGGGTGAACTGGAAAACATGCTACAGCAATTAGAAAGTGCAAAACACAATTATTTCAATTATTTAGATGTTATTTGTGCAACATCGGTAAATATACTTGAATTGTTTGTGTGCTTTGTGCAGTGAACCCCCATCGGCCACCCCACATAAAACTAGCTACATGAAATCCCCTGCCAAACTACAACAATTAACTCTTGTTTGAAAGTTAATAATCTAGATTTTATTATTGTACTTTAAAGAGTTGGATATTGTGCCGTGACTGAAGTATAAGTAGAAAAATAGTACCCAGAAATCTTTATATGATGATAAACGTCCCTGTAGTAAGATAGTCATTTTTGATTTTTTACTCTTTTAAATTGCTATATTATTTTTATTTATAAATAACCCACACTGATTTTATTGTTGTACCTTAAAGGGTTGGATTTGGATATTGCGTTTGTTGATATATAGTATAATACGTAGAAAAATAGTATCCAGAAATCTTTATATAATGATAAAAGTCCCTGTTTCATATGTATGTAGTAAGTTAGTCATTTACCATTTATTATTATTATTATTTTTAATTGCATTATTTTATTTATTTCTGAATTAGCCAAACTCAGCTTGTTCCATTTCCCAAGTCAATTTTGCGTATTAAGGTCGATGGGTGTGTAATCATTTTCCCACATGCTGGTGAAGGTCCCTTAAGTGAGGTTAAGGGGGGCCACTGTATTGAGTGTGGCCTATGGTGTCAGCGAAGTGGAACGGTCCTGGTCTACTGGGGAAACTGATAGCACAGATCCATTACACTATGCTTAATGTGCAACTCTCATTCTAACACTGCCTAAACAAACAGGATGCTGACTGTGCAACAAGTTGGGTTTCTTTTTCGGAACAACTCATAGAGTATATTAATTATGGTGTGCAGGGTCTTAGCGAACAGGGTGTCTTTTGGACTCCCTGGTTCATGAAAAGTACCTTAGTTTAGGTAAAAAGACACCCTAGATTTTGGTATGTGTTTTTTATAAACGCTAATCCAAGTAAAAATTAAAAAAAGTTTTAACTTCAAAATAATAATTAAGACATTTCTTGAAGAATTAAGCATATATTTACTTTATTTACAGTTAATGTACATAATCAGTGTAATCATTTTTACTTTTTCAATCAGAGATTTTGGACAACCTAAATTCTTGAAATCCCAATTTGGACACCCTGCTATGAAAATCCTGGCTAAGTCCCTGATATATATACATACATACATACATACTAGGGTACTTTTTAACAAGGAATGATCCAACTCATAAATCTTTAGTTTACTTGCCAAGTAATGATTCTAATGCAATATTACTTCATCACTTTGACATTTATTTAACATGCACTGTTATTCCAGATGCATAAATTTGCATCATTTAACTTGAATTTTGAGATGTGGTGCCCTTTTTGTCAGTGTGAAGTATTTCAGTGCCCTTTCGATCTAATAACTTGTACAATGTTGAAGTTCTTTCTTTGCTAAAAATATCTAGAATATAGGAAGAGCCATGAAGTACATCAAATAAACAATTGACTTAAAAGTTCTATGTTTTGAAAATTGCCAATGCTCAAACGTCTTTTCAACATTGACCTGAAAGGCTTCTCCTTAGCCCTCTTTTGTGTGTTGTATTTTACTAGACAGATGTTTGAAGTGCTTCAGGTCGCTATGAGTAACATGTAAGATTATAGACCCTCTAGGTCTGTAATTAAAGGAAAGCTTGTCTAGACACAGTTAGTTTTTCTTTGGATATTCCTCCTTTATAGAAGCTGTATACATATTAATTCATATACACTTACAATTCAATTCAACAATATTGTTGAGAATTGAAGTTTGGGCAGTGCAGTACACAGTTGTTATTTCGTAAGATATGAGAGATTAGGTCATTTTTGTGTTGTATTTTGCTAGACAGATGTTTGAAGTGCTTCAGGTCACTATGAGTAATATGTCAAGTTATAGACCCTCTGGGTCTGTAATTAAAGGAAAGCTTGTCCAGACACAGAAAGTTGAAAATCGAATTTCGAGTTGCCCAGTACACAACTGTTATATTGTAGGATAGGAGAGGTCATTGCAACCTCCTTATGAGGAGGTACATATTAGTTCAGTATACTTTTGTATGGGTGTTTGCATCGGAGATGCTCTAGTTAGAAATGAAATGCTGGTACCTTATTTTCTCAGTTTGTGAAAAGTCAAGTTTTTCAATAGTGACAATTCTGTCAGTAATACATAGGACTTCTCTTCGCAAATTGGAGAGAATGCCTCATTAAGGTGTTGACGAAAAGCAGGTGGTAAACCTTAACCCATTCACGCCCGGAAATCTACTCGACGAGTGTCGTCTGCACCTATGAGACTTTTGAAAATAACATTGGAATTAATCAATAAATGGAAAAATATTTCAAGGAGAGTTGTTGTTTAGTTTCTGAACAACACTTCCCCTTTCATATACTTCAAGAAAATTGTATTGTTGGAGAGATGTCACCAAATTAGTCAAGCAGTTTTGGGCGGTACTGAGTCAAACAGTCCGCCACAGTTGTTGCATCCCATAACAATTGCTTCTGCATTCCATGAGCATTTGGGAAGAGAAATACTACATTCCATGGTAGGTTAAAAGATTTCAGGTGGCTTTATTGTGAACCATAACCCATTTGTGCTAAGGAGTTCCTCTAGAAACTCATCTGGATCTATTGTACTTTTGACGATAACTGGGCAATATAAGACGATTTTTCAAAGAATATGAAGGCGAGTTGTTTGTTCTAAAATGCGAATAGTATGCTCTCCCTGGAAATTTCTCACTAAATCTCTCTGAAATCACAGGCTGCTTTTAGCTGATGTGAGCATTAATGGGTTAATTGAACTTGCTATCAAGATGCATGGATTGAAAAAGATCCTTAACCCTTATGCTGGTAGTGAATAATTTGACCAATACAAAATGATGCAAAAAACAGAAAAATTACTAAAACCCTGGCACATGGGTACTCATCTGAGAGTACTCAGCTAGAGCTTTCCAATGAATAGCAACATGACAGAGCTTAGATGGTTTCCAATAATCTTTGCGGCCTTCTACTTTGGTCGAAAGTAGCCTCAGCATTGGCAGGGGTAATCCCACAAGGAAATGCTAACAGGATTAGGGCTGCAAGATAATCCCTGTCAATAACCTACACTTGCTTCAAAATATACAAGTTAACACACATCCATATTTGTGGGCTCCCTAAAATCAAAGGGCAACTGCATATGTAGGTAAGCAAACCTGCTGGGTCCGCTAATACCCTCAACTCCACTAGATGGCAGTTATAGATACAGAGAGGGTTCAAGGGGTTCTAAGACCCCCCCCTACCATTCAAAATGTTGATTCTCTTGCTAAGAATTGTTATTTTTCTTTAACTTTACTTTAAAAATGTGTTTGATCTACCTCTGTTAAAATGAAGCCCCTTGATAGAGACCAAATCCCCCTGTGCACACAGAAATCCTGCATCACCCCCCCCCCCCCCCCCCCCACTCCTGCTGGGATGTACCATCCATTTCCTTCCTAAAGCATACACCATGCTGTGTTAAATGATTGCTACTTATGTGGATCAGTGTCCATGGCTCATTCTTTAATATATTCATCCTCAGGCCCCTTGCAAAAAATCATTGGAATGGCATGATCCTTGTGTATAAGTAACTTGGATATGAATATAGACACGCAACTGTATGTAGGTATGTGTTGTTGCTTCACTATAGATTAATTTACATTGTTCCTTTCAAATATTTATCTAAAGATATTTGGACAGAGAGACATCCCAAAAATAGTACTTAAGCCCTTTTAAGTAGCTGCAGGGATGAATGACTAGACCATAAGATCTCATCCTATTCAGTCAGTATGTCGAGAGAGGAGTCCTTTTATGCAGGTACCGAGGCTGTGTTTGAGTGGCAAGGTGTGTGAATGGTGTACTGATGAAAGGGGGTATTTGTGGGAGGAAGGTGTGTGTGTGTGTCAGGTGTATTCAGTCACTAATAATGCTGTGAGTGGGGAGTGATGGTAGAGAGGTTTTCTACATGATCTCACTCGGCTTAATCGTGCCATTGACACATAGCTGAAGCATGGGTCAAGGAGAACTTCTCAAACTCATTAGCATATTGACCCTTTAAGCTCCATCTATACTGATCAGGGTTTAACCGTAGTATTTAGAAGTCGTAGCCAAATGCTAGGGTTGAACCCACGATTGATTGGAAAGATTCAGAACCTCTTTTCATAAAACTTGAACATTTCAGCTCCATATACACCATCCTCAAACTCATTAGCATATTGACCCTTTCAGCTCCATTTATACTAGAGATTGGCACGTTAAAAATTTTCACGGTATGATTCAATTTCAATATTTCCTTAACGATACAATATCCTAACAACATTTTTAACGATACTTCCTGCCTCCTATGGACTTAATTTTATTAAATTTAGCATTTTCAACTTTAGAAGTGTTGCTAGAAAATGGCAAGGTAACTTTATGTGGAGATATCTGGCTAGCAGTTATGTCAATTTATATTGTTAGGCAGTATCGGTATAAGGGCTATGATACGAAACAAGACTTTTTCCTTTTCAATATCGATATTTGGTATCATATCGAATACCAACACCGATCCCTTATTCATACTAGATCAGGGTTCAACCTTCAGATTTTTCAAATATAGGATGGGTCAATATTTTAAGTTTGTTTTATGTTTTATTGTATTTTTCCACTTTTTCGTTTAGCCCTAAGTGGCTAGAAGGGTAGATATTCTGACATGGCTATCCCTGCTGCCTTAGCTGGTCTGGCTGCACTTGATCTTTTAATCTGCTTTGTGTTCATCTAGATAACTCATTCATGCCTGAAGATCTACTTGACAAGTGTCGTCTGGGCCTGTCATACTTTTGAAGATAACTTCAGAATGAAGCATTAATTTGCAAACTATTTGAAGGAGAGTTGTAGATAAAGTTTCAATGCAGACTCTCCTTCAATTCTTTTCCAACTATTGCTTTTGTTAGAGAGATATTACCAAAATAGTCAGATGGATTGGCTTCTCCAGGCATGAACATTTTTAACTTATTCACTTCTTTTTTGTCCACCTGGCTGGACACTTGTGAAAATATCTTCTTAAAAATCATACTTCTATGAAATATTTCATCGAAAGTTGTTAATCCTGTTGTTTATATCAATTTTTGAAGAAAAAAAAATCAAATTTCACCCATTTTGGTAATTTATGTTTAAAGTTGACAGACCAATTTACTCACTTTGAGGAGTGAATGGGTTAACCCTTCCAATGCTTATGCTACCTTGGTAGAAAGGACACAAGGATTTTTGAAAATCATCTAAACCCTGTCATGTTGGTATTCATTGGATAGCTCTCACTAAGTACTCTCATATGAGTACCCATGTGCCAGGGTTTCAGTCATATTTCAGGTTTTTTGCATAATATTGTAATAGCCAAGTTGGCCACCACCAGCATAAGGGTTAAGGCATGCCTCTATAGGTAAATAGATTACCTGTGGTAGACAGATCCCATGTCTGAGACCCTGGAGGATTCAGTAGCATGGTAACAAAGTAGTTTGATGTCATCCCTTAGATTGTCTCCTGAGGTTCGTTTGAGAGATTAGATTTGTCCAGTTTCCATGGTAACCAACATCGCTAGGGAGTTCTTTTTCCTCCCAAGTCCATTTCTCCAGCTGCTGTAAACAGGAAATTGATGTCTTTGGATAAAGTGGATCAGCGAACATATTAATGGTGGTTTTAAAAAGATGGTCTAAAAGATTTTTTTTTAGAATCAAAACACTGGTTTCACCTAAAAACAGGAATCAAGACATGCTCTCTCTCTCTCTCTCTCTCTCTCACTCTCACTCTCTAAATACCCTCCTGAACTCACCATCACCAAGTAAAGAAGCTCATGCCCTTAATTTCTGTGTTTAAATCTTAAAACCATTTCTAGTATGAGCATTGAGCGCATGGCTCCTTGAGGAGAAGGCTTCAAAAGGCTAAAAATCCCCCTCCTATCAACAAATACATTCTATATTTCCCCAGAATGGGTGAAATTTCCAACTTATATTTTCCCTGAATGGATGAAATTTCCAACCCGCTTCTAGATTGGGCACATGTTTACCTGCAGGCAAACCCTTGAGGAAGGGAGTAGTTTAATGAAAAGTGTCCCGTCCTCAGGATGTTATAAATCTGGTGATGGTAATGACGGTGGCATGGCTGTAATTTGGAGCCTGGAGCCAAGTGGAGTGCGGGGGATGCTACTGCTCCTCCTCACTAAGCTCGAGGCACTGGCGTTACATAGCGGAACGTTCTGCCGTTATCGCAATCCTTCACTCGCTACCGACGCCGCGGCAATACCATAATGGTGCACTTCGGCATGTGTGAGATACCTGCATGAGCATACATGTATGCATGAGCAATTTAATACAATAGAGGAAATGGAAAGGCACATATTCATGCAGCAAGTGTTGAATCAATTCAATTACCATGTGATGCATCATTCAATTAAGCTTGCCGCTTATGCCGTTTGTGTAAATCAAGCTGCTTTTAACCATCCATATTATTCAGAGTCCTTGAACAGTGTTGTTGGCGGAATGCTGTAATAGTCATGAATATAACTTATAATCCATTCCTTACTCTGAAGGAGTCTGGTCAGTAGAATATGGATGATCTGCTACTTTTGAATATAACTTTCAAGATAAAAGCTATGGATTCACAAATGATTTGGGGAAAAGACAGACATTCACGAATTATTTGGTGAATTGTCCTGGGGCTTACTCTGTTGGCTTGCTTAATAGTATGCAATAGGAGCTGGCACCTCCCAGGGAACCCTTATCTGGTGTTGCACCTTGCCCCCTTAAAAAAAGCGGGATGTGTGGAACTGTCTATGGTACACGTGCATCTAAAAAGCCTCTTGGTCCTGAAGAAGCCCTTAACTTGCCCCGCTTGACTATCTAACATTAGAATGGAAATTGAGAGGTACATTCATTGTATTCATAACAGGATTATGAATAATGAATTAGTTGACAGCAACCTTGAAATTTCATAACGGGTAAAGGCGGAGATGAAATGGACGAGAAAAATTTCAGTAATAACATCAAACCTAAAGCTTAAGAATTTAAAGACATTTTCATTGTCTCTATGTCAAGGAAACACAAGGTAATTGCTATCAAATTGGCCGGACAACCTGAACGCCTGGTAGGACTATCTGATCTTGGGTCAACTTGCCCCGCCTGACTACCTGGGTTGGCCTGGGTACTGTTGAGCCATGCATTTCATCTTATGGTTATATATTGCATGACAGGGTCTGACACTTAGATTTCAGACTAGGGGCCCGAAAAGGTCTTTCGATAGATATAAGTGGTCAAAAACAGGATTTCTGCTTATTTTTCATACTATTTTGGGCCCCTAGACTGAAAAATCTAAGGGCCCACAGTAAAATCAGGGGCATATGCCCCTGGGCCCCTAGGAAAGTTGAACCCTGCATGAAATTGCATCATTGAACTTACTATGGTGTACCTGTCCCCTGTTAGAGGGTACCTCTGTGTCATTGCCTGTAAACAGTCTCTCAGTAATCACTGCTGTTCAATTAGTGCTTGATCAGGGATTTCCCCTCAGTCCTTGCCGCCGCCGACAGCCAGCCAGCCAGCAGAGTCTCATAGTAGGCTTTTCCTATCAACCTGATGGCTGGCCAAACACACAATCAAACTGACGTCTCCTCCACAATTGGTCTCATTAGAAGGCGTTGGTGGTTGTGTGTGGACCTCAGCTGTGTCTGGCAGCAGGGACAAACCTGCAGTAACAGTACAGGCAGGGGCTTAGCTACCTATGTGTCTAGCGTGTCATTTGGACACCCAGAACACTGTTTTTTGACAGTTTGGATATCCAAAACTTTAAGTCAAGAATTGCTGATGATGACTATTCCTAGAAGACAGTGCATACATGTGTCACTTCTACAACACAAACTAATCAGTTAATACTGGCATAAAAAAGTAAAATCTGTCGATATATAGGGTTAATTTTATTAGTAATCTGTACTTTCTATCACACTTTGGACACCGAAAAGTCTATGAAACCTCTGTTTGGACACCCTGTTTCCAAATCCTGGCTAAGCCTATGAGTACAGGCCTCAGCACTAACTCAAAATGTTACTGGCGCTGTAGGACCCAAAAACGTTTTTTGGCCTGTAAAAAAAGACCTCTGCTGGTCCTACAGGGCCAGTAAACATTTGGGGACATTCTTGTTAACAAGTTTCCCCTCAACAATGTCCCCAAATGTTTTTGAAATAAATGGACATAAAATTAATAAAAAAATAAATGGTGTCGATGAATTTTATGCAATATTGTCATGTTAAAGAAAAATTTGTTGGACCAGTGAAAAATTTGCAGGGCCAGTAGATCCTAGGTGTATGACCACGTCCTACATGGCCAGTAACATTTTGAGTTAGCGTTTAGGCCTACCCAAGGCTAGTTTCAGGCTGCTAACCATTCAATTGGTGATGCAGGTAGTTGCGTGACTGGGCCAGCCTTAGAAAGTGCGAAAAGCTGCAAGGAGTCAACACCAGGAAGGAGGAGGAGAATGGGGAGTATTATAGCGATGTGGAATCAGGCCTAATGCACCATGAAAGCAACTGCAGGAATTTTATGCGGAGGAGCAATTTGTTCTGCTGGGGCAGGCAGCATGCCATGTTAGGTACACCAATGGAAATCAATGGGCTGGGAGCATGAAGGGTTGGTGGTCAGGTTGGCGTGTGCCAGTCAATATGCCTCTGGTTAGCGTGTGGAAGGGGGGGGGGGGGGTCCTTTTGTAGTTTGTACATATTTCACTGAGACAATAGGGATGTATTGCCATCTAGCCAGATCTCTTGGAGTGTTGGAGTATCAAGTGGGATACGCCGGAACCTCTGGTAGTGATATACCTTATCCATTGGCATCTGGATCATACTCTTGAAATATCATCTAAATAGTTAGGCTGTTTTGGGCCCTATGGGGGGGGGGGGGGGGCGTTTGGTCTAAGGCATTGCCACTGACTGCTAGCTGTCTCTCACCACTGCCGTGTTTGAATCCCGGCCAGGGCATGTGAGAAAGTTGCCAGTGACTAGGGGTTAGGCGGTTGTTTTTGACAGGTACTCCCATTTCCTCCACCAGTTACAACTAGCTAGTCATGACTTCTGACATCTAGTCCTGATTTCCTGAAAAAGTGACGAAAAATCGAAATTCCGGCAACAAGACTGTATGAGTCAACCCTTCACATGCTAAGGCTACTTTTGTCCAAATCACAAGGATGCAATGATTTTTGATAACCATCTAAACCCTGTCATGTTGGTACTTATTGGAATGCTCTCGCTGAGTACTCATATGAGTACCCAAACTACCCATGTTCCAGGGTTTCAGTCATTTTTTCACATTTTCTACATCATTTGATATTGGCAAAATTAACCACCAGCAGCACAAGGGTTAATTTTCCTGTATTCCCCCAGGGAGAGACGTACTGAGATTGTTTTGTACGAACTGGATGGATTCTAGGCTGCCAGCCATGAGTTTGCAGTCAGTTAATTGACTGGGGATTTGCCTCAATAATTGATAGTGCTAGAGTGTGCTTGAAGGTGTTATATCTAGGGCCTTCAAAAGGCTGTACCTTAATACCCTACATCACATTCCATTATCATTAACTGTTAGCTAATGGGTACTGAACTGTCGTGTGTTGTATGCCAACGTGAGCATACCACACTTACATAGAAACAAATGAGCTTAACCCTTATGCTGGTGCTAGCTTATTTAGCCATTACAAAATAATGCAAAGATCAACTAGAAAAATGAATGAAACCCTGGCATATGTCTGAGAGCCTATGGATACTCATCTGAGACCACTCAGCGAGAGCTATTAGATGAATACCAACATGGCAGGGTTTAGATAAGTCTCAAAAATCTATGTGTTCTTGTGCTTTGAATGAACGTAGCCTCAGCATTGGAAGGGTTAAAGTCTAATGAGAAAGAATTGGATTATTATCCTTATGTGCTATATTTTTATTTATTACAAAACACCATTAGCCTTTGGCCTCAATATGCAATGCTCCCCGTTGCTTGTTAGGTTGTCAGATCTAATGGAAGCTTCTACTGTTAAGCAAGGAGTGGGCACTGAACAAAACAGTATAGCGATGTCTATTTTAACCCATTCATGCCTGGAGATCTACTTGACGAGTGTCGTCTGGACCTGTCATACTTTTGAAAATAACTTCGGAGTGCAGTATAAATTTGCAAAATATTTGAAGGAGGGTTGTAGATAAAGTTCTGAAGAACAAATCTCCTTCAAATATTTTCTAAATATTGCTATCATTAGATTCCAGACAACAAATTAGCTGGGTATTTCCACAATACCGAGAAAAATGCTAAGATTTCCTAGGAAATTTGGCCTACATATTTCAAGGTAGGACAGGTTTCAACATTACCCTGGGTGGCCAACTCATACTCTTTGAAAAATGGGAAAGGGAGGGAGTGTGGAACAGTTGAAAATACATCTCACTGCTGATTTCATTTATTTCACTGGACAAATTAAGTTCTTAAGATATAAGTATATCCATTATAAAAAAGAAGGAATTGATCAATTTCAGGATAATTTTTATTGTTCCCATTAATGTAGTTTTATCATACAAAGGCTATACTCTATTTCGTATGGCTCAGTTTCTCCTCCCCCCCCCCCCCCACCATGGTTTTGAGACTTTCAGAATCCTGCCTGTTTAAAGAGATAAATGGGTAAAAATATGCTTGACCTGAAGTATAGAATACCTATGAGGATGTAGGATTTTGATATTGTATTGAGAACAGGTGCCTATGCCTACAGAACAGACATCCAATTCCTGCACCAGTCTAACAGACGTCTGTCTGGTTGCACAAACACCCATTGATAACATGTCAAAAAAATGAGCCAAGCACATCAATGACCCATGTAGCTATCTTCAGTTGTGACGTCATCCATGAATCCATGCCCATGAAACTGGGCTGCAACCGGGCGTGCGGTCGGGCTGCCCACATATTTAGTGCAGGAATTAAGTGTCAATACTGTGGCAGCAGGAGCAGCATCATTAGGCCTAAAAAAAATGTTGTTTTTGTTATTTTTTGGGTCAAAAATGTGTGTTTTATGCATGTTTTACGTTGATTGGGAGTTGGATGGGCGATAAAAATTTTAGGGTAGGGATTTTTTTGAATAAAAACTTGTTAGGGTAGGGTTACAGGAAACAAACAACTTTTTTTAGGCCTTATCATCACCATCTGCAGCCTGCCTGTGCAACGACCAGAGGATTCTGCCTCTCTCCCTCCCTCATACTAACACAGAAATAGCATTTCTTATCAATACCACTGGTGTCAGTTACAGCAAAAACAAATTTTCCCACCAACTGTTTTGCTGGCCAGGGGATCCATCTTCTCACCGCCAGGTTCAGGCCATTTCACTAAAAGCATCTTGACCTCAACACCCGTTTCTATGGTGAAGGTCAGATCAGGGGTCAAAGGTCACTGGGGTCTGTTCATCATCTTTAAACCTTATGTATGTGTCCCGTTTTTGAAGTAGAAAATGCATGGCAAGGATCTTTTTATTATTGATAGTGCTTTAATGGACAAAATTGTTAATTCAATAAGTCGTGTAGCTGAAGTTGCCATCTAATTTATTTGACCTCAGCATTTTACACAAATCTAGTGCTTTTCTAGGTTGTAAAAAGATACTCAATTCCCAGCCACCAATACCTGCATCTTGGTAGCCAATTCGGCCTGAAACTGGTTGGAACTGCTTGGAAAAATTCTTTCCATATCAGAAGCATTCATGCAATACTAGACCATTTTATTGGAGTTTCTAACTAGTGTGCAAAATGAACCCCCCCCCCCCCAAATCGTATACTGTTACAAAATTGGTACAATTTCATGAATATCAATTCCTTTTAAGCAGAGGTCCTTCAATATTTATGAATGTTTGAATGTAAATCCATAAGAATAGAACTCTACAACAAAAAAAAACTTGTATAATAACTCCATATAATAACCTTCCATGATAGGGTGAAAAATCCTGATACTGTCCCACAACTGGTACATAAATTATATGATATTACCCCTTATGCAGAGTTCCCTCTAATAGCATTAAATTTGGCAAGCCCTTGGTCAGCATGACAGGTCGTGCCTTTCAAACATTTTCTCTATTTGTTATTTTGGTATTGATCTATTAAACTTGTAAACTCCATTGATATATATATATATTGGCCATTTATTGATTCTTGTTTTCAGTATTGGCACGACAGTTTACATTATAGCGCCACCAGGTGGCAATTGGTTGAACTGGTTGTTTGCCTCTAAAAATACTCTACTCCAGGACCAGTTTTCTATACCTCAGTATTTACATACTTGGACACCATGATGTTAATCCATAGTCACAACTAGAACTGAACAAAAAACCTGGTACCATTACTCTACATTTAAACCTCCCATCATAGAGTTCCTTGAGCGTTAAATAAGTCTGTGCACATAAATCCATACGGGAGGTCTTATTTATAGCTGTGACAGACAATGGTAAATCACTGTGCGCGGTCTTGGTTTTGATGAAAAACAAGCAGTAGGTAATTGATTTGTCAATCAGAGTCTGAGGGAGTGGGTAATGGTGATTTAGCGGGCTGCTTTGCTATTGATTTCAGCCTGTGTGTGGTGATCGAGAGTTCTCCCCGCAGAGGCCCTTATTGATGAAGCTTTTCCATGTTCCGGGCGGCAGCCGCTAATTTGGGGAAAACTAGGCGGCATTTATAATAAAATATCCCACATTCAGACTGGGTCACAAGTAGAAAGTACTGTGTACATATGAATATAATGATGCACTTAAATTTAGAAATGTGGTTCATGTTTAAATATTGTTTGATATATTACATATTTAATACACATTCTGATTTGTAATCTGAGAAAACATGAAAAATTTCTGGTTCTAATGATGGGACTCATTCATTCCAAGAACTAAAATTTATATGTATTGATTGCATTCTACTTATAGTGAAGGCATATATACCTTAACCCTTCCAATGCTGAGGGTACTTTCATAGAAAGCACAAGGATGCAAAGATTTTTTGAAAACCATCTATACCCTGTCATGTTGGTATTCATAAGATACCTCTCGCTAAGTCACTGATTACTCTCGGATGAGTACCCATGTGCCTGGGTTTCAGTCATTTTCAGGTTTTTTGCATCAATTTGTATCGACCAAATTAGCCACCAGCAGCACTGATTCCTTTAGTGATTTATTTATTTCTAAAACCCTAACTCCTACAAACACATCTTTCAGCATCTTATATTTTCTTTGATGGAGAGTATTTGCAACAGTATTTAAGTAACACCTAATGTGAAAGTGAAATGTTATTAGTAGGATAGCTGAGAATGTGATTCAGGTTTTCCTGACATTAAATAGTTCTTGCCAAAGGCGCTGAGGATGAAATAGTTCCATCAATAGGCCATGTGGTGCTGTAATATTTTAGGTATTTAACCCTTTCAATGCAGAGGCTATTTCATCCAAAGCACAGGAACGCAAAGATTTTTTAAAAAACCATCTGAACCCTGTCATATTGGTATCCATTGGATAGCTCTTGCTTAGTAAGTACTCTCAGATGAGGATCCATATGCCAGGGTTTCAAGGAATGTTTTCCGACTTCACACTAACCTGTTTATGTTAAAAAGCATTATTAGTGGTATTCGTAAAAGTAGAATAAAGATGACCTTTGTATGTCATATCATTTTGTGTCTTTTGGTTGTAATAAAAAGCCATGTAAAACTTCTAAGAGATATTGGATATTCAATATTGGTCTTTTTTAGCTGCCAACCATTTTTTTGAAAGTAAATGTTAAATTGTCTTTTTCCTCTATTTTCAGGTAAGAAAGAGCCTCTTCTTTCAGTGATGAGATTTGTGCCCATCTAAATGTAAGTAATTATAATGTTATCTTGAGCCTTTCATATGTGTCAATATTTTATTATCATGAACCAGAGTTAATATATTGGATCAATACAGGGCCTGCCCTTATAGCTGTGTGGTCCTTTGATAACAGGCAGTGTCATCGAGTTAGATTTGCAGTTTTTTTAACCCTTATGCTGCTGGTGGCTTATTTTGGCCAATACAAAATGATGCAAAAAAACCTTAAAAATGAATGAAACCCTGGCAAATGGGTACTCATCTGAGAGTACTCGGCGAGAGCTATCCCATGAATACCAACATGACAGGGTTTTGATGTTTTACAAAAACATTTGCATCCTTGTTTTTTGAATGAAAGTAGCCTCAGCATTGAAAGGGTTAATAAAGATACAGATTATAAGACAGGTTTTCTTTTTAGAGGTTGTTGTACAACAACCTTTATTCAGTTTGCTTTTGTTGTCTTACATTCCTGGGGAGGGTCCTGGGAGCTGGTTACTGATTTTCCCTATGTTGTCTTACATGGCATTTTTGGAAAATTCTAGGCGAATGATCTGGAGAGTGGGGTGTGGTGGGGTCGTTTTGTTTAATGTTTCTGTTAGAGTTGGGTGTGTAGTTTATAGAGTTTGTTTCATTGTTTCTGTGGGTTGCCTAGTTTTTTTTTGGTGGATTTTTACGTGTTTTATTTATACGTCTTCTTCTCTTCAAAGCGATTCTGTAGCGCGTCTCGTCTGGTGGGGCGGCCGTTTGGATGCGCATGCGTGGTGGATGCGCATGCGTGGGTTTTCTGCATATTTAATGCGATCGGCTAATCACGTGACAGCACCACGTGGTTTGTCTCTGGTGAATTATCCAATGAGCGGTCTCACTGCCTCATCGTCACACCGCGTGGTACTCTTTCCCGCGGTTTATTAACCAATGAGCGGCTATTTGTATCCCTCTTACTACTATTTTACTCACGTGTTCATTCACGTATTTTTTACATTGGCTAGGTTACCCTCCGCCGTTTTGAATATCGGGTTTGACGAAATTTGCACCCCGATTTCAAAGCTTTCGTTTGTGGCCATCTCTAACTCTAAAATTCTGAAACCAAAAGAATTAACAAGCCAAGTATCTATATTATTAAGATTAATTCTTTTGGTTTCGGAAAATCGAAAATATTTTGAGATATTTGTCAACACGCATCGATGGTGGCGTGAACATGGCGATGGGTCGGGTTTGACGAAATTTGCACCCCGATTTCAAAGCTTTCGTTTGTGGCCATCTCTAACTCTAAAATTCTGAAACCAAAAGAATTAACAAGCCAAGTATCTATATTATTAAGATTAATTCTTTTGGTTTCGGAAAATCGAAAATATTTTGAGATATTTGTCAACACGCATCGATGGTGGCGTGTTGATTATGGCGATTAGTACATTCTCAATGGTACCTCGCCGATTCCTGTCAATTTCATCAAGCTATCTCCCCCCGATCACAATATGACTACCTACCTGGATAGATGAGATCCTCATCTATCCCCATATGTCTTTCTTTGTCATTATGACAAAGAAAAACATAAGATATACACCTTTATTTGCACTGATAGCGAAAGAAAACAATCTTTTCGCTACCAGTGTACAGCAAGGCACGAAAGCGAGGCTCCCTTTATCGAGTGCAGCCACACTATATTTATCTTGACAACGATCGAACCCTGACTTAATAAAGTTAATAAAAATGATAATCAAACACACTGAATGTCAGGGATCAGGAATATATAAGTTATGTAGTAAGTTATAATGACCGAAAGAGAGATTAAAGTCTAGTGCGAAGATACGGCCTTCGCACTCAACTAGGTCATTCATTTAGAAAAACCTAAAATGGCGGCCTATTTTTTCGTTGGTTTCCTCACTTCATACGATCAAAATTAACACTAATCATAAACAATTCCATAAAGTATTTATATATTCTGAAACGGCAGAATATGAATATATTGAAAATGTAACTTATGAATAGGTATTCTTCATTATTTTTCTGTGGGGAAACCTGACAGTGAATGGGTGTGATTCATACGGCAAACCGGTTTGTCAATCGATTTCGCCGTAAATAATGCTGATGGGAGAGGTGTACCATGTTGACTGGAGCCATATTTCTGGCTATAAAAACATGGTTCACCTAAAATAAAGACATGTACGAGAAGCGGAGGAGGTAGGGAATCAAGTCATGTATTTTCTTTACTTTTCATGCTGAATTTCAAGGAGAGATGAATGTTTAATGTTGATTTGTTGCGTCAGAAAGTTGGCGAAATGTTAAGTCTTAAAATGGCCGCCACATTTCGCCACTTTCATTTTACATTCAATCATTAGTTTTTGGCACAAAACAAACATATATTAGAATAAAAACTACATATGTCGATTGAGGGGGATGATATTATACAATACATCTAGGTTTTATTTTTCAGGTTGTTTATTTTTCTGTTGCAGAAGCGCTTTATTAACATGGTAATTGATTTTCAAGACTCCTGATGATACGTTTTCAGAATTTCTTCCATGCTACGACTTCCTTGTTATCATTTTTTCTTCTGGCATATTATGGCTTGATAAATACTACAAATTAAAAAAGATATTTGACTTTTGTTTTTGATTGGTTATATTTGTAATTTTTGAAAAAAAATGGCGACTTCGGAAAAAAACGGCAAAAACGGCTTTTTGGAATGTTGATTTAGGAACCCTGGCGAAATTCTAAATTTACTTATTAATTTCGCCACTAAAACCGGAAAAAAAGTTTCAACTTCAAGAAAACAGACTCTAAATAATCCATCCTGCCCATTTGTGGATTTTTTTTGATCCCCACAATCGTAAGAAAACAACTTTGAAAAAAACGGAAGTAGTAAATATTTTTATCGCGATTTCAGCAGTCAGTAATATTATATACCCTTCTCACCATGAGTGTAGTATGCAGTCCTGAAGTTAGCAGACCTTTAACCCTGCCATCCCTTCCGTTCTCACTGTTGTTGTATTTAAGATAAAGATATGATTTTAATTGTTTTGGGTGACAGGAAAAGTGTGTACTGTTATAATTTATTGGTCACAAAGAGCATGTAATGCGAATGCATGGGATGGCAGGGTTAATGGTCTGCATACTTCAGGATTGCATTTTCACTCATGGTGAGAAGGGTGTCAAGGGACATAACTGCAGGCAGCACTCATAGAAACTGGCTTCGACATCATACTGCATCTACACCAAAGAGCATCATAGGAACTTGATTCACCTGACAACCCAAAATAGTAAGCATACATTAAATTGAAATAAATACAAAAGTATCAATACAAAACTATCACTCAATATACAATTTTATAAAAACACATCCACAAAATATAGAAACCATGCAAATCTTCACTGTCCCTCAAACAAAACAATTTCTGTTTAAAGAAGATATTGTGTCGGTGTGATAATATAAGATTGCATTTGGTGAGATATGTTTTGTGTTGATATTTTTGTGTTGCTTTGATGGTATGTATGATTATTTTTTCAGGTTGCATGGTGTATTGAATTTCTCTGATGTACCTTCAGTCTACCTGATGTTTAGTGCCGCCTGCAGTTCTGTCCCTAGAAACTCTTCTCAACATGAGTGAAGTAGCAGACCTGAAGTATGCAGGCTTCTACCCTATGATGCCGATGCCGGTCCCATACCCCTTCAACCCAGTGCTCGGGCCCAGGCAGCATCTCCCTGCATTTGTATCGCCCAAGATGCAAAACAAACGAAAATACTGATCAAAATAAAGGGAAAATTACAAAGTTTGTGTTTCTGATGTATTTTTTAACACTATTAGGTATGATAGAAAGATAAAGAAGTTCAAAGAATGGGAATTTTTTTTGAAATTGTTCTAGACTGATATTTAATGTACATTCACAAACTGGCTCTTATAGTTGTATTTCTTGGCACTATTAGGTGTGATAAAAAGATAAAGAAATTCAAAAATAGGGAAGTTTTTTTAAGTGCGGATTTAGATAGAAATCTTATGAAAAGTTTGGAAGATATGTGTTTCAGATGTATTTTTTGGCACTATTAGGTGTGATAAAAAGATAAAGAAGTTCAAATAAAAGGAAATTGTTTTAAATTGCTCCAAACTGATATTAATGTCTATTCACAAACTTGGTTTTTGATTAAAAAGTCTGTAAGTATCATCAGCAGCATTACAAGTGTGTATCAGTCTATTTTAGGTTTAAGTACAAAGTTATTGCATGCATATTGGGTTTCTGGTAGTGCTGGACCTGCTTTAGTGGCGGAAGATCATGGCCAGGGGCATATGTCCCTTAAGGGGCCATATGGTTGATATTTGTGCATGTTTGCATTCAGGCAGTGTTTGGCCATTTTCATGTAAAGGTAAGTCACGGACTAAAGTTCTTCAGGCAGCAGCATGTTAGTTGTGGCAAGCATGCTGCTGGTGGGGTTTTGTTGGCTGTCATTTGCAGTGCTGGTTGTAGGCTTTTCCCATTCATGTTTGGTGATCTACTGGATTAGTGGTGGTGAGTTTGCCATAGTTTCTTGGATAGCTAGGAGTGGGTTATAGTTTTCGAAAATATTTGAGGGAGGGTTTTAGATAGAATTCTTTTGAAAAAATTGAGGGATATGTGTTTCAGTTGTATTTTTTGGCTCTATTAGGTATGATAAAAAGATAAAGAATTTCAGTGGAAGGGAAATGTTTTAACTGTCCAGGTTTGGGGGTTTTGGAGCATTTTTCCAGGGAAAAAATTGAATAGTTTGTGTTTCTGATGTATTTTTTGGCACTATTAGGTATGATAAAAAGATAAAGAAGTTCAAGAAAGTTGAATTTTTTTTTAAATGTTCTAAGCTGATATTTAATGTCCATTCACAAGCTTGGCTCTTATAGTTCATCATCAGGTAGCAAAATCACATAATCCAGGAACATATGCCCCTTAAGGGACCATAAGGTTGATCCTTGTGCATGTTTGCACTCAGGCAGTGTTTGGTCATTTTCATGTAAAGGTAAGTCACGGACTAATGTTCTTCAGGCAGCAGCAGGTAAGTTGTGGCAAGCATGCTATTGGTGGGGTTTTGTTGACTCTCATTTGCAGTGCAGGATGTGGGCTTTTCCCATTCATGTTTGGTGATCTACTGGATGAGTGATGGTGGGTTTGTCATAGTTTCTTGGATAGCTAGAAGTGGGTTATAATTTTGGGAAATATTTGGGGGAGGGTTTTAGATAGAATTCTTATGAAAAAATTGTAGGATATGTGTTTCAGATGTATTTTTTGGCACTATTAGGTATGATAGAAAGATAAAGAATTTAAGGAAAAAGGAAAATGTTTTAAAATGCTCCAAACATATATTTAATGTCCTTTCACAAAGTTGGCTCGTATATTTTTTCATCTGGTTGCAATATCACATGAACTAGGGGCATATGCCCCTAAAGGGTACATAAGGTTGATCCCTGTTCATGTTTGCTTTTAGGCAGTGTTTGGCCATCTTCATGTAAATGTTTTGTGTTACTTTGATGATATGTCAGATGTCAAATTTTTAACCCCGCCCCCCATCGCTCTCTTTTTCTGAAGTATGTGTGTTAAAATGTTCATGTTTATATTTGGCGGATAGGCTTAGTGATTAGTTTAGTTTGTCAAAAGTTGCATTTTATTTATGCGTGCTGAATTTTAGGTTATGATGAAATTTTTTATTCGCTGTTTAATTGTTGGTCTTTTTTAATATTTGAGAGCCGGCACTTATTTTAATGCATGGGCTTTGTTGTATATACTTAGCTTATGTGTTAACATTTTGTGTTGTGGGGGAGAGTCACAAGCCTCTGTTAAGGGGGAGTGGATTTTTGGCTGTTGGCAACATGTTTGATTTTGATGTGGTGTTATTTGCAGGCAGCCAGTCAGTTTGTTACATGCAATACAGCATGTTTGCATTCTGGCAGTGTTTGGCCATTTTCATGTAAGGGTAAGTCACGGACTAAAGTTCTTCAGGCAGCATTAAGTAAGTTGTGGCAAGCATGCTATTGGTGGGGTTTTGTTGACTGTCATTTGCAGTGCAGGATGTGGGCTTTTCCCGTTCATGTTTGGTGATCTACTGGATAGGTGATGGTGGGTGGTGAGTTTCTGGATAGCTAGAAGTGGGTTATAGTTTTGGAAAATATTTGAGGGAGGGTTTTAGATAGAAATCTTATGAAAAATTTGAAAGATATGTGTTTCAGATGTATTTTTTGGCACTATTAGGTATGATAAAAAGATAAAGAATTTCATAAAAAAGGAAAATGTTTTATAGTGCTCCAAACTGATATTAATGTCTATTCACAAACTTGGTTTTTGATTAAAAAGTCTGTAAGTATCATCAGCAGCATTACAAGTGTGTATCAGTCTGTAACCACTAACGAAAAAACACAAAAATCAGAAAAATTTCAAAATAGCAAAATATTAAAAAAACGAAAAATTGCAAATGATTAACTACAAAAAGACATACAAGGAATCAACCTCTTGACGCCACTGGCGTCTATCTTGTTTATGTTTTCATCATAACAGAAAAATGAAATCTTGAGTCCTTTTTTGTTCCCCATATAAATGACCCAGGAAGATCAAACACTGGTTGAAATATCAGGCCAAATACTAAACACAGTTATTTAGTCCTGGTTGAGATACCGGTTTCCATGGCAACCTCAGTGGCCTTATTAGCGGTTCAAGTTGAGGTCACCCCTGACCATGCCGACTGTCATCCACAATATAGTGAATCAGGGATCCCGCCTGCCTGCGCTGTGAAGATACCGCTGATTATCTCCCTTGATGTCATTCTGGGGGCTTTCCTATGATCACAGCACGCTCATTACAGCCTAGTTAGCCTACAAATGAGCAGTGCGACTGTGTGAGGTTGTGTAATGTTGCTGGTCAGTGACAGCTCTTCAGTGAAGCCAGAGTGCTCAGACTGTAGTAGAAAAACCTGATATATTGACAAACCTTGACTAAATATGGACAGAGTTTTAACCCATATGCTGGTGGTGGCTAATTTGGCCAATAAAAAATGATGCAAAAAACCTGAAAAATTACTGAAACCCTGGCATATGGGTACTTATCTTAGAGTACTCAGCGAGAACTATCCAATGAATACCAACATGACAGGGCTTAGATAGCTTTCAAAATTCTTTGCATCATTGTGCGTTGGACGCAATTAGCCTTAGCATTGGAAGGGTTAAGTCTAGATAGTTATGATATGAGTGTGAATGCCCCAGGCCATATAGGAGCATCCAGTTTCATCAGTGCTGAATGCTCATATGTGACTAGCTCTGTCAGTTTGATGCTTGACCAGTGTCAGTTTGATGCTTGACCAGTGTCAGTTTGATGCTTGACCAGTGTCAGTTTGATGCTTGACCAGTGTCAGTTTGATGCTTGACCAGTGATCACAGGGCACTTCATTGACTGTCCTCGAACAAGACAGTTTAGCCTAGAGGGTTTGGTACATGCACTTGATACAATACCAATTATCAATATCTAATAGGTAAAAGTATTGTACCATGTTAGATCTGTTAAACCGATACTATATTATATTCACTTTACAAATTGATTGAGAATAAAGCATAGATTTGCACAATATTTAGAGTAGTGTCGTTCATTCAGTTCTGATAAATATTTCCATGTTATTATATTAGGCCTAAAAAAAAGTTGTTTGTTTCCTGTAACCCTACCCTAACAAGTTTTTATTCAAAATTATCCCTACCCTAAAGTTTTTATCGCCCATCCAACTCCCAATCAATGTAAAACATGCATAAAACACACATTTTTGACCAAAAAAATAATGCAAAAAATTTTTTTTTACCAACCTACCTACCCTATTTTTTTTCGGACCGTTACAGGAAACAAACAATTTATTTTTTTAGGCCTTAGGTATATTTTGTGAGAATGATATATATTTCCACGATAGTCAGACATTATGTGTAGATGCTGGGATGATACGTTGGAGTAAATCAGGGTTATATTCTCGATAAGGGATTTCTGCCAACATAAAGATAAGATTCTGGCTGTAGTATTGTTCTATGACGTATGCTTATGTATATGCCTTCATGTGACCTTGCCCTGCATTCAAGGTTATCGCTAGGCTATTTTCTCTCTGAATAACCCCACTGTCTCCCCGTAATGTTATGATCTATAGGACATAGGAATATTTGATAAGGCTTATATGAAATAAAAGATGGATTTCTGTGTGATCCAGCATTTGAGTGCAGGGTTGTGTTTAACCCCTTTATGGCTGTAGTGCCCAAAACCGCCCACCTATTTCGGACAAATCTTTCAAACAAAAGTATATTTTGAAAAATATTTTAAGGAGAAATGTTCATCAGAATTCGACCTTCAAATCTTCATAATTTTCAAAAATAACATTGTATCAGATGACTATTTCTGATCATTTAGGCATGAATGGGTTGATGGTGTAGTTTATCTCAATATTTTGCAACTTTTTTCAATCTTTTGCTGATCTATATTAATGGGATAAGCAGGATTAAGGCTAAGATATGTCACCTGTGTCTATTGTGAATGTTTTTTATGTGCTAAAGGCATGAAATGGACAAGCATGATTAGGGTTGACCCATTAATGCTCACAGAGGCCAAAACCAGCCTGACAATTTCCATGAAATCTTTCAGCATATTTGGCAAAATATTTCAATGAGAAATATTCATCAGAACATTACCAACAACTATCCTTCAAATATTTTGTAAAATGATTTTCAACTCCAAAGTTATCGTTAAAAGTATCTTCAATCCAGACAATCATTTCTGGAGGTTAAGATATGTCACCTGTGTACACAGGTGTCTGACCACCTGTGGCTGTGAGGGTGATTAGATCTGAAGGTGTCCTTATGACTAACCTCATGATTCATCAACCACCATACACACACCTGCTCTGGGTCTGCAGAGATCTAAAGTCAGTGGAGACATTATGTGACCGGTATTGGGTGACTAGTCACAGGGGTATGTGGAGGATTTCTGTCTAGGGGGTTCGTTCTGTATGAAGGGGAGAGGGGGGGGGGGGGGGTAGGGAGTTCATTAAAACATAAAAAGTAGATCTACCTTATTGGTTTTAAGTCTTCGTACATCTAAAGTCACAGTGGAGACATTATGTAACTGGCATTGGGTGACTAGTCACAGGGGCAAATTGAGGATTTCTGTCTAGGGGGTTTGTTCTGTATGAAGGGGGTAGGGGTTCATTAAAACATAAAAAGTAGATCTACCTTATTGGTTTTAAGTCTTCATAGATCTAACTGGTTGTTTCATATATTGGAAGGGCAAATTCTCATGATAGCCTCTCAAAGAGACCTGCTGTGACTCAAGAGATAAGTAATGACCACAGTATTGTCAGAAAGAGGACTGGCCATTAAGTGGCAGGACCAGCAGAATTTGGAAGCAGCAAGTCCTTTGGACAGGCAAGGCAAAAAATCGAAAGCAAATTTTTGTCCTAGGCCCAAGTAAACATATGACAAGAAAGATTAGGCCTAAAAAAAGTTGTTTGTTTCCTGTAACCTTAAACCCTAACAAGTTTTTATTAAAAAAAATCTCTACCCTAAAGTTTTTTCCGCCCTCCCAACTCCCAATCAACGTAAATCATACATAAAACACGCATTTTTGACCAAAAATATTATGCAAAAAAAAAAGCTTTTTTACCGACCTACCTACCCTATTTTTTTTCCGGACCGTTACAGGAAACAAACAATTTATTTTTTTGGGCCTTATATGATAAGTAATCTGAGATTGAGTCTAGTTTCCGGTATGGCACCTACATTTGAGCATGTGGGAGTTGAGTGAGGTGGGTAAACAAACATAACAATGAATTCAAACACACACTTAAGCATGCCTCCACATACACCAATTTGATTTTCTCTACAATTTTTTTACCGACCTACCTACCCTATTTCTTTTCAGACCGTTACAGGAAACAAACAATTTCTTTTTTCAGGCCTTAGTAGTGTTAGCAATAGTAACAATATTGCCAGTTCCATTGGTAGCAATAACTGCACCAGTACCTGAAGCTGCTGTACTAATCAAATGGTAACAGTAGTGACTGCAGTAACAGTAATGGGAGTAGCAACAGCAGTAGCCTAGCCCTAGCTACTAGGCTTTACTGTGCTTTACTTTTTTATATATCAATGTATGTCTGCACCTATTCTACATATGAACTTGTGGCTTACTGTTGGCCATTTAGTTCACACAATTGCCACATGAGGGGGTTGTAATTGTAGTATTTCTAAATACTCTTCTTGTATACTGCAGTGCCATCTATCCCCAAGGGATGACATTGAAATATGTCCTTTGAAGCAGGCTACAGTAGCAGTAGCAGTAGCAGTGTTTGACTGTTCGGCTGGTGACACAAAGCAAGTCAATATCTTGATGCATCTCTGTCTGTCATCTAGAGAAGGTTTAAGTGTTTATTCCCAATCAATGCTGCATTTACAAGCTAACCCCCTCCCTCCCTAATGCAGCCTTCTTGAACAGTAGCAGCAGCAGTAGTAGCAGCAGCAGTAGTAGCAGCAGCAATAGTAGCAGCAGCAGTGGTTGACTGTTCGGCTGGTGACACAAGGCATGTCAATATTTTGATGCATCTCTGTCTATCATCTAGAGAAGGTTAAAGTGTTTATTCCCAATCAATGCTGCATTTACAACCTAACCCCCCCCCTCCCTCCCTAATACAGCCTTCTTGAACAGCAGCAGCAGTAGTAGCAGCAGCAATAGTAGCAGCAGCAGTGGTTGACTGTTTGGCTGGTGACACAAAGCATGTCATTATCTTGATGCATCTCTGTCTGTCATCTAGAGAAGGTTAAAGTGTTTATTCTCAATCAATGCAGCATTTACAAGCTAACCCCCTCCCTCCCTAATACAGCCTTCTTGAACAGTAGCAGTAGCAGCAGCAGTGGTTGACTGTTCGGCTTGTGACTCAAAGCATGTCAATATCTTGATGCATTTCTGTCTGTCATCTAGAGAAGGTTAAAGTGTTTATTCTCAATCAATGCAGCATTTACAAGCTAACCCCCTCCCTCCCTATAACTGCCTTCTTGAACAATAGCAATAGCAGCAGCAGTGGTTGACTGTTCGGCCGGTGACACAAAGCATGTCAATATCTTGATGCATCTCTGTCTATCATCTAGAGAAGGTTAAAGTGTTTATTCCCAATCAATGCAGCATTTACAAGCTAACCCCCTCCCTCCCTAATGCAGCCTTCTTGAACAGTAGCAGCAGCAGTAGTAGCAGCAGCAATAGTAGCAGCAGCAGTGGTTGACTGTTTGGCTGGTGACACAACGCATGTCAATATCTTGATGCATCTCTATCTGTCATCTAGAGAAGGTTAAAGTGTTTATTCCCAATCAATGCTGCATTTACAAGCTAACCCCCTCCCTCCCTAATGCAGCCTTCTTGAGGATACAAAACCCACAAAGAAGAATCTCAATCAGTTCATTAAGGAATGAGTATTGATCATAATCCCTTAATCAATTTTCCCTGGGAATTGTTTTTGTAGCCGCGCATTCTCTCATTATGAGGGTTAAGTTGTCTTCGTGGTTGCTGTGTTAACCCTTATCCTGCTGGTGGCAAATTTGAACAACACAAAATGATGCAAAAATGAAGAAAAATGACTGAAACCTTGGCAAATGGGTACTCATCTGAGAGTACTCAGCGAGAGCTATCCAATGGATACCTACATGACAGGGTTTAGATGTTTTTTAAAGATCTTTGCTTCCTTGTGCTTTGGACAAAGTTAGCCTCAGCATTGGAAGGGTTAAGATGTGCCTTAATTTACTGTTTATTGATTTGTGCATTACGGGTATGTTTAATTCCATGGGGGAGTGGTTCCTGGCAAGGCATGGGTTCTGCAGCGGTAAATATAGATTAATATTGCTGTCAATAAGGAGGTTAAGATGTGTGTTTGAAGTGGCTCATGTTATAATTGCTGGCCCTTAAGACATAACCGCTCAATTTCTGTTATTGCAACCTGAGGAACCAATACTTCTATTGTACTAGAAATCCTCATATTAACCCTTCCAATGCTGAGGCTACGCTTGTCTAAAGCACACGGATGCAAAGATTTTTGAAAACTGTCTAAACCCTGTCATGTTGGTATTCATTGGAAAGCTCTTGCTGAGTAGCTTCAGATGAGTACCCATTTGCCAGGGTTTCAGTCATTTTTCAGCGTTTTTGTGTCATTTTGTGTTGGCGGAATTACCCACCAGCAGCATAAGGGTTAACTATTTGGACACTTCCAAGCTTTCCATGTGATGCTGGTATGATTGATTTTATCGGTCTCCAATTGGTTGAGTCAATAATAAGATCCTCTTCAAAGTCATGCAGTGCACTTACAGGGTGCAACATACTTGCCGAGCGGGGCAAGCTGACCCTAAAGTTTACTTGCCTCGCTGGCACTTCCACTTGCCCCGCCACTCTGTAAAACAATGGTGAGTTACTTTGCAAGGGCTCAGCCCAAAATATAACTTGTCCAGCGGGGCAAGTTAGGGTCTTGTTCTCCTTGCCCCATTGACATTTTTTGCCAAATTCGCTTGCAACTTGCAGCGGGGCAAGTGGTTATGTTGCACTCTGACTTATTAATTCTCCAACGTCATTGCAGTGATATAGGTCGAGTTGTGAATATGTTACATTGTACATTTTCTCTTAATTAAAGAAACAAACCTCACCTTTATGATTAGGCCAAAAAATAAATGTGTTTGGTACCTATTACGTCCTAAAAAAATATAGGTAGGTTAGGTAGGGATTTTTTTTTTTTGATTTTTTTATTCTTTAACCTCATGATTCCATGGAGTTGGATGTCTTCAATAAAAGATTTCCTTGTTGTGATTGTCTTTATATGCAGTAATTGTACTTCTGTTCATCAAGAAATTGATAATTTAATGGTTGGAGAATTGATATTTAGGACGGTGAGGCTAACTTTGAGTGGGAACAGTTAATTTTCAGTAGGTTTGGAAAAAATACTTAAGGGCAGAGTACAGAAACTAGGTAGGGTAGGGTAATAGGAACCAAACATTTTTGTTTTAGGCCACTGCTGTCATAACATGATTCTACGTCAGTTTTGATTTGATGATATTTATTGTACTACTTTCCACCATATGCAATAATGAAGGTCAAGTTATAATATTACGGTGCAGAGCATATTTTCCTTCAATTTTCCTTCAAAATTCATCCACCAATTTGATCAGTCAAAAAATAAAGCTACCTACATAATGTGCAGTGTAACATGTAGTCATATCAATTTCGTTGAATGATCTGAAAGTAAATGCTACTGAGTTTGACCAAACACAATATCACAATTCTAGCTATTTACAAATGTCTACATTCACCATTGAGTTGGCAACATATTTTACTAGTTCTTATTTGATATAAATTTATCAAAAACAGCAAACTTCATTGATCTCTCATCTATTCCTTAAGTCAAGTAGAAATAATTAGCAGAAATCATCACATAAACATTAAGTATTTAATCCTATTAATATTCTAAAATCAATTTGTGCAATTTCTCCTTGCAAGTTGACATATGATGTCAAGGCTATTTTCACACTATTGGCATTTGATGATGATGATGATGATGATGATGATGATGCTAGCTTGTTCGGTGATTGGTGAAAATCGCCGCTGACCATGTTTTCATTGGTGACTGGCTTATGATTGTTTGGAATATTTAGGGAATGAATTATTGATTGAAATCTCTTAAGTATTTAGCAATGCAAGTGATTACACGAAATCCATGTCAGCAATCATACCTATTATATAGGATCATATGGGACTTGAGGAATCATTGATCCTGCTGCTTCCACTGCTGCTGCTGATGTTGCTGTTAAAGCAAATCTTGTATGCCTTCTGCATTGCCTTTACAACTGCAGAAAGTTTTAATCTCAACTTCCATCACATTTTTCTGCCATTTTTAAAATAATGACTTTAAGGTTGCAAGTGGTGGGGAAAAATGAAGAAGCAAAAAAAAAAAAAAAAAAAAAAACGCCCAACGCTAAGTCACTGAAAACTTCCTCACTTGGCTAGAGCAGGTTTTGAACTTTGTTGTGGTGAGAGATGGCGAGCAGTCAGTGGGAATGCCATAGAAGACTAGGCTGTCAGGGCAGACCCCTCTATTATTGCAGCCTTGCTGGGTAGAATTATAATGAGTATTTCATCCATAGGAGGGGGGGGGGTTGTTGTTCAATATCTGATTGGATGTATTGTGGTCAAACACAGTTCAGGGTCTGACACTTAGATTTTAGGCTAGGGGCCCGAATAGGTCTTTTGATAAATTTAGTTTTCAAAAACAGGATTTCTGTATTATTAGATATACTACTTCGGGCCCCTAGTCTGAAAAATCTAGGGGCCCACAGCAAAATCTAGGGGCATGTGCCCCTGGGCCCCTGGTAAAGTTGAACCCTGACACTTGAGAAATTTAGGATCTATTTATCACCAAAGATCATGAAACCAAATCATAATGTGTCTATTGATACAGATACTGCCTGCTTTGAGGACATTGGAGTAGAATAAAGTTTAAAATGCCATGAACCAGCTCTGTATCATGTTTACCTTTGCCGAAGGGTATCGCTGATTGTAAGATTGCAATCTGTAATAATCTTACATTTTATAACCATGCTCTCTCTGACTACCATGGCATTTGATGGGAACAACATCTTATCAATTGTCGTGTGAAATTATGAAGAGAGTTTTCGTTTTTGTCTTGACATATTTAGCAATTTACTAATGCTGAATTCTTCAAGCAACTACATTTTTATAGTCGGCGCATTTACTAATGCTGAATTCTTCAAGAAACTATAGTTTTATAGTTGGCGCATCGAAAATCTATATCTAAGAAAAATTATGGACAAGCGAAAATATTTCAGGCCGAGTAAAATTTTGAGCAGCTAGCCCTGCTCGGTTAGTTGAATTATTGGTTTATATCAAGCCCTGCTAAGGTTAAGGCCTAAAAAAAGTTGTTTGTTTCCTGTAACCCTACCCTAACAAGTTTTTATTCAAAAAAATCCCTACCCTAAACTTTTTTCCGTACTCCCATCTTCTTATCAACGTAAAACATGCATAAAACACACATTTTTGACCTAAAAAATAATGCAAAACATTTTTTTTTACCGACCGACCTACCCTTTTTTTCAGACCGTCACAGGAAACAAACATTTTCTTTTTTTAGGCCTAATATGCAGTCGCCCTAGGTAGCCGTATCTGTAACTGTGTGAGTGCCCAGCTATGATTGTGAGATGACACCAGTGGAGCTCTCATGCTGGTGGGGGTAATGGAGTCTTTCCTGGTCGCGGCTCGAAGAGTGATGGTGGCGTAATTGAAAGGTTTCCGCTGCTGCTTCTGCTACTTTAACTCATTTGTGTCTCGAGATCTCCTTGACAAGTGTCGTTCGGACTTTTGATTTTTTTCAAAATAACTTTGGATTTGTTTAGAAATTAACAAAATATTTGAAGGAGAGTTTTAGGTTTGACCTTGATCAACTTTTCTCTTTGAAATATTTTCTGAAAATTGCTTTTGTTAAAAAGATATTATCAAAATAGTCAGGCAGTTTTGGGTGCTACAGGCATGAATAGGATAATAAGAAGATTAATGATGGGCGGGTGACCAGCTACCTGCTTTTTACTGGCTACCAGGATTTGCTTCTAGATGCAGCATTTGGTGACAGCCATGCCTTAATAGTTAGGGTTCATACCATCGTATTTGTGCAGTGTCATATCATAGCATCTTTGACTCTATTCCCTCTCGATGCCCTCAATACTGTTGGTGTCAGCAGTGATAGCTATGCCGTTGTTTGGGTTCATATCATTGTATTTGCACAGGTTCATATCATAGCATCTTTAACTCTAGATATTCCCTTTAGATGTCCAGTTCAGTTGGTGTAGGCAGTGATAGCTATGCCGTAGTTTAGGTTCATATTGTATTTGCACAGGTTCCTATCATAGCATCTTTGACTCTATTCCCTCTAGATGCCCTCAATACTGTTAGTGTCAGCAGTGATAGCTATGCCGTAGTTTAGGTTCATATTGTATTTGCACAGGTTCATATCATATCATCTTTAACTCTTCCCTTTAGATGTCCAGTTATAGCTATGCTGTAGTGATGGTTTAATTATATCAAATTGCATACATGTGTACAGGTTCAAGACATAGCATCTTTAGCTTTATTCCCTCAAGATACATGCAGTACTGGCTAACAGGATTTGCTTCTAGATGCAGCATTTGGTGACAGCCATGCCTTAATAGTTATGGTTCATACCATTGTATTTGTGCAGTGTCATATTATAGCATCTTTAGCTCTATTTTTCCCTCAAGATACCTGCAGCACTGTTTGTGTCGGCAATGACAGTCTTGCCAGGCCCGTGGTGAGATATGATTTGCCTGCAATATCCTGTGTGCAGTCAGGAGCAGCTTAGCAGAATCATCGGAGGAAAGGTTCGCCAGATTCTGGGGCGTCCGATTGGTCGGCAGGAAGAAGGAAGATTGATTTCATGCCGTGAATAGAAAAAACCTGTCAATAGAGGTTTGTGGCTGCACAGAAGTGGGATTTGTTATTTGCCATTGTAGGATCAGGGCAAAAAAACATGCTTGTGTTATAAATGTTTATGAGGAATTTATCTATGTATTTGAAGTTATTTTGTTAAAAAGGTCAAGGCGTCTGCATGCAAATTTCAGACATGAATGTATTAACAGATTCATTCTTCAATCAGTTAAATAAATCATTCGCTCATCGGTCACTCAGATAGGAAATCGTTCTGTGAAGGGATTTTTGAAAAAGATTTTTTAATGAAACTTATTCTTTGATTTCATCAAAATTGTTAGGCCGCATTTGCTGGCTGTGAGCGTGAATGGGTTTAAGTGACATATCCAATACTCTCCTTGCCAAAAAGCCGGCTGCCATCTCTCCAGCATAAAGAGCTCTATAATTGCCACCTTATCCTCCGGGCTGTCAGTGATTTGTCATCATATCTTACATTCTTGGAATAGTTTCCTAAGAATATGGCCAATTATTATGATATCTACATGTTTGTCTGACCACTAGAATGCATTACGGAAGTAGGCTTTTTGCTCTGCCCCAACTAATGTTCTGCACGTAGGTCCTAAATATCTCTCTGGTATCATCAGAAGGGGAGAGATTTTAACCCATTCATGCTTGTAAGGCCCAAAAATGCCTGACTATTTTGGTGGTATCTCTCAAATAAAAGCAATTTTGAGAAAATGATTGAAGGAGAAATGTTGATCAAATCCTAACTCACAACTCATCTTAAAATGTTTTGTGAATTTGTGAATGATTCTGTAGTTATTTTCGAAAGTATCAAAGTTCCAGGCAACACTTGTCTAGAAGATCTCCAGACATGAATAGGCTAACCCATTTAACCCTTATGCTGCTGGTGGCTTAGTTGACCAATACAAAATGATGCAAAAATCCTGAAAAATCATTCGAACCTTAGCAAATGGGTACTCATCTGAGAGTTCTCAGCGAGAGCTATCCAATGAGTACCAACACGACAGGGTTTGAATGGTTTTCAAAGATTTTTATGTTTTTGTACTTCTGACGAAAGTAGCCTCAACATGGGGAGGGTTAACCCTGCCATGGGCAAAAGTGACTTGACTATCCCAGCAATATCATTCAGACTAAAAAATACTTGCGTTAGGAGAGTATTTGATGAATAAAGTGTTAGTAAGTATTCAGCTTACAATTAGCCCTCAAATATCTGTTTAGGTGAAAGCATCTGTGGTAAAAATGTTTGAAGGAGAACATTATCAATAACTCCTCTTCAAATGTTTTGTTAAGTTATTCTTTAACCCTTCCAATGTTAAGGCTACTTCTATACGAAGTACAAGGATGCAAAGATGTTTTAAAACCATCTATCATGTTGGTATTCATTGGATAGCTCTTGTTGAGTATTCTTTGATAAATACCCATGTGCCATGTTTTCAGTCATTTTTTAAAGTTTTTTGCATCATTTTGTATTGGCCAAATTAGACACCAGCAGCATAAGGGTTAAATAGACATTGTCAAGAGTATCTCAAGTCCAGACAACTATTTCCAGAGGAAATCTTAAGCATAATGCTTTGAAAAAAGGTAGTAGGGAGAGCTAGCATTCTAGAATTATAGCATAGACTCATAGCTAGTCTACATGAAAGGTTGATAAGAGAAGACATGACATAGCCTGAATGTAGCACCAGCACCTTTAAAACTGTTAGGATACCTCTCCATGGTGGATCATCTGATCAGCTAGCTCGCAGGCTGGAGAAAAAACTCCTGCTACTATGTAAACAATCTGAGCAGGTCTAGCTGTTTGCTTAGGTCAGGGACTCCCTCTCATATCTAGCCGTGTGTAACAAGATTTAGGTAAATGGGGAATGGTATAGGCTACAGCTAGATCCAGCGTGTATGTGTATGTGTTAGTATGTGTGTGTATATCGGTCATTCTATAATTGCGGTACATTTTGGGGTAGACTGAAAATGACAATATCATGTAAATTTAACAAACTTTTATTTGAAAAATACAGTGACTGACATTCCTGCAGTCAAGGAAAAATAGCTGGTACAGGTTGTTGATCATTATTTCTTGATAAAAAATATGTTTTTGTATCACCTTTGGCAAAATACTGTCCACTCTGTTACTTACAAATCATGAAATGTTGCAGGTACTTCAGAAAGAGTTTCAAGAATATGAGCAACACAACATATATGTCTGAATGTAATCATAATGATACATATGCTTGCCTTTACAGTTTTTGTATTCCAAGAAGCTGAAAACTTCTTCTTTGTTAACCGTTGGTATGAAAATGAAATATCTTAACACATATATGATGGAAATGGGACTGTTTCAAGTTTCCAGTGAAAGTCCTTTTGTAATATATTAATGGGAGGATTGAAATGGAACATTTCCCAACTTTCCACCAATCTTGCCTGTTTGTTTGGGAAATAAAATGGCAAACAAAGAAAAAAGTGTGTCCACCCTGTTACGTCCACTCTGTTATATTACGTCCACTCTGTTACATTACAGGGTGGACATTTCTGAGTGGACAGCTTCTAACATTAGCATAAAGCACCTTACTCTAAGAAACTGGCTTAAACATCTTAAATCTAACAGGTCAATACAGGCCAAAGGTCACTGAATAGCAGAAAAAACAGAAATGCTCCCAGCAACAGACATATCAGGAAAACTTTTTAAAGACTTATTTAACATTGACTAGGCTAGACTTTATTTTCATGTAATGAATCAAATTGGTCTGGCCTGATAAAGATTTGCACAATCTAATGTGCACTTTCAACCTCTGCAATTATTGTTGGATCTAATTGGTAGTTTCGACCTGTAAGTGTCTCTGGAGATGAAATATCTTCTGCTACAATATCATAATTTGAATACCAACTGGGACAGTCTTCAGGTCAACCATTGACAACATGGCTTGAGTTGAAATTTCAATGACCTCTGCTGGTACAAGGTAGAGTTGAACTTTGCTGTAGGCACTTTTCAAGTTTGTATACATATCAGTGGCATCTTTGCAGTCACTTCCTTGGTGAACAATGCGGTCAGACATTCGCCTAATGGTGGCACCCACCCCATCAGGGACTCCTTTCCTATGACCACTATCAAAAAAGTTCCAGGTTCCAAATGTCATACCCCTTTGAGACCCTGTGTGTGAACAGGAAGACATTTGCTTTTTGTTTATATTGGGTACATGGCCCATCACTAAAATAGTGGATGGTATCAATTTCTGGATGCTTGTTTTGGATTAGATTAAGCACAGTGTCAAGATGAGCCCATATTGCAGCAGGACCATGCTGAAGGCTTTCAGAAATAGTGCAAAATGTGTTGGCTTCACCATCATGCCCTACATAGTAAACACCTGTATGAAGGCTGATCTGTGTCTTGGAGGCACCAAAGTGTGCACTTAGAACTTCATTCTGAATTTTACACACATAATTTTCAGAGAAATCAATGTGCATGAGACACTCATTTGACATCATGTTCCGTTTCAAAGTACGATAAAACTTATACTGATGTCTGATGTTGTAATAATGGGGTTTGAACCGCCCTAGCTGGGAATGGCATTCATCAAGGAGATCTCCAATAGTTCCTCTCATCTCTTGTTTTACTGTTATTGTAACTTTTTTCATGGAATCTTTGATTTAAGTTTGAGATTGCCCACTCTGTTTCCCTGCTCAGTCCACCCTGTTACTATTTTAGTAACAGAGTGGACAGTAACAGGGTGGACAGATTTCTAAAAAAGTAGGTCATAAGTTTTGTCACCCTTCACTTTTTGCATGTGGCATGACTCAGCTTGAATCTCCATTTTACAAGTTTTCTATAGGCAATCCTTTTAAATTTCACATTCTAGTAATTCTATAGATATTCAAGTAACAGAGTGGACACTCAAATGGGTACCATAAGGGTTCTCACTAAGATTTCTTTCATAAATGACCAAATGAAGTTGTCTGCTTAATGTAGGTCAGCCATGTCAGTCTGAAATGCATGGAGCTACCCTCTATTAATCATATGTGACACTAAAATAGGGAGAAGCTAGTTATTTATGTTGAAATAGTGTATGGTAACAGAGTGGACACAGAACTTAGAGACACGCCTAAAAAGCACTTTCTTTCTCATATTTAGGTGAAATTATTTATTTTTGAGAATTCAAAGGTAATCATAGCATGACATTTAACTCATTTTGCTCTAAAAAATCAATTCCAAAAGTCAAGTTATAATCCTTTTTTAGCTTCATTGTTTCCCGCATGTATATTGCGACAAGTGGGAAAGGCAGAATGTCAAACATGTTTGAGCTTGAATGGATGACTAGTTCCCAAAATTATCATAGAAATAACCTGTATTATGTAAAGCAATGATCTAATAAAGGTAAACATCCCTGAAAAAAAAGAAAATTGTTTTAATATTTATGAAACACAGTTGAGTGTAGGTGAGTGACGTAAAATGTCCCGCAATTATAGAATGACCGATATATATATACATATATATATATATATATATATATATATATATATATAATATATATATATATATATATATATATATATATATATATAAATGTATATATATGTATATATGTATATATGTATATATATATATATATATATATATATATATATATATATATATATATATATATATATATATATATATATATATATATATATATATATATATATATATATATGTATGTATATGTATGTATGTATGTATGTATGTATGAACATGTTTAATTGCCCAGGTAAACAGGTATACGCAATCCTTTGATTTTCACCTGAATGTTATGTAGGCATGCGCCTCTAAAGGCTAGCTAGCTGCATGGTCTACTTAGTGAGATAGTGAGATGTTGAACTCTTTCTTACCCAAAGAACCACAACTGCAAGCAAATAAAAAAAATGAAATGTTTGAGATGTTTTTAATCATGATGATTTGAAAATATAGAATAATGTTCTAGAAGTTTTTTCAAATCATATATTTTTTATTAATCAACCGATATTGTAGCATCCATACTACATGTACTCACCCACCTACTGATGACCAGAATTCACTACTGTAGGAGCAACCTTACATTCCTGTAGTAAGCTAGACCTACATATCCATTCAAGTTGATCAGTGGATGAATGGAGGAAGCTGGTAGCCTATGATTACGGGAGATACCTGTCCAAATCTCAAAGCCTAGAAAAAGTTATATTCATTCAATGTCCATGCTGCAGGCTTGATTTAATATGGAATGCCACATGCTGAATTAAGCTCGTGCCATGGCTACAAGTGCTTCACAGGCTGAATGTTCAAGGTCCCAACTAGTTTTATGGAGTTTTGATGTGTGCTCTGACAATAGCATCCTTATTGGATCTGTATCTCAATATATCTAATGGCAATGTTTCAGGGAATTGTGAATGAAATTTCAACTTTGTTACTTGACTCATGGATAGTGCAGCACTAGGGATTACAAGTTTCTTTGGATTTACATTTTTTTCACATCTAGCAAGGGACTTGAATAAAGTGCTTATTAGGGGTCCATACCGTTAAAATTATACGGTATGGTACGGTGCCGTTTTTTTTTATACGGCTCCGGTATGCTAACGGTATCGATACTGGTTACTTTCTTTACTTTGTCGATGTTAGTGCTTGGAAAAGTGTGGTGGGGCTGGACTAGCACCATGTAAAATACATAGCATGGCCCTCTCCACACTTTTCCAAGTACTACTGCGCGCGTTAGTATCTATCTATCGTATACAGTTAAAATGGCGGCCGTCACTGGATGACGCGATCGCGATGTATTTTCCCGCCGATCCTGCATCTCTGCACTCTTTTCCGCCTTGCCTGCTATATCAGCAGCGAGGCATTTTATTCATAGTACGGGTAAAAAAGTACCGGCTACTATTTATACGGTTTATCACCAGTATTTTCGGGCGGGGTATCGGTACCGTCATGGTACGGGTATACCGGTGTGGACCCCTAGTGCTTACGGTGACTTTTTGTCATATAGAAAAGAAAGCTTGTTGCCATTCAATTGGAAGTCAGACACCTCAAGATTTCCTTATTTTTTCAAGACACTGTAAATGTAAATATAAATACAAACAGATGAACCAGGTGTTTGGTCATGCTATTTTCCTGACTGTCAAATACCTCAAAATTAAGTAAACCTATTCATGTCTGATGATCAATCTTTATCTATTGTTTAACCCATTAATGCTTGAGACTTCCTATATGGAAATTGTCGTCTGGAACTATGATACTTTTGATAATGACTTAGGAATTAAGAATTATTTTGAAAAATATTTGAAGGAGTATTGTTGGTAATCGTCTGAATAACATTTTTCCTTCAAATATTTTCCAAATGTGCTTTTGTTTAAAAGATTTAAATCAAAATTGTCAGGCTGTTTTTGGCCTCCATAAGCATGAATGGGTTAATCATTAGATCTATGATGCATTTGAAAATAATAATTGGAATAAGTAATGCATTGGTAAACTATCTGGAGAGCTGGTCAGTATGTACAGTATCTCATTAGTATTCATCTTTCAATTATTTTCTAAAAGTTACTTTTGTTTGAGCTGTGCCACCATTTTACCAATTAATGCTCACAGTGGCCAAAAGTAGCCTGACAATTTTAATGAAATCTTTTAAGTGAAAGCATAATTTCGAAAATATTTGAAGGAGGAATGTCCATTAGAAGACTTTCAAACAATCCTCTTCAAATATTTTGCAAAATCATCTGAATTCCAAATTTATTGTCAAAAGTATTACAGATCCAGACCGCAATTTCTGGAGGAACTAGGCATTAACCCTTATGCTGCTGGTGGCTAAATTGGCCAATACAAAATGATGCAAAAAAACCTGGAAAATTTACCCAAACCGTGGCACATGGGTTATTATCTCCGAGTACTCAGCAAGAGCTATCCAATGAATACAAACATGGCAGGGTTTAGATGGCTTTCAAAAATATTTGCGTTCTTGTCTTTTGGAAGAAAGTAGCCTTAGCATTGAAACAGTTAATGGTGTAAGCAGTCAGTAAGTTAAATGGGTTTAAATGATCATGATACTGCTGAATCAGTATTTGCATTGTCCTGTTTAAAGCTATGTGTGGGCAACAGATGGTCCAGCATAAATCACTCCCAGCAACCTCAGCAGGTTAACGAAGGAAGGCCACCTGCTGAGGACAGGTAACATAACCCTCATCACCATACCCTAATATGCTAATTACTGCAGCATGGACCATATGGATAGGGGTGCTTCATGATCAAAATAGTGTAGGCTCAGGTGCTTGCTGTGGGTGGAAAATTGATTTCACCAGTGAGTTACAGGGTCTGACACTTAGTTTTCTGGCTAGGGGCCCGAAAAGGTCTTTTGATAAAAATAAGTGGTCAAAAACAGTATTTCTGGTTATTATCCACACTATTTTGGGCCCCTAGCCTGAAAACTCTAGTCGAACCCTGGAGTAAGGGCTTAAGATAATAGGGGTTCTTAGAAAAGGTGTGTCATGTTTAATGTGTTGCCCCATCAGAAAATCAAGTTGCCCAGCATCCCTATTATCTCATTATACACAGTTAGTGGCATGTGATGAATCTTCTACCACTACCAAGACACTATCATTAACTTTTTTTTATTCAAAAAAAAGTCTTCTTTTATTTTCCTACATGTCACTTATGACCATCGCTTGTACATAGATAGTAGCTAATAAATAACAGTTATACTTGACAATGTATATAAGGCTTTAAAAAGTTGTTAGTTTCCTGTTTACTCAAAAATATCCTAACCCTAAAGTTTTTTCTGCCCTTCCAACTCCCAATCAACATAAAACATGCATAATACACACATTTTCGAACAAGAAAATGATCCAAAATTTTTTTTACAGACCTACCTACCCTATTTTTTCGGATCGTTTATACTGGAAAAAAAACATTTTTTTTCCTGGCCTTAGCTCATTATACACACCTGGTGGCATGTGATGAATCTTCAAGACACATTCATCAATTTTTTTAATTAATTTTTTTCCTGCATGTTAGCTATGACCATCGCTTATACATAAATAACTTAGCAAATAAATTACAGTGATACTTGACAATGTATATAACATACAAGCAGTGTACCATGTGTACCACTTTCATTAACTTGCCTTTTCTTTCCCCCAGCATCGTCACTTCCCGGTGAGACAGGTATCATTAATAACAGACTGTCAGGTGATACACAATAGCTGATGAGACCCAGCATCCCTATTATCTCATTATACACACTTAGTGGGATCTGATGAATCTCCTACTACTACCAAGAAACTTTCATTAACTTTTTTTTTGGTAAAAACAGGCCTCAACGCTTTAACTCAAAATGATACTGGCCCTGTAGCACCAGTAACACCTAGCATCTAATGGTCCTGCAAAATGTTTACTGGTCCTACATTTTTTCTTTAACATAAGAATAAAGAACATTGCATAAGATTCACCACAACATTTATCTTTATAAATTGTATCTTCATTTGTTTCAAAAACAATTGGGGACATTCTCAGTGGGAAACTTTTTAACAAGAATGTCTCCAAATCTTTACTGGCCCTGTAGGACCAGTTGAGGTCTTTTTTTACTGTCCCAATACTGTTTTTGGGAATTTTTACTGGCCTGGGGCTATAGGTTCACCCTTAGCGTCGAGGCCCTGAAAAAGTATTTTATTTTTTTAATTTTCCTGCATGTCAGCTATGATTATCGCTTGTACATAAATAGTAACAAATAAATTACAGTCATACTTGACAATGTATATATATATATATATATATATATATATATATATATATATATATATATATATATATATATATATATATATATATATATATATAAATATATATAAATATAAATATATATATATATATATATATATATATATATATATATATATATATATATATATATATATATATATATATATATATATATATATATTTATATAGCATACAAGCAGTGCATGTGTACCACTTTCATTAACTTGCCTTTTATGTCCTGCAGCATCGCCACTTCCCGGAGAGACGGCAGTCAGGAAAATAAACAAAATTCTTTTTAAGAATAAAAAATGAATAGAATCAAATAAATTACAGTGATACTGGACAATGTATATAACATAAGAGCAGTGCACCATGTGGACCACTTTCTTTAATTTGCCATTGGTGATGAGACCCAGCATTCCTAATATCTCATTATACACACTTAATGGGATTTGATGAATCTTCAACGACTACCTTAGCCTAGATTTCTAGGCTGTCATATGTATTTTCTGTTATTTTTTTCCTGCTACCTAAGCACCAAATATTCTAGGTGGCCAAAGTGGTCCATTTAGTTAACACTTATCTCACCAGGGTTCAGTTTGATTATGATTCTAAAACCTCTAGAGATAGGAGGAGCAGGTGGTGCCATCTATCTACATACCTGGTACTACACCACACTGCTAGTTCAGCACAGAAGGAAATGTCATCTTTTTAGGGACTAGGAACCTAGTCAACCACTACCTAGACACTTTCATTTACTTGCCTTTTCTTTCCTTCAGCATCGCCACTTCGCGGTGAGACGGGTATCATTAATAAGAGTGTCAGGTGAACAAGGAGCGTCGGCCATCCTGCCAGCTCCTGCTGAAGTTAACAAATCACTGGCCACTGCTCCCCTCTACTCCACATCACTCCCTTTCATGTTCTCAGCTACGCTAAGCCAACTTTGGAGATGGGGCTAAGTGTAAAAGTGGCAAGATTGATTAGGGTAGTTTAGGGCATTCTTTTCATCATGCAATTGGACTTTTAACCCTTATGCTACTGGTGGTGGTGGCTAATTTTGCCAATGCAAAATGATGCAAAAAGCCTGAAAATGTTTACTGAAACCCTGGCACATGGGTACTTATACGAGAGTACTCAATAAGAGCTATCAAATGAATAGCAACATGACAGGGTTTAGATGGTTTTCAAAACCTTTTGCATCCCTGTGCTTTGGATGAAAGTAGCCTCTGCATTGGAAGGCTAAGTAACCAGGAATTGGTGCAGAAATCATTGGTTAACCATATCACACGTTTAGCAGCTAAAACTGCCTGATGTTTTTCGTGATATCTTTTCTAATCTAGAAAATATTTGAAGAAGAAATATTATTTAGAACTCAACCCACAATTCTCCTTCAAATATTTTGCGAATTTATGATCAATTATTCATTTATTTTCATAAGTAGCATAGGTCCTTAAGACACCTGTCATGGAGATCTCCAAGCATGAATGGGTGAAGGGTATATTTGGTGAGAGTAAAGGAGTTTGTTTTCAACAAAATCAGAGAGAAAGCGTTACTTGTGGAATTTGTGAATTGTCATTTTTTCTGTCATACATATGCTAAGTCACAAACTAGCCAGTTGTTATTGTAAGTGCCAATATCCATGAAACAAAATTGTACATGTCGCATGTGAAGTGGCTCATTGGCTCCTTCATTCGTTTGTCTGATTGTCTGTTTCTCCGAGGAAATTGAGCCTATAACTCCTCGATACTGGGACCTGCCAGATTTGACCTTGGCAGATCTAAGGTCGGAGAGGTTGACCCTTTCAACCTCAAGAATGTCAAGATCAGCTGACATCACATGTATGCAAATATTTTAAGTAAATTTGATTTGCTGTGAGAAATATTGAGGAAATGGTGTAGGAAAATGGAAAATGGCCATCCACAGGTTGTTGACACAATATCCTATACATCGAGACGAGCGACCTTTTGTTATTGGTCAATTTCACAATTCCTGCACATTTTAAAATTGATGAATGTGTAACATTTTGTGAAATATCTGACTGAAAGTTGTGCATCCAGTAGGGTTTAACTATTCCTCTTGAAGTAGTTGTCATATATTTCTGTAATTGAGGACCTGTATTTAAGGTTGTCAGACAAAGAATACATTCCATTTGTGAATGGGTTGATGTATTAACCGTTTCAATGCTGAGGTTTTTTTCATCCAAAGCACAAAGATGCAAAGATTTTAGAAAATCATCTAAACCCTGTCACATTGGTATTCATTGGATAGCTCTCAATGAGTACTCTCAGATGAGTACCCATTTGCCTGGGTTTCAGTAATGTAATTCTTCAGGTTTTTTGCATCATTTTGTAATGGCCAAATCAGCCAGCAGCAGCATAAGGGTTATCTACCCCCAGACCACCAGAACAGTGTAGGGTTCACAGTCTAGGGTTCACAGCACCATGTGTGGTATTCGTGTATCCAGGAATGCCACCGGGTGACTCACCTTAATCAATGCAAATTGACTGCACACAGTGTTCTCAGAACCCCATGACAATGCCAGGGGAAACTTGACAACAATAGGCATGTGCCAAAAAAAAAAGTTCACCAAGAGATCACCAATTAAGATAAGCTGATCAGAATCATAGAATCAGGTGGAAAAATACCTGACTAGTTTGTTGTATGATGGTAGTCTAAAGGCTTTAATCAACAGGTGATTATGGCCACACCTTTTCACAGCATACCAAGATGTTTTTAGGTACTGCTACCTTAAAAAGTTGACACTTGAACTAAAAGAGCTGGTAGATAGATCTATTTTCCAAAATAGAAAAAAGTATGTTATTGAAAAATTGGTTATTTCTTAGCTTGACAAATGATGTGGCAGATTAGAGTTGTTTTACTGGAGTATGATTTTGGTTTTATGGACTTTTTCTAAAGAACCAGTATCGAGTTTGTTGTCTACTCTCTCTATATATTTTTTTGGAATTTTGTTTTTCATCTCTTTTTCTGCCATATTGTGGCTAAGTCATGACCAGCTCGTTGTAACTGGAGGAGGAAACTGGAGTACCTGGGGAAAACCACCGCCTGAACCCAAGTCCCTGGCAACTTCCTCACATGCCTCGGGTGGGAAAGTCTACTCTATAGAACTTCAAACACAAAACTGATTCCATTTAACCAAAGGTGGATCATACTATGATCCTCCTTTGATTTAATCAATTCATGCCTGTAGTGCCCCACAAAGTCCTGACTTTTTGGGAATACCTGACAAAGAAGGAAAGTTGTTTGTATCAGGAGCAATTATTTCAAATATTTAGTTCCTATTTGTACTCAGATAAACCTTTCTCCACTAAATATTTTCCAAAAGCAAGATATCTCCCAAGAGTTAGTTCTCTTTGAGTGTCTGCAGACCTGTTTTTCCAGGAGCTCTCGGCAGACAGTGTTAAGCGATGTATGTGGTGTGAAAGATTAATTAGTCTGTGTAATGAGATACTGTCTGATGGTGCTGAGGATGTGTGGTGATTTAGGAGAAAGAGGATGTGGTTAGTTTTTGGTGCCACAGGGCTTCTTCTAATTACCGTAACTTAGCCCACCCGTTTCTGTTAACTGAATTTTGTGTATGGGAGTGAAAAAGTAATCCTTCAGTACCTATAAGTACATAAGGCCTGTAATGCAACCATAACAAGTTTTTACTCAAAATAAGTGTGACTGGCCTAATTTTTTTCTGCCCTCCCAACTGCCGAACTCTCAATTAACATAAATACAGGATTAGAACACTACATTACAACTGCATTAAAAAAAAGATATTTTACCTTTCTATACCTACCCTATTTTTGCAGACCGTTGCAGGAAAGAAACAATGTCTTAGGCCTTATGATCAAGGGGGTGATTAAAACCAACACAAGACAAAAGTTGATTGAGAAAAGCTAGATGTGAATGCAGAGTTGGAAACATAATTCCAATGCTCATGTTTCCTCTTAACAAAACTGGCAAGTCTAAACTAAAGATCAAATTGGAAAGGTTTTTTCACCTTTTTAACCCTCTCCTCTAGTGCTGGGACGATTAATCGAAATAATCGATTAATCGGTCGTTTTGCCATGATTCTGATTAATCGATTATTGAAACAGAAGATCGATCATTTTCGATTATTATTTTTGCTCACCTGGTCAAAGTTTCCATTTAAAAGGGGCCTTGCTTACCATGAAAGCCATGCATAAAAGTAAAAGATTATTGTAATAAACATGAACTTTGAGTTCCTGACCATTTATCATTCAAAATTTAAGGGAAATCGGCCATATATTGGACACTGTTTAGTGGGCATATCAACATTAATAATAATCGATTATAATCGATTAATCGATCGAAAATTTGGATGATTAATCGAGCTGAAATTTTCCAACGATTCCCAGAGCCTCATCAGTATCTGCCACTATTATGACTACTTTTTCAACAGCTTACATCTTGCTGAATCTCATAGTTGCAGTTTCTAGGTAGTCATGACAACCCAGTGTTCTGACCAAATCATGGTGCATGTAATCCTTGCTCAAACTTAACCCTTATGCTGCTGCTGGCTAATTCGGCCATAGCAAAATTATACAAAAAACCTTAAAAGAAAGAAAGAAAGAACTGAGACCCTTGCACATGGGTTGTCATCCAAGAGCCCTCAGCGAGAGCTATCCAATGAAAACCAACATGACAGGGTTTCGTCGTTTTTCAAAAATCTTTGCGTCCTTGTGCTTTAGACAAAAGTAGCCTGAAGTATTGGAAGCGTTAAAATGCATCTATATAGACATAGTGCTATGTGTATGTGTGTGTCTGTCTGTGTGCCTGTCTTTGTGTACAAACCCTCCCTCTGTGTGTTGATGCTGCCTGGATGTGTGCTTGTCTTCTTGATAATGTTACTACATGTTTGTGAATCAGACTGAGTCAGTCTGCACTGTAAGCCAGCCTACTTGCTACATTCAACAGCGTGAGAGGAAAAACCAGACAGATAAAAAACAAGCCGGTATTCACTATGTCACAAGTTGTGTTTACTTTTAAACTGCATGTTTTACGGTTAGAATGGGTCACAGTCAAGAAGACCTGCTGGGGTTTAAAAGGAACATGTTATATATTTTCCTGCATAGCAAGTTAGCTACCTATATGAAAATATCAATACACAAAAAGTATTCAGCCCAAGAAACAGATATGAAACCTGTATGAAATAGATATGATATGCATTATGGAAGCACTAGGTATATTCCTAACTTTTCATAGGGGTCATCACAAATATATGCAGATCAATTTGTTTGCTGCCACACATATTTAAGGCAGTTTCTAAAGTAAACAATACAATTTTTACTGCATAAGCTTTAAAATTTAAAAAAATTATGTATGCATTAATTATATTTAGCTTTATTTTAGTAACTTCCTTTCCTCTAAATCCTAAGAATTGATTGATCACTGGGTGTCCACAAAAATTAAATAAGTAATGAATCTTCAAATGCACAGCCCTGTTTCTGATATCAGAATCACTTGAACTCTCCAATGAGTTGATTTCTCAGACTGATAATCCCCACCAGAGGTCAGAGGTCAGAAGTGGGCGGGGCCAGCAAAGAAACTGATCCCTCCACATGATTAGAGCCAGCTGACTGTATGGAACCACCAGACCACCTGTTTGAGGGCAGAATGTCTGATTGTGGTAAGCCGCTTTGTCCTAGACTGTTTAGCCTTGATTTCTAGGCTGGCATATGTATTTTTTCTGCCCTCAAGTTTTTCTTTTACTATATACAGAGAGGTCGATTATAAATTATAAATATTATAAATAGATTGTCCCTGCTATATACAAAGTTCTCAAGGTGGCCTGAGTGGCCATGTATTAGTTTTCATTTATCTCACCAGGTGACTAGAAAACTCAGTTTGAGTATGAAACTATTAGAGATAGGACCATATGGTGCCACCTATCTGCCATTTCTGGTACATCACCACTGGTTTGTCGACTCAGAAGGAAATGGTAAATTTTCAGGGACTAGGAACCTAGCCTATAGACTGTGTGTATCTCTGTCTAAAGTAAACCTACGACCTGGCCCATATGCAAATATCTTGAAATCAATGCAATATTTTCCATGTTTCTAGCGTGGAGATATGACTTAACCTATTGAAAGCGATGTAAAAACCCATTCCTTCCTTCTTTCCAACCCACTCCAAATGGGTTAAAGAATGTTGTCTGCATCGATGCTACTTTAAGAAAAATAACTGTAATAAAGTAGACTATTTGTTAGAAAGATATAGGTTGAGATATGCCACCTATTTCTCTTTCAGATATTTTCTTGCAGTTGATTTTTTGTGAGAAAGTTATCAGCAAATTTGGCTCTGGGTGTTTTTTTACTGCAGCAGGCTCGGCTGGGTTAAGTGTTTTGGGCCCTGAGGAATAGATGGCCCAGCACCCAGCACACACATGTAGAGGTCGGTATCGGGGTGGAAATCTGGCTTGAGAGGGCTGTACCCTGATACCCCACCAGCCACCACCAGGCCGAGTGCCTCTTAACCCCAGAAAACCCCACTTCAGACTCAACCCTGCTCCTCAAGTTACACACAATCATGGCACTACCAGAAAAACGCTTTAGGATCTGTTCCCTTGAGAAGGCTGTGTGGCCACAACAGTCGTGCTTATTTCAATTGGATTAGCTATTGCTTTTTGTCTAATTTGCCACCTGCCTACTACCTAAATAGAGAAGGTATGTGACCACTAGAAACAGGTTTGAACATATGGGAATTAGCATGAAACTTAAAGTGCAAAAATTGAAGCAATTAGAATTTTGATTTTCGTCACTTTTTATGCCATATTGTGGCTAAGTTGTGACTAGCCATAATGTACATCTAACCAGGGACGTTTATCCAAACCTCTGATCTAACTAACAGCTCACACACATGCAGATAGTTATATCGAAGAATGTTTTTGTTATCATTATCCACTTTCCCATATTATAAGCCATGATAAGCCCAACACTGAGTGTAATAATACAATATCAGTGAACAACTTTACAAAGGTTTGTTTTGTTTTTATAAAGAAAGGTTCCCTAATCAGTGCCTTTTCTACTTTATATCACACTGTTATATTCAATTTTTTAGAAGATAAACAGTATTTGTTTTATCCAATATAGATTGATTCTGAAGTCTCTACTAATAGTCAACTTCATTTAGTTGTTCATTTAGTGCTTTTCTGTTTGCGACAAAATGCAAGGATATCTGCAAGGTTTCTTCCCCCCCCCCAACCCACACATCATAAGATAAATAAATCAAAATAGAATTAAAAAAGATAAATGAAAAATGAATAAAAAAAAATTTCATTAAAATCATGAATAATATCTAGGCCTCAACTTCCCTGATTCACATCAATTGAGAAGAAACTTTTCTTATATATAATAACTTTTGTTACTTCTCTCTCATCAAAATCTGACCTGGATCTGTACATTTCAGCAGTGTATATATGTATATATCACTGGAAGTGGCGCATATTTCATTCTAGGTCTTTTTCATCCTATAAGGCCAACCTATGAAAAACATTAGGATGTCAAAGTCAACCTGGACTTCAAAGACCATGGAGGGCAATAAATATCACATGGCCTACAGCATAGCTCCAAGGAAAAAACAATGCTTTTTCATTGTGCTAGAAAAACAATGGAAAATGCATTCCATTGCTGGAGAGAGGTTTTAATATTCTGAGTGGTTAGTAAAGTATGCCAACTGAGATTCTGAGTAAAGACTATTTATTTCCCCGCGGGTTAACCCATTATTTATCAGGAGACCTTGCCAGTAGTAGTTGAAATCGATACTATTTTTGAAGATAACTTTGCAATCAAGGTTGAATTCACAAAATATTTAGAGGATAAAGTTATTGGTTATGTTATGATGAGCATTTCTTGAAAAATTTTCAAAACATAATGCTCTGGTTACAAATATATCACCAGACTTGTCTGTCTGTTTTTGCAAGCTAGAGGCATGAATGGGTTAACCCTTATGCTGCTTTTGGCAAATGTGGCAAATAAAAAAGTATGCTAAAACCTGAAAAGTTACTGAAACCCTGGCATATGGGTACTCATCAGAGGGTACTCAGCATGAGCTATCCAATGAATACCAACATGAATGGGTTTAGAAGTTTAAAAAAAAATCATTGCTGCTTCCTTGTTCTTTGGACGAAAGTAGCCTCACCATTGGATGGGTTAAGATGATTAATGATAGGGATGATCTCTTTTTCCAATAGACGGAGATGTATCATATGGGGACATGCTAGGATTTCCTTCTTTCCTTTGTGAAATGTTTCTTTTATATTCCTTGTAGAATATTAACCAAAAGGGACGATAATGTAGAAATATTCCTTTGCGATATTTGGTGAATGATGCTTTATTTGATGGCGCTGTTATAAATCCATTAACGACGGCACAAGGCCACAGAACAACACTGGCTAATGCGTGCAGCACATGAATCTGTGTTTATTGACCATTGCAGCAATAAACTGATTGTATTTTATTGCTGCTGGACAAAATCTTCCCTCATCACACAGGATTCTGGTCTTTCAGTGAGATGAACTGTAGATGATAAATCAGATGGGAATCTTTGATGGTTTCTCTTCATGTTTAACCTGTTCATAATCATCTGTGAACCAAATGCAAATATATGTAAGGTTATCCCTTCCTATGCTGAGGCTGTTGTTCAAAGCACAAGGATGCAAAGATTTTTGAAATTCATCTATACCCTGTCATGTTGGTAACTTGGTATTCATTGGATAGTTCTTGCTGAGTACTCTCAGATGAGTACCCATTTGCCAGGGTTTCGATCATTTTTCAGATTTTTTGCATCATTTTGTATTGGCCAAATTAGCCACCAGCAGCATAAGGGTTAAATTGAATATGAGGTGTGTATGTAATATGGCCTAATATATGGGGAAAACTTGAGAGTCCTTAGAGGACATTCTGTGTGTGGATGTAGATTGTAGTGCAGATTTACATAGTTTGGTTATGTTTTGAATGTGACTACTACCAATGTCCTTTTTACTCTTAGAATAATAAAAATAATCTATTCAAAAATTGACATTTTCTGCTACTGCACAACCCTCAATAAAATAACTTGTTTCCAAATTTAATGCTTTTGTAAACTCTATAGTGTTAATGGGAAGAGAAGCTTGATGAAATGTTATTTTCACCTGAGGACACATCCAGTGTGCCATCAGTCAACATGGGATGCATGTGATAGTGTGTGCTTAACCCTTCCAATGCTGAGGCTACTTTCGTCCAATGCACAAGAATGCAAATATTTTTGAAAACCATCTTAACTCTGTCATGTTGGTACTCATTAGATAGCTCTCACTGAGTACTTTCATATGAGTACCCATTTGCCAGGGTTTCAGTGATTTTTCAGGATTTTTGCATCATTCTGTATGGCCAACTAAGCCACCAGCAGCATAAGGGTTAATGCATGGCATGCAGGTATGAGTGATGGAAGGAAAACAAATACCGCTACACATCGAGAGAGAAACCTGAGTTTCCTGTGATGTTATTGACACACAGGTCTTCTTATGAGTACAGTAGGGGAATCAAATGTTCATCCTCATGCTACAACATGTATTATCTGTTAGTTTAATATTCTGACGTCAGGGGGGAGAGTAGGGGATCACATGTTAATTCCTATGCCACATTAACATATAGTTCATAATTCTGACATCAGTGGGAGTTAGTAGGGATCACATGTGCTCCCTTTTGCTTCAACATATATTAACTGTTAGTTCAATATTCTAATATTAGGGGTATAGAGTAGGTTGATCACATGTTCATTCTCATGCTACAACTTCTAGGGGGGGGGGGGGGTACAACATGTATTAATTATCAGTTCAACATTCTGTGCTTTGGCAATGTTGGTTGGGGGAGGGGTTCGCATGTTCATCCCCATGCTACAACGTACATTATCTGCTAGTTCTTTATTCTGTATTCTGTATTCTGGTATGGTTGGGGTGGGGGGTTAGAAAAAGGGGGTCACATACTCATTCATGCTCATGCATCAACATATATTGACTGTCATATATAGTGCTATATTCTAACACCTGGTGGCATTCACACGGTACTGTGGGAAAAGTTTAGAATGCATGGATGTACATTAACTTTGTTATGGTAGCCTTTGCCTTTAAATAAGCTGTCTGCATGTGAGGCATCGTGTGTGTAGTTAATATGATTTGGCGTAGTGCGAGTGAGAGGTTATGCTCGGTGCCGCTCTCAGTTATTCATTAGTGTGGGTTGCTGTGGTTGTTTATGTGCCCTGCCCCACTAGTTATTCCTGCCCTCTCATGTGTCAGGCCATAAACTCTAGACAACTACCCCCTGACAGGCTCCCTACTCCACGTTATACATCACAACCAATAAGGCTAGGTATCCTTAGGGGCTAGAAAAAGAAATTGTTTGTTTCCTGTAACAGTCTGAAAAAATAGGGTAGATAGGTTCGTAATTTTTTTTTTTTTTTTCAAATTTCAAAAATGTATGTTTTATGCATGTTTCATGTTGATTGGGAATTGGAAGGACAGAAAAAACTTACGGGTCGGGATTTCTTTGAGTAAAACTTGCTAGGGTAGGCTTACAGGAAACAAATAACTTTTTTAGGCCTAGTATTCCTGGACAGAGTGGTACCATAGCACCATTACCCTAGGGCCTCCTCTGACAAAATGGTACCAAAGTCTCTAGGGTATTCAGGATATTTTACTACGTTTTCAAACTGTAGGCAATAGACCTTACCCTTTGACAAGCCTCTAAATACTCTTCTTAATACATCATAACCAATAAGGCCTTAAGAAAAGTTGTTTGTTTCCTGTAACCTTACCCTTAAAAAAAGTTGTTTGTTTCCTGTAACCTTACAAGTTTTTATTCAAAAAAATCCCTACCCTTAAGTTTTTTCCGCCCTCCCAACTCCCAATCAACGTAAAACATGCATAAAACACATTTTTGACCAAAAAGAATAATGCAATTTTTTTTTTACCAACCTACCTACCCTATTTTTTTCAGGGTGTTGACTGTTACAGGAAACAAACAATATTTTTCTCTTTGCCTATTAGGCTAGGTATCCCAGGTCTTACTGGACAGAGTGGTACTAAAGCACCCTTTCCCCAGGGCCTCCTCTGACAAAATGGTACCAAAGTCTTTAGGGCATTCAAGGTATTTTACTGCCTTATCTAATGGTATACACTGGTTTATACCTAACCACCTCTGACATGCCTCTTAGGCCTAAAAAAGAAATCGTTTGTTTCCTGTAACGGTCTGAAAAAAATAGGGTAGGTAGGTCGGCAAAAACTTTTTTTTGCATTATTTATTTGGTCAAAAATGTGTCTTTTATGCATGTTTTACGATGATTGGGAGTTGGGAGGGCGGAAAAAACTTTAGGGTAGGGATCTTTTGGGATAAAAACTTGTTAGGGTAGGGTTACAGGAAGCAAACAACTTTCTTTTTTAGGCCTTACTCTTCAGAATACATCACAGCCAATAAGGTGAGGTATCCATCGCTCCATCAGAGTAAGTGGTACCATACCACTGTGCCCTAGGGCCTACTGGGAATCTCACTACTCTCTCATGTGTCAAGCTATACTCGAACTATCCACCCCTGACAAGCTCTGTACTCTTCATAATACATCACAACCAATAAGGTGAGGTATCCATCGCTCCATCAGAGTAAGTGGTACCATACCACTGTGCCCTAGGGTCTACTGGGAATTTCACTACCCTCTCATGTGTCAATCTACCCCTGACAAGCTCTGTACTCCTCATAAGGTCAAAAAAAGAAATTGTTTGTTTCCTGTAACGGTCCGAAAAATAATAGGGTAGGTAGGACATTTTTTTTGCATTACTTTTCTTTGGTCAAAAATGTGTGTTTTATGCATGTTTTACGGTGATTAGGAGTTGGGAGGGGGGAAAAAACTTTAGGGTAGGGATTTTTTTGAATAAAAACTTGTTAGGGTAGGGTTACAGGAATCAAACAACTTTCTTTTTTAGGCCTTAATCTTCATAATACATCACAACCAATAAGGTGAGGTATCCATCGCTCCACTGGCATCAGAGTAAGTGGTACCATACCACTGTGCCCTAGGGTTCACTGGGAATTTCACTGCCCTCTCATGTGTCAAGCTAGACTCGAACTATCTACCCCTGACAAGTGCTGTACTCCTCATAATACATCACAACCAATAAGGCTAGGTATCCCTAGTCCTCCCAGACAGAGTGGTACCATAGCAGGCTTGCTGCCCTCTCTTGTGTCAAGCTATACTCGAACTATCCACCCCTGACAAGCTCTGTACTCCTCATAATACATCACAACCAATAAGGCTAGGTATCCCTAGTCCTCCTGGACAGAGTGGTACCATAGCAGGCTTACTGGGAATTTCACTGCCCTCTCTCGTGTCAAGCTATACTCGAACTATCCACCCCTGACAAGCTCTGTACTCCTCATAATACATCACAACCAATAAGGCTAGGTATCCCTAGTCCTCCTGGACAGAGTGGTACCATAGCAGGCTTACTGGGAATTTCACTGCCCTCTCTCGTGTCAAGCTATACTCGAACTATCCACCCCTGACAAGCTCTGTACTCCTCATAATACACCACAACCAATAAGGCTAGGTATCCCTAGTCCTCCTGGACAGAGTGGTACCATAGCAGGCTTACTGGGAATTTCACTGCCCTCTCTCGTGTCAAGCTATACTCGAACTATCAACCCCTGACAAGCTCTGTACTCCTCATAATACACCACAACCAATAAGGCTAGGTATACATAATACTCCCGGACACCCTTTCCTTTCTCTGTCACATACAGCTGGCTAGCCACAACATAGCCTAAGAGGGTATGCAGGGCTCAAAATTAGGTGGTGCTGGGAGCCCAAAGCTCCCATTAATTCTCCTCCGGCTCCCTCAAATTTCTGCAGGGAGCCGAATGATGTACTTGTTTTCACAACACCTTAAGGAATTTTTTGAAGATGCAATTGGGCTCCCTGAAAAAACACACTTAATTTTAAGCCCTGGTATGGCAGAAAAAGTGATAATAATCGGAATCCCAACTTGGTATGGCATTTCCCAAGTCCCTTAGGTTAAGCTAGTTTGAGTTTTGTTGCCTGGTCTGGGAGAGTTTTATTGCACGAGCCAGCCAGACGTTATCATCAGGTCTGTTAGAGTTAGTGATCCTATATATCAGCTGCCAGAGGTCTGCTCTTATAGACTTGTTAACACCAAGGCCTGCTAACTATAATCTCCTATCTCTATATAAAGCTGAGAGTAAGAACCAGAAAGAGGGAACCAAGTATAGCAATATTTTGTAGGCCTGTTAGTTTTAGTGCTCCTATACATCAGCTGCCACAGGTCTGCTCTTATAGACGTGTTAACACCAAGGCTTGCTAACTAGTCTCCTATCTCTATATAACGCTAAGAGTAAGAACCAGAAAGAGGGAGCCAAGTATAGCAATATTTTGTAGGTCTGTTTGAGTTAGTGCTCCTATACATCAGCTGCCAGAGGTCTGCTCTTATAGACGTGTTAACACCAAGGCTTGCTAACTAGTCTCCTATCTCTATATAAAGCTGGGAGAAAGAACCAGAAAGAGGAAGTCAATTATATAGCAATATTTTCCTCAGGCTTGTTAGAGTTAGTGCTCCTATACATCAGCTGCCAGAGGTCTGCTCTTATAGACGTGATAACACTAACGCTTGCTAACTAGTCTCCTATCTCTATATAAAGCTGAGAGTTAGAACCAGAAAGAGGAAGCCAAGTATAGCAATATTTTGTAGGCCTGTTAGTTTTAGTGCTCCTATACATCAGCTGCCAGAGGTCTGCCCTTTTAGACTTGTTAACACCAAGGCTTGCTAACTAATCTCCTATCTCTATATAAAGCTGAGAGTAAGAACCAGAAAGAGGGAGCCAAGTATAGCAATATTTTGTAGGCCTGCTAACTAGTCTCCTATCTCTATATAAAGCTGAGAGTTAGAACCAGAAAGAGGAAGCCAAGTATAGCAATATTTTGTAGGTCTGTTAGAGTTAGTGCTCCTATACATCAGCTGCCACAGGTCTGCTCTTATAGACGTGTTAACACTAACGCTTGCTAACTAGTCTCCTATCTCTATATAAAGCTGGGAGAAAGAACCAGAAAGGGGAAGCCAAGTATAGCAATATTTTGTAGGTCTGTAAGAGTTAGTGCTCCTATACATCAGCTGCCAGAGGTCTGCTCTTATAGAAGTGTTAACACTTACGCTTGCTAACTAGTCTCCTATCTCTATATAAAGCTGAGAGTTAGAACCAGAAAGAGGAAGCCAAGTATAGCAATATTTTGTAGGTCTGTTAGAGTTAATGCTCCTATACATCAGCTGCCAGAGGTCTGCTCTTATAGACTTGTTAACACCAAGGCTTGCTAACTAGTCTCCTATCTCTATATAAAGCTGTGAGAAAGAACCAGAAAGAGGATGCCAAGTATAGCAATATTTTGTAGGTCTGTTAGTTTTAGTGCTCCTATACATCAGCTGCCAGAGGTCTGCTCTTATAGACGTGTTAACACCAAGGTCTGCTAACTAGTCTCCTATCTCTATATAAAGCTGAGAGAAAGAACCAGAAAGAGGATGCCAAGTATAGCGATATTTTGAAGGCCTGTTAGTTTTAGTGCTCCTATACATCAGCTGCCACAGGTCTGCTCTTATAGACGTGTTAACACTAACGCTTGCTAACTAGTCTCCTATCTGCTATCTATATATAAAGCTGAGAGTTAGAACCAGAAAGAGGAAGCCATTTTTATAGGATTATTTTCTTCAGGTCTGTGTGAGTGCTCCTATACATCAGCTGCCACAGGTCTGCTCTTATAGACGTGTTAACACCAAGGCTTGCTAACTAGTCTCCTATCTCTATATAACGCTGAGAGTTAGATCCAGAAAGAGGAAGCCAAGTATAGCAATATTTTCTTCAGGTCTGTTAGAGTTAGTGCTCCTATACATCAGCTGTCAGAGGTCTGCTCTTATAGACATGTTTACACCAAGGCTTGCAAACTAGTCTCCTATCTCTATATAAAGCTGAGAGTTAGAACCAGAAAGGGGAAGCCATTTATATAGCAATATTTTCTAAATAAAGCCGTGTGTATGAACCAGAGAGGGGAAGCCAAGTATAGCAATATTTTCTTCAGTTCTGTAAGTTTTAGTGCTCCCATATATTAGCTGATAGAGGTCTGCTCTTATAGACTTGTTAACACCAAACTAACTAGTCTCCTATCTCTGTATAAAGCTGTGAGTAAGAGCCAGAAAGAAGAAGCCAAATATACCATTATTTTCTTCAGGCGTGTTAAAGTTACTGCTCCTATACATCATCTGGTTGACATTTGCTCTTGTAGACTTGTTAACCCTTTAGGTACAGGAATTGCATATTTGAGTTCCATTTTATACCCCTGTATCCGCAGGAGCCCAAACATTGTGTATGAATACAAGTCCACCCATGTATCTCAGTTAATTTTCTCTCCTGATAGCCAATAATAATTTCTTAACCCATTAATGCTTAGAAGGTCCTTTAGAAATTCTCATTTGGATCTATTATATCTATCTATTATTTTCAATAACTTGGAAATTCAGAATTACTTCATTCTAAGGAGAGTTGTCGGTAGTGTTCTATTATAGTGTTCATAGTAGCATTTCTCCTTCCTACTTTTTTTTTACCAAAATTTTCAGGCTGAAAAACATAGTAACAATATCATGTATTAGACGATGGCCATAGCTAGCAAGCAATGAATAAACCAAAAATTCTTTGATTTGCTGAGAGCATTGGAAGGGTTTAACCCTTCCAAAGCTGAGACTACTTTCGTCCAGAGCACAAGAACGCAAAGTTTTAGGAAAACCATCTAAACCCTGTCATATTGGTATTCATTGGATAGCTTTCGCTGAATACTCTCAGATGAGTACCCATTTGCCATGGTTTCAGTCATATTTAAGGATTTTTGCGTTATCTTGTATTGGCCAAATTAGCCACCAGAAGCATAAGGGTTTAAGACCAGACAAAGCACCCAACATGACCCATTTTTATGCCCATCTTTTATCCCCCACATTTGATCTGCTGAGAGCTGTCTGTGTGTCTGTCTGTCTGTGTGTCTGTCTGTTGGGGCGTTCCTGCAGAAAGATGCAGCAGGTCTGTTGATGTTAGCTGGCAGCAGAGCTGACTGGCCCTCCTGATTGATTGTGTTGACATTACACCTTGTGACTAGTGTTACACACTGAGGAGGGAGCTGGTATTTTCAGGGGATTCCACCTGTCAGGCTCCTCCTGGCTGGTGGCCTTGGAGAAATGTCTCACTTATTAACGCACACCTACCCTCCCAGCCAGGGGTTTTCCTGGAAAAATGTCTCACTTATTAATGCACACCTACCCTCCCATCTAGGGGTTTTCCAGGCCTACCCTCACATCCAGGGAAAATCCTGGAGAAATGTCTCACTTCTTAACACACACCTACCCTCCCAGCCAGGGTTTTCCTGGCCTACCCTCGCATCCAGGGAAAATCCTGGAGAAATGTCTCACTTATTAACGCACACCTACCATCACATCCAGGGAAAATCCTGGAGAAATGTCTCACTTCTTAACACACTCCTGTTCTGGAGAAATGTCTCACTTATTAACACACAGAACTACCCTCCCATGCAGGAGTTTTCCTGGAAAAATGTCTAACTTATTAACATACACCTACCCTCCCATCCAGGGGTTTTCCTGGAGAAATGTCTCACTTATTAACGCACACAACTACCCTCCCATCCAGGGGTTTTCCTGGAGGAATGTCTCTTATAAACGCACACCTACCCTCCCATCTAGGGGTTTTCCTGGAGAAATGTCTCACTTATTAACACACACCTACCCTCCCATCCATTGGTTTTCCTGAAAAAATGTCTCACTTATTAACGCACACAACTACCCTCCCATCCAGGGGGTTTCCTGAAAAAATGTCTCACTTATTAATACACACCTACCCTCCCATCTAGAGGTTTTCCTGGAGAAATGTCTCACTTATTAATACACACCTACCCTCCCATCCAGGGGTTTTCCTGGAGAAATGTCTCACTTATCAACACACAAAGATGGAGTAGAGCAAGTAAAAGTTGAATCTCACTTGCCGTACTGGGCTGCAAGAGTTAATGTCGTGCCCTGTTATATCATACAGGAGATTCCTTCGTAAATGCCGTGTTTTCACATTAACACCGCCCCTCCCATCAAGTAGGAAACTTTGAGAACTGTCTTTCAGATTCTGCTGAGACTAACTTCCACCGGGGGTGATAGTACTTGGAGTATTTTGTCTTATTTCTTTATCATCTACTTTCCTATCTTTTATGCTACTCACTCAATCTACCTTCCTAGCACAGGAAACCTTGATAAAATGTCTAATCCCACTGACATAGATCTATGCCCTTCTATACGGTAAAAATCTTGATAAATATCTCACTTTTTTGGATGACCTTGCTAAAGCACTCCAAAGAATGTTATCCACACGCTTTCATTCACTGGGTTTTATCATGGAAAAAGTTTTTTTTCTTGATTTTCAATTCAGATGCAATCATGTAACTCTACACCTCAAACACAAGAATGAATGTCCATTAGCCTATTTAATAGTTTGTATTATTACTGATTTTATTTTCTGCATCAGATGATATTTACTGATATATAAAACGTCTAGGTCTTTTAGGAAATAACTTCCATAAGATAAGGCCTAAAAAAAGAAATTGTTTGTTTCCTGTAACGGTCAAAAAAAATAGGGTAGGTAGGTCGGTAAAAAAAATTTTTTTTGCATTATTTTTTTGGTCAAAAATGTGAGTTTTATGCATGTTTTTTGTTGATTGGGAGTTGGGAGGGTGAAAGAAACTTTAGGGTAGGGATTTTTTTGAATAAAAAACGTGCTTGCGTAGGGTTACAGGAAACAAACAACTTTTTTTTTTAGGCCAAAGGGTATCCTGTTAATATATTACTTTTCTGGTTTGATATCTATGTTATAATCATAGGTTCATATAAGGTTGGCTGGAATGGTGCCAGGTGATTCTTGAATGACAACAAGTAATCGTTTGAGTCTAGCCTGAATATCATATTTCATCTTGATGGAAGTGCATTTATGTGGAATTCCTGTCAAAAGAAATTTCATCCATAATTTCATGGACCATATCAAAGGCTAATTAATCTATTTTTAGAAATCAAAAATTAAGTGCAGTGAATATTTTTGGCCTTCCCTTATCATGGGAATATAGTCTCATATTGTCATTAGGATCCATATTTAAGGTATAAATCTTATATCTTAAGATGGAAAATGATTTTATGTATTTTCTTAAATTCTTGATGAAGACAACTACATTTTTTGTTATTTTGTATGAGAATATGGGGTGGGTTGCTTCTTACATTTAGAGTAAAGCATTATAAGTAGAGATTTGAATTTTCTTAGCATCATGATTATATTTCAGCACAAGTCTATCAAAAATTTCAATCTTTCAGAAAAAGACATTTGGCATTTGTCGTTTCCTTTCATATGGATAAAAAGGTGTGCTAAATTGGTAATTCAATATTGTTTTGTTCTTGTTGCAGGTAAGCCATACCATTCCTTAGTACAAAACAGACCATAAAAGTCATGGTAAGTCAACAAAACCTTCTCTTGTATCTGATTAAAGAATCTCTTTACCTGTCTGCATGTAACATGTGTGTTTTTAGATGATTGAAATTGACAATTGCACAAAGGAATTAAGGACATCAGAACACTGGCATTTCTTCTTCTCTTCATAGATAAAAGCAATGGGGCTTTGATGTGGTAACCTGATATTTTGTAATGGAATACAAGAAAGGAAGGAAAGCAGAAAAAGAGTTGCACTACAATTGTCAGCTTGCATAATGTTCTTCCAAGGGCTTGAAATTAAGATTTTATCCAGGGATTGCAATTGCATCTTCTAAAGCTACCTAGAGATGTTGTGTATAGAAACCAGTACATATTTGGGCTCCCTGCAGAAATTTGAGGGTGCCGCAGGAGAATTCAAGGAAGCCCTCAGCTCCTGGGCACCCCCTAATTTCGAGCCCTACTTCCTATGATTATTTACATACCTTGTCCTACTTAACTAATGGAGAAGACAGGTATCGTAAATACTCAGATCTACTCAGATATCTCACATCGTTTTAATTCCGAGTAAATTGGTTGAGAGGTATGAAATGAACATCGGCCATGTGGTCTGTGTTGAGGTCAAAGGTCATTCCAGACTAATCAGAGTCATACTTAGACCACCATGTTTGTTTTATACAAATACAAAGGGTTGGAAATAAACATGTGACTCAAAGAATTAGTGAATAAGACTGCTATTAATCCTATTACAATCAACAGGTTTTCTCCAAATAAATCTCATTACACTTAACATATATTTTTTTTAATTTCACATTTTCAATCATGTGTCGAAACTTTTCTGGTTTTGTGTTCAGTCACCAGGTTGCTTTGGGTAGCTATCTTAGGCCATGTCCTATTATTCATGTCTTGACAGGCATGAAATCTATCGAACACTTAATCCTTATCAGCCCCATTCATGAAAAAATCACCCTTGCAATCACTCTGAGCAGTCAACTTAAGGTCCTTTTTTATTTCCCAATCTCCTTCTCCAATCCCATTAAAGTTTGACAGTTCCCAGCCCATTGAAACATATGTGAACAGATATAATATGCTATAGCAAGTACTTGCCCAGAGTGGATTAGACTTACTGGTAACACCTCACTCGTATTCTTAAAGCCAGCCTTCTTCAAGGCTACACGCTAATGCACTCATATGCTCGAGTGCTCTCAGTGAAAGGCTATGAACGGCTTTTACCTGTCAGGGAAGCGCCATTTTAAGCTCTGATCAGAGAGATAGGCTGTCAGGTTTTAACCCTTCTAATACTGAGGCTACGTTCGTCCAAAGAATAAGGACGCAAAGATTTTTGAAAACCATCTAAACCCTGTCATGTTGGTACTCATTAGATAGCTCTCACTGAGCTCTCTCCGATGAGTACCCATTTGGCAGGGGTTCAGTCATTTTTCAGTTTTTTTGCATCATTTTGTGCGGGCAAAATAAGCCACCAGCAGCATAAAGGTTAAGCAAATTGTGGGTGTTCTAAATGGTTGTAAGTGCTCTCAGGAGTCATGAGGGTGCTAAGCATGAAATTTATGAATAATTGATTAGTTTTACTGTTAAGAGGAAGAGCGAAATATCATATAATATTATATGTTGATGTTAGAAAGTGATATTGCAAATAAGATGTAGATTGCATTTGGCATGGTCTTAGCCAGGATTTTGAAACAGTATGCCCAAAATAAACTTTGTAAAATTTCTGGGGGTCCAAATTTTTAAGGGGGACCACAATTTACTCAGATTTCAACTATAAACTTATCAAAATAAGACATAAAATCCCTATTTGATGTCATTGGAATTATTGGAGATGACAAAATTTAATTGTATGCTTGAGATTGACATTTTAAGAAATTCCTCAGATAATTTGGGTGTCCTATTACCTAAGGGTTGCTTTTTAAGGGTTTGGGTGTCCAAAAGACGCCCAGACGACCTGCTGGCTAAGACTATTGCATTGGCCATAGAAAGAGGATCAACCAGCTGTTGATAAATGCAATAAGGCAGATCATGGATTTTACAAAAATAATTTAACAAACCTTGTTTAGGCTGAAAATGCTTATCCTTGTTGTAGGATTGATACCTCAAACTGACAGTGAACTACCTTGATTTTTTTTTGGCACTGGTGATTTCTCAATTCTGAAAAATGGGCAAAAACAATTAATGTTGGGAACTATATGAATCGAAATTTCAAGTGATCCATTAATCATTTTTGCACAGGGTCTTAGCCAGGATTTAGAAACTTTAGGGTAGTGATTTTTCTGAGTAAAAACTTGTTAGGGTAGGGTTAAAGGAAACAAACATCTTTTCTTAGGCTTAACGTAACATATGAGCCAGACCACCTGTATGCTAAAGATCATAAGCCAAATTCCTGTAACTCAGTTCTGCTCATTCTGAAATGCTTAAAACACCAGTTAAAGGCTAGAGAGCGCTTGGTTTGAAGAAACAGTCACTTTCCTCATGGAATCCTGTCAATCATAGGAATTGCCTCTACAAAAACAGCTAAGATAACCAACTGCAGCACATACTTTCTCTCACCTCTGACTTAGAAAGCGCTCAGTTGATTACAGGCTTATTAGAACATGATTCTATGTACATGCATTTGTGGAAGTGGCCATGGTTTATCACAAGGGTGGAAAATGTTAAAAAGGGTGCTTTTTAGAAATATAGCTTTTAAGGGGTTTATTCATTGCCTAAAGTATAGTCTGTAGTGTCCAAAAAGTAGTCTGATTTGTTAATGAAATAAATCTTTGATTATTGATTAATTATATTGAGGCCAAAAAAACGTACAAATGTGTGCTTGAAATCAATATTTTGATTGATTAATTTGGAAGTCCTGAGGGGTGATCTTTGAAGATTTGGGTGTCCAAATGATGCCCAGACACCCTGCTGGCTATAACTATGTCTTGAAGACACTTCACATATATAATTCTAGGCAGGAACGATATAAGCTATTGCAAATTCAGTAAAGCTCATTGCTGAGTGGAAACCCTTCCCTTCAGATTTATCGGCTTAGTAAATTTGGTAAATGCCTTTTGACAGCATGGCCATTTAGGGAGGAAATTCACCCATTCATGCCTGTGGCAGCCAAAAACGCCTGACTATTTTGTTGAAATCCCTCTAACAACAGCATTGTCTAGAAAATATTTGAAGGAGAGTTGTTTATTGAAACTCCATCTACAACTCCTCTTCAAATAGTTTGCGAATGGATGCTTCATTCAGAAGTAATTTTCAAAAGTGTGACAGGTCCAGACAACACTCATCAAGTAGATCTCCAGGCAAGCATTATAAGGTTAACCCTACCAATGCTGAGGCTATATACTTTCCTCCTAAGGATAAGGATGCAAAATTTTGGAAAACCATCTTAACCCTGTC
>OZ012687.1:33039081-33161941 GCA_963942565.1 Maea johnstoni
TAAATTACTGTGTTAACTGCCACCTTGGGAGGCACTCTAATAGCCATGTTACTTACCCCATGATCTATACTCGTGCTTTTTCTCCTTTCCAGGTAAGAGAGCTCCTTCTACTGCTCTTCAGTGCGGGGAGGCTAGAAGACCACTATGGTGAGGAAGGTAGGAGTCAAGTCCTTCTTTAACCCTTATGCTGCTGGTGACTAATTTGGTCAGTACAAAATGAGGCAAACAATCTCAAAAATGACTGAAACCCTGGCAAATGGGTACTCATCTGAGAGTACTCGGTGAGAGCTATCCAATGAATACCAATATGACAGGGTTTAGATGATTTTCATAATTTTTTGCTCTTTTGTGCATTAGACGAAAGTAACCTCGGTATCAGCAGGGTTAACCCTTTCCTGGCTGTAGAGCCCCAAACAAGCCTAACTAATTCAATGCTACAATGTATATTCCTCTTACAAAATATCTCTTAGAAAATACTGAAAGACAAATGGTAATCAGAACCCAGCATACAACTCTCTATGAAGTATAGAGCTAGATTTCAGTTCTAGATTTGTGTGATACAATAAACAATGAAGGATTTTTGTGCTTAAGTGTTGTGGCTCAGTAGGTACGTCACAGCAAACTATCAATTTGTGTAAATAATATATCATTCCCCTTATTATTTAAATTCTGCATAAATAATAGTATTTTACTTCAAATTTTAGAAATTCTAGAAATATCCAATTTCTTCAATGATGTTATGTCAATTATACTAATTGATTTCAGGTTTCTTTTAGTATCTGTAAACTTTTTTTGTCTCAATAAATACCTTTGATATTGCCAGGTAAAACATCTTTCTTCAAGTAAAATGCTCTCTTCTCAAAAGACTCACTTTAATGTAATCTCTTCTTCCCATATTCATTCTATATATTATAAGAATTCAGAGCATAGGCATGCTCTTTTTCAAACGATACTTTAATATATCCCTTCCTCCCTCATTCATTATTAGAATTCAAAGCATAGACATTTCTTTCGTGGAATTCAGTGTACCTAACCCCGCTCTTATTGTATAAACAGATAGTGGGATTAGAGTGTGTCTATCCATGTATAGAGTCTCTGCTGAACACATGGCTGTTCTAACCTTCAAGGTATAGGATGTCACAACACATGTGGCGGGGTATCTGTGTGTGTTATTCCTGGTGCTGGATGGGGTTCGGGTACGGGTATTTATCAGGAAACTGGGCACCAGGGTTATCAGGGGTGCTGCGATTCTGGAGAAACTCAGCACAGCATGAGAGAAGAGGTATCGCACACCAGGTCGTACACAGCACAGCCATGAGCTGATCAGTGAGTAGGACTCTGAAACGTGACTGGTGTTGTATTTACCACTTGATGAATTAATTGACCTCAAGTGGTGATCACATTCATTTTCAATACAAACATGTCACATTTAAAGGACTTAATCTGGATCTGCGTTTGGGCTATATCAAAATGCTCAGGATTCAAAGATTATTTTTCATCATCATAACCTTTAAAGCTTAAGACTCATTTTTGCTCCTTAGTCAGAGTTTTGCCTCCCGTAGAAAATTAATTTAAGGCGGCTTTTCCTATTTGAATTTGACAGTTGCATGTTATTTATCTCAGACACCTTGCAGCAAAATAAAGTGGTTCACATATCTGCTTATTACTTATATTAGTTTATTACTTAGCTTCTCACGAAAGCATTAAATTAGAATCCTTTAAATTGTTGAAGCTTGGATACTATCGGTCAGTATTTATTTTGTCAAATCATTTTCAGTCGTAGGGTCAGCCCTGATAGCTGAGTGGTCTACACTGTTGCCACTGACTACTTGCATTCTTTCACCACTGCTTGGTTTGGCATCTGGCCAAGGCATGTGAGAAATTTGCCAGTGACTTAGGGATTAGGCAGTGGTATTTTCTAGGCTGTATTTCCACTATTCACAACTGGCTAGTCACAATTTAGCTTTAATCCATGCATGACAAGTTTTATTTGGGTATTTGATTCTGCTAAAAAAATAACTGGAATATAACAGAAATTTACAAGGTGTTTGAGGGATAACCAAAGATTAAAATTTTATCCAAATTTTTCATCAAATGCTTTTCTCAAAAATTTTCCGTCAGAAAGATATCCAGAAATGTGTTGGCAGATTTGGCTAGCACAGGCATGAATGGGTTAATATTGCAAACAAAAAAGTAACATTAAAAGGAATTCCAAATTCCTGTCAACTCGCGGGGCAATCTTGAGGAGATTGCTGTGATAAGGCGCTTGTAGACGTGTATTGGAAACAATCCATTCCCTCATTCTCCCAGGAACATAACATGTGTTTTCATCTAGGCCCGCTGCTTTATTTATTATAGCCCACACAAAGGGCAATTATGATACCACAAAGGTTGATGTGCTTATCAGGCGCAGGACGTTTCCATAGCGCTGCCTCCTTACCTCATCTCCCAGTTGCTAGGGAAAGGAAAATTGGATTATTGCAGGTCAAGGTTGTCATAGAGATTTCTGCGAGGTTGCTAGGAAACACGCATTCCATCACCATAACTGCATTAAGGTCCAGGAGGGCCAGCGACTTTTTCATCTGACTCGTGGCTTTTATAAATACACTTATTGAATTTGCCAGGAAGGGCAGGCACCTTAACAGGTAATAACCTGTTTTGTTTGCCCTGTGAGATAGGTATGGTAATAGGCAATAATGACCTGTGATTCAGTTTACAATGTTTTGTTGCCCTGTGAGATAGGTATGGTAATAGGCAATAATGACCTGTGATTCAGTTTACAATATGTTTTGTTGCCCTGTGAGACAGTTATGATAATAGGCATTAATGACCTTTCACTCAGTTGAGATGTGGGATTTTTACTGCCCGTATTCAATAACAGGCTAGTGTGAGACAGTATTACTAGTATTAGCCTTAGGTAACAGGGAATGGTGTTATTATCAGGAACATATGCTTCTCAGAATGATGATTAAAAATCTACATATACCCATATGACACTGCAAGTGTCACTGTGGCTCCTTTTGCTACCAAATGCAGTTGGGAACACCACTAAGTCCTAGGATAAACCTAGGAAAATCTGAGTATGTCAGGTAAGAGTAGTGACTATGAGTATGGATGTACCTAGGTATAGGAATCTGTGTGTTTAGAAAAGTGTGAAATTGTGTACCTGGCATTCACATTATAGCTTACTAAATTGCTAACTAGACATCTCTGCATGAAAGAAGTTTATTAGCAAAATTTAACTAAATTAGATCCCTTTGAGGCTGGCAGTATCGATGAAAATATTGTTAATGTACAGTATCCTTTAAGGAAATATTGAGATGATATCGTGAAAATTTACAATTTGCCAATACCTATTACCAAGCGTTTTCTTCAGTAATCCCAGGAGTTCTCTGATTCTCTGAGCTAATTCCAGGCCACCCTCTCCTGTTGAATTCCAAGCAGCCTGTTCTATAGCTGTGTTAGCCTTTGCAATGCTAAGGCTACTTTCATCCAAAGTACAAGTATGCAAAGATTTTCGATAACCATCTGAACCAGTTGCCATGTTGATATTCTCTCTCTCTCTCTCTCTCTCTCTCTCTCTCTCTCTCTCTCTCTCCTCTCTCTCTCTCTCTCTCTCTCTCTCTCTCTCTCTCTCTCTCTCTCTCTCTCTCTCTCTCTCTCTCTCTCTCTCCTTCTCTCTCTCTCTCTCTCTCTCTCTCTCTCTCTCTCTCTCTCTCTCTCTCTCTCTGTGTCTCTCTCCTCTCTGTCTCCTCTCTCTCTCTCTCTCTCTCTCCTCTCTCTCTCTCTCTCCTCTCTCTCTCTCTCTCTCTCTCTCTCTCTCTCTCTCTCTCTCTCTCTCTCTCTCTCTCTCTCTCTCTCTCTCTCTCTCTGAATACTCATGTGCCAGGGTTTCAGCCATTTTCAGTTGTTGTTTTTTTCATTATTTTGTAACAACAAAATTAGGCAGCAACTGCATAAGGGTTAATTGCTGCCTGTGTGATGCCCCTGAACCCTACCATAATTCCTAACCAACAAATGACACATCAGCAAACTTAGATGAAACATCCATTTCACTCACGCAATGAGCGTGGCCCCGACTGTCATCCTGACGGCAACCTTTTACTGCCGGAGATTAATAGATTTTTCTGTAGCCATTTTCCGTTCAGCGGCAGCCGTTACCTATTCACTGGTGTGTGGGGCTTCGGTATTAATACACGCTGGGTGTAGAGAGGGAGATCTATGGCTGAGGAGACCTGACAAGTACGCTAATTCCCTTTTAACCCTTTTGCTGCAGGTGGCTAATCTGGCCAATACAAAGTGAAGCAAAAAAATGGAATATTATTGTATCCCTGGCACATGGGTACTCATCTGAGAATACTCATATCTAATGAATACCAACATGACAGGATTTAAGTGTTTTTCAAAAAAACTTTGCGTCCTTGTGCTTTGGACAAAAGTAGCCATAGCATTGGAAGGGTTAAGGTTGGAGGTGAGATATTGTAACGGAGATAAGAATGAAGGGAGATAGAGAGAATAGGTGTATGGTTGAGCTAAGAGAGAGAGAGAGAGAGAGAGAGAGAGAAACGAGTAAGAATCAGGAAATTGAGCATTTCAGTCTTCTTGTGAAAATGAATGATCTCTGAAAGATTGAAGGGCAACTAATCTTTAGTACAGTAATACTAGCTCATACTTGTTTTGCCCAGTTTTGTTCGCTATATCAAGCCTGCTTTCTTGTCTATTCAAATGAAATATATAGGCTGGATATATTTTTCTTGTGTAAAATGAAAGCTGCGCGTACCATTACGGGGTACCATGATTGGTGTCAGTGGGCGTATCGCAAGTCTTTAACCTATCGCCAGATGACACAGGTTTAGACTCCGACACGCTCATATCAAAACACAGCTTTTTACCAGCCTCTCACGTTTACCTCCAAGACTGACCTCATGGCAAAAATGATACCAATACAACACTCGGTTGCTAACAACAAAGCATGCCTGTAGCCTAGCAACAGCAGAGGGGGGAACATCTGGTGCCAGACCTATTTGTTAAGCCTGATTGCAGAAATGAGTCTTGATGGCTCTAAGAGGGAGACTGCCAGACAAATTGGTTTTGGATGATTTCCCAAGAAAGTGATCTCGTAAAATAGATCCCAGAGTAGAGTTACATAGGATTTGTGATGACTGGTTCAACTTTCCTGATCATAAGAACTATTATCCTTAAAGTAGCTTACATAAATTATAATGCCACTAACACTTTGCCCTACACAAGAGTTAATTCTATAACACAAAAGCCCACACAAGAGTTAATTCTATAACACATAAGCCCACACAAGAGTTAATTCTATATAACACATAAGCCCACACAAGAGTTATTTCTATAAACACATAAGCCCACACAAGAGTTAATTCTATATAACACATAAGCCCACACAAGAGTTAATTCTATAACACATAAGCCCACACAAGAGTTAATGCTATAACACAACAGTTAATTCTGTAATTTTTGAAATATTTTTGTTTTTATTCAGCAAAGCATATAAGCATGATAATACAGTTGATTTGATATATTAAAACAAAAATTTCATGGCTTTAAAATTGTTATATATAAATATATGTAATAGATTTCATATAACTGACTATCCCTGATGTGACCCTTTTTAACTTGCCCTGTAAATATGATGGATATTTTGCAATTGTATTATTTTGAATAAGCATAATCATCAACATTAAGCATTATTTGAAACTAGCCCAAATCATCACTTAACCCTTCCAATGCTAAGGCTACTTCCATCCAAAGCACAAGGAGGCAAAGATTTTTGAAAAACATCTAAACCCTGTCATGTTGGTATTCATAGGATAGATCTCGTCGAGTACTCTCAGATGAGTACCCCATGTGCCAGGGTTTCAGTCTTTTTTCAGGTATTTTTGCATCATTTTGTATTGGCCAAATTAGCCACCAGCAACATTAAGGGTTAAAAACAGGCCTGGTTTTCCTGAACTTCCCTGATTTCGCTCTTTTTACTAGCCTCCGGCTAGCAGCCCACCTTTTGCGTCAGACCTTAATGGATAAAAAAGATGAGTGGGAACAATGCGTGGTATTGAATTTCTAATTACCTGGATATCAATTTGGATGAATATAGTTTTGATCGTTGATCCTCAAATTGATTTGCCTAACTTCATTCACTTGATTAGCCCCAACGAGCTTTTGAAAAATGTAATTTGATGCAATCCAATTAAAGTGGTTCAATGCAATTATTGTTATTATTATTTTTTTATCAACTGTCCTGTTGCTGGTCATTGGCCATTTTTGCAGAGTTCAGAATAATATGAAAGGGGAAATTGAGCTTTACGAAATTTGATTTGTTAGTCCGCATTGTATGCTATTGTTAAGATATGTATGTTTATGAAATGTTTATATATATATATATATATATATATATATATATATATATATATTATATATATATATATATATATATATATATATATATATATGTATATATATATATATATATATATATATATATATATATATATACATATATACATATATATATATATATATATATATATATATATATATATATATATATATATATATATATATATATATATATATATATATATATATATATATATATATATATAAATATATTGCTATTCAGCAAGAGCATTTATTAAGGCCAGAAGCAAATAGTTTTGGGGGGAGATGATTACCAATGAATTGATGGACATTCATGCTTTACAAATGGTTACGTTTACAAGAGGCCAAGGAAATGTGGGGAAACTCCTCCTAAAGTTGGAACATAATCACTGTAACTCAAACAAGCCCTCGACTCTCCCGGTAGCCTGGCCCTGTGTAGTGTTGATACTCTCAGACTCCACCCAGGCAACGGGACACTGTATACCACACTGTGTGCTCAGAAAGACATCGATCAAATATAACAGAAATAGGCTCTCTTCCTAACCTATTTACACCTCCCGGTTTTCCCATCAAACCATTGATGCTCACAGTGGCCAAAAACAGCCTGACTTTGGATAAATCTTTCAAGTGAAAGTCAAGATAATATATGAAGGAAAAATGTTAATGTGAACACTGCCAACAAGTCACTAACTCTCCTATAAATATTTTGTAAAAATATTTTCAATTCCAAATTTATTGTCAAAAGTGTGAAAGAACCAGATGGCGATTTCAAAAGGAACTCTTAATGAATGGGTATCATATGGATGCCTTGATAAATGTATGAATTATTTTGTAAAACAGCTGTTAGTTTGTACAAAGCTTGAAGAAAAGATATATTACTTGTCTTCGAATGAACATTTCGTCTTTAAATTTATTCAAAAATATTTTCTACAAAATATTCAGTATTTGAGTTAAGTTTAGTGATTACTTGGTGTTACTTAGTTTATCCATAGAAAATGCAAACAACACACAAAATTGGTGTAAAGTAAGATGGCTTTTGTAGCCATCACACATTCTTGATCACTTCAGCTTATTCTCTTCTAGGAGATGCTGCCACCCTGTGGACAGATACAAAACTAACAATTTCTGGCTTGACTTATTTCTGGGGCATCATCAGAGTCAATGATGTTCCTTTACAGCTGATTGCAACCAAGAATTTTCGCTATCAGACTGGTTTTCACTTCTATTCCAGGGTCTTTGTACTTGAACTTAGAAATCAAAGAACAACCAATAAGATCTATCAATAGCCCTTACAAAACCTGTGTTCCTTGTATAGGTTACACCAGTAAGGTAACCTAATTTTTTTTTCCAAGCACATGTTGAGGTCCGAGTGGGAAAATTCGGATTTGGACTTCACATGTCAGCCTAGGAAAATAATACCTATGTCATGTAAAAATGGTATTGATAACAACACTTCTCGTGCTCAACTTTATAGAATTGTAAAATCTTCCAATCTGACACTCCTGACTGGACCATTTTGTTCCAGTTGTCTTGTATACACCCCTCAAACTTTCTGATTTTACCACATTGTGACCAATGACCTAAATAATACAAAGCCATCCCAAAATAGCCACATTGGTTATATCTGTTAACAAAACATTGAAAAACTGTCTTAACATCAAACTAACCTTCTACAAACCTTTAAGATGTATTTCTTAAATTTAGAAATCCTTTTTGAAATGAAGACATATCATAAAATTATTGATATAAAATTCCCATAGCAATGCTCAAAAGTGAAATTTTCTCATTTATTACTGAAGACACAGGCATATATTTAGGACTCTTCTTTGGCTTGATTATATAAGCTGACCAATAACCTCAGCAGCTTGGATTTACAACAACCATGGATTATACAACACATCGCTATACTTCGCATCTATTCTGCATGGATATTCATATAGGATTATATTCCTCGATGGGAATATTGTGAAATAAATAACGAACACCCTGTGACCATGAAAAACAAACAAGGAAATGTATCACCACCTGGAGGTGTATTCATTAATGACTTAGTATTGATTAATTTCAAAACTTTGTATTCGCAGGTGTTCAATATATTTGACCTGAGATTAACTAGAAAGTCATCTGTCTTTTTATGAGATATGCATTTCTGTATGGAAAATCCAAATCTGTAAATTCTTATACCTCTCTTATCTACATTGATAACTTCTTATGCCCATAACTACATTTACTCAGAGCATGGTAATCTGTACTATGCCTAACCCCTTACGGACCCCATCTAAACCTGTATTGACTAGTACTCACTTCTCTAACCACAGGATGAACCTATCTATAGTCGAAGTGATCGACCAAGCATAGAACTTGAAACTTTGTGGTCAGGGACTGGACTTTCAATCTATTGGTGAAGTGAATGAACTAAATAGCAGAACAATAGCGAAAATTCTTGCTTGCAATCAGCTGTAATATATATGTTGACAGATTACATTACAAGAAGCATATTACTCTTCTTTGAAGTTCTACATCAAATTAAAGGAAATTTTCATAATGTGACCACCCATTGCAACTTCTGAACTTTGTGTCTGTCGGTCTAACCATACATTTCTCAACTTGTACCTCATAGGCTAAGGTCTGGTGAAATCAAGAACAAGGTATGTCTCTGTGTTTAATTCATGTTGTTTCAAAGTTACAAGGCTGGCCTTGTGAGAAACTATAAACCATGGTGCTTTGAAAGTCCTTTATAAATGGGTTTTAAATGGCTTTTGATGACCTTTCCCACTTTCTTTTAAAACTTTCACATGTAGATCTATAACTGTCCAATGATTTAGAACACTCATTTCTATTCATAGTTAGGGGAATCATTGCCGGGACTTTGTCCCGGCTTATTCATTGGTTGGATCTGTGGGTAAGTCCGCCATATTCTTTTACATCGACTCCAGGAATTGTGGGTAATTTCTCCCTTTTTGATAATAAATAGTTCTCAATCGGACATGAGTTGCACTTTGATAGTAACTAGTTCAGATCTATTCAAAATTATTCTGTTATCATTGCAGAACGTACTCTAAGCGAACCGTGGTTTTAGCTCAGGCGTTTAGCGTGTGGGCTGCAGGAGGCCACAGGTTCGATTCCGTGTGCCCTGCCCTGTGCTCCCTGGGTCAACTGGGTCAAGTTTTCTTTGCTTTGGTTAAGCCTTGTGTTCGACAAGGCGTTGTTCAGGACCATCAACGTTTGATCAACGTGGTGGGAAAACGGAATGTGAACGGTATCAACGTTTACTTGAGATGAGGATCTGAACGGGATACGTTGGATCAACCTGATCAACGTTTATGGTTTTGAATAAGGCCCACGTCGAACCCGAGGCTTAACCAAAGCAAAGAAAACCTGGCCCTGGTTAGCCCGGAGTCCGTTCAAGTGTCCGAGTGGGGTGTTTGTGTTGGGTGCCTGTGGCATGACACGCCGGTGAGGCAGCATCAGAAAAAAACTGCTTCCAGTGGGGTACCGTCGTGATATAACCTACTGTGTGTTAAAGCGACGTAAAACACCACTCACTCACATAACCTGAAGTATAAAACATTTAATATCCAGGAAGGTCATGTATATTTTTGAAGAAACAAATCTAACCCTCAAAATCTCGATAAATATTTCTAGGCCCTCAATAGTAAAACCCAAAGGTTTTCTGGCTCTGAAATTATGCAAAAAATGTCTGGCTCTGAAATATTGCGAAAACCTTTCTAGCTGGAAAACCTTTACATCCCCCACCCCTTAAAATCCAATGAGTGAGTGAGTGAGTCGTGTTTTATGTCACTTTAACTCTTGGTAGATCATATCACGACGGTACCCACTGGTAGCAGTTTTGGAGTGCTCCCTCACTGGAGTGTCATGCCACGGGCACCCAACACAAACACCCCACTCGGACATTTCAACTGACTCCGAGCTAACCAGTTGACCCAGAGAGCACAGGGCAGACACACGGAATCGAACCTGTGGTCTCCTGCACTAAAGCCCACACGTTAAACGCCTGATCTATAATTATATTTGCCAAATAGAAAAATATTTTGCCAGGTTAAATATATTGAGTGTTAAAACCAACTCCTGTATATACCTATTTCAATGAAAAAATAATTGTACTTCATAATTTTAATATTTGAACAAATAAGAATAATTGGGCCCGGCATTATACATTGATGCCATGCATCAACATGTGTTCTTGTGTAGGTGCTGTATTAGGATGTGCTGCCATCTTGAGGCTAAAATAAAGACTAAAATGCTATCTCAGTTTATATATTTTTTTCTCATATTAGTATAGAGACAACAGTTAAGTGTATATATATATATGGTAGGAATAATACCAGAGTACTGACTTCTCCATAGCTAATGTGCTTAAGATTGTAATTTGTGACTTTCTGCCAAAGCAGTGTAGCTTTCTTTGTGAAGTGATTTGCCACCTGATTACAGCATAGAATTCAGCATCAGGATTGGTACCTAGTGAAGCAAACCTCATATGGCATCCATCCAATCCTTAGTACTTCAAACTTTAATACTCTGCCTTTACTTCTACATTAAATGCCTGCCTGTGTATAGATTTGGCATGTCAAGCGCGATAAGTGAAATTCAAAGTCGTATTGGAGGATTTAAAAAAAAATTGACCAATGTGGACATTAAAGGACAATTCCATCATGAATAAAACAGAGACCCCAAATACATGTAGTTTCTTATGGTATTCTCTACTTAAATCCAAGTTCCCACCAGTGCCAACCTTCATACAAGAAGCATATAACTGTTTAAACACCTCCTAACAGACACAAAATGGAGGCACTGGCCAGGGACTTTTTTCATAAGATTTCGCAAATTTGTCTCTTGTTTAGATAACAGTTTCTCGAGTGAATGCTTTTAAAAAGGAATAACACAAAACAAGATTGACAACTGTTCAATTTCTTGGTTTCAGCTTTGTCAGCACTGAGGAATAGGTATTGCCTAGTGGCATAATTGATTGGTTGAGGGGGGTCTTATCTTAATACCATCAAGGATATGGCAAGAATTATGGCTGTCTCAATGCTAGAGTGTGTGATTTATCTCAGATGCCAGGATAACAGTCTCATATTTAGTCAGCATTAGTTGTCTGGACTAGCACATTGATTGTCCCTAGACTAGGTACCTTATAGTCCCTGAAAATATTTTAGTACTGTAAGTTGCCTATAGATGGCACTATATGGTCTTTCTATCTCTGTTGGTTTCAAGTCTACTCACACTGAGCTGGTCAGATAAACGTAAACTTGACCACCTTGACCACTTTAAGATAGAGTATATGTTTATATTTATATACAGTCAAACCTGAACGAGAGACCCCCAGACAACAAAGACCACAGACCGCCCTTTTCCTTCCAAGGACCACATTTCCCCTTTGAACAAAGACCACTCCTGGAAATAGACATTCTCCGAAAGTCTCTTTGTTGTCAGAAATTTCTCAACCTGATTTTCAATAAATCATAAACATTGTTTTTTCTGTGATGGAATTAAAGAGATACATACCCACACATATGCAGGGGTGGGATATAATTGTAATTAAGTCATTAATGTTGACAGATTTGATTGTGTTCTGAAGATGAAAAATCTAAACTCTAATGGCAATATCCAGTGGATAGCTATGAAACGTTTTAAGTTATTCCCCCAGTGGTTTGTAACCAAATGTTGATATGTGTTGTCTACACCCTTCATGTAAATGCTCTGTAAATTCGGTACAGAAACACCAACTTATAAAGGTGCCTTCTCCTTACAATGCATCAGTTAGTTTCTTTATGATGAAATAGTTCCCAAATGCTGTTCATTATTAACAGTTTGCCTGTCATGTATCTTAAAGGAGAGGCTACACTTTATTCACTTTACATGCTCTGAAGTACTGGATATTTTCAATGTTGTTATGTAAGTATTGAGACTAACTCTTAGTGGGTGTATGCTTACCCAATGGAAAAGCAACTGTATTATTTATCTGTAGCCCTGATATGGTATGTGGCTTTGTTTGATAGACATACATGCTACTATTATCATTCACAATGAATATTCTATCCTACCTTGATTGTTTATTTATAGGAGTTTACATCAGCATTCAATGGCATGTACCTGATTACATCATTTCTGCTTGCTGCTGTGAAATGCTTAATACACCTCTGCATCTATGTTCTTACCTGTAATCAAGCAAAGAGTGGCCAGGTGGGCTTAGGCAGTAACCCTTATGCTACTGGCTAAACTAGCTATAACAAAATAATGCAAAAATTCTGAAAACTCACTGAAACCCTGGCATATGGGCACTCATCTAAGAGTGCTTCATGAGGGCTATCCATTGAGTACCAACATGAAATGGTTTAGATGGTTGCAAACTATTTGGGTTCTTGTGCATTGGATGAAAGAAGCCTCAGCATTGGAAGGGTCAGTATGACCAGGTGAGCCTTGAGTAGTGTGTTAATCAGGCTACCTGTCACAGACTCTAGGAACCACTAGGCCTGGCCTGAGTAAGTAATCCTTACCTGTTAGTATGACCAGGTGAGCCTTGAGTAGTGTGTTACAGACTCTAGGAACCACTAGGCCTGGCCTGAGTAATCCTTACATGTTACTTAGTATGACCAGGTGAGCCTTGAGTAGTGTGTCACAGACTCTAGGAACCACTAGGCCTGGCCTGAGTAATCCTTACCTGTTAGTATGACCAGGTGAGCCTTGAGTAGTGTGTCACAGACTCTGGGAACCACTAGGCCTGGCCTGAGTAATCCCTACCTGTTAGTATGACCAGGTGAGCCTTGAGTAGTGTGTCACATACTCTAGGAACCACTAGGCCTGGCCTGAGTAATCCTTACATGTTACTTAGTATGACCAGGTGAGCCTTGAGTAGTGTGTCACATACTCTAGGAACCACTAGGCCTGGCCTGAGTAATCCCTACCTGTTAGTATGACCAGGTGAGCCTTGAGTAGTGTGTTACAGACTCTAGGAACCACTAGGCTTGGCCTGAGTAATCCCTACCTGTTAGTATGACCAGGTGAGCCTTGAGTAGTGTGTCACAGACTCTAGGAACCACTAGGCCTGGCCTGAGTAATCCCTACCTGTTAGTATGACCAGGTGAGCCTTGAGTAGTGTGTTACAGACTCTAGGAACCACTAGGCCTGGCCTGAGTAATCCTTACCTGTTAGTATGACCAGGTGAGCCTTGAGTAGTGTGTCACAGACTCTAGGAATCACTAGGCCTGGCCTGAGTAATCCTTACCTGTTAGTATGACCAGGTGAGCCTTGAGTAGTGTGTCACAGACTCTACGAACCACTAGGCCTGGCCTGAGTAATCCTTACCTGTTAGTTTGACCAGGTGAGCCTTGAGTAGTGTGTCACATACTCTAGGAACCACTAGGCTTGGCCTGAGTAATCCTTACCTGTTAGTATGACCAGGTGAGCCTTGAGTAGTGTGTCACAGACTCTAGGAACCACTAGGCCTGGCCTGAGTAATCCTTACCTGTTAGTATGACCAGGTGAGCCTTGAGTAGTGTGTCACAGACTCTAGGAACCACTAGGCCTGGCCTGAGTAATCCTTACCTGTTAGTTTGACCAGGTGAGCCTTGAGTAGTGTGTCACAGACTCTAGGAACCTCTAGGCCTGGCCTGAGTAATCCTTACCTGTTAGTATGACCAGGTGAGCCTTGAGTAGTGTGTCACAGACTCTAGGAACCACTAGGCCTGGCCTGAGTAATCCTTACCTGTTAGTATGACCAGGTGAGCCTTGAGTAGTGTGTCACAGACTCTAGGAACCACTAGGCCTGGCCTGGGTAATCCTTACCTGGTAGTATGACCAGGTGAGCCTTGAGTAGTATGTCACAGACTCTAGGAACCACTAGGCCTGGCCTGAGTAATCCTTACCTGTTAGTATGACCAGGTGAGCCTTGAGTAGTGTGTCTCAGACTCTAGGAACTACTAGGCCTGGCCTGAGTAATCCTTACCTGTTAGTATGACCAGGTGAGCCTTGAGTAGTGTGTCTCAGACTCTAGGAACTACTAGGCCTGGCCTGAGTAATCCTTACCTGTTAGTATGACCAGGTGAGCCTTGAGTAGTGTGTCACAGACTCTAGGAACCACTAGGCTTGGCCTGAGTAATCCTTACCTGTTAATAGTATGACCAGGTGAGCCTTGAGTAGTGTGTCACAGACTCTAGGAACCACTAGGCCTGGCCTGAGTAATCCTTACCTGTTAGTAGTATGACCAGGTGAGCCTTGAGTAGTGTGTTAATCAGGCTACCTGTCACAGACTCTAGGAACCACTAGGCCTGGCCTGAGTAATCCTTACCTGTTAGTATGACCAGGTGAGCCTTGAGTAGTGTGTTAATCAGGCTACCTGTCTGCCTGTGGTAGTAGGGACCAATACTGGGGTGTGGAGATAAAACACCTGAGTTGAGAGGAGGAGGAGGAGGAGGAGCACATGTGATATACGCAGTATTAGAGCTAGAGATGACGTATGACATCACAGTCAGGAGGCTAGATTGATATTGCTATCAGCAGTGCTAGTACTAGTACTTTGCTTTTATTACCTGGATCTATGTATGTACTGTATATACATATATGTAGGCTAACATCGCCAATGGTAGTCAGCCAGTGTGTGTGTGTGGAGTGTCAATTTGATCAGTTGGATTGATTACCGGTACCTGTAACAAACATGGAGAAACCTGGAGGATACCCCACAGAGGGGATAGCTACTCTTACCATCTACCTACGCGGGGAGCCACAGTCATTGAGGAAAAACAAAAGGTAATTTAATGTTGCAAGTATTATTGTCTTTTCCTTGACCTCTTGCAGAGCAATCAGATGGATCTCAACCAGGGAAGGAGGAGTGATAGTATCCCATAGCTCAACATGTTGCTATTGAATTAGATTGTACCTATTTGCAATCACCAGTATAACTTTTCTGCAGGGAAATATAGGTGTCCAATGGAAAATATGAATTAAAGCTCATATAATTGTTGTGTAACTAACTGTTGCTCCCACTCTTTCGGGTTTGGACAGACCATCATACTGGAAAGTAGCTATGAGGCAGGTTGCTGTGGTTTTGTGAAGTAAGGATACATATAAGGGAGTGTATCATCATTTCAGGGAAGACGTAAGATGGGGATATTAATATTTGAGTCTACTTCATAACATTCATCTTTATATGCAAGGTTCAGTTCTATGTTTCTTTATACATTCACATGTGCCCTTTACCTAATGAAGCTTAGAAAACTTTGGTTTTTCCTAGGTTTATCCTTGGAATTCGTAGATATTCCCAGCTTTATCTTTGTTAGGAACTACTACACCTCTTACTCGCACCATTTACCCTCTCCCTTCTATAATCTCCCTGACCCTTCTGACCCTGTTGGCCACCCCCCCCCCCCCCCCCCCCCCCCCCCCTTCATCCTCCACTTGGTACCACACGGTACCCCAGCCCACACAGATGCATGGAACGGTTACTATTGCAGCCCCATGCTGACTATTTTCTTGGTTAAGGAATTGCAGGTGCTTTAGGTACACATATGCTGCATATCTATGTCGGTTTAATTTATTGCCGTTTATAATCCATACTGCAAATAGCATGTATCATATGGCACATGTAGTGGTGGTACTGTTAAGACTAGCCTAGTTCTCAGGCTGGGTGAGATAGGTTTAATGCCACTACTATATAAGATAGTAAGCAAAAAATTATTGCCGACTTGAAATAAAGATTATGTATCTATCTATAGCAAGGTTGAGTCTCTGTTAAACGATAGATGTTCAGAGGGTGCTTTCAGGGGTGCCCTTCTAGTGGCTCCCAGTTGCGGATAGTACAGAACCAAAGCTGTCAAAGGATATATGTCAGCTCAGTTCTCAGGGTAAACCTCTAGTAGCTCCCCTGTGAGAATTAATACAGAACTAAACCTGTCAGTAAGATCTACTGAGACTAGATCATTGAGACTCATGTCATTTTGTACAGACTTGCAGGGCTGTCCAAGCCCAAAATGCTTGTAGCAAAATTTGAACTACCTGTAGCAAAATACTTCTACCGTCTGCCACCAGGTGGCATTTTAATGGTTCGAATTTTATCCACCAGGGGTCATTTAGTTCACAGTTTACACACTAGGGGAAGTTAAATTAAGACTATGACATAGCACCAATTGAGATGTATGTTGAAACACTGAATCCACACATAGTACAATATAGGTTATACTTATCACAGATTTGTATATTCAAGCTTAAGATTCTTCAATATACTGGCACACACTCTATTTCGCATATATAGCCAGCTTGAATATTTATAATACTGTCTGATAAGACTCGGCAAGCTTTTTGGTATGTGGGCATAATCAGATTATGAATCAGATATGCTTAAGTATAATCTTTTTCAAAAACTATCATCAGCATGATCCTAAGTGTATTAGCATATCAAATATTAATGAAATCTGGTGACCGGTTGCAGAGAAATTAGTGAAACAAGTTTTTTGGTAAATGGGCATCATCAGATTATGAATCAGATATGCTCAAGCATAATCTTTTTCAAAAACTATTATCAGCATCCCTAAGTGTATTAGCATATCAAATATTAATGAAATCTGGTGACCGGTTGCAGAGAAATTAGTGAAACAAGTTTTTTGGTATGTGGGCATCATCAGATTATGAATCAGATATGCTCAAGCATAATCTTTTTCAAAAACTATCATCAGCATCCCTAAGTGTATTAGTATATCAAATATTAATGACTTCAGACCTCAAAATTGCCTTTAGCATAGAATTAGAAACCTGATTTTCCTCAATAGTCTTTCGTGTTTCTAAACAGTTTACAAAATTGGTTACCAACACGTCTACTAAATACACGATTTCTAGAGTTGACAAGTTGGTTTTATTAGACTACCTTTGTGGGCACCCCCATACAACGTTTTATTGATATCTAGTGCTCGCCGGCCGAGAAAAATGATGGACAGTGTTTCTTTCTTCTAACAACAACAAAGAAACTACAGAAAAAATACACGTCCACACCGATTATAAACGAGCAGAAATAATCATAATCGCAAACTCACTGAAAAAATTGGCTGAACGTAAGTATACCATAAACAACTCCGTTTTCGATAGACATAACAGAAATCTTAGTAAAATATGTTCCTTTTCCAAAAATCCAAAAGTTAAAGGGTATCTTTTTCATTTTCATGTTGTCTGTATCATGGCGTCCCTTTGTTTACTGCATGTTTAGTCATGCGCACGACGCCGTGTTTGGTGATCACTTAGTTTTGGTGACCACCACTAGATGGCGAACGCATGCATGTTGCAAAATTACCGTTGTCGCAACCTTGGCGCAAATATTTCTTGTGGTCGCATTTTTTGAGGCTGCTGGCGCAAAATTTTGCGACAATGCGACAGCTTGGACAGCCCTGACTTGTAGCTAGGGTCTTAACTAGGATTTCAAAAAATGACTGTCCAAAACATCATTCACAAAATGTCTGCCACAGAAATTGTTGCCTATCTAAACAGGAATTTTTCAAGAAACCACCTGTGACAGGCTGGATGGGTCCTGACCTAGACTAGGTTCCTAGTCCCTAAAAAGTTGACATCCCCTCCAGTGCTGACCAAGCAGTGTGGTGTAGTACCATGTATGGTAGATAGATGGCACCACCTGATCCTCAGATCTATGTAGGATTTTGTCATACATAAACTGAATCCTGGTGAGATAAGTGTAAACTAAATTGACCACTATGGCCACCAAGAGTATTTGGTGCCTGGTAACAGAAAAAACAATAGCAGAAAAATACATATGACAGCCTAGTAATCTAGGCTTGTCCTGACCAAGTTCCTGCACATTGTAGGCAGCCAGGTGCTAAGACATGAAGAGGAGGAGGTACCAGGTCACCTGGACCTCCACACAGTTCAATAGAGACTGATATTTCCTCAGAACAGGTGTGTGTGCGATCCAGGTCAGAGGGGACACTGAGATAGACAAGAGGTCTTTTCAGGACCATTGAGACTCCCTGGTGTTGGAACTAGAGGTATTCTTCCCCAGTTCTCTAATAGGCATTGTGTGTTCTTTTCTGAGTTTGTATAGGGTCAATAAGTATGCATTACAATGCATACAATACACAACCAACACTTCAATAATAGTCTCTGTCTGTGCTAACAAAAACATCAATTGCTGTGATAATAGTGCCAACCATGGTACTGCATTCTCTACAGTATCCTGTAGTTGGCAAGTTGGCAGTCCCAGTCCCAGTTAACTTTTGTTTTTACAAATTCTTCTGTCCAAAAAGGTTTGTCAGTTTTGAATTTGCCCAAAAATTGGTTGGCGATACCGTAAGACCAAAAATGGAAATGGACTGGCCTTAGGTAATATTTGTAGAGATATCCTTGTATCCATAATTGATATACCTCTCTCTATATAAGTATCCTCCTCCTCATCCTCCTTTATCTCACACCTGAGCACCAGGTATAGTAGTGCAGCCTTCTCAGGTAGCAGCGTAGTGCTTGATTTGATATTGATTATGTAAGGAGTATGATGCAAGGTGTTATAACAACCTGCAGGGCTCTCTGTGGGAGAACTGGGGGGGGGGGGGGGGGGGGGGGGGGGGGGTCTGCTGATGTTATAATCCACCTCCCACCTTCCAAGGCCAATCACAAATATATACCTCATAATCATTTACTAGCCTGCCTTTGAGGCATAATTTAGTTGTCAGCCCTTGTGTAATGGACTGATCGGGCTGTGGTGTGCTAGAGAGGGTAGTTGAGAATCTTATGCTTGTACAGCCCCCTCGTGTGGCATTGCTATGAACTAAGTTCATAGGCCTGCAGTATGCCACATGCCCTTGTTTAGATGTGGGATGTGAGATGGTAGCATTGTTTTATATATGACATGTACAGTGAAACAAAGTAAAGCCGTTTGGCTAGGCTATTACACCATTTACGCACCAAAGGTAAAAGGTAAAGGTATTCGGTTTATAGTATTGTATCCACCCAAGCGCTCACACAATTCCCTAGCAGGCCTGTACACACGGAAACCATTTCAATCCCCCAGGGAAATTCCAGAGCAACTGGCAGCATATAGCGAACACGCTCTAAGCACTGCCTTATTAATGCTAGGTACCCATTTTGCAGTTGGGTAGACTGAAGCAATATGGAATAAACTGTCTTGCCCAAGGACAGACCAAAGTGCCTCGGCCAGGAATTGAACCAGCGACCCTCAGATTACTAGTCCGACACCTAACCAAATGAGCTACTTTGTACCAACAGCTGTATTTGTTAGGAAAGGTGGTTTCAAAGTTCACAGGCTGTTCATATTCAAAGTTGCGGAAGCAATGGATACAGAGTGGAACATTAAGGGAACATTTTATGTCGAGACAAATTCTAAATTTTCGTGTCAAAAATTCCACATTTCCCTGATTTTCCCCTTGGTCAGATTCTATCTAGACTTAGTAAGATATCACAGCCAAGGGATATGCTGAGATGGTCAGGCAATCCAGGAATTACATATAGTTTGCTTTTAAGTGATATGTTAAGAAAGGTAAAGGTAAAAAAAGGTAAAGGTATTCGGTTTATAGTCTTGTACCCACCGAAGCGCTCACACGACCTTCCTCCCCTAGCAGGCACTGTACACACGGAATCTATTTCAATCCCCCGGGGGATATTCCAGAGCAACTGGCAGCATATAGCGCACACGCTCTAAGCACTGCCTTATTTATGCTAGGTGCCCAAGGACAGACCAAAGTGCCCCGGCCGGGAATTGAAAACCACATTCAGTTGAATGTTGTTTGGTTTGTTGGGACATGCATTTTTCCTTTTTGGGTCTGTGAGGAGTATTATGAGATATAGTGGCTTTCAGCAGGTCCCTCTTAAGATTGAATGGGTTCTTCAAAGAGACCTAATCCCAGAGTCTTGCCTGAACTCAGGGGCATGCTTCATTTATGATACCCCACGCAAACTGTTGAGCACTCAACATCAGAGGTGAGGATTTATGCAGGTGGGGTGTTGGTGGCAGGGGTGTCCAACTGTCGTATTGTCACACCAGCGTGCATCAGAGGCTTCAAAACGTGTCACAGGGCAAGCTTTTAACCCTTCCAATGTCAAAAACACCAGAAAGCAATTTTTTTTGAAAAGCATCTAAACCCTGTCATGTTGGTATTCATTGGATAGCTCCTGATGAGTACTCTCAGATGAGTACCCATTTGCCAGGGTTTCGGTCATTTTTCAGGTTTTTTTGCATCATTTTGTATTGGTCAAATTAGCCGCCAGCAGCCTAACGGTTAAAAACTCTTTGATTTGGCTTTTTTTTGGGAAGCACAACCAGTTTTTCTTACCAGCCATTTCACCTATGCCTTTTTTATTACAAATTTCATTTATAGATGTGTGAACTGAAATCTATTTATTGACATTGCTAACATGGATCCAGGTAGTTGTTATTGCTTTGAAGGTTAATATGGCAGTTCCACCTGTTGACAATTTTCAAACCGCCTATCGCACAACATTGAACAAGCACCAAAAGTTGCTCTGCTCCAGGACCCATTGTCTGTGCTCCAGAACCTGAATACTTGGACTCCCCTGGTTGGAGGTGGTGCCTCTGGATTAGGTACTGTAAATCACTTAAGTTTAGCGGGTACAATAAGATAGCGACAATAGTGATCTGCCTATATGTAAAAATGTAAAATGTAAATGTAATCTTTATTTTTTTAAGTCGGCGTATCAATTACAAGAAACACGAGCTACTAAGGCTCTTGGCCGACTGGACCGACGGCTTTAAGTCCCCTCCGAAGCACTGAGCAACGAGAAGTTAAAGGGCAAATGCACCATCATGATGATTTAGGTTCAAAATGTGCCTATATGTGTCACCTTTCAAATAAGACCACCCGCAAGTCTGTCCTCCTCAGCACTCCTCAGATATGGCTTATGAAAGTTAGTAAAAAACTAGCCTGAGTCTGGGTATAGAGGCTGCCATTATCAGAAGTGGTGCTTATGAAGTGACTGCCAGCCCTGCTTCTGATTGGTTGAGAGATATTAGTTGCAGTCACTTCCAGCCACTAATATCTCTCAACCAATCAGAAGCAGCACTGGCAGTCACTTCATACCACTGATTGTGCTTAATTGTGCTTAATTGGCCTGCAATGTCAGCCTCCATGCCCAGACTCAGGCTAGTTTTTTACTAACTTTCATAAGCCATATCTGAGGAGTGCTGAGGAGGACAGACTTGCGGGTGGTCTTATTAGAAAGGTGACACGTATAGGCACATTTTGAACCTAAATCATTATGATGGTGCATTTGCCCTTTAACTGTCTTGCTTAAGGACAGAAAGAAATCAGTGACGCTGGCCGGATTTGAACCCGCGACCTTCGTGTCGTGAGCTGAACACGTTAACCACTACACCACTGCTCCTCAAATTGCTATTGTAAAATCCCTGTCTTTATTAAATTTGTAATTGAACTTGATGCTGCTGTCCCCTTTCACCGCTATACTTATATCACGCTATCCAGGGCAGTGCCGTAATTGCGCTATATAATGTTCACGCCATATTTAAATGATTTACAGTATAAGACACCTGTTTTATAGAAACTGACCCCTCTATAATATCTTCGATCATTTCACTTTGGATCAACCTATTTTTCAGTAAGTGCTATGCATTACACAAGCTGACCACTCGCAATACCTTTGATCATGCCTATATGGGTCAACCTACATTTCAGTAATTGGTCAGCCAATCCTTGATAAGTGGCTCTAGTGTCAGGAGGAGTGAGACTACTTATTTATTATACAAACTGACCACTTGCAAATCCTTTGATCATTACTTTGGAGGTCAACCTCTTGTAGTTCCTTCGATCATCACTTATGGAGTCAACCTACATTGGATTCGATGACTGGTCAGTCTTTCTCAGTCTGGCCTGCAAGCCTTAGTCTCAGGTATATATATATATATATGTATGTATATATATATATATATATATATATATATATATATATATATATATATATATATATATATATATATATATATATATATCCCTGTAAAGTGTAACTAAAATTTGCTCATTTATTATACCAACTGACCACTTGCAATACCTGTGATCATTACTTTAGGGGTCAAGCTTTTCCTGGTCAATTTTACCTGGGAGTCAATGTCGAAATATTGAAGTCCTCAAATGGATATTTCAGGATCAAGAATTGTCCTCATTGAAAATAGTTTGCAGTATTTTGAATACCTTTAAGCACAATGATAGAATATTTAGATGAAAAAATAATAGTAATCCCAATTTAAGTTTAGGGTAGACTTTTTAACAACTAACACCACCCCCCTCATACATACTTCAAAGGTTTTGTATTGTTTATATTGTCAAAATGACCCGCTTTTGATATCTGTTGACACTTCATGCAGTCAACATTATCCCCACTCTAATCCTGCATCTGCCCTTGAACTCTTGACAAATTATGATATCACTAGATAAGGGACAGGATCCTCGACATATAGATATGACTGAACATGAAATAATAATAAGATCTCCCATAGTCATTATTGTGTGATACAGGGTCTTTAAGCCAGGATTTAGAAACCGGGTGCCCAAAATTGGCAATTGTAGAATTTTTGGGCGTCCAAATTTTCAAGGGGAACCACAATATACTCAGATTTCAACCATAAACATGTATTTATTTATCAAAATAAGGCATGATATCCTTTTACAATGCCATGGGAATTATATGGAGATGAACTAATTCAATTATATGCTTGAGATTGACATTTTAAGAAATTCTGCACAAAAAAATGTGGGTGTCCTGAGGGGTGCTTTTTTAGGGTTTGGGCTAAGACTATGGTGTGATACCTCCTAACAGAAACATATATTGATTCAGAAGAGAAATGGTAATCAAAATATATCTGACAACTCCTCAAAAATTGAGAGAATTAAAAGAAATATTTTAAAAGTTATCATAACACAGACGTCACTTGTTAACCCTTATGCTGCTGTGTCTAATTTGGCCAATACAGAATGATGCAAAAAACCTGAAAACACTGGCACATTGGCACTCATCTGAGAGTACTCAGCAAGGGCTATCCAATAATAATGATATTAATAATAATCTTTATTGCATAAGGGTAACACGTCAGATTTAAGGATTAGACATTTCAAGCTTCAGACCAAAGAGTTGAAAAATGTTCTTCAAGGTATAGTTTATAATGAATACCAACAAGACAGGGATAAGATGGTTTTCAAACATCTTTGTGTCCTTGATGTTTGGACGAAAGTAACCCAGGGTCTGACACTTAGATTCCAGGCTAGGGGCCCGAAAAGGTTTTTTGATAAAAATTAGTTGTAAAAAACAGGATTTCTGGATAATATAGATACTATTTTGGGCCCCTTGTTGAAAAAATCTAGGGCCCACAGAAAAATCTAGGGGCATATGCCCCTGAGCCCCTGGGAAAGTCGAACCCTGTAACCTCAGCATTGCAATGGTTAAGGAGAATTCTAAGCATGAAACACACACAATAATATCATATCAGCCCCTGTATGTAGTAGCTGTCTGCAGCTGAAGTGCTTCACCATGAGAGCAGTTCACTTGTGGGCATATAAGGTCAGAGTCCACAGTTAGGGCTTCTGTATCCAATTCTCATTACACTAGAACAATCACAGTGCACATTGGAGCTCTTTGCAACTCTTGGGGATAAATCCAATGAATATATTACAAATCACATTTGCCCAAATCACATGTGATTTCTCAAGGGTTGGACACAGAAAAAAGGACTTACCATATCATTATTGTAACACGTTCATGCTCAGAGCCCTCCTAACACATAATGTGATATAGTTTAAACAAACCTGTCCACATTGACTGTATGACAATTATGTATGGCAGTTTAAATTCTAGATTCGGAATTCTAAGGTGCATTTTTCTATACCCATGAGGTAAACTTAAGCTGCCTCAGGTCCTAGTTTCATCAAGCTCTCCAAGAACTAGGGAGTACAGGAATTCAATTAAGAAAATGACAAATTCCCAGGAAACCCTAATTCAAGATCTTGTTTGTGTTTGCGCTAAATAGTTTTCCATGTTATAGGTTTTATGAAAATGTTTATGAAATTATGAAAATAGCCCAATGCCACTTAGGACTTGTGTTATAATCTTGGGCAGATTTGCTAACCCTTCCAATGCTAAGGCTACTTTAATTCATACAAAGAACACAGACGCAAATATTTTTTAAACCATCTAATCCCTGTCATGTTGGTATTCATTGGATAGCTCTCGCTGAGTACCCACGTGCCAGGGTTTCAGTCATTTATTTAGGTTTTTTGCATAATTTTGTATTGGCCAAATTAGCCAGCAGCAGCATAAGGGATATTAAAGGGGTCTTATCAAAATTAAAACTAGAAGTCTATGGACCAGTGTCAGCAAACAGCCAATGAAATGCAAGCATTGTTTAAGGGTTAAGCTGGCCCCTGGTTCCTAGGGTCTGGGGCTCCTAGGTTCTTAGCTAACCCATATATCGTCTGTATGTCTCGCTGCAATATTCCAGATTTAGATATATCGGTTAACTACAGGCACCGCGTGATGATTTATAGTATTTCACAGCCCTCCATCTGGTAACAGTACTCCACTGATAACGCAATAAATGTGGCAATAAATCCACATATATGGGCAATCAATTATGCATATTTAAGGAATGTGTGCCTTTGCCTGACCCATATTTCATGCTGTATAAATTCATTTATATTCATAAGAATTAACAAGTTTAGAAAATATTCTATTGAACTGTCAATTTGCTTTGTATAAGGCAAAGAAAAAAATATTGTTTGTTTCCTGTAATGGTCCAAAAAATATAGGGCAAGTACGTCGGTAAAAATTGTTTGGATTATTTTTTTGTTCAAAAATGTGTGTTGATTTGGAGTTGGAAGGGCAGAAAAACTTAAGGGTAGGGATTTTTGTGAGTAAAAACTTGTTAGGGTAGGGTTACAGGAAACACTCTTTTTAGGCCTAAAGAATAGAAACCGCATACATACATGTATATAGTTTTTTATGGACATGGAATCAGCTACAATTGTAGTTAAAAATCTTAGAAGTGCTGGTGTCAATGTCCAGTTTGCAAAGTGGGCCTCGCAAAAACGATATCAATTGAAAGTTGAAAAATTAATCATTCCTTTTTATTTTTGAAATTCCTATCACTCATGAAAAGCACATGCAGGCTTGTGTGTGCACATTTTGACTACTGTGATCTATTTGTATCCCTATCATTGTTGCCTGAACCCTGCCCTCATGTTAAGTTCTTGACTTTAACCTCCTCTACAATATCATCTATCAGCTGTAATTTATAATGTTGGTGACAAATTGTTTATTTAAAGGCCGAGTGTGTATTTTATGTTATTTTGGACTCTGTGCTCCTTGATAAGAGACCGGTACGTGCAATATTCTCTGTCATTAGAGGTCAAAAGGCTGAAAATAGTTTGTCCTTAATCCACCAGTCTGGTTATAGTTCATCTGTAGTGCTACTTGAATGTTTATCTCATCCAAACCTCCCCTTGAACAACAAGTGGTTTGGATGCTGAGAGGTTGAATCATCAATCCCTCTGCCCCTTCTCGCCCAATGTTCCCAAATGTAAGAGCAGGGATATAGATAGGTAGAATGATAATCTTTATTTCAAGTCGTTAATACATGTAATTTTACATAGTAAACACGAGCTGCCAGGGCTCTTGGCCGACTATAAAATAACAATTCAAAATATAACATACATGGCGTAACAGCAATATAAATGATAAGTAGAGATGAAGTAAGTTGGCACACATAAATTGACAATGAGTAATATCTTTAGTCTTTCAAGACATACGTTTATGATTTTGAAGTAAAATAGCAGATACTTCTGCTCGTTTACCGGTATTACTTAAAGCAGCAGAGAGAGCAGGTACAGTTAGTTCCAGACCAGGTAGAGATTAGGGGATGTCCAAGTCCTAGAGCACAGATACAGTGCAGGCATTTAATTCCTGCACCAGTCAACCAGACATCTGGTAATGCCTAGTTTTATAAACACCCATGGATAACATGTAAGCCAAGCCCATCAAAAACACTTAGCTTGCTTAAGCAAAATTACGTTCAGTTGGGAGGTCATCCATGCATCCATGCATCCATGCTCAGGAAACAAGGTGGCAACTTGGCGGGCAGTCTTGTATTATGCCCGGCTGCCCACACATTTTGTGCAGAAATTAAATGTTGGCACTGTATTCGGTCCTGGAGCACAGCAATTTTTGGTGGTTTATATTGTCACCAGGTGACACTACCATATCAGCCTTTGTAGCAATAATAAATATCTAGATCATTCGATAAACAGTATCAACAAAGTTTACGGGTTTCTAGATAAAATCTGTATTTAAAAGTGCAAGTGTAACATCTTATACATTCATTTGGCAATGCTTCCAAAGAATTTCTGAGTTAAAGTTAAACAGTGATTTAAGGTTTTCTCTTGTCGCACGTTTTGATACCTCTGTCACACATTGTTGCCACAGTTGGACACCCTTAAGAAGGTTTAATCTGCATGTTTCCCAATAGTATAGGCCTAAAAAAAAAGTTGTTTGTTTCCTGTAACCCTTCCCTAACAAGTTTTTATTCAAAAAAATCCCTACCCTAAAGTTTTTTCTGCCCTCCCAAGTTCCAACTCCCAATCAACGTAAAACATGCATAAAACACACATTTCTGACCAAAAAAATAATGCCAAAATCTTTTTTTTACCGACCTACCTACCCAATTTTTTTTCGGACTGTTACATGAAACAAACAATTTCTTTTTTTATGCCATACATGTCCTGCATCAAGAAATGAAAGCCTTTTTATTAAGGCCTGTGATGCCATTTTTAAAACAAATGTGACAGGATTATTGGTTGATACCCATCCCTCCCATCCTGCCAAGTCCCCTTTACTCTTGTCTGTCCCTAAACTCTTTCCTACCTGAAGCGGTGTAAAGATTCTGAATATATTGATGTCATCTTTTTCAACCAAAAAATCTTTTGAAAAACATTTGAAGAAGAAATGTATTTCAACACCCGAACTTGTATGTCCTGTTTATACAATTTATGAATTTATTTATGCTTAACCCCTATGCTGCTGGTGGCTAATTTGCCATTACAAAATGATGCAAAAAACCTAGAAAATGACCTAAATCCTGGCACATGGGTACTCATCTGAGAATACTCAGCAAGAGCTATCCAATGAATACCAACATGACAGGATTTGGATGTTTTCCAAAAATCTTTGCATCCTTGTTCTTTGGACGAAAGTAGCCTCAGCATTGGAAGGGTTAATACCCAGGTTATATTTTCATAAATATGGAACATTCAGAAGGCACTTGTCTATAGGGGTCTAGCCATGAAAGGAGTAATTTCGATCCCTATGATGTCATTCTTGGTGCAGGTGTGACAGTTGTAATTATCCCCCCTGACTCACCTGAGATAAGCAGGTAAGACTTTAATCAACCTCCCACCAGCTAATAACCTACATGATCAGAGCAGCTTTATAAGCTACTTAATCCATAACCCCAGGTGATCAGGGCCCGATTTCATAAAGCACCTTAAGTTAAGAAATTCCTTAAGTTACACTTAAGGTGCTCCTTAGAAAAGGGATTCCTTAAAGTTGTCCCTTAAGTTACCCCTTAACCTTAAGGTTTATCTCACTTTAAGGTTTCCCTTATGTATAACAATGGATTTCCCTTAAGGTTTCCTTAAGAATTTTCGTAAGGTGCCAGCTGATTTAAGGATATTCCTTAAGGTGTCCCTTAAGGTGTCATTTATCCTTAAGTGTGTTGCCATAACCTTTTCTTAAAGGAAATCCTTAATTATAAGGAAGAAATGCTAAGGGACCTCCAGAGGTCCCTTAGCTTGTTTCCTTATCTTCAAATTTGCTCCAAACTAGATACAATTTTCTAAATTTTAGAAAATGGATAAATGTTTCAGGAAATACATAATTTATTTCTCTCTGAGACATGAGTTTTGTTTTGAAAGGTGACAAATTAGATAGTTATCAACAAATCAAGCCTATGAGAAATATACAATCCAATGGCATACTTTGTCAGTACTTTACATGCAACCATTTCCAGGCCCAATATTTTTCATGGACAGTTATATTCCTATACATTTCTTTTATCATCAAATTGATAGGTAACAACATTTGTGCATGAAAAATATATTTATTTTTTACCATAGACCAAGCCAGGTAACATTCTAGCATAATATAGTATGCTTAATCAAGAAACCTTAATTGTTTTACTGCTTTTTACTTAGCAATCAATTTGTTTTGTTTATTTCATCAAAATTGTTCAGCTCAAGAGCCATTTCATCAAGCATCACTTTTTGTCCTGACAATCTCTATTAACTTTTATAAATACATGTGGTCCATTTTTCATCTTTTCAGTTCTTACTCATTAAGAATGTTGCTTGTAGAGAGATGTGTTTGATTTTTCTAACACCGAACATTATGTTCCAAAAGAAACCATTTCATCTGCTTGTTTGATAAATTTGTCTGGGTGCACAATAAATCCCCCATTACCAAAAAACATTTTTTGCCATAATTCTTAACAACCAAAAATGGCACTGTGATAAGATATCATATTAATATAATGTTTATTGATTTTTTTTGTAATGCCATTTTAAACAAAAACCCATCATACCTTCCGATTTAGTTCTAATAGATAATCGGTGTATTTTAATTCAGTTTCATAACACAGTTTTGCTGTTCCCCATTGCTATTCATGAGGAGTTCAGAATCAAGGACTCCTATTGGTCAGAAAGACACGCCCCCAATAATTGAGGAATACTTAACCTTAAGGAAGTCCTTAGTCACCCTTAAGGATGCCCTTCCATAAGGTTAAGGTAAGGATCATATTACAACTCACTTTAGGAAATACCTCATGTAAGGGAAACCTTAAAGTGAACTGCAAGACACTTAAGGATCTCCTTAAGTATTTCTAATCTGGGTCATGTATTCAAAATGGCTGCTCATATGATTGGTGTGTGGGGTGTGGTGAACAGACAAGTCAATGCCATTCAAAGGGAGCATATTTTTCGGGACCGGTTGAATCCCCTGGACATTTTTGATGACATAGAGTTGCCATGATCTGACACTGATCTGATAAAATGACACATTATGCAAATTAACATACAAAAAAGTGCCCAAATTACCCCAAAATTGCGATTAGGAGGTTAAAAACCAAAGATTCAGCTTGGTATCCGTCATTTTCAGATTCAGCACCCTCAAATTAGGCTAGAAACACTGGATACCGACTTTTAACACAAAATGCCTCGATATATAGCCTTAACGAAGCCCCTCTTCTGGAATTTGCACCTGACTAAGAAACAAATTCCTAAAATCACATGCTTTTGAAGATTTTTCAGTAAAATACTCCAAAATTTAGCATGTCATAGGTTGGCTTACATAACTTATTTCCCTCATCTGCCTATTCTTGGTTAATTTTCTGTAATAACAATATGAGGCTAGAATCTTGGTATAAGATATAATATACCTTTGTTCAAATAAATGAGAAATTACAAAAATCCTACAATTTTAAAGGTTTTTACCCCCAAAATCACCCACAGCAGGGGTCAGATACATTTCATACTAACACAAAACATTTGATTACCATGACATCCTTATAAAATCATTTATGGCAAGTTTTGAGTTCCTACTATGAAAATTGCACCTTCCAGGAGCAAATCCCTAAGATCACCTGTTTTATGCCATTTTTTCTGTAAATTGCCCCAAAACGTAGCATGTCATGAAAATATGCAAACATGACTCACTCTCTCTTTCTACCCCTTCTTGGTCAGTTTTCTAAACCACAACTATTTAGTTGACAGTTTGGAATAGTCCACAGGATGACATCCAAGTGGTGGGAAATTACAAAAATCCTACTATTTTATAGGTTTTACCCCAAAATCACTCACAGCGGGGGGTCAGATACATTTCATACTAACAAAAAACATTTGATAATCATAGACATCCTTATGAAATCATTTGTGGCAAGTTTTGAGTTCCTACTATGAAAATTGCACCTTCCCGAAGCAAATCCCTAAAATCACTAGTTTTAATGCCATTTTCTCAGTAAAATGACCCAAAACGTAGCATATCATGAAAATATTCAAACATAACTCACTTTCTGCATCTACACCTTCTTGGGTAGTTTTATAAACCATAACTATTAAGTTGAGACTTTGGAATAGTCCACAGGATGACATTCAAGTTATGGGAAATAACAAAAAACACTCATTTTTGATGGTTTTTCCCCCAAAATCACCCACGGCGGGGGGTTCATAGAAGTCACGCTAACGCAACTTGTTCCAAGATCAAAAGGAAATCCCCCAAAACATGCTTTTTAGTGATTTTTAGCATAAAATGCCCCAAAAATGCTAAATCAATGCAGCAAAATCAAACGTGTCATCCACCCATACACTAAAGCCCACCCAATGTAGAGATGAATAAGCATGGATGACGACTTGTAACGAAAAACGCCATCAAAAATATTTCTAGAGCTCTTTTTGGGATTTGGCCACCCGCCTATCAACCAAAGCCAATTTTCCCCCCTCTGTCCAGTTTGGTTTTCTCTTAGCTGCCATGCTGTTTCCCTGGACACAAGGAAATGATTTACCCACTACTACCAAGAGAGAGCCCTTTTATTGCAGTGGCTATACAGGTGATGGTCATGTTTTCCATAACAATACCCTAAAAGGGTTCAAAGCCTAGCTAGTTTGGCAACACATGGGCAGTGCTATTTCTGTCACGCTGTACACTGACATAAAAAGCCATTTCATTGGTCAATTTTTGACACACCTCATAGCAGTCATTCAGGTTTGGATAAGGTGCTTCCTTAACCATAAGGAAAACCTTAGTAGATAAGGAAAGTCCTTCCTTAAGGTTTCCCTTTATGTGGGTTAAGGGAAACAATTTAAGGAAAATCCTTAAGTAAGGAAAAACCTTACCCTTAACTGCCCTTTTTAAGGATAAGGTTTTCCTTAACTTAAGGTTTTTTATGCAACCGGGCCCAGGTCTCAAAGATTTAATCTTTGATTTACTCAAGATTTGTGAAATGGAATGAAATAAAAGACCTATTTTACCCATCAATGCTAGCAGTGACCAAAAACAGCCTGACAATGTGGATGTAATCTTTAACCCATTAACCCTTAGAGCAGCCAAAACAGGCCTGAGGATTTTGCAAATATTTTCTAACAAAAGCATTTTTTGGAAAATACTTGGATGGAGAAATGTTAATCAGAAGTCAAACAACAATTCTCCTTCAAATATTTGACAGTGGTCAGATATGTCTTTGATTGAGATCAATTTTATAAGAAAGGGACTGACACACAATTATTAGTAAACTTCCACAGCTATGCCAGATAATTTAATTGTTGACAATAAATAAAAAAATTCCTCAGAAGTATCCAATTTCTAATAAGTAAAGTACTCTTATACATATTTCTTTCTTGTTTGTGACTTCAAAGTTTCAAACATGAAACATGGTCAACTATGAACATGGTCAGAACACGGTCAGAACAAGGTCAACATAAAAGTCAGAAATCAGACTGACAGACCAGAGTTGACCATGTTCTGAACATGAAACATGGTCAACTATGAACATGGTCAGAACACGGTCAGAACAAGGTCAAATAAACATGGTCCGAAAACGTTGTCAGACCATTGACGACCATGTTCCAAACATGGTCGACCACGTTTTGACCATGGAACATTGTCACCAGTTCGGCAGGGCTGAGTCTTACTGCCTGTGGTGATTGGACCAAAATGAGGTGGCTTTCAAAACCTTCTGTTTGAATATTCGCTGAGGTGGGGAAGGAATTCGATAGCCCTACCACAGACTGCACCACTGGTTACTTTCTCATTATTCTCTCATTAGGAAACGCGTCTCCCTGAATCACCCAACCATTCAGACCTGATAACATCACTCTCTATAATAGTGTACACACACCCACCTATGGACCTGATAACATCAGTGCCAAGATAATGTATACATACACACACCTGCTTAATAACATCAGATTTCTTATGTCATACATACACTTATAACCCTTATACTGCTGGTGGCTAATTTTGGGCAATACAAAATTATGCAAAAAACCTGAAAAATGACTGAAAACCTGTCATATGGGTACTCATTTGAGAGTATTCAGCAAGAGCTATCCAATGAATACCAACATGACAGGCTTTAGATGGTTTAGAAAATGGAAACCAGAATACCTTGAAAAATTGTTCTAGAGGCATGGTTTATCAAAACTAAGAGGAACATCTTCGAAATTCAATATCATTCAGAAAATAGGTTGTATAATGATGACTTAGTTTCCAAACATGTATATAAGTGAGGCATCCAATCAGTTACAGTGTGTTTGTAGGAGTTGACGAGTTGAATTCAGAGTGTCAGTGGTTGGGTTAGGTTGGTTGGTCATTTCCTGCATCAGGGGTGACACTTGTGGTCAGTAGTGGTCAGTAGTGGTCAGTGGTGGTCATCTGCATGAGTGACCAGATCCCCTAGAGACATGCCACCCCACGGACGCTGTCTCCGCTATGGAGGGGTGAAGCAGTCATGGCGGTAGGGGACGGATAAACTAATTAAAATCATTGATCTAGGAGTGAGATTAGAGAAAAGCTTCCGAGAAAATCATTGTTGAATTTTAATGTGATAGTGTGTGTGTGTGTGATTGCTTTTAGAGGTTATACGGAAGGAACTAGGCAAAGAAGGCCAAGGCTCAAAATTCAAAAGGTGTTGTTTATAGAAACCAGTACATCTTTGGGCTCCCTGCAGAAATTTGAGGGAGCTGCAAGAGAATTCAAGGGAGCCCTGGGCTCCTGGCACTCCCTAAGTTCAAGCCCTGAAGGGTGTGACTAAAATTATAATAAGGAAGTGGTATTAATTGCTTCAGAAGCTTTTATGGGATTTCTAAACAAATACTGTCTACAAAATTTCTGCCATGAAAAATATGTATTGCATACTAATTACAAATTCAACCAAGCTTGAAAATTTTGCTGAAATTTCCTTCAAATGCCTGATAAATTTTGCCATTATGTTTTGATTTTGTAGTTATTCTTAAGAACCAAGATTTGGAAGGAAATTGCATTATCTATATGATCTTTTGATGATGATGATGATGATGATGATGATGATGATGATGATGATGATGATGATGATGATGACGATGATGATGATAATGGTAAGGTGAATAAAAGACATGATGAGTTATGAATTTTGTTAAAATACAATCAGTCATTTCTGCATCATCATTTTTATTAGTTTGATGGCAGTATTCCAGAAAAAGCTTTGTATCAACTGATAATTTTTTACCCATCGCCATGTATCAAACCTAAAATAAATAATTAGCTGCTAAGGAGATCTCCTTCTCTTAACTTCAGAATGCATGACTAAGGTTACACTGACTCAGTACTACATGGAAAGTAAGATTAGTTTACACTTATCCCACCAGATGGAGCCAATGGTTTATTTACATAATAACCAATGAGAATGTTCATGGTCATGTTGTGTCTCCGGCAGCTGAAGTTAACATGTAATGCCAATGGCTTTGACAAGCCTCCTTAACATTTTAGACATATAATAGTTGGTAAGTAAAATTATTACTCTCTTGATTTTGAATTAAATTCAGTGTTTTTCCATAATGCAAAAAAGGGAGAACAATATTAATAGAGGTTTCATTTTGCCTTATCTCACCCAGATTCATGATCACATAAATATAGGCATATGTAAGCAACATGTGCTCAATCATGATTAAGATGATAAGGATGAGAATGATGATGTTGAGGATGATGATGATGAAAACTTTGATGATGATGATGACGATAGGAATGATGTAGATAGTGATGTTTAGGATGATGCTGATGATGGTGATGATGATGATGATGATAGGAATGATGTAGATAGTGATGTTTAGGATGATGCTGATGATGGTGATGATGATGATGATAGGAATGATGTAAATAGTGATGTTTAGGATGATGCTGATGATGATGCTGATGATAGGAATGATGTAGATAGTGATGTTTATGATGATGCTGATGATGATTATGATAGGAATGATGTAGATAGTGATGTTTAGGATGATGCTGATGATGATTATGATGATGATGATGATGATGATGATGATGATGATGATGATGATGATTAAGATAACTGGAAGAGATTTAAGCATGGCCTTCTAATACATCCTGGTGCCTGCTCTACATGGCGGGGAAGTAAGAGGTGCCTGAATGATTATAAAAGGGTTTCTGTGTAAGTGTACATCAAGAGGTCTTTTCTAGCAGCTGCTAATGTATGTGTTTACACTGAGACCTCTTTAAGAGCATTAGCCTGGACCTGAGCTGTGTGCTAAGTGGGCCCTGCCCTGCTTGACGTACTACTCGTCAGGGACGATTACTATGTCTGAAGGCCTCAGCAGGAATAAAGAATCACACTATTAATGGGAAAGAATTTTCCATAATTAAGTATGCAAAAAACTAAGCTGGTAAGAATCACAATTTTAATGGGCCAGATTACAACATAATTAAGTATGCAAAAATCGCTTGACATTCCCATCTGAGTTGACCAAGCGGTGTGATGTAATACATGCAATCGTAGATAGATGGCACCACCTGGTCCTCCTACCCCTTGAAATCTAGGCACGATGTGCCTTGGCTCTCGGCTCTTGGTAGCCTGCCATATTTAGATGTCATCCCTTGAGTTGCAGTCTGTACCACATGTGTTATCAACCACAAAATGAAAACAGTGCTTCCATCTATAGTTTGAGAGAGACATCAAACCTACTTTGTATATATATATATAGTGGTGGGGGGCATTATACCTAACACAGCCTGAGAACCAGGCTTGGCTCTTGGCTGTTCCGGCTGGGTACGGAGGCTGAGCAGGTTAGACTGTTACCACGGTCGGCCGGACGGGAAGACGGGCGGGTCCCTGATTGGGGCTCCTCCTACCTGTTGATTGGTGGACGTCAGTAAGTGAGCGGAGGATGCTGTGTGTTACCACACGCTGCTGCAGCACTCTAGACCTACATCCTACCTACATCCTCCCTACCTACCTACCTACCTACGTGCTGTCTGGTCTGGACGGGAACAGAAACCACTGTAGCGGTACTACTGAGGCATTTCCTGCAGCAGAAACGCACAGAGAGGAATGACACCTGAGCCTGAGCTTGGATCTCTACCACACATCTACATATGTACTCCTGTAAACTTACTTGCAGGTGGATTTATGCATGATATACATCTAAAGAAAAGGAAACAGGAGATGTCTACATATGTGCACTTGCACAACCTTTTTCATGTGGATGTATACATGATAAGCATCTAAAGAAAAGAATACTCTGAAGACATCTACTTTTGTGCACTTGTACACCTTTTGCATGTGGATTTATTCATGATTTATATCTAAAGAAAAGGATCCTCTGAAGACATTTACTTTTGTGCACTTGTACACCTTTTGCATGTGGATTTATTCATGATTTATATCTAAAGAAAAGGATCCTCTGAAGACATTTACTTTTGTGCACTTGTACACCTTTTGAATGTGAATTTGTACATGATATATATCTAAAGAAAAGGATCCTCTGAAAATATCTATGTGTATGTGCACTTGTACAACTATTTTCATGTGGATTTACACATGATATGCATCTAAAGAAAATGATACTCTGAAGACCTCTACATATGTGCACATGTACACCCATTTGTATGTGGATTTATACATGGTATACTTCCAAAGGAAAGTATCCTCTGACAGCAGCGAATACATATCTACAGCAGAGACTAGAATGTAACCGGAATTGACTCTGAAGGATTTTCTAGGTGATGGATTTTAGAAACATTTGCATTTGCCTGCGTATTATATATCATAACAGTGCAAAAACAAAACAACTTTGAACACCTACTATTTGCAAGGATCTGAATTTGATAATTTAATTGGATTATGCACACATCAGAGACTGACTTTTATTTAAGCCACCTCAAGACCTTTAATCTACGAGATGCTGATGACTATTCAAAGAGGATTGCAAGTTGGATTGCTGAATATTTCATTTCACTGATTACAGACTTACTTGTTGTCCTTAATCCTTAGCCGAGGTTCTGTCCCAAATATTACAATCTTTTAATATCATGAGTGAGGAATAGTTCTAGAGAGGATATGCTTCAATGCTCAGGGGAAACACTGCCTCCATATTGGGAGTTCATATAAGGATTTATTTCTGCTCAGGATTTCAGGTAAGTGGATTGTTCAAAAAAGTGCAGTTACTTGTGAAAGGTTTTGGTGAATTATCATTTTTCATTAATTTCATTTTTTATAAAGATAAATAAATGAAATGGGAAAAATAATGTGATTTCAGATATCTAGTTATATTGAATAGAATTAGTATAATCAAAAAAATATATAAAATAAAATATATATATTTTTAAAAGGGTTTTTAGAGAATTTGGAAGTAAGTTAATGTTGCTAGAGTAGTAGTGATAGAACCGGGGACTAGATTTTTTTTTAAAGTAGGTTGATTAATGTACTAGTATAGCATGGATTCTGGTTAAAAAAACTGCTAGCTCCCTGTGGTATGAAGTGTGCTCAGGCATATTATAATCAATACTGACCAAAAGAAACTCAATGATATTGGTGAAATCATTCAGGCATAGCATAGTTTGGAAAATATTAAATTGAGAAATGTTAACCAGAATATGTCTAACAACTCTTCTTAAAATACTTTATAAAATCATTCTTTATTTCTTATTATTTCATTTACTTATTGTCAAAAGTCTCATAGATCAAAACAATAATTTCTTGAGGTACTCTAAGTGTGAATGAGACAAGGCTGAACCATGCTTAGAGGGATGCTGAACATTTGATACTGCTGGTCCAACTGTAGAAAATTAGACCAGCTCCAAATCCTTAACCCTAGCAGGGCTCGACGCTAAGGGTGAACCTATGGCCCCAGGCCAGTAAAAATTCCCCAAAACAGCTTCGGGCCAGTAAAAAAAGACCTCAACTGGCCCTACAGGCCCAGTAAACATTTGGAGACATTCTTGTTAAAAAGTTTCCCCCCGAGAATGTCCCCAAATGTTTTTGAAATAAATGAAGATAAAAGCTATAAAGATAAATGTTGTGGTGAATTTTATGCAATGTTCTTTTTTGTTATGTTAAAGAAAAAATGTAGAACCAGTAAAAAATTGGCAGGACCAGCAGATGCTAGGTGTTACTGGTCCTACAGGGCCAGTATATTTTTGAGTTAGCGTTGAGGCCTGCCTAGTATGCTGCTGGTTGCTAATTTGATCAATACAAAATAATGTGAAATAAGCTGAAGAATGACTGGAACCCTGGCAAATGGGTACTCATATGAAAGTACTCAGCAAGAGCAATCTAATGAATACCAACATGAAAGGTTTAGATGCCATTCACGAAAATCTTTGCGTCCTTTTGCTTTGGACAAAAGTAACCTTAGCATTGGAAGGGTTAAATTACTAGTTGTGCGTGGAATACAGTTATTCCCAGCATGAGCCTGGTGATTGCTGTAGACGATAGCAAGTGAGGGTGAGAGATTCCAATAGAGTCAGGTGTGTTTCCCATTGTTTTACCTGGCGCCCAGGTGAGATAAAGGCACACCTGTGTTGAATCTTACACCCGATGTCTTGGGTCAATATGTGTACCTGTGAATGGTATTCGTGAACTAGCATCATGGGAGCTATTGAGATCTCTTAAATAAAGACTCCACTGGCAACACAGCAGGGACCTGGCATTTAACCTTTCCAAATGCTGAGGATACTTTTGTCCATGGCAGAAAAATGCAAAAATCTTTGAAAACCATTGAAACCCTGTCGTGTTGGTATCCATTGGAAAGGTCTCACTGAGTGCTTTCAGATGAGTACCCATTTGCCAGGGTTTCAGTCATTTTTCAGGTTTTTTGCCTCATTTTGTATTGGCCTAATTAGCCACCAGGTGTCATCCTTTGGTTGATATGTATACCTGTGAATGGTATTCAGAAACTACCTCCATGAGAGCTGTTGAGGTCTCTTATCCCATATGCTGCTGGTAGCTTTTTTAGCCAAAACGAAATTATGCAAAAATCATGTACATAATATGATTGAAACCCTGGCATATGGTACTCTTCTGAGAGTACTCAGTGAGAGCTTTCCAATGAATACCAACGTGACAGGGTTTAGATGATTTTCAAAAATCGTTCCTTCCTTGTGCATTGGACGAAAGTAGTGTCAGCATTGGAAGGGTTAAATAAAGACTGCAGGGACCTGGCACTTAAGGTGGCATCCTTTGGTTGGAATGCTGGAAATGACGTGTATTACACATTGAGGTGGGCTCACTGGAATCCCTATTCACATAGAATGCTGAAACATTGTAAATTACAACTACACTTTCTATTGCAATGCCCAGGTTAGGAACTTTCAGTAGTGGGTTCATTGTAGCAGGAACGTTTATTAGACGTTCCTGATTGTAGTCCTTTCAAATACAAATATGAACATTTTCATGGTGAAATTGGCTTATTATCTCTAATTTTCACCGGAAATAATGCTCTTACCTTTTAGATGATCATCAGCCCTTAAATTATCCATCTTGACTTCATATCTTTCCACCAAAAATATATATATTTGATTTTCTTATGTGTGTTTCATATTTGTTGAAGTTAAATTATTATTATTTATTTTTGATTTCTGCAAAATGCATGTTTTTTAACAACACACTCACAGAGAAGAAAAACAAACAAAAACATACTGGTACTCATAACACACAACAAATGCATCTTTTTGTACAAAATTGGAGGATTATGGATTATGTGACCAAAATCTTAAACGTTATGTAGAAGTTTAGGTGGAGTTGATCATTACATGTGATGCCATTGGACTCTGGGCAGACTGGGACCACTATGGAAATAATTAGTTTCTAACTTTTAGTGTATATATCCTGTGTCTGGTTAGAATTCTATTGCATAGCTGTTAATGACTCTCCATCTAGTCACCGTTATATATGATTTTTTGTGTGCCTTTTAATGCTATGTAATACACATCTCACTAGACCGAATAAAATAAAATAAAAGCAAAAGCAAACTCAAGTTAATTTGGCAGGAGTCAGCCAGGGGAAATAGCGTATGTCCTTGCACTCTCCCAGGCCTCTATCACGGTATTTGGCAATCTGTCTGCATATGGTTTAAAAAACTAGAACAATAAGTTGTTATTTGGAACAGGTATCACCCTATGTCAGGACTCTTGCCATGTTTTTGTCATTCAGCAAATTCCACTTGGATAGTGTCTACATAAGCAGTTTACCCAAGGTAGAATATATTCTTCGGAACTCACTTTTAATCCTGCCTTTTGATACAAAGCAATTTAATTTCCTGAAGAAATATAAATAGCCTAAAAATAACCTGAATCCTTATAAATAGTATACTGTAGAACACACAATGTTAGCGTCTGTTTATATATAGCGTATATGACAGGTTTAGATGGTTTTTAAAACTTTTTGCATTTTTCTGCCATGGATGAATGAAGTCTTGGCATGGAAAGGGTTATACAAAATGATACAAAAAAGCTGGCAATGACTGAAACCCTGCCACATAGGTACTCATCTGAGAGTACACAGCAAGAGGTTTCCAATGAATACCAACAAGACAGGGTTTATATGTTTTTCAAAAATCTTTGTGTCCTTGTGCTTTAGACGAAAACAGCCCCAGCATTGGAAGGGTTAGGATCCTCTTGGCTATTTATGATCCTCACATGCCTTGGTGGAAGTCATGCAGAGAGACAAGAATGTTTTATTTGACGCAAAGAGCTTTTTGGTTGTAATTTGTGTCGTCACAGTGTTTAGTTTTATTCCCATGCAGTACATCTTTAAGGTGAATGATAAAACCAAAATCACATGTGTGCTAATTTTCAACCTAGAGATAGAAATGATGTATGTTGTGTCCATGCTTGAGAATACCTTAACTAAAGGGATGTACGACCTAAAAACAGGATCTTGATTTTTTTTCAAAACCATCAGAAATATCACATGATTATTAAAAAGTTTATATGCCTTTTATTTACAAAAGGGGAAAGGTTATTTTAATTCCTGAAAAAATAGCCTCCTTTTCAGTTTTCAGCTCTCTACCAAGAGTTTTCTAACCCTGCATTCACCCAACATTTTTGTCATGAATCTGTTGGCAGGATTTCAGGACAAACAAGTCATAAACTGAACCATATAAGAAATGGCCTTATACCAATTTAGCTCTTAGTTTTGGCAGATGTAGGATTTCATATGTGTGGTGAGTTACTGTAGCTTATCAAACTGTCATCCTCATTGTCTAGTTTTTTTTCTGCGCAAACTGAGGCATGTACACACACTTCCATGGTCTGTAAATTATTCAAAATATGAGAAAAAATGCAATTTTTACCTACTGCTAAATCTCAGATGATGGATCCACCTTAATTCTTACACAACTTGGCAAATCTTAAGTCTCAGATACAATTTAACCTTCATTATTACACCACCTAGCAAGTCTCAGGTAATGGATCCGCCTTAATTCTCACACCACCTGGCAAATTTTAAGTCTCAGATAACGATTTAACCTTCATTCTTACACCACCTGGCAAGTCTCAGGTAATGGATCCACCTTAATTCTTACACCACCATGGCAAATTTTAAGTCTCAGATAATGATTTAACCTTCATTCTTACACTACCTGGCAAGTCTCAGGTAATGGATCCACCTTAATTCATACACTGCCTGGCAAGTCTCAGGTAATGGATCCACCTTAATTCTTACACTGCCTGGCAAGTCTCAGGTAATGGATCCACCTTAATTCTTACACTGCCTGGCAAGTCTCAGGTAATGGATCCACCTTAATTCTTACACTGCCTGGCAAATCTTAAGTCTCAGATAACAATTTAACCAGTGTTTACATTTTCTGGAAAACCTCACATCTTTGTATTGTTTTATTATTCACATTAAAAACAGGTATTCAATTGAATATCAATATAATGCATTTCTGAAACAGTTAATTTTACTGTATCTTAGCAAAAGAAAAACATCATGGATCTCATCTTTTCAGATGACCTGAAATACCTTCTTAATCATGATGACAATGTAGTATCATGTGGTGATTTTCAAACAAAGGCAATTTCCCACACATCAGTCGCTATTTCTCACCTGTGCTAATAAATAGTTAAACATGTGCAAAAAACTGCCAAAAGCTGTGCGTAACACCTTGCCGGCCACCATAATTCTGCCTCGTGCATGCAGGAGTCTTCACTAGCCTCAGTAGCCTGGTTCTCAGGCTGAGCTTAGATGACCTAACACAAGTGGATATGAAACCAACCGGTCAACCTCAACAGGCTAGCCTCAACCAGTGTCAACTAGTAGCCCAAAATTTGTGCTCTGCGCATTCCCAGTTGATGCTGGTGATCAGGTTTCTCTTGTATGCAAATGATATGAGAGCCCTGATTGGTCCTTGTTCCCGCGTGACCACGCTGATGTTAGATCAGTGACTCCTGGCATGAGTCCAGGAGCAAAAGCAAAACATCATGGATTTCATCTTTTCTTGACCTGAAATACCTTCTCAATCATGATGACAATGTAGTATCATGTGGTGATTTTCAAACAAAGGCAATTTCCCACACATCAGTCGCTATTTCTCACCTGTGCTAATAAATAGTTAAACATGTGCAAAAAACTGCCAAAAGCTGTGCGTAACACCTTGCCGGCCACCATAATTCTGCCTCGTGCATGCAGGAGTCTTCACTAGCCTCAGTAGCCTGGTTCTCAGGCTGAGCTTAGACGACCAAACACAAGTGGATATGAAACCAACCGGTCAACCTCAACAGGCTAGCCTCAACCAGTGTCAACTAGTAGCCCAAAATTTGTGCTCTGCGCATTCCCAGTTGATGCTGGCGATCAGGTTTCTCTTGTATGCAAATGATATGAGAGCCCTGATTGGTCCTTGTTCCCGCGTGACCACGCTGATGTTAGATCAGTGACTCCTGGCATGAGTCCAGCTCTTCACTATAGCGCTTATAGTAATTGGTCACTCGCTACATATCCATTCTTTTCTTCATCTTAGGGCTGAGTTAAGTATAATGCCCCCACCACTATATATACTGGGTGTTAAGTAGGTTTGATGTCTCTCTCGAACTATAGATGGCAGCACAGTTTTCATGAGTTGCAGTTAGAAACGTGTGTGTTACAAACAACAGCTCGAGTGCATCCCCCTTGAGGATTTATTCAGAACTAAACCTGTTATGAAATCAACTCGGGTTATATTGGTGAAAGAGAAAGAGACAGATAACATAGACTTGTTGCAAGTCTAGAGTCCAGTCTACTCCGTCCAAGCTGTGGACCTAATGATGCCTCATCTCTCCCTTTTTGGCTGACCACCATGTCCACTCACAAGCTGTTACCTAACCCTTCCATACGATATACAGCATCCAGGGCCATGCAGATGTAGTATTGATTTGGGAACCTGTATAAGCTGATTTGTATTTATTGTTATCATTATACGAATATGCATTTTGCTTAAGACCCGTGAAGAAGAATTTTATTTATTGTATGTTTGGACACTCATGATATAGTATCACACATAAGTTTCTCTAGATTTGTGAGATAAAAAGAATCATATTTTTGGTGGCTACATTTGTACATAGTACTCTGGAAATCTTATGTTGATTTTAACTACATAATGTGGATGTAGAAATTTGTAATTCATCAACTATCTTTAAAAAAAGAGCACCAAATGTTTGGAATTTACCTGCAACATGAAAAACTTTGATCTTCCGGTAATTAGGATTCCATTACACGTCTTCCCCTGGATCAACAGCTACACTATAAGGTAAGCAGTAATCAATGATGATAGGTATCAGCTTAACATGCTGAAAGCTTTCCATTGTTTTACCAATTAATGATTAATTGGTTTCATTATATATGGAAAATTTCTTATTTGGCCAGTTAGTATAACCCATACATCTCTGCAGTGCTCCAAAAAGACTGGAGTATGTATGTATGTATGTGTGTGTATATATATATATATATATATATATATATATATATATATATATATATATATATATATATATATATATTAGTGGTCGGACAATTTATTGAAAACTTGAGCATTTGATTGTGGCGAAGGCAGCTCGACTTGCTCGACAGACATTTGACATAATCGATTATGCTCAAATGCTCAAATTGTGAGCATCTAATCAAAAACAGTGAACTCTTCAAATATTTTGTGATATCATACTTTATTCTTTTTACTGTACCATAATCCAGGCGTTTCTTTTCAAGGGGCATTTGTAAAATGGATTGATTAAAACATTACTTTAACCTTTGAACTATTTCCTGTATTGTGTACCAAGCATGGCATGTTGAGCATAGAAGGGTTATGTTCTTGTAAAGGTACATGATGTATCTACGGCTTACTTAGAAAATGTCGGAGATAAATCATGGTAATAAGTCTGGAGAATTTAATTTTTCCGCGGTAAAAAGTGAAGGGCGGACGCGAAAGGCAACACCAGACTAGTCTTTGTGGAGGAGCAATTATCTTGCTCTTTATGGTCTAATAACCTCAGTCCGTGGCTAAAAACATGCCATTACTGTCAACATGGGCTGTATCAGTCAACTGGCTGCAACCCATTTGTATGTGAACACTATTTCACTGTAAAAATAGGTTCCAAAAAACATTACTCGCCGAACGAAGCATCTTTGCTGCCCCTAAATTTTAATTACCCTGCCAGCACTTCCACTTGCCCTGCCACTCTGTTTAACTAAGGTGAGTTGCATCGTGAGGACCCTGCCTAAAACATAATACTTCCCCAGCAGGGCAAGATCTTGTTCTACTTGCGGGATTGCTGCTCTTTGCCGAATTCACTTGCAACTTGCAACTTTCAATGGGGCAAGTTGTTACGTTGTGCACAGAATACTGAATAGCCTTGAAAAGATTGTAAAGGGTAAATAGTTACTTGCATTTTAGGTACTCAAGTACTATATTTCCCATGATCATTCCTGAAATGTTTTCCATTGAACAACCTTAATATCTGTAACATCCTGGCAGCAGAAGGAATTGATGGAGTTAGGTGAATTACTATTGACCCATTTTCAGATGCTCACAGCTACCAAAAGCAGCCTCAAAATTTTGATGAAATCGTTCAAGCTAAAGCATTAAAGCAGGATAAAAATTTGAAGGGGACGTGTTCAAAAAATTCAAACAACCCTCCTTAAAATATTTCATAAAAGTTTTCTAATTTCCCCAGGTATTATTGTCAAAAGCAGTGCTGAAAACAGTTTGCTAAGCCTTGGTGGTCAAACCGTCCATCAATATGAATAGTTTCGTGGTCCACCAGAAAAATTAGCGGCCCATATCACTTCGATAACCAAAGTGGTAGCCAACAGCCACTTCATAACTGAACATTCATGGTTAATTGTGCTACATCTATTTTCACCACTGCAAACGTATCATAGATCCAGACAACAATTGGTTGTTGAGCTCTTAAACATTTAATGCTTGTAAACAAAATTTTGTCAATTTTGTGATACATGACTAACAACTTTTCCTTTATATTTCAGGTATGTACATATTTACTCAATAGTTGTTACACATGGTCTGAAAGTTGGGTAAGTAGTTTTAAATTGTCAAATGTCTGATTTCCACTGCATCAAATTGGGTTTGGGAAAGAATGTTCTCTATCATATGTATTAATATGCTATTTGTTTATATGTGCAAGATTCATTAGCTAGGTGGGGTACCTGAAGTATGAGGAAATTTTCAGTCTCATATTTTCAAAATCCTTATTTTGTTACATTATAACTTCAGTGCCATTCTTTTTGTTCCACCCATCTGGACACCTGCTGGTTAAAGTTACTTGTGGAACCCTGAATTTCATGAAAAATAAAACAATTTTATAAAGCAACTGCATAAAACAGACATACATGTTGAGTTGCCACGCAGACACCTCTTTTGCTCCCCCCCCCCCCCCCCCCCCCATTTAACGCTTCCAATACTGCAACCATAGCACAAGGACCCAAAGATTTTTGAAAATCATCTATACCCTGTCATGTTGGTATCCATTGGATAGCTCTCCCTGAGTTTTCTCAGATGATTACCCATCTGCCAGGGTTTCAATATTTTAAAAATTTATTTTGAGTTTTTGCATCATTTTGTATTGGCCAAATTAGCCATAAGAGTTAAGTTCTTCATCTTAGCTTAAAGTTTGAATGTGGTTTATTCTTCAACTAATGTGTAAACATTGTTTCCATGAATTTAGGTTCTTGAGGTGTATAAGGTTATTAAAATCAGGTGAAGTATGTAATGAGATGCAGTCTGGGTCTAGAGATGGCTATCAGCTCAAGTGCTCTGTCTCTCGCCCCAAAACCTCAGTCGGGCCAAGTTCGGTGCCCTGTGTCACCTGCCCTCAGGCCAGCCTCTCATTGGTTAACCCATTAATGCTTAATGGTCACTCTTGAAATTATCGTCTGGATCTTTGACAATTTTGACAATAACTTGGAAATGAAGAACCTTTTTATGAGATACTTGAAGGAGAATTGTTTGAAGTGTTCCGATTGAATGTTTCTCTTTCAAATCTTTTTCCCAACTATGCTTTCTGCTATTAGATTTCACTGAAATTGTCAGGCCGCTTTTGGCTGCTGTGAGCATTAATGGTTTAATTGATCCCTACATGCCCATATAGTGCTTTCAGTCTGGTGTCTCGTGGACAAATATTGTACAAGTAAAGAATATTAACTAAGTATATATATATACATATATATATATATATATATATATATATATATATATATATATATATATATATATATATATATATATATATATATATATATATATATATACACACACACAAGATAAATAAAGCTATGACAGCGTGGAATCTAGGCTAAGAGAAAAGTGGCCTAAGCAGAATCTTGATCCCCTCCCTGCATAGTCCATGGCAATAGCCTGTCAAAATGCTGCATATTATAGGTTATGAGAGTGATAGGTGTATTTCATTGGATTAAAGGTGTATAAGTGCCGTCCTGCACGCAAACTGGATACCCGCATCCCAGAGAACACGCACCAGCGACATGCATAACTCAGTTAGACTGTGAATTAATGCAGCGACACTGATAGATGCCCTGTCTGATGCAAAGGGAACTTGTTTCAGAACTCTACGCAGGCAGGGATAGGATTGAGGAGATAGGGAACAATTTACTTGCTAGGCTAGGTGGAGGATGGATGTGTTTTGACTCTCACCAGCTAGACTGTGCCTGGATCTGCACACTTAAAGGGACTTCTATCCTATGTCTATGGGCCTTTGGCAGTACCTCAGTCTGGTCGGTGAACTCAGAAGGAGACGGAAAGAACAAAAACAAGTTAACCTACAATGCTGAGGCTACTTTCGTCCAAATCACAACGAAAGCAAATATTTTTGATAACCATCGGGGGGGGGGGGCGGCATCCTCTCCCATTATCAATTGCACTTCCGACTCAGTGATGCATCCCGATTAAGGGTGCACCAGAGACAATGCCAATCTAGTCTCAACAGCAATCTTCACCAGTGACTAAATATCGTCTAATAATTCTTGTTTTGTCAACTAAATGGTTAAATAGGTTTGAACAATTGTGTGTTTTTTAGGAAATGTGTATCTTTTCCGAAACCTTGTGTTTAGACCAGAAATTGACACATTTTCTTTATGATCAAGCCCCTGTAGGACAACGAACATACAGACCCTTTTAATGAGATTTTGATGAGCGTTACATACAGAAACTTGATAGTCTCAGATATTTTCTATAGCATTTATTGTAAGAAATAAATTAAATATATCTCTTTTCTATCATCGTATGGTCATTGGGTTACTTAGTGAACATAGGGTCATTTGAGATTTTTATATCAATTAAAGACGATGCACTTTTCCTCATAATCAACTATGAATGTTTAGGCTATTAGTGGGAAAAGTAAAATATTTGCTGTTAAAACGGCTCCCACAGGCTGCTCACACTCTTAAATGAAGAAAAAAACGGATATGTAGCGAGAGACGAATTACAATATGCGCTGCAGTGAAGGGCTGGACATGCCAGGGGTCTCTGATCTGCATCAGCGTGAGATCACGAGGGATCACGGTCCAATCAGGGCCCTCGTATCATTTGCATTGATTAGAAACCTGAGCGCCAACATGCGCAGAGCACGACTTTTTGGCTATTCTCTGAGGCTAGCCTATTCAGGTTGACCGGCTGGTTTCATATTCACTTGCTTTTATTTATCTAAGATACAATTAGGGGAGGTTGTTGGTCTTTCCTCATTATGGAATTTCTCCAAGTCACAATCGCTTCAAATTAACATGCATTTAGAGTATCTAATTTACCAGATTTGCTTTAAAGTGTGATATTTATAGAAGGCAAAAATCACATGCACTGTGATAACAAATGATAAAGTTATGTAAAATACCCACATGAGGAGAAGTGAGAACAAGGTTACCTACTAAATTTGTGAAATATAGAAAGTTTCAATCAAAATTTAGATAAATTTACAGTGAAAATAATGTTCCATTAACTGCTCTGAAATGCAGGAGAATGCATCTCAGAGCACCTACATATAAAAAATTTCAGCGGGGCCTTGAGCGGCCCCCGGACCCCCCGCCGCAAAATACTTCGTGCCTGCGGCGCTCGCGTCTGCGGCCTTAGCCGCTGCACCCTCCGGGCCCCCTCATTTTTCCAAATTCTCCAAAGGTGCATAGCTCAATTTTTCAGGCTGGATCCGCCCCTGCTTTTGTCCCAATCACAAAGCCGCAAAGATTTTTAAAAACCATCGAAACCCTGTCATGTTGGTATTCATTGGAAAGCTCTCAGCGAGTACTCTCAGATGAGCACCCATTTGCCAGAGTTTCAGTCATTTTTCAGCTTTTTTGCATCATTTTGTATTTGCCAAATTTGCCGCCAGCAGCATAAGGGTTAAGAAACTCTAAGGTATGAATGGGTTAAGGTACTCAGATAGCATCTTTTATAAAAGGTCAATGAGGCAGACTTTAAATGTACACAGCTTTGATAAGTGCCACTGGAGCCAGAGCCTCCTGCCTGTAGTATATACTAAGGATGTTAATATGCCACACACACTATGGGCTAGACTAGGTTCCTAGTCCCTAAAAAGTTGACATTCCCTACTGTGCTGACCAAGCACTGTGGTGTAGTACCAGGTATGGTAGATAGATGGCACCACCTGATCCTCAGATCTCTATAGGTTTTGTTATAATCAAACTGAATCCTGGTGAGATAAGTGTAAACTAAATGGACCACTATGGCCACCTCGTCTAGATTAGTTGGTGCTAACAGAAAACACATATAACAGCCTAGAAATCTAGGCTAACTATGGGCCTGCCCTGATAGGTGAGTGATCTACGGCGCTATAATCACAGACTGGACACTAACGACTGGAAACTGACTTTCACCACTGCCTGGGTTATCATCCTGGCCATGGTATGTGGGAAAGTTTCCAGTGACCTCGGTTTAGGCCGTGGTTTTCCCTGGTACACTTACAATTGGATACTGTACACTGCCTTAATAGTCCGTGCTAAAATAGTACGGATCTCTTAAAATAAAATAAAAATCCGTTTTTTAATAGTCCGGATTCGACCCCCACCTGCCGCGCCATCTATCTATCATAACGCAAACTAAATTTTGGCAAGTGAACCGTGATAATAGAGCCGATAATAGATGGATCAAATTCAGACAAGTTCTAGTAGTGGGGGGCTCTTTGACAGAGTAATTGCAGTTAAAATGTTCACTGCCACATCAGATGATGCCTGCCAGGTGAGAGCTTGAGGGAGAAAATGAGCAAAACTCACCTGGTTGCAATTAGCAACCAGGTAAGACAAAGGAATGAATGTTACAAACATTTGTGAAGGGCTTCTTACTCAGGAAGCACTCAAACAAAGGAATGGGGAAAGGATGTGTTAAGATGGCCAAAAGCTATCTGAAATATTTCATTTTGTTATATTAGCAATGTTAAAGGGTTAAAAAAAAGGCTTTAAAGAGTTAGTTTTGCGTATATGACGACTGTTAAGGTGATTTATAGTGGCGCCCCCTATTGACTGACAGGGGAACTAACGGACAAATGGACGAACTTAACTCCCCTTCATTACGTTTTTGTCCGTTTTTAAACATTCCGGATTCTTCCAAACGGAAAAATCTGGAATGTTTTTACACTCAGACTATTAAGGCAGTGTACAGTAGTTAAAATTTTGCCACAATATGGTAGGAGACTGGTGATTGATATATTTGAAAAAGATAGATATGCCATATAAATAAAAAACAAAGCAATTGCATAGAAATTCAGGGGGATTGTGTCATCTAAAGTTGGAAAACAAGCCATTTTCATTTACTAATTTATGAAATAATCTGTTTTTAGCTTTTCCGCTAAAAAGGTCCTGTGAAATCCGAAGAAATGAAGATGGCCTTGCATGCTCATTTATCAGATAACTTATGCTGAAAAACAATAAATAAGCTGGATCTACCTCCCTATTAACCCTTCCAATGCTGAAGCTACTTTCGTCAAAAGCACAAGGACACAAACATTTTTTGAAAACCATCTAAAACCTGTCATGTTGGTATTGATTGGAAAGCTCTCGCTGAGCACTCTCAGATGAATACCCATGTGCCAGGGTTTCAGTCATTTTTCAGGTTTTTTGCATCATTTTATATTGGCCAAATTAGCCACCAGCGGCATAAGGGTTAAACAGAGCAAACCCTCAGCATAGACATCCTGGACCTGACCACGAACCTGGCTGTTCCCCCATTATTCTGCTCTGATTCCATAGCTTTCTCACGTATCTGTATTCACCACCAGTGCCATATTCACACAAGCATTAAAAGTAGTGTGGTACTGCAAGATAACATAGAGGAAATTAAGAACACACTACCTACCATATTAATCAGGTATAAAACCCTTATATTGGGTTTTCAATGTTCAATAACAATAGAGGGTGGCAAAGGGGGTGCTAAATTCTCAATCCATTTCCTTTATGTCGAATTTCTCTTTACTGAAACACAGTCATAAAAGGGAGAGAAATTGCAGGATTTGATGCAGAAGTGGTATAGGTTGAGCTTGCAAAATAGTATTGACTTAAATAGCTTGTAGTAGGAATAAAGCTTTTGATAGGATCGCTATAGCCTGTGTACCTTAATAAAAAAGTTGCTTTGTAGGAAAGAAGTTGGTTTCTGGATTATATGAGTTATGGGCAAAATGTATGGATGTTTAGTAAAAATATGTTTAACCCATTAATACTAATTCCTCCAGAAATTGTTGTCTGCTTCTCTCCTACTTTTGAAAATAACTTTGAAATAAAACGAAAGTTTGCAAAATATTTGAAGGCGAGTTGATGTTTTGCCTCTGATAAACATTTCTCGTTCAAATATTTTCCAAAAAATGCTTTTGTTAGAAAAATACATCCAAAATTGTCAGGCCCTTTTTGGCTGCTCTGAGTGTGAATGGGTTAATACTTATAGAGGGAATACTGCTGGTTGCTAATTTGGCAAATACAAAATGATGCAAAAAACCTGAAAAATGAGCAAGAGCTATCCGATGAATACCAACATGACAGGGTTTGGATGTTTTATAAAAAAAAATACATCCTTAAAGCAGCCTCAGCATTGAAAGGGATAAGATGTACATGCCAAAAACTTGGTTGTTGAAATCAATCATGAATGCCATGCCATTGGTTTTCATAGACACAGAGATGGCTTCAGTCCACATGACTATATAGTAGAGCAGGTAGTCATTGCTACAGTAACTTGGCTAGACCAAAATATAAATAAATCAAATGCCTAGCTGCATTATATAAGGGAGGTGAAGATTTGAATAATAACAACCTCATTTATAGTAAATAGTAATGCTAATTCCTCTTAATATTTATGGTTTCTTGAAAATATGCTGAATATCACTCTGCAAGATTTCTCCTCCAGTCTGTTAAATAGATTATAGTAATACTCGTTCCTCTCAATATTAATGGTTTCTTGAAAAAGATGAAATTATATAGCCCTTCTTAACCCTTACGCTGGCTAATTCTGTCCATAGAAAATGATGCTAAAAACCTTAAAAATGACAGAAACCCTGGCAAATGGGTACTTATCTGAGAGTGCTCAGCGAGAGCTATCCAATGAATACCAACATGACAGGATTTAGATGTTTTTCAAAAGTCTTTGCGTCCTTGTGCTTTGAACGAAAGTAGTATCAGCACTAGAAGGGTAAAAGCAATACGCTGAATTATCACCCTTCCAACCAGTCTTAAGCTGACAGAATTTGAAGTATTTATCATGATGCATCCACTGGGAGAAATATGTTTGTTTCAATCATTTTAGTGAGTGTTTCATATTGTTCTTTCAGATAAAAATACTCTTTAAAAAATAATCACTAAACTCTCCAATCTTATTAATCATTGTTTTCATTCTATATTCTAAACTGATGGTGATCCTATCATAACATACCTGCTAAGTCTTTCTCTATGCTGAACAGATCCTTGAGGGTCCGGTTTAGGAATATTTTGGCTTCACTATAGTTCATAAATATGACAATAGGTGGCACACTGCCCATTGTTCTTAAATTGATAGGCCTAAGTGCAGTGTTGACATTCTTCTCAGGCCTGTTTGCTGTATGCAGGAAGACTACTGGCCTAATAAAAGTGGGCTGACAGGGTCTTGACGATAGTTTTGATGGGGGGGGGGGGGTATTCCTCCATATACCTGTAACCCACCCGCAAATAACAAGTCACTGGGAACTTTATTACATGCCTCCAGCGTGACTCTAACCTGGAATCTTTGACAGAGGTGGCCTTACCTTTAACCCTTATGCTGCTGGTGGCTAATTTGGCCAATACAAAATGATGCAAAAAACCTGAAAAATGACTGAAACCCTGGCATATGGGTACTCATCTGAGAGTGCCCAGTGAGAGCTATCCAATGAATACCAACATGGCAGGATTAAGATGGATTTCAAAAATCTTTGCGTCCTTGTGCTTTGGATGAAAGTAGCCTCAGCATTGGAAGGGTTAAAATTCTGTATCGCTTCATTGGTACCGTTACCAGTTTAGTTCTAAATGGTATCCAGCACCACCCACAGATATGAAGGGGGAAGGCAACTGTCAATTATACATCAAGTTTGATTTACAAAAAGTCCATTTACTTATAATATTTCAGATATCATATGCCTTATTGTGGGAAGTTGGTGACGTTTTAGAAGAAATCTCCACGATCAGAATTTTTCTAAACTTGCTGAAATTGTTGTTAGGAAGTTATAGACAATTGGCAATTCAAAATATCTAGGTCACAACCATAAGTTTGTATTCACTCTTCAAAAAAGGTATAACATCTGTATGCAATGTCATGGGAATTACTTTGAGGTGAAAATATTCAAAGATATTGTTTGCAGTTGACTTTATGAGATATTCATGATATGAGATATCACAACTAATCTGTGTTTACTGATGTGCAATACTTGATTGACTTAGAGTCTGAATGACACCCAGATACCCTACTGGCTAAGACCTGGACTTAAGGCTCCTAGTCCCTTAATAGTTGACATTACCTTCTGTCCTGACAGAGCAGTTTGGTGTAGTAACAGGTATGGCAGATAGATGGCACCACCTCATCCACCAATCTCCAGAGCTTCTAGGGAATAGGTTTGTTTGCCATACTCAAACTGTGAGTCCTTGTTCCCTTGGTGAAATAAGTGCAAAATAAATTGACCACTATGGCCACCTGAAGACTATTTGGTGCCTGGTAACAGAAATACAGAGACAGACAGAAAAAGTACAAATAAATGGCAGTCTAGAAATCTAGGCTAGCTATATAAGAGCCTATTTAGACCCTCATGATGGTGAAGTATTTCACCTACATGTATGTGTAGGCTATCCTCTGGGAAAGCTGCTATAATAAACCAGTGAGCACTATGTACCCAAGAGTGTTGCTGTAAAGATGCACACATACATTTCTTTGCACTTTCCCACTCTCAGTGTCGATAAATTCTCATTATATGTCTAGATTCTTTTTAATGGAAACCCCCTTCCTTCTGAGATGATGGGTTTTGAGAAGACTATTAATACAGTTTTCCCTAGCTGACTAGCTGCAAACCATCTCTCTCAAGTGGATCAATAACCACTTCAGTCCACCTTCTCAAAATCCCCTTGCTTCTCTTGACTCACCTGCCAGTCCCTCTTTGTGATCCCACCCTCACAGCATCATGAAAAACACTGCTATTGGGAGATACAACCTTTGAAACCTGTTAGGGATGCTTTTATTGTATTGTGATGGTGATATTTATAGTGTATTGTAGCGATGAGATTTGGGTGGATGTTTTGTGTGTGGAGGTGAGATTTATTGTGTGGAGTGCTGGCAGTGAGTCTATGTAGGTCATGGATCCACTGTGTAAGTGTGAGTGTAGTCTTGAGTGCCTTGATAGAGGAGTTAGCGGAGAGAGGCCGCCGCAGCTAAGCTGAACATGAGCGCGTTCTCACCACAGCAATAGCATACAGTACTGCTACTAGCGCACACTATAGAATATTGCTTCTACACCACACAAGGAATATCAGAAAAAGCATTGTTTCACCAGTTAGAATCTGAAATCCTGGGAACATTTTCTTACCTTCGCTCATACTTCAGGTAGGACTGGAGTTGAGACAGCGAACACATGGATTGAACGGTTATAGCGCACACAAACCCAGATTCTGCCACAATCGAATACTGCTTCTACATCACACAAGGAATAACTGCGAAACCATATTGTTTCACCTGTTAGAATGTGAATTTGATATTCCAGGGAACACTTTCATACCTTAGCTCATACTGAGGTAGGACTGGAGTTGAAACAGCTACCACATGGATTAAACAGTTGATTGAACATTTTCACACAGATTTTTCATGGAATATACCTGAGAGGCATACACACATGTAGTCTTGTTTATGGTAATATTTACAGAGCGATAGTGTATCTTCGACTCTACTAACTGTCGGACTGGAGTTTGAGAATGAGTGAGAGGATTTGATACAGTGTAACCAGAGATGATTTGATACAGTGTAACTGGGTCACAGTGCTGGGGCATCAGGTTTCGAGCGAGATTGACCTAGAAATCTGGACAAGTTGGGAGTTCTAGGGTTAGAGGTCATGTCATAGTTCACTGAACAACAGAGACTGGATAGTGGACAAAGAGTGTGACTCATAAGTCATCGTTATCATCAGAGGAATCTATATATACAGGAACTAGAATGTTGCTTGAGAAATACTGTCCTGAATAAATCATATATCTTGATGATTTTTTTTCAAAAAAAGAAGAAAAATTAAAAATTGAAAAAAATGAAAAACAAGTGAATTATACCCCCAAAAATAAAACTTGATAACTTGATGAAAAAGAAACTTCTAAGGTTGAATCATTTTGGTATTTTTTTAACAGAACTTAGGGTATCTTACTAATTATCACTTGGATCTGTTATTTAGTAAAAAAAAAATCAAAATGGAATTGTACACAATAACAGAAAGTAGTCCCTATCCTGCGGGCAATAGAGTTTTCTTCACAGACTTTGAACGAAGACTGCTGAATAACCTTGTAGAGAAAAACATGGAACTCATCGAGTCCAAAAAGAACGACTGGACATCGATCAAGAAGAAAAACGAGGCCTGGCACCACATTGAGCTTGAATTCAACTCATTTGCCGAATCCACCACGCGATCGGCAAAACAGCTGAAAAAATGCTGGGAGAATCAAAAGGCGCGTAATAAGAAACTCGCAGCGATGGCGAAGGAAAAGGAGGAATGGATTCAGTATCAGCTTTCCGAGGGGATTGGTATGCCTCGCCCACCGATAGAGGGCAGCACTGCAGTAGCACACAACGAGACCGGTGTCGAGGGTGAACACATGTCTGCAGCCGGTGCGGGGATGGCTGTGAAGGAGGAACCAGTCTGGATTGAGGAGGAGGATAACATGGACGATAGTGACTCAAAAGAGGGCAGCACCAGTACTGCTGGTATCATAGAGCAGGGTCAGTATGTCATAGCCTTGACCTAGGGCACAGTGCTAAGTACTACTACTACTACTACTACTACTACTACTACTACTACTACTACTACTAACTACTAACTACTAACTACTACTACCACTACTAATACTACTACTACTACTACTACTACCACTACCACTACTACTACTACTACTACTACCACTACCACTACCACTACTACTACTACTACTACTACTACTACTACTACCACTACCACTACCACTACCACTACCACTACTACTACTACTACTACTACTACTACTACTACTACTACTAGTGGTGGGATGAGTGCTCGGATAAATTATGAGCAGACAATATTTTTATGTTTTAGATTTGCCGAGCGCTCGAGTTCATTTTTTGGGCTGAGTCCCAGCACTAACTACTATTACTAAGTACTAGTCTACTACTACTAGTATTACTACTAAACTACTACTACTACTACTACTACTACTACTACTACTACTACTACTACTACTACTACTTCTACTACTACTACTACTACTACTACTACTACTACTACTACTACTACTAAGTACTACTACTACAGGCACCGACATAAGTACTAGCCTGCTTGCCCCGGCGAGTGAATTTTTGAAAAAAAGGGCTTTCAGGCAAGTACATTTTAGTTTACACTTGCCAGAATAGGAAAGCTAATTTTTTGAAAACTAAACAAAATTATTTTGTATTAAATGGCCCAAATACCCAGAAATATGCAAACAATGCAACAAAACTGAAAATAAACTGGTTTTCAAATCTTTAAATCCATGATAAACAATACATTCCTTTCTAGCATATGTTATAACTAATTTGGGGCAAGTCAAAAATGATATTGGGCAAGTAAGAATCATTAACTACTTGCCCGGCATGGCAAGGTAGTTCTGAAAATTATGTCGGTGCCTGTACTACTACTACTACTACTACCACTACTACTACTACTACTACTACTACTACTACTACTACTACTACTACTACTAACTACTACTACTACTAAGTACTATTCCTACTACTACTACTACTACTACTACTACTACTACTACTACTACTACTACTACTACTACTACTACTACTACTACTACAGACCTCAACGCTAACTCAAAATGATACTGGCCCTGTAGGACTGGTCAGTAACACCTAACATCTACTGGTCCTACATTTTTTCTTAAAACAAAACAAAAAAGAACATTGGATAAAATTCACTTCAACATTTATCTTTATAAATTTTAACTTCATTTATTTCAAAAACATTTGGGGACATTCTCGGGGGCAAACTTTTTAACGAGAATGTCTCCAAATGTTTGCTGGGCCTGTAGGACCAGTTGAAGTCTTTTTTTACTGGCCCGAAACTGTTTTGGGGAATTTTTACTGGCCTAGGGCCATAGGTTCACCCTTTGCGTCGAGCCCTGTACTACTACCACTATTAATAGTACTTAATAATATTTTAATGTTAATGATAATGATGATAATGATAATAATAATAATAATATAATAATTATAATGATAATAATGATGATGACAACAAAATTTAATGATGATATAACATTATAACTAATTATTATAGTATTATTATAATTGTGTAGATGAGTGCTGTATAGCCTCTAAACCCTTGTCAACCTAAATTATTTTGAGATCTTAGAATCACATTTATTTTGTTTTATATTGTATTTATACACTGGAGTTCAACAGCCAAATTACTAAGAAAACTTTTGTCTATACTTGTCAATATGAGTAGTACATTAAATTTTTTCTAGTGCTATTTGAGCTTAGAACTTGAAGTAGGACTGTAGGAGCATTAACCATTTTACATATTATTTGTAATATATTTAAAATGTCACTTTATAAAAGAATATTTATAAAATCATGTTACTATCTATTTTAGAAAAAGAAGAAATATATAGCTATCGTGATTTTTTGAATTTCAGAATCTGAGAGAAAATCAACAGATCATTTTGACAATGAGACCAGGCCACCTCAAGATGAACCGACCAAGTCATTTTTATTTCCGAGTTCCTTAGGCTCTACGTCTCAACCATTGGGGTCCATCAACCATTGGCAGGCCAGCTCCTTTCCGGCTCATAGCCAACCCCAATTGGAGTCCTTTCGGATCCCTAGCTCTTTCCAGGATAACCGAGCAAAGACAATTTCTAATCTCAGCATAAACAAAAACAGTATCCTCCAAGCTGATGCCATAAGGAGAAATCTCATGACTGTAGAACCCCCGAGAATCAACGGTAGCTTCATGGGGGGTTACAATAAGAAAAGGGTGCGGTCTGTGACACCACCAGCGCCCTCTATGATAATCCCAGAAACTACACCGAACATTGAGGACCGCTGCTTGAGAAATGTGACAAGCTCTAGTCAGGGAAAGAGGCGTAAAAAGGAGCATCGGCTGCAGGTGAAGTTATTGAATCGCCAGCTGAAATACGCTAGGACTGAACACAAGGAGAAGATGAAAATACTGCTGATGCAGCAAGATTATCTTGCTACCCTTCTGCAGGGCTCAGAGAAAAGGACAGAGGAAAAAATTGGGGCAAATGATCCTTTGCTCTGAAAGATATACCTGGTACATTCAAGCATACATTTTTAATTAGTTTTAAGTGTGTGTACTGCTGGGGAACACATTGGTGCTAAAATCAAGGATTTTGTGAAGATAATGCCATTGACCACTTACAACTGGCAAGTGACATGACTTAGCGGCAATATGGCAGAAAAAGTGTCAAATTTTTCAAAAGTGGGTATTGTATTGCAAATATTTAGGGTATTCTATAGGTTCTTAGCCAGGATACTGAGCATCCAACATGGGCAGAACTTTTGGGTGTCCTATAATCAGGGTCTTCTAAAGCTAGGATTTCAAAGACGCTTGTCCAAAGCATTATTCACAAAACTTTTGACTGTCCAGATTTAGCTACCCAGCTTCTTCAAATCCTTATTCCAACTACATTCGATAGCATATTGTTTAAAAAAGCCTATTACACTTCAGCCATGTCATAAAAAATGGTTTGTTACAAAATGATATTGCTGCTGGTCCGAAAAATGCAAACATAAAAAAAATGTTTCTAAAAATGTTTTCCTGTATTAAAAGGAGGTTTTTCTAGAAACTGCCTGTCCAAATAAAAGGCTCGACTGGTCCTTGCTAAGACCCAGCTCAGCGTGCATCCCTGATATTGGGTTAACTTGTGCATAAATAAGCATCTTATTGCCACAGACCTGTGAGCCACCTGGTGGACAGCTCCAAAACTAAATATGTGAATAGTTTGTATCTTTGTTATTTCTGCCATTATAGCGGCATGGCAATCTTCATGAGTCACATGCTTTGCAATCTGTCTGAGTTACTGTGAGTGGTCAGAATAGTTGCTAAGGCCTAAAAAAAAAGATGTTTGGTTCCTATTACCCTACCCTACCTAGTTTTTGTCCCCTACCCTAAAGTTTTTTTTGCCAATCCTACTGAAAAATGAATTGTTCCTACCCAAAAAATTGCCTCGCCGTCCTAAATACCAATTCTCCAACCATTAAATTATAAATTTCTGGATGAACAGAAGCAGGGGCCTACAATTAATGCATATAAAGACAATTACAACAAGGCAAACCTTTATCAAAGCCATCCAACTCCAGGGAATCGTGCAAGTTAAAGAATAAAAATAATGAAAAAAAAAATCCCTACCTACCCTACCTATATTTTTTTAGGACGTAATAGGAACCAAACACTTTTTTTTTTTTGGCCTAAGCTCATTTGTTTTATGTTCATTCTCGTCTTTCATCTTTGACTGTTGTAATTGTATGGCATTGTAAATAAAGTAAAGGTTTATTTGTTTATTTTTAGTATTACAAATGTGTTGTTACTCTTTAAATCCCTGTACATCTAGGGAATCCTGTTTTCTGATTTTGTTTCCTTTGATTTTCACTGTACTGAATTTGAGGTTGGGTTTATAAAAAATAATTTGAAAAATGATGAATCATTCTTTTCATTTCTCTTAGAATTTGCATTTAATTTGAAGAAATCCTTATTAGTTGCTTGGTTACAATTTACCTTCCCTTTCATTCAATATCGGAAAAATCTACGCTGAAGGGAATGCCATGAAATTTTAACCCACTTAATCTGCATAATGTTCCAGGTCTGTTGGCTTATGGTTTCTAATTGCTCTCCTCATTGTTCAAATTCCCTTTGATCTCTCACCTGTGAAGTGGATGATTTCACCACTAAATAATTCACCTGTGCCTTCAAAGTCTCACTCACCTGTAATGTGGCTCCTATTACAGGTGTTCCATATTCATACCTGTAGTACTGCAATACCTGGACCACCCCACTTACTGACCACTCCACATCTGTTGAATAGAAAGAGAAAGGACATAGATATGTACAGACTTAACCCTTAAGCTGCTGGTGGCTAATTTAGCCAATACAAAATAATGCCTAAAAACCTGAAAAATGACCGAAACCCTGGCAATTGGGTACTCAACTGAGAGTTCTCTGCGAGAGCTATCCAATGAATACCAACAAGACAGGGTTTAGATGGTTTTCAAAAAGCTTTGCTTCCTTGTTCTTTGGATGAAGGTAGCCTCAACTTTGGAAGGGTTATGACTTAAAGATAACCCAATCATACCAGCAGATCTCTCTGACTATTGCATCTGGAGCATTGGTGCTTTTGAAAATACTGTACATTGTGAATAAGAGCTAATTGCAAAAATATAAGAAGTTAGTTTCATTTCTCTTTTATAGCTCTGGTTAAAGAGATATCACAAAATAGCCTGGCCCTATTTTGGTGCCTAGGAAAGGTCCAGTCCTCACCCGGCATGTTTAAGGATTGGCTAAATAACCAGGTGCATGAAGCATTCATCAGATATGCTAAGATCGCCTCCTATACAACAGCTCCCTCTTTCGGCTATGGTATAAACTAAATAATCAGATACATGAAGCAGCCATCAGGAATACTTGATACGCCTGCTGAACAACTACTCCCTCATGTGGCAATACAATGAACTAAACAATCAGATATGTGAAACAGCCATAAGGAATGCTTCATCTGCCTGCTAAACAGCGACTCCCTCATGTGGCAATAGTATGCACTAAATAATCACATACATGAAGCAGCCATCAGAAATGCTTGATATGCCTGCTAAACAACTCCCTCTTGAGGCAATAGTATGAACTAAATAATTAGATACACGAAAAAGGAATCAGAAATGCTTGACCAGCCTGGTAAACTACACCTGCCTCATGTGGCAATATAGTATGAACTAAATAATCAGATACATGAGACAGCTATAAAGAATGCTTGATCTGCCTGCTGGCATGCCTGACTCACGGTAGCATCATCATCATAATGGTCCTCATACACTAACAGGTGGTCAGCCTCATTAACTATTCATTTAGCACCCGCACTGTTATACACAGGAGAGGCGGTGCTTCAGTGAATCATGTACCTACATTTTACATTTGAGTGTGCCTGACATAGACCAGTCTAGGCACATTTAAACCAACTGCATCCTTTCAGGTCAAGCCCTGGGTTATTAGAGATTTCAATTAGGGCTGATACATTTTAGTGGATAATACCCTGTAAACTCAATATCATCTGGTACATTCTTGACTAAAAAAAACTGCCGCATCCATGGTCGACCTTTACATTTGTAGTTGACCTGGAAAATCCCGAGTCTAGATATGGATTATACAGTATATTAGGAACATATCGACTGACCTGTTATTTCCCTCGCTTGATAACAAGCCTGATTTAACCCTACCAATGCTGAGGCTGCTTTCGTCCAAAGCACAAGGACGCAATGATTTTTGAAAACCATCTTAACCCTGTCATTTTGGTATTCATTGGAAAGTACTCTCAGATGAGTACCCACGTCACAGGGTTTCAGTCATTTTAGTCCACATTAACCACTATCAGCATACATGTTAAATATGATGCAACAGACATTTATGGTTGAGTCTAGAATGTCCCTTAGAGGGTCAGCTGTTAGCTTGATATTGACATTTAATTTGTCTCTTACCCTGCAGTGAATAGTTTCATTCTTGGTTATTGAACACAGTATATTCAGTTTGCCTTTAGGCGTTGCTGTCTATAGGAAACTTATTGGACATGATGTTGACTTTCTTCTGAACAGATGCTGCTCAAGGATTTAATATCAACTCATCATTTTACTTAACCCATTCATGCCTGGAGTGTTTTTTTGTCCTAAATTGATTTTGTCTGTTATTGTGAAACTTCTGAAAATGATATGGATATATGGAATCAATTAACCCATATGCTTCTGGTGGCTAATTTGGCCATTACAAAATGATGCAGAAATAATGTAAAATGACTGGCAAATGGGTACTCATCTGAGAGTGCTCGGCAAGAGCTATCTAATGAATACCAATATGACAGGGTTTAAGTTGTTTTCAAAATTCTTTGCATTGTACTTAACTTTGGACGAAAGTAGCCTCAGCATTGTAAGGGTTAACCCTTGTAATGCTGAGTCTACTTTTTGTCCTAGGCCATAATATCGTAAAAATATTTGGCAATTATCTAAACCATGTCATGTTGGTATTCATTTGAAAGCCTTCGCTGAGTACTATCATATGAGTACCCATTTGCCAGGGTTTCAGTCATTTTCCGGGCTTTTTACATCTTTCTGTATAGGCCACATTATTTACCAGCAGCATAAGGGTTAACAAAATATTGAATGGAGAGATGTTGGTTAGGCTCTGAAATTTGATTTTTTAAATATTCTCCAAAAAAAATGATTGGTTAAAAAAGATGGTAGAAATAAAATGTAAAAAGATTAAATATTATAAAGAGTGAGATAGTTTTTTGTACCCACGGACATGATTGATTTAGGCCTAAAAAAAGAAATTGTTTGTTTCCTGTAACGGTCCGAAAAAAAATAGGGTAGGTAGGTCGGTAATCTTTTTTTTTTTCATTATATTTTTGGTCAAAAATGTTTGTTTTATGCATGATTGGGAGTAAGGAGGGCGGAAAAAACTTTAGGGCAGGGATTTTTTCGAATAAAAACTTGTTAGGTTAGGGTTACAGGAAACAAACAACTTTTTTAGGCCTTACCTATTTACTCCCCTGACACTTTACAGTTGTATAACATAAGTGTCTATTTACTTGGAAACACCTGATGTCATTTCCCCTAAGGCTTGTCTGATAGACACCTGTCTCTACAACATATCATGCTGTTCGAAGAGGCCATCTGGTGGAGAGACAACAAACTAAATTTTCTACTGAAGTAACTCAATCAACATACAGTGGATGCTGCACAAGTTGAACACCTCCATCCTTGAAACTTGTGTTAAACCCATTCATGTATTTAACCCATCCACACTCACAAGTTCCTCTCCAAATATTGTCTGCTGCTTTCATGCTTTTGAAAATAACTTGGAAATAAAGCGAAATATCACAAAATATTTGAAGGATATATGTTGTTTGTCTTCTGATCAACATTTCTCTCTCAAATGTTTAGAAAAAAATGCTTTTGTATGGAAAATATTTCCAAAATCGTCAGGCCTCTTTTGGCCGCTTTTAGTGTAAACTAACTAATGAAAGTTCTTGTTTGTGCCGAGAAGAAAAAAATTCTGTTGTTTTAGTCTTCAGATATAGCTTGCTCTTGAAAGTTAGTGGTAGCTCAAGTTGACAGTTTCTTTTGTATTTTTACTTGCTATAAGGACAATTAAGTTGCAGTCAGATCCATTGAACGCAACTTAAACAATAACCTACTATATAAATCTTAAATTTCAAGTTAAATGATTTTGTGTTACTATGAACTCATCACCATTATCAGTTCCAAGAGGAGATCTTTCCACAATAGATGAGTGGCTATTTTACTGTTGCCATTTTCTGTTTGCTTTCTCTCACTACTGCCCGGCTTGGAAACTGACTTAAGAAAGTTGCCAATGACTTGAGGTTGATAGGTAGTTTTCCCTTGGGTATACTGATGTTTCTCCAATACTGACAACTGTCTAGTCAGATATCCTCCTTAGTATTGGAGAAAAAGTGATTATTAACAAAAATCCATTCCATCTCAAAATAAATTTGATATACTTATGCAGTAGTTCAATAAAATTTGCAAGTCCAGCCTTGCCTAATTTTGCTCATATTTCCTAGGAAAAGCTGCTCATATTTCCTAGGGAAAGCTGCTCATATTTCCTAGGAAAAGCTGCTCATATTTCCTAGGAAAAGTTGCTCATATTTCCTAGGAAAAGCTGCTCATATTTCCTAGGAAAAGCTGCGATTTTCATAGGTTTTTCCCAGGAATTCCTTGGTTTTCCCAGCTTCATTTGGTAAAGACTGAATTGTCTTAAGCGTTGCCACTGACTGCAAGCTGTCTCTCACCACTGCCTGGGTTCAAAACATGGCCGAGGCATTAAGAAAGTTGCTAGTGACTTTGGATTAGGTGATGGTTTTTGCTAAGTATTTTGATTTCCTCCACTGCTTACAACTGGCTGGTCACAACTTAGCTGTAATAGGACAAAAATGTGATGAAATTTGAAATTCCAAATTGCCATGGTAGGGAAAGGTTTGTTGTATCATATTCCTCAGCAGAGCAATTCATCAGGAGATTAAAGAGTGGGTGTGGCACCAGTGAAATGTTACCGTATCCCTGTATTTACCTTTGATAAACTCCCATAGGTTAAACCAACATGCATGCTGCTACCGCTCTCTGAAATACACTAGTAACAACACATAAAAAACCTCTTAGCTGTCTTTGATATTTACATGACAATTCATGGGCTTTGATAAAAAGGAATAGACATTTTGGAATGATTGCAAAAAACAACTGAGGTACTTTACATGATTGAAATAAAGATGGTGATTAATATTTCGCACAGGCTGGAGTGTGCCAAATTTCTATGTTATTGAGTGTGCTCTTATAAATGTAAACTGATTGTTTATATTGGGCACACGCTTGCAATATGCTCCTAATAAGTACCCAATAATAATGCTGAAGACTTATCTTATGGTTGCCACTCATAAGAGAGTGTTGTTTAACCCATTAATGCTCACAGCAGCCAAAAGCAGCCTGACAATTTTGATCATATCTTTCAAACAAAAGCACAGTTGTGAAAATATTTGAAGGAGAAATATTAATTACAATACTACTAACAACTCTCCTTCAAATATTTTGTAAAATCATTTTCAATTCTCAAGTTATTGTCAAAAGTAATTTAGATGCAGACGACAATTTCTATATAAGCATTAATGGGTTAACGCATTCATGCCTCTAGCACCCCAAAACACCCTGATTATTTTGGAAATATCTTTCTGACCAAAGCATTTTATGCAGCAGTGTTGATCATAACATAACTCACAATTGTTCAACAAATAATTGAATTGAATATAGGATCAATTCTAAAGTTGTTTTCAGGAGTATCATAGGTTCAGCCACCTGTTAACCCAATATTAATGCTAAAGAGTTCCTCCATCAATTGTCGTCTGGATCTATGATACTTTTGAAAGTAACTTTGGAATTGACAATGATTTTACAAAATATCTGAGGGAGATTTGTTGGTAAAGTTGTGATAAACATTTCTCCTTCAAATATTTTTCAAAAAATGCTTTTGATAGAAAAATATATTCAAAATTGTCAGGCCTGTTTTGGCCTCTTTGAGTATGAATGGGTTAAAGATATATCATGGCATGAATAGGTTAATGATAATGTGCATTGTAGAAATCAAATTAAATATATTAATAAATTCTTTTCAATTAATTAATTGGATATATGATGCACATGATTCTGCAGGTTCATCGTTACTTGGGGTAGTTGTTCTATATTGGTAATAGCAGGGAGATAGTGGACAAGGAATTGAGGGGCAGAAGGATTATTCAGGCTTAAAGTCAGGAAGACCCAGGTGAACGAACTTGGATTCTGTTATAAAGGAAGGATATAGCAGTAATATAAGGTAATTGTGCACTCTCTGAGGATACTGCAGGCAGGCATGGGTTGAAAGTTAACCTTGTTTTACATAAATGACTTAAAGCCATATATAGGATTTCTGTAATTGAGTAGAGCTATTGTTACAGAAATAGTGGAATTAGACAACAATTCTATTACATTCACCTAAAATATATCAGTTACGGATACAGGGGGTTTATAAAAACGTCTGCAATTCAAAATGCCTCTTTTCTTAATAAAATCGTCAAATTTTATTTTTCTTTTCTTTCAAGGGAATGAAGTAGATCAACCTCTGTTAAAAAGAACCGCTTCATACATTGACTGGGCTCCTTGTCCCTAAAAGTTGACATTCCTTATGAGATTTTTGAACTCAAACTGAGTCCTTTACTCACCTGGTGAGATTAATGTGAAAGCATTTGGCTACCTTGACCACTTGGTGCCTGGTAACAAAAACCTGAAGACAGAAAAATACATATGTCAGCCTAGAAATATAGGCTACCTGATACCGAATACATACACTGCACAGACATCCCGCTCTACCACAGATATACAGTATATTTCATTCACCATGTATCAATGGCATTTCTAATTGCACATATTTCTTTTATCTTTTGCAGGTAAGTCGGAGTGACATTGTTGGGAGTATTATGGAGACTTCAAAGGGCATGTGAGTAGCCAGGTAATGATAGTATTAGGTACATCAGTGTAATAGTGCTTATTATCTAACTGCATGTCCCGCCCCAGGCCATGGGCAGTAATGATGGGTATACGTATAGGCTTAGTGCACCCCGCCGTCTGTTACTGTTACTTACTTAACCAGCCCATTGTTAATTAAACCCATTCATGCCTGTAGCAGCCAAAAACGCCGGACAATTTCGGTGATATCTCTCTAACAAAAGCAATATTTACAAAATATTTGAAGGAGAATTGTTCATCAGAACTCCATCTACAACTCTCCTTCAAATATTTCGCAAATTTGTGCTCTATTCCAAAGTTATTCTCAAAAGTTTGGCAGATCCAGACGACATTGGTCAAGTAGGTCTCCAGGCATGAATGGGTTAAATAGAGACCTACCTTCTTGTAATCAATCAGGCGGCCAAGTGGAAGAGACTTTTCTATGACCTCTCTGCTCTCGGTGCATAGGTCTGGGCTCTAGAAAGTCCTTGATGACCTTCGGCGTACAGGAAGGAATTTGGAATTTTAATTTTAGATTTTTAGTCGCTTTTTCTGCCGTATTGCGGCTAATTTGTGAATGGTTGAGTAAACCGGAGTACCCGGCGAAAACCATCGTCAACCCTAAACCACTGGCAACTTTCTCACATGCCACTAATGTTTGTGTGCTGCCAGCATACAAACATTAGTGGTGGACCAACTAGCTAAGGATTGTTATTAAAAAAATCATTATTGAGTTACCCTACAAGGAGTGTAGAAAGGGGAGTCAATTTGCAGTATCTTTATCTTTATTGACTGTAGCTGTGAACTATAAAATCATACAGTACAAAGTATATATAGAATGAAATACTAACTGAGAGTTGATTGAAAGCCCAACTCTTAGCAAAAATCCTACCATTTTCCTATCTTAAAGGATACAATGTTCTCTTGGTGGATTTTTAATTTTTTTAATTTTTAATTTAAGGTACAGATAGTAGGTGCCATGACTACAAAACTAGTAATAGCCATTCTTGGATAGTTTGCTCTGTTTGAGAGACCGTGCTGCCATCTATAGGTTGACAGAGCTGACATCTCACTTACTTTACTCCCAGTAGTAATGGTGGCATGGCATTTAACTTAACTAGGCCTGAGAACCAGGCTAAAGGAAGAAATGAACGTAGTTTTACAGAAAGTTGTTTTCATAGATGTCTTTAATTAAGTCTCTGCACCATCCTGTTACTTGAAGTGTTTGAATTGACTGAGAGATCTGTACTGAGCTCATTGCCGGAACTTCGCGAGACCACTTAATCCTTATCTGTGACATCAAGCACCTTATCTTTGTTGACTTACCTGTGCTTTGTGTTTCTACACTGGGATCTCCTGTTAACCTGCTCACTGCCACTCAACTCCTCAGGACAGCAACTAGCCTACCTACTAGGTGTTACTGTGTTTTATTTTGTTATATACTGTAGAATTGGAAATAAATACGAGGTGCGAATTGAACGAATTTGTGATTTTGAATTTTTCCGAGATTTTTTATTCCGAAAAAACAGTATTGAAGGTAAATATTCTAATGACGGGAATAATACATCAGACTTTCATTACACTGAATTGACCCCACTCAGAAAAGTTTGGCAGAATAAACCCCTAGGATTAATTTCCTATTCTACAGTATAAAGTTATGCCTGCACTGATACGTAATGGCTAAAAATGTTGCATACTCTCGGTTATTTAGTTCACGCAAGTGCCACATGAGGGGGCAGTAATGGCATATTTTCAACTTACCCTCCTAGTATACTGCAGTGCCATCTATCCACAAGGGCTGACCTCAGATTATGGCCTGGGAGGCAGGCTAGACAGCAACCTGCTACTTGTTATACTTGATAGAGTTAGCCTGCCTCCCATGCCTGATTCAGAAATGTCATGTCTTATGGATAGATACCACTGTGGTCTGTGAAGAATCTGCTTCAACAACTCCCTCTTGTGGCAATAATGATAACTAAATGATCAGTTGGCAGGCCACAGGCCCTTATGTAGCTGTAGGCACTGACTAATATGTGATAAGGTAAAACACTGGCAAGACTAGTTTACCTGAATGATTACAGAGTTTTGGGGTTTACTAGTAAGAGGTTATTAGTTTCCAGACATGGTCAGAGAAAAAAGAGTAACTTCACACATTCACACACATTCATGATTCATTTGAACCTCTAGAACTGTCAAATGAAAGTGCGGGGAAAGTCCATTGGCATAGCTTTCCTGTGTATAGTTAGGAATTACCATCAGCTCCATATCAAACACCTCTGCAAAATGAAAGGAAAAACACCCGGCATATTTGATGAATGACATGCTTCCTTTTAATGGTTCCTAATCCTGCCTATGTTTATTCATGAGTGCTATACAGACAGGGATGCTCAACTGCACCCAGATGTTGGGAATTGTATAACAACCTGATCACCAAGTAGTTAAAACCTTAGATGGATAAAAGAATGAATATGTAGCGAGAGACCCAATTATAGTGAAGGTCTGGCTATGCCATGGGTCATGAATCTGGCCTAAGTGTGACGACACTACGAGAGATGTAAAATGATATATATTATAAATGTGTCTTTTCAGGTATCTGTATCTATTGATAGAAATCACTGCTCTTATGTTCATTGTTTATGGCATCGAATAGTACCTTAGATGAAAATATTCTGATTATGAATTTCTGATTCTGTTTCTGATTCCGTACAGAGAAAATTCTATTTAGAGTATTTCGCTCTGGGTGAGAGTGGCGTCTTGATGGTCTGTCTCTCGATGTCAGTCCCTCTTTGACTGGCTTAGGCTGCATTAACCCTATACTAGTGGCTAATTTGGCCAATACAAAATGATGTAAAAAAAAAACTGAAACCCTTGCAAATGGGTACACATCTAAAATTACTCGGCAAGAGCTTTCCAATGAATACCAATTTGACAGCTGGGTTTAAAAGGTTTTCAAAAATCTTTTCGTTCTTGTGTTTTGATGAAAGTAGCCTCAGCATTGGAAGGGTTAATGTCTATGGGTAGAGAATTCCAGGTAAACAATCTGTTCACCTGTGAACAGGTGGGCATTGATAGGTTAACGAGCTTCCAGGTGAGTCACCTGGAGCAGTAACTGTGGCTGGCTAATTTACCTGTGTGAAGTACAGCAGAAAGTGAGCACAATGGCTATTACTATGATCCCCTCGCACTGGACACTCGGGCTGGCCTGACCTCCTGTATCTCTGTCCACTAGTGGTCACTCAAGTGGTCAGTGTCATGATGGATGGTGACCAGGGTATGGCCACCTCACGGGAGGAGCACCTAGAGAGATTTTACGAGGCATGGATTCTATTGGTAAACAGTATAAACAGGTAGGAACTAAAGCACCTTGTTTGTGTCACATTCTGAGTTGACTGGTTGCAGATAACCTAACCTTTCCAATTCTAAGAATACTTTCGTCGAAAGAACAAGGACACAGATTTTTGAAAACCATCTAAACCCTGTTATGTTTGTATTCATTAGATAGCTCTCACTGAGTATTATCGAATGAGTTCCCATGTGCCAGGGTTCAAGTCATTTCTCAGGGGTTTTTTTCATCATTATATTTTGGCCAAATTAGCCATGTCATGTCTTGTATTTGATTTAAAAATTGGGTCTCATCTATTTCTAGAAAACAGCTCTGAATATTTACATTAAACAGGAAGGAACACCCACTAGTTGTATTGTCATCATGAGTTATCTAGTTATCTAGATCCATCTATTACTGGAGTGATCTCATGGTGTAACTACTTTTAATATATCATCAAGTAGAGGAACATTTGAAACGGATTCCGAGAAGATAGTAAATATGGAAATGCATATTTCACTCAATATTCAGGGCTCGAAATTAAGATTTTATGCAGGGAGCCCAATTGCATCTTCTAAAGCTACCTAGAGATGTTGTGTATACAAACCAGTACATCTTTGGGCTCCCTGCAGAAATTTGAGGGAGCCGCAGAAGAATTCAAGGGAGCCCTCGGCTCCCGGCACCTCTTAATTTCGAGCCCTGATATTTATGTAAGCATTGCTTTGTTATGAAGATGTTTCTATTTGTGCCAGACCATGAGCATGCTCCAGATATGAATTGTTTCACTCTTTCTCTGACACACAAGCAAATTTATTCTACCTTGGAACTTATCATGAATTAAAAGATATTAGAATGTAGGTTTTAATGCCCTAATACTGGAAGACAGTTTTACTGCAAACAGATTTTAGGTATTGTATTTGGATTGTGATATTTATTTTAAAATTTGATGCCCCCGTTGCCCTGAATCGGCTTAGCAGTATAAGGCACTGCCACTGACTGTTCGCTTTCTGTCACTATTACTGAGGTTGAATTTAGGCCAGGGCATGTGAAAAAGTTGCCAGTGACTTAGGCGGTGACTTAGGGTTAGGCGGTGGTTTAGAATCCTCCACAACCTACAGCTAGCTAGTCACGACTTATGGCAAGAAAAGTGGCAATATTTTAAACTCCAATTCTTGTATGTGTCAGACCACATGGTATAACCTGTATAGTATTGTAAAGCATAGTGTTACATGGATTGAATCCTTAAGGGTTCTTATTGTCTCCATAGGTTTATGTATACACCAATATTGATTGTCTGAGAGGATGCAAAGTGTGTTCTCAATATTTTTTATGCACAGCTGATATGGATTGAGCCTTAACCCTTATGCTGCTGCTGGCTAATTTGGCCAATACAAAATAATGCAAAAATCATGAAAAATCACTGAAACCCTGGCAAACGGATACTCATCTGAAAGTACTCGGCGAGAGCTTTCCAATGAGTACCAACATGACAGGGTTTAGATGGTTTTCAAAAATCTTTGCATTCTTGTGCATTGGATGAAAGTAGCCTGAGCATTGGAAGGGTTAAGAGAGTCACCCTTTACCTCTTTCAACTATCTTTCATCTATCTGTCAGCTAATGAATTACAATCTATCAACAATCAACAATCTATCACCAGTGTTTGATCCTCTCTTTCTGTTGCATATTTAATCATAATCATCGAATAACATTGAATATTATTTTACTCATAACTTATTTACTTATGAAATTATAAGGGGAAAGACTCACCTCTCTTTTGAAAAGCTAACCCTTATTAGCTAATCCTGAAAATTAGTTCATTCTTTTGCCAAAAGATGGCAAGACTGTTTTACCTGTCAGTGATGAAGATTTTGTCCATAAGGTTTATAAACAGTTATGACTTGAAGTTAAAATGATTTTGATAATAACATGCATGTAATAACCCACACATAGTTAGGTGTATAGGTTTATAAACAACTCATTAAGAGAAAAAAGCTTTCAGTGATGAAGACTTGCTCAGATAGGTCTGTGTTGGTGTATGGATAACCACCATGGACAGATGTCTCTTTTGGTTTTTTTTATGAAAGGGGCACGAAGAGAGAGAGAGAGAGAGAGAGAGAGAGAGAGAGAGAGAGAGAGAGAGAGAGAGAGAGAGAGAGAGAGAGAGAGGGAGGGAGGGGGAGGGAGGGAGGGAGGGGGGGGGGGGGGGGAGGGAGGGAGGGAGGGAGGGGGGGGGGGGGGGGGAGGGAGGGAGGGAGGGAGGGAGGGAGGGAGGGAGGGAGAGAGAGAGAGAGAGAGAGAGAGAGAGAGAGAGAGAGAGAGAGAGAGAGAGAGAGAGAGAGGAGAGAGAGAGAGAGAGACCAGAGAGAGAGAGAGAGAGAGAGAATGATATGTCTTAATTTATGGTAATCTTCATTGTTTAGTAGCATATTTAGATGAACAGGTGCCACTCTGTACATGGTTAATTATGGTAGCTGACAAATTGGTTTGCGTACAGGTACCCACGCATAGTCAGGTGGCTTAGTTAATGAAAAGTCGCATAAAGAGAAGTTTGGAATCCATCAATGATGAATGACTTCTTCAGGTGGCATATTGATATTATTGACAATACGTGCTGATAGAAATCGCATGTGTATGAATACCCACACATAGTTGGGTGTCCTGGATGACCAAAGTTTGGTCACATAGCATATTAATATATAAACAGGCACCACAGTATATTCTGATGATTGTATTGTGAAATATGGGATTGATAAGAATAGCATGTGTATATAAACCCACACTTAGTATGGTGGCTTGTCTAATGAAATGCACATGTAAAAGTAAGTGACAACAGTTACCAGAAAAGTTATAATTAGGAGATATTGTAAGAACAGCAGATGTATGAATACCCACACATTGTCAAATAAATGTCTTGGATGATGAAATACCTTTGAAGAGAATTGTAAAAACTCATGAAAGATGGATGTCATAATGAAAGATGATGTCAGATTATGTCGCATATTTATATAGCAAGTACTGATGTGATACTTGGATATGAAAAACATGTGGAGGGAGTAGTTAGATATCTGTCAATGATGGATTCTTTACATAATAAATGATGACTTAGGCCTAAAAAAAAAGTTGTTTGTTTCCTGTAACCCTACCCTAACAAGTTTTTATTCAAAAAAATCCCTACCCTAAAGTTGTCTCTGCCCTCCCAACTCCCAATCAACGTAAAACATGCATAAAACACACATTTTTGACAAAAAAGATAATGCAAAAACCTACCTACCCTATTTTTTTTCAGACCATTACAGGAAACAAACAATATTTGTTTCTTGGCCTTAGCATCAGGTAGCATATTTATTTAAAGGTACTGCTGCATTCTTAGCGATAAGAATAACATATGCATAAATACCATGAGCCATGGCCACTGCATAGTGACTTGGATAATAACAGGACATTACCTGACTTTATTAATTACAGGTATGACAAGAATAGCACAGGTATAAATACCCACACAGTGTTTGGGATTTCATAAATAAAATGCCTGTGGAGAAAGTGGTTAGATGTCTCTGAGTGGTGGATGTTTTAGTTAATAACGTATCTAGATAAGCCAGCACATTTATCTTATTCTAAGTACCAGGTATTGCTAATTACACGGAGGATAAGAATAGCATATGTATGCATACCAGCACGGAGCTAGGTGGTTGCGATAATATAAGGTGTATGGAGAAAATAGTAAGATGTGAATGATGTTTCTACATAAGCTAGCAGCTTTTGAACATTATAGGTGGAAAGGGCGCTATATCAAATATCAATTATTACTAATTATTATTATTATTTATCTACCAAACATTAATATGCATCGCTAATTACAGGTATGATAAGAATAGCACATGTATAAATACCCACACATAGCCAGGTGGTAGGGACAATAAACGGTGTATTGAGAGAGTCGTACGGTCTTTGAATGATGGAGGTTTTAATAACGGCCCGTGCGATATGGCTGATTTCTCATAGACACCAGGCCGTATCCCCTTTTTAGAAGCAGGATAACTAATAGTATTTATACAAATAGTACTATGCATTGCTAATTGCAGGTGTGATAAGAATAGCATGTCTGAGTATACCTGCACAGAGCCAGGTAATAAGGATAATAGAGAGTAGTAGGATATAATAATAATAATGATAATAATAATAATAATAATAATAATAATAATAATAATAATGATAATAATCTATATATTTCATGAGGGTAACACAGTCAAATACAAGATTTGATTTTCGCTGTGGCCCTCAGATTTAAGGATTATACATATCTGCTGATGATGATTGTTTTAGTTAATGAAGTTCCTAGTGAATTTCTACAAATAGTACTATGCATTGCTAATTTCAGGTGTGATAAGAAAAGCATGTCTAAGTATACCTGCCCAGAGCCAGGTGATATTAGGATAATAAAAGGTGAATGGAGAGAGGAAAGTAGGGTATCTGCAGATGATGATTGTTTTATTTTATTAATGAAGTTCCTAGCATATTTCTACAAATAGTACTATGCATTGCTATTTTCAGGTGTGATAGGAATAGCATGACTAAGTATACCTGCCCAGAGCCAGGTGATATTAGGATAATAAAAGGTGAATGGAGAGAGAATATAAGTAGGATACCTGCTGATGATGGATGACAGGAATCGTCGTCTTTGATTAGGTGTAGCTTGTGGTTACTGTGTAAACCTGAAGACGTGACAATTGGCTTGGAAACTCCTCAAGCCGTGTTAATTAGCTCCTTACCCTGTCATGTGGCGGCGGCGGGGCTATTCTGGACCACACCGTGAGAGAAGCCTGTCACTGACAGCACTCGGCGACGTAGCAAGGTGTGGAGAAGGAGGGTTTGTAGAGCTCTCAATCAAACTGCGCAGGACCACTACACTCTCATTCTCAGCAGCTACTGCTACAGTGGGATTGGAATTGGAATTGAAATTTTGCTTTTCGTCACACTTATGCCAAATGTGGCTAATTCGTGACTAGCCAGTTGTATGTGGTGGAGGAAACCGGAGTACCCGGCGAAAACCACTGCCTAACCCCAAGTCACTGGCAACTTTCTCACATCCCCAGGCCAGGTATTCCCACCCAGACAGTGGTGAGAGGCAGCGTGCAGTCAGTGGCAGCGCCTTAGACCACACAGCCGTCTGAGCTGGCCACTTATGCTACAATGGGCTACAGTGGGATTAACCCTTTAAATGCTAAGGCTACTTTCGTCCAAAGCACAGGATGGAAAGATTTTTGAAAATCATCCAAACCCTGTCATGTTGGTATTCATTAGTTAGCTCATGCTGAGTTCTTATAAACAATGATTTTTTATCAAAATGTCGTGTAGGAATAGAAAGAAATATTTTGTAATGAAATAGAAGGTACTACAAAGTTTAGTGGAAAGGAATAGGTTCTGATCGGTAACCAATAATCAATTTTTGAATATTGAATTATTTTACCTATCATGCATCTAATGAAAAATCAATTTTAAAATTACATTTCAGTTTAACATTTTCCACCTTTTTCATAATTAAATTTACAATAATCCTAAAATGTAAAGCTTTAACATTTCAAGCTCCCATAAAACTTAGCAATTTGACTAAAGCTTTAGTAGGAATTCAAGTCCATATTTTAGACATTCATAGTACAACTTTATGATTTTCTACTCAGCATGTCTTCAAGATATGTTTATTTAGGGACATAATTGAGGGCTTGACAGGAGCTCAGATGGTTAATAGCTAGTAGACCTGTAAGGTGATATTGTGGTCAAGCAGCTGATCAGTGTATCACAGACAGTGTGGGTTATTAGCGTGTATATTTAAATCAGCTGGTCAGTATAGTCAGGGATATATATTACTTCTCACTGGTATAGTACAAACAGTAAGAAATATTAGTAGGTATATTTGGGACTATTTGTGATTTCAAGTGTGCCATCTAACCTGTACTTCCCACAATGCCATCCCAACTGATCTCCTGGTATAGTACAAACAGTTAGAAATATTAGTAGGTATATTTGGGACTATTTGTGATTTCAAGTGTGCCATCTTATCCTGTACTTCCCACAATGCCATCCCAACTGATCTCCCTGGTATAGTACAAACAGTTAGAAATATTAGTAGGTTTATTTGGTACCACTTGTGATTTCAAGTGTGCCATCTTATCCTGTACTTCTCTTAGAGCTATCCCAACTGCACTAGTTCTAACTTGTAATAATGCTTTATGGGATATATAGTCAAGCTCTTTCACTTTTAGTGCCCCATATTTAGATTTGCAACCTTTCAGGGCCAGTCAACCCTACCCCGATGTAGCCTTAGACTTCCGAGGGAATCCTGGGATTTTCTTAGGTTTATTCTAGGAATTTCTAGTATTTCCAGATTCTTTTGGAAAGTGAACAGTGTCTTAACCCATATGCTGCTGGTGGCTGATTTGGCCAATAAAAAATAATGCAAAAAATCTGAAAAATGACCGAAACCCTAGCAAATGGGTACTCATGTGAGAGTGCTCAGCGAGAGCTTTCCAATGACTACCAACATGACAGGGTTCAGATGGTTATCAAAAATCTTTGCATCATTGTGCTTGGGATGAAAGTAGCCTCAGCATTGGAAGGATTAATCCCCAAAGAATAGGAGTTTTGAATTTCCATTGATTGACTGTAGGTTTTGTTGGATATCCTGAAGCCTTTTCATTTTGCCTTATGATATGCATATTAATGTAGGTAATGAATAATGCGCCTAGCATAATATTCACCTTTAAGATCTTCCATCTGTGTTATCTTTTCCCCCTTCACTCATGCTTGAACTAATTGGTTTCCAGTGTTGGGGGTCCGACAGCCCATTAACTCTGGGCTCCTGTGTGTGTGTATGTGTATCCAACACAGGCACCTGCAACCATTTCATCAACTGAGATAGACAAGCTACAAGCCTGTGATATCTGGCTCTTTCACTGATCTGACCTGAGTTGATTTCACTCCAGGTTTAGTTCTGAAAAAATCCTCAAGGGGGACACACTTGAGCTCTATTCTGTATTTCGCTCAGAGATCCTAGTATACCGCAGAGCCATCTATCCACAAGGGAGGACATTAAAATAAGGCCTGGGAGGCAGGCTACAACTGAGAGGGAGCTGTGAAATACACATCCATCGCAGTAGCCTGGTTGTCAAGCTGAATTAGGTTTAACCCTTATGCTGCTGGTAACTAATTTGTCCAATATAAATAATGCAAAAAAAACTGAAAAATGACTGAAACCCTGGCTTATGGGTACTCATCTGAGAGTACTCGGTGAGAGCTTTCCGATGAATACCAACATGACAGGGTTTAGATGGTTTTCAAAAATCTTTGCGTCCTCCTTTGGAAGAAAGTTAAGCCCCAGCATTGGAAGGGTTAATGCTATGCCACCACTTCTGGATAGGTCTGATGTCTCTCTCATCCTATAGATGGCAGCACATTCAGAAACTGCAATTCGAAACTCAGCTACAGACTACAGCTCAAGTGTGTCCCCCTTGAGAATTTGTTCAGAATTAAACCTGGAGTGAAATCAACTCAGTAAGATCAGTGAGTCTAAAGCCCCTTTTACACTATGCTGGCAACTTGCTCGCAACATGGTGGCAAAAGATGGTTGCGGGGGATTGCCACCACATTTTTACCCCCATAATTTTCTATTGAATCAAGTTTGTACACTGTATTTTTTATATCGAAGATATAGTCAATAAATACTTACTAACTCACTTATTGCCCCCCCGTCGCCAATGGTCGCCAGTACGTTGCCAGCAAAATTTTGGCTAGTGTAAAAGGGGCTTAAGGAAAGAGCCAGATAACACAGCCTTGTAGCAAGTCTACCATCTCAGTAACCATGGCAATACGATGCTTAACCTAAGATTTTGAAATGGCAAGGTTATGTTTCTGAGAATATCTTTATTGAAACCAGGTCTTCTTTATGGCGTTCCAGGAACTGCAAGGATTAACCCATGAGTTCTGAAATCACTGCCAAGATTGCATGCTCCCAAAGACAGAAATGGTTTAATTAATGAACAGATCTGCTATAGGGTAGATGTAATGTTGCTCTGAACATGTTTGACGGAAAGAGTGCTATATGAAATAATTATGATAATGATGATGATGATGATATACTACCACTGCTGCTACTACTACTACTACTACTACTACTACTACTACTACTACTACTACTACTACTACTACTACTACTACTACTACTACTACCATCATTACCATATTACTACTATGTCTACTACTATTACTACTACTACTTCTACTACTACTACTACTACTACTACTACTACTACTACTACTACTACTACTACTACTACTACTACTACTACTACTACTACTACTACTACAACCAGCACTACTGCTGCTGCTGCTGCTGCTGCTGCTGCTACTACTACTACTACTACTACTACTACTACTACTACTACTACTACTACTACTACTACTACCATTACTACTTCTACCACTACCATTAGTATGATTATAATGGTGTGGGAGGCAGGCTAGTAGATATTCAGTTCCTTATGGTATATACTGGTAAGCAGAGTTTTGATGTTAGTATTACCTTAGATGAATAAAAGAATAGATATGTATCGAGAGACCAATCACTACATGCACTATAGGGATGGCTTGGCTATGTCAGGGGTCTCGAATCTGGCCTAAGTGTGGACTCACCAGGAGACAAATACTATTTAGATCATTTAGATTACAGAGAAACTTGCACACCAACATGTGCAGAACACAACTTTTGGGCTATTCGCCACAGCCAGATTGTGCAGGTTGACTGGTTGGTTTCATATCCACTAGTTTTTATCCGTTTAAGGTATTACGATGAATGGAATGAACAAAAATTGTTTTGACTTCTATTATGGGATGTTGAGTGGTAGACAGGAAGCTGGGGGTCATAACCATAGAGATGACCTTTGATTGGAATGTAGTCATTAACAACAGTAGCTTTGCCCCCACTATGGCTAAACAAGATGAATGTTTAGAGACATCTACACATGTTTTTACTGTTATCATAATTTCTTGAACTTATGATAATGCTGCCAAAATGTGTTTCAGATTAGGGGTTGAAAAGAGTTGGGTTAAGATTCACAGGGTAGTAACCTTACAGTATAGCAAGACAGAAAGACAGACAGTGGCACTAGGGAAAAGTACCTATACTCCATACAAACCCAAATACTAATATAGTATAGGAAAGGCAGGGCTCAAAATTACGGATTTATCCAGGGAGCTTATAAATTGCATGTTCAAAAGCTACTTAAAGATGTTATGTATGAAAACCAGTACATCTTTGGGCTCCTTACCAGCCACAGGAGAATTCAAGGGAGCCCTGCAGGGCATCTCATTTCCAGTCTTGAACGAGTATTGTGAAATTAATCTATAAAACTGGTACTGCTTAACAGTATAATTTCTAGTCTTGAAAGAGTATTGTATCATTAACAATCTATAAAACTGGTACTGGTGCTATTTGTAAACGAAATTCTGAGATAGACTGTGCGAAGTTTAACAAAATTAGGTCTCTGGTAATCAGGCAAAATGTTGTTAAGATATTTTTATGTTTCTAAAAAGTGGAAGTTAACTATTAGATGTTCAACCATTTCTTAATGAGGTAGAATTACTTGAAATATATTGGCCTAATCAAGCAGTTGTAATGATGATTCATATCAATTTTGTGATTTGCAAAAATCTGTATTTGATAGTTCTACTTTAAGTGAAAGTGATTTTGCCTTGAGTATAGTTTAGTGCTTGCTTGTGGGGTTTCTCTGTGATTATGATACCTATACAACAGGTATGCTCCCTCCCTACATAAATGTGCGGTGTTGTGGAGTGCTGTCTGTGGTTCTTCTGCGACTAAAAGACCCCTTGGGACAATTCGTGAAGAGAAGGGAATTTCTTCCCAGTTCCTGGTTTCTATCTCATCACAATATTACCTAACCTGTTGAAAGCGACTTAAAAACCCATTCCTTTCTTCCTTTTTTGTGACCTACAATTTGTTAGTTTTTAGCCATTGATTATTATAACTTTGCCTTGTCCGCGTGGGAAGCAAGTGGGGTCATACAGGAGTCAGACACTTTCTGGGCCAGCTCCCAAGGCCCAACGGTCGCTCAGCAAGGAAACAGCATTTTCAACTTGCAGCAGCAAAAAAGAGTATTGATTAATCAGGCAAATAGATTGGGTTACACCATTAGTAATACTCCCCTTCCTCCTAAGGGTAACACTTAAAGTCATGTTCACTCTCAATCAATTTTTCCCGCATTTTTGAAGAGGAAAATATTCAGCTTTAAGGCCCATTAAGGTATGCTTCAGGGTATGAGATAAAAAAGGGCAGGGAATTTACTTTTTGTCAGAATTTTGATATTTTTTTGGAAATTTATTCATTTATTTTTTAGGTTTTTTATTTTTTTTAAATTCATGCTGGATTAATTGATGTTTTCACATGAATACTTTTTCAACTGTTTGTCCTAACCAATCGACCATTTTAGTCCCTTTGACCTTGAAATAACTTGAAGGTCAAATAGAAACAAGGGTCGCCAGCTCCTTATTTTGTATAATCAAACAGCATTGCTGCTGTGGTAGAACGTATGAACTGATCTCTTTGGCCATATGTAACTAGCTGTCATAACTGTCATAGCTGTTGGCTCTGATCTAACCTGGGATAAGAGTTTATGTGTACACTGTGCAACTGGGGGATCAGATTCCCCACAAGTTGTAAGCAGTTGGCTCCAATCATGTGGTCAATCAAGAACTAGGGGAAACATCAATGTACAATTAGAATGTCAGAATATCTAATTTATGGGTGTTTTGTGTCTTTTTTCACCCTTGTTTCACAGATCACACAAGACACCCTAGCACTACCCATTTGTGATTACATGTATATATATATATATATATATATATATATATATATATATATATATATATATATATATATATATATATATATATATATATATATATATATATATATATATATATATGTATGTATGTATATATATATATATATATATATGTATGTATATATATATATATATATAGTATAGCTTCATATTCGGAATGAAATTCATTGCTTGGGGTCTTATAAACAATATTCCACTAAATCAAAAAAAAAGATGCTTTTGACTGAAGGATACCAAATAAAATCAAGTTGCATTGGCTTATATAGGGTTGAATGGGATAATAAGGATGCTCCCATAAGGTTTTATTGAATGGTACTTGATGTATCCCCTTGTGGGATTATGTTTGTAAACCAGCATCTAGTGCCACTCCTGTGAGTCTCAGTTGAGGGTCCTCCCAGACTGTTCATAAAGATAGCAATTTCTGATGTCTCCGGTTGCCGTAACATTATAAATGTGATATTGGACCCTGGATAGTGGCTAGCGCCATGACTATGGATTTGTCTGGGACTAATTTGAGTGGGTAGATTTCATGGTGCCAGAAAGTCACTATGTATTGGCTATAGTTTTGATCAAGCCATTATAAGTGTGGTACTTACAGGGCCGCTCTCTCAACCAGGACAGAGAAAAAGATTCATTTCCAAGGACCTCAGCCTCTCTTTAACGGTTTTTGTTATCCTCCTAACCTTTGCAATGCTGAGGCTACTTTCATCCAAAACATAAAGACCCAAAGATTTTTGAAAACCATCTAAACCCTGTCATGTTGTTATTCATCCGATAGCTCTCACTGAGTACTCTCAGATGAGTGCCCACGTGCCAGGGTTTCAGTCATCTTTTTATATTGGCCAATTTTAAGCAACCAGCAGCATAAGATTTAAAATTCATGAGTAAATTGCATGTATATATGTGTCTTTATATGAACTGCATTTGCATTCAAACATATCACACAAACATCTAACAATGAGAAGGGTATAGAAACACAAAATTGGTTAGCAAAAGGATATTACAGGGTTCGACTTTCCTATGGGCCTGGGGGCATATGCCCCTAGATTTTGCTATGTGCCCCTAGATTTTTCAGTCTAGGGGCCCAAAACAGTAAGAAAAATAACCAGAAATCATGTTTTTGACAACTAATTTATATCGAAAGAACTTTTCGGGCCCCTAGCCTGAAATCTAAGTGTCAGACCCTGTATTACAATAGGAACACACAATGGAATCTGGCTTTGAGTTCCCCTATTGTACTTAACAAGGACAGCAGACATGGCCCGATGCCACTCTCCTGATAGTGCCCCTCCCAGAGGAGACACTATCATCAATAATTGCTTAATGGCCGGAGGTTGATATGTCCCTATACCAATTAGGAACGGGGAGAGAAGTGCTGAGAAATCAGCCCATTTCCTTGTCTATATATAAAGCAAGGTCATGGTCAGAATACCATCTTCTTTTACAAACTTTAGTTTACTGAAGGATTTTGAGTTTTGAATTTTCTTTTTCGTCACATTGCGGCTAAGTTGTGACTAGCCAAATGCAACTAAATAGCTAAGAAACATTTTGTAAACCCATTCAGGCCTGTGACACCTAAAAATGTCCCAATTTTTTTGTAACATCTTGAGGCCATGGCATTTAACTTGGGAAATGTTTGAAGGATAATATTTTTAAGAACTAGGTCCTAAATTTTCTCTCACATATTTATGCTTATTGCTTAACACACACACACACACACACACACACACACTCTATTGGTTTATTTGTACATATATTTATTTACTTTCGCATTTTATTCCAATATCTCATCCCTCATGCCAGTTTAGCCAGTCTCTGAAGATACATTTTTGTCTAGCATGACTAATGAGGTGAGTAATAATGATCTTGTAGATTGATAATCAGGGGTATGCTACTAATTTCATCATTTATCAGGAAACACTATTACTTCTTAAATATCAGTATAGCAACATAATGCACCCACTTCATGACTTTATAGGGATCCGCCGTGGCCTAGTGGTTACGATGCCTGGCTCCCAAGCGTGAGTTTGCAGGTTCAAGTCTCCGCTGGATCCCCAAGCGGGTTGGCCTGGTCGCTATATAAATGTGCGGCATTGTGGAGGACTGCCTGTGGTCCTTCTGCAACAGAAAGACCCCTTGGAACTGTTCGTGAAGAGTAGGTAATTTCTTCCCGGTTCCGGGTTTCTATCTAGTCGTGATATGACCTAAGCTGTTGAAAGCGACGTAAAACCCAATTCCTTCCTTCCTTCCTTCATGACTTTATTTGGCATTATTGTCTGTTCTGTAGCCCCTAGAAACCGGAATACGTGTAAATCCTACCATTTTGTAAGATTTCACTCTGATCTATTAGCAGATCCAGGATTGAAAAATCATTAAATAGAGAATCTGCCCTGCATCAATTACTTGATGATCAAAGTAGTTTCCACTGGTTACTATTGTACTGTATTCCATGGTTATTGATTTCGGAGGAACCAAGTGTTTGGTTTTTATTGGTGTATTCATCCACTAAAACCAAGCATTGATTTATAGACTCTCAAAGGAAGGAGCTTGTGAAAGACAGGGAAGTTCGACTCTAAGACATATAATAGGACTGTGTAAAGAAATATACAGTTAGACTCCCAAACATAATGGCGGTGAGGAACTGTGTTGCCAGGCTTTCATACATATGATCCTGTACGGGGTTCTGCAGTAATACAAGAGTTGTATTGTGTGAGAAACTGTAGTCAATTGGTCTCAAATGTTGGATCAAGTGAAAACCTGAGAAGTTTATAAGCTCAAATGTAGGAACGTATACAGCACTGTGTAGTTGAAATACAGCCATTAAGGATTGTGTGAGGAACTGTGTAGTCATGGTCTCAAATGTTGGATCAAGCGAAAACCTGAGTAGTTAATAGTCTCAAATGTAGGATCATGGAAAGCACTGTGTAGCTAGAATTCCGCCATGGGAAGTGTGAAGAACTGTTTCAAGTGATGGGCTCATATCTTAGGATTGTATGGAGAACTGTGAGGTTTGGTTAGAATCTTTATATGAAAATGTGTGAAGTTCAGGTTTGAAAAAGGAATTGTGTTGTTAGAGTCTTCCTGTCAAGATGGTGTCAGAAATTTTGTTGTTTGGGTATCCCTGTCAAGATGGTGTCAGGAATTATGTTGTTAGGATGTCCCTCTCCGTTGCCTGCGTTGAGGCCCTCTTTGATGCAGAGAGTGGCCCTAGAACTCCAGGTGTTTAAGATTTGAAATAAAAGGAAGTATGTTGTTTAACCCTTATGCTGCTGGTGGCCAATTTAGCCAATACAAAATGATGCAAAAAACCTGAAAAATGACCGAAACCCTGGCAAATGGGTACTCATATGAAAGTACTCGGTGAGAGCTTTCCAATGAATACCAACATGACAGGGTTTCAATGGTTTTCGAAAATATTTGCGTCCTTGTAATTTGGATTAAAGAAGCCTCAGCATTAGAAGGGTTAAGTCTTCCTGTCACAATAGTGTCAGGAATAACGTTGTTTGGGTGTCCCTGTCACAATCGTGTCAGAATGTGTGTTGTTCAGTACTCCCTGTCTCAACTGCCTGCGTTGAGGCCCTCTTTGATGCTGAGTGGCCCTAGAACTCAAGGTGTTTAAACAAGTCTAGGATATCACTGGCTCGCTGCTACTGCTGCTGCTGCTGCTGCTGCTGCTGTGTGTTCCTGACATGCTTTCATCTCACGCTCTCCCCCGCGGCCAAATCCTTGATTCATTGATACCTAATCCTGGAGGCAGCTCTTTGATATCCCTCCCCACATTAAAACCATAAACCCGCAGCTAGCCGCAGGAGCTTGGATTAGGCCTTGTTTATTCGACTTGCATTAGATGTGCGATCAATAGCAATAGAAGATTTGGGATAACCAAGTTAGGATAATTGAATTCTTATTGTTGTAGTTTAATGGATCTCTCGTGCTAGAGATGAATATATTCGGTAAAGTGGATGAAAATCCAAGTTGAATGTCTGATGATTTTTTGAAGATCTAGCTGAGTCACTCACAGGACAATGAACCCCTATTTTAAAATGTTGATTTCAAATACAAATTTGGACCTACTTTCGCTATTTATTAGACACTTTCGGCCAAATATAAAAAAGAAGCTTAATTCCTTATAATTGTAATTTTTTATTGAGTAAATGGCATGTCTTCAGAAACCTTTGGTCACATGCTCACTTTCATATATAGTGATTGATACAATGTAAAATACATACAAAGCAAATTAATTTTACCCATTTTTACCCACTATTTTGCTCCACACAAATTCCTGAATCTTTATTATGAGGTTAAAAAATAGTCCTAATATTGAAACACTTATACTCATTCTGTCTTACTTAAAAATGTTTTCTGGACATACTATGATACTTAAGAAATAACATGGCAATAAAGTGCATTTGTAATATATTTGGAGGAATAAAGAGTGCATTTGCACAATATTCAGAGAAGTAGCGAATACATTTGCAATATGAAGAAGAACTATTGATCGAGTTCAGGTTGGAATTTATCTTAAGGATGATTTTGTTGAAATTTATTATTATTCAGATCTTTTAGTGCTGTTGCTTGATATATATACATATATATATATATATATATATATATATATATATATATATATATATATATATATATATATATATATATATATATATATATATATATTTCTTTTAAAGGTCTGTATTTGCTCGCATTTTATTTCTGTTCCTCATATTCTAGTATAGATGCCAATATTATGCACAAACTATCATAGTCAAATTCCTGCCACAATACTGCCCAAACACATACTGGCATTTTCATCTGAGACTATTCTCCCGTGCTATGAAAAACTCAAATCATCACAATCTGCTGTTGGGGATTAAGATGCCAGGGATAAGGCGCGCATTATGAAGCTATTTCTAGGTGTGTGTGCCGCAACACTTTCCCATTAGAGAATTTACGATAACATCACACAGTTCCATTGAAAGTGATGGGTTGTGCTTTGTTATGGCATTAAATCTCTATTGGGAAGCTGCTTATTGCAAATAGGCAATATAAGGCAATATAAGGCAATATTATTAAAGGAGTGGGTATTGTGAATGATCATCCCAGACAAGTTAGGAACATTTGCGATAGATATTGTGCTGATCGCAAATAGCTGACAGATAAGAAACAGGGCTTGAAATACACCAGCAGGTTGCTGATTTATAACTATCATTTGATTGCAATAAAGCCAAAGATTTTTTTGGCAATAAGAGTCTGGTCGAAATGAATGTACCTGTACACGTCTGAGCTGCTGCTTGTAATACAATTGCAAGTGTGGAAGAAATATACTTGTACAAATGTAGAAGAAAAATACTAGAAATAGCTTATTTGGCCAATATCAAGTGATGCCAAAAACCTGAAAAAATGACCGATAAACATGGCAAATGGGTACTCATCTGAGAATGCTCAGTGAGAGCAATCCAATGAATACCAACATGACAAGATTTACTTTTTTTTCAAAAATCTTTGCATCCTTGTGCTTTGTACGAAAGTAGCATCAGCATAAATTGGAAGGGTTGAAGACATTTCCAGGCACTCTATCGCAAGGGTATGAACTAGTGCATTGTGATCTGATATGTATATATTATGTATCCTAATGGTCAGGGTGGCACTACAGCTTAGTTGATTACATGGACTGGCTGGCGTATGGTTAATGACTGTGCTTGATAACTGTAAATGGGCTGCAGCAGCAATATCAGCTGATAGGACTGTTTGCCATGTGTCTGTAGAAGTAACGAGACTATATATGCTAATTGCTCTGGAGACTCCATGCACTATTGCATATTTGGAATTTTTTTGATCATCACTTTTTATGCCATATTGCTGTGAAGAAAAAGTTGTGAATAGCCAGTTGTAGGTTGTGGAGGAAACACAAGTGCCTTGTGAAAACCACCGCCTAACCCAAGTCACTGGCAACATTCTTACAGACAATGAATACATACAAAATATCTTTAAAAACAAACAAAAAAAGCTTTCTCAAATACTCTGGCATTATATACTACCAATAGTCACTGACACCTACACAGTACATATCAATCATATTTTCAGAAGCACTTATACCATTTGGATAACTTTGTTGGTAATTTACCTTTTCAGGCAACTTCTTGTCTTGACCCATCAATTATTTGGGTGGTTTAACATGCATGCAACTCTTTTGGAAATGAGCAATAATATGGGAAGTATTCAAATGAAATTCACATATTGAAAGTCGCTCGAAAGAAAAGAAATTCTATCATACATAATTCTTGACTGTTTTGTTGCTGCAATTGTCCCTACAAAACCTTGTATGTTTATTTTCCCTTGCATTTTGAAAAATGAAAAATTTCATACACAAGGATATTCAAACCACACACAACTGGCTGCTTTGTGTATCTCACAGCATCTGATTTATAGGGTTCAAATCCCATTTAAGGCATGTGAGAGAGATGACAGTGACTTCAGCTAAGCTAATTGTTAAAAAAGGGATGATAAACAAAATTTCATTCTGTTTCAGGTTTCCCTGTGTGAGAAAGTTGCCAGTGACTTGGGGTTAGGCAGTGGTTTTCACTGGGTACTCCGGGTTCCTCCACTATTTACAACTGGCTAGTCATAAATTAGCCACAATATAGCATAAATGTGACAAAAAACAAAATTCCAAATTCCAAATTTGTGGGTTTCCTTCACAATTCAGCTTATGATTATAGAAAAAGTGATGATAAACATAAATGTGACAAAAAACAAAATTCCATGCAAATTCTTAGAAAATAATTATTTTCTATGATTATTGAAAAAGTGATGATAAACAAAATTTCATTCTATTCCATGTTTCGCTGTATATTATTGGAGCAGACTGGATGTTCCCCGTTAAATAGTATAGCAGGCAGCCTGGCTAGAGCTAGAGCACAAGATAGAAGTATTGATTTGCTATTGATTTTCCTCATGACTTGTGATAGGGCCTAATCTTGGTGGTAGTAGCAAAGAGAATGAGAAAGAGACTCGCAGCCATCGAGCAGCGCTTGTAACTTATCAGTGCGTCCATTTCTCTGATAGGAAAGGCCCACAACTACATCATTACCAGGGACCACTGGCTCCTCAATATGATGTGGGTTTTGTGATCGCTCTTGTAATAGCTGCCACATTCCATCGTCCAGATAATAGACCTATATTGCACTCTGCGATTTGACTAAGATAACCTTTTGTGCACTCATTCATGAATGTGGCGCCTATAAATGCATTCCCTCTTTTGATAATATCATTTTGACCAGAGCATTTTCCAGCAAATATTTGAAGAAATGTGGTTCAGAACCAAATTCACAACTCTCCTTCAAATATTGTATAATGTGTTAATATTGCTACAGTTGGACTACTGTGTACCTTGCGCACCCCTGGAGCCAGCATTTATTAAACTGCATACATTAAACAACATATCCTGGATATTATTTGTAGTCATAAGTAACTTTATTCTAAAGATGGAGGTTGCATGTTGTGGGGGATTATCTGATAGAGCGGTCAGTCAACTACTGACCTTTGGTCAAGCCTTCATTTAGATGCCATCAAATCCAATTTACAGCCTGTAGTCCCAGCTTTATTGGATGTTCAGGTTTAGCATACTGCAGAACTATAATTACTCTTATCTTGTCATGGTGAGTTTGCATGTTATTGCCTTTTCAATATGGCAGGAATTGGTTGATCTTCATAAGTAAAAAAGGTTTCTTTTTTCAATCACTTAATATTTCATCTGCATGGAAGTCAGATATCATAGAAGGAAAATTAAAAATCTTCATGGGAATTTAATGTTAATCTGAAAACCTCTATAAGTTAATTGTTGCCATTTGTAGAATCTCTTGTGGCCTCCTTATACAAATGGATATATGAGTTAAGGTTGGATGAGAACCCATGTAAATCAATGCGCTGTGATGAATTCATTTTTTTTTGGACCAAAATAAACTTAAATAAATAAACGTAATGAGGATGCCATTTTGGTTTAACTGTTTTTACTAAGTATGTAGGGTTGGGAGTCTAGGGTGGGGGATGGATAACGGTTACCATGTTATCGTATCAGACTTTGGTATCCCCCCTTTTTATTCACATTCCATATTAATCCATTAATGCTTAAAGCTTACTCTTGAAATGTTCACCTGAAACTTTGATACTTTGATAATAACTTGGAAATTTAGAGTGATTTTACAAAATATTTGTAGGAAAGATGTTGGTTGAGCTCTAAATAACATTTCTCCTTCAAATATTTTCCCAGCTGTACTTATGCCTGCAAGATTTCATCAAAATTCTCAGACTGCTTTTGGCCACTGTGAGCATTAATGGGTTAACCGACCAGATATGATAATACAGGTGAACTTGGATATGATGGACTCAATGGGACCTGGAAAATTGGTCCGTCATATGCAAAATCTGTTGTATACATATGACGAATACTTGATATGCATTGGACTGGTACCAAGCATATCGTCCGTCATATGCAAAAATTCGTCGTACAGTGGTCTGTGATATCCAAGCTCACATGTAGTTTAACAAATCTTAATTGGAAAAGGGTAACTTTGGTTTTGATCATATGTATTCTCTTACCGTATAAACATACCATATGCAAACACTCCAGTGGGGGAGAATGCTGAACAGACAGCCTGTGAATATCGGACCTCCAGCATCACCGATAGGATGGGAAAGAGTTATTCTAAGCACCTAGCAGGGTAAAAAACAAAGTATGCCAATTTTAGATAATGGTGTTGGGAAGTGCTTCAATGTGGCATGTATTAGCAGTGCTGTAGACCTTTTGAGCAAGTCCAGCTGCTGTTTACAACAACCATGATTAGTACCTAGTTAACAAGTGGCTGTGACAATATGAAGTGCTGGCTGGAAGCCTCTACTGTTATAGGACACAGGCAGTTTGCTTTGGTTTGCATTAACCCTAGCTATATTTCCTTTCCTCCACTGTCCTTTGCTTTTTACCATATTTCCAACTACAGTGGCGGATCCAGGGGGGTTCGAAGGGTTGATCCGAACCCACCTTTGCTGGTGAATCACTTTGCCCCACCAGGCCACCTGTGTAGACAATCGGAACTTATTGTGTTTTCTTGCCTCGGAGATGCACCAAATTTGGGCACCGTCTGGACACATTCATTCTGTAAATACAATTCGTATCAACCCCCTACACCCCTAATCCTGTCAATCAGTGTAAATGCAATTTCCCCCAGCCATATAATCTTCCCTCTCAGGACATTCAGTTCCCACAAATGCCATACAAGGGGGTTGTGCTGGCAGTAACCTCGCATACTGCAGTGTCATCTATCCACAAAGAATGATATCTAAATATGGCCTGTCACACAGGCTTCTGCCAACCCTTCCTGGTGATATTTTCAGAAATCATTGTTAGTGGCGCCACCAGTGTTGCATTTTAGAACTAGATTGAACCCCCCCCCCCCCCCCCTTCTCAAAGCTTGGATCCGCCCCTGAACTACACTAAGACTGAATAGATATTTGACAAATGTTGACTTGTATGTTTGCAACCCTTCTTGCTTAGCTTACCAACACCATCACAAGAATAATGTAACAGCCATATCTCATGAAAATGATGAAATAGCATTGACGATTTTCCAAAATAAATATCATAAATTATGTGTTATCACACTGGGAGATGTGGAATGTCAGAGTGAGTGTCAGTTTCTCATATCTGGCATCAACGCCCCGATGACATGGATCTAGCAGTTATGTACCCATTTCAAATATATAACCACACTCTAATCCTCCCCCATGCAATGGCAGGAAATTAATTTCAGGATCTCCAGGGATAGAAATGTGTTATTCTGTCACAATACTAATTGGAAATGGCCAGCATTCAATTAGAATAATTCCCCTTTTCTCCCAGATGAAATATTGTTTTAACACATTCATTCCAGCCATGGCTTTTTAAAAAGGTCTGGGTATATTAGCCCTTATGCTGCTGGCTGATACTTTTGGCAATATAATATGAAAAAAATAATGAATAAAGTATAAAAATGAAAAATGACTGAAACCCTGCCATATGGGTACTCTTCTGAGAGTACTCAGTGAGAGCTTTCTAATGAATACCAACATAACAGGGTTTAGAAGGTTTACAAAAGTCTTTGCATCCTTGTGATCTGGACGAAAGTGGCCTCAGCATTGGAAGGGTTAAGTAATATCTTTTGCGCCAAAAAAATTTTTGTGGGATACATACTGATTCAAACTAAACACAACGCTCCATTTTTATAAATAAATTTAGCTCTTCTTATCAAGTTATTTTCATAAGTACATTCAGGGTTTTAGTTTCCTAACAGAACATATTGTTATTTTGCATGTCTTCATTTCTTAGTTGTCATTGATATGCAGCAAGTTGATTTGTCAACTCTACAGTGTTTAGTTTTCTAGTATGATATATTTTTATTTTGTGTGTGTGTGTATATATATATATATATATATATATATATATATATATATATATATATATATATATATATATATATATGTTTATATATATTTATGTATATATATATATATGTATATATATATATATATATATATATGTATATATATATATATATATATATATATATATATATATATATATATATATATATATATATATATATATATATATATATATATATATATATATATTTGCAGATATTTATATAAGACTAAGTATGAGATTGGCCTATAATGATGCTCTATACCCAGGGTGTGAAGATTACCTAAGATTAGCCGACTCAGCTAATTACCATGTACAATAACAGCATTCCCATGCATATTAATTAGTGTGGATCAGAATACATCATCAGAATTCCCCTGCAGGACTTAGGATAGATATCGATAATTTCTTGTATTCCTTTAGAGCAGCTCTGCAAATAGAGGCCTGCGAGGCTATACATAGACTAGTTTTCCCTGACTGCGCAGGCAGGCAGCTAGCTAGCCGGCTGCAGAACGAAACGGAACCGGATTGATCGGATACCAGATAGATGTGTGGGCGCCTGCAGCCCGCGACGCGTGCCTGTATGTATACACTATCACAGCTGGCTGAAGAGAGAGGAGGAGCTGCCAAGACACGCTCCGGCTTGATTGAAAAGTGAGCGCCGCAGTAACACGTGCGATTGACGTCTCCGGTGTAGTGAGTGTAGTTGTGGTGTGGAGAGGAGTCGGCTGTTGTGAGGAGGTGGCTCTTTGGGCAGTGTGCAGTGGTGGGCGGGGCTTCCACACCAATATGTGGTGCATGGTGTGCTAACCAGGACTGTCATCATCTCTCACATGGAATACTATTAATGCTCTGTGTTCAGAATTTCAGAATTTCTGCACATCTTTAGTCAGTGGCACGTGGTGGGCTAAACAGGACTGCCATCCCACACGTGGAATAGTATAGATGCTTCTGTGTTCAGAATATCATTCTGCACATTTTAGTCAGTGGCGTGTGGTGCTCTAACCAGTACTGCCATCCCTCACTGGAATACTATTGATGCTTCTGTGTTCAGAATTTCATTCTGCACATTTTATTCAGTGTTGCTCGAACCAGGACAGCCATCCCTCACATGGAATAGTATTGATGTTCTGTAAACGATATAGAATATCATTCTGCACAATTTATTCAGTGCCGGTCGATCCTAGCTGAACCATTGGCGCCATGGATTATTACCTATTACTGCATGTAAGCTATCTTAGATTACAGCAACTGTCACAACCTTTAGACCACCACTGTGAGCTTAAATCATCAGCATAAAGGATCTCCTGTAGGTGTGCTATCTAAGCTAAAGCATTGGCACCTTGGATTACTGCCTATTATTGCACCTATCTTAACTCAATGCGGCAACCTTATGACCAGCATCGCGACTTCAAATCAGCTGCTATAGGAATTTCCAGTAGGTGTGCTATCCTAACTAAAACATTGGCACAATGGGTAATTACCTATTGTTGCACCTATCTTAACTCAACTGCGACAACCTCATGACCAGCACCGTGATTTCAAGTCAGCTGCTATAGGAGTTTCCAGTAGGTGTGCTATCCAAGCTAAAACATTGGCACCATGGATTAATTCCTGATATTGCACCTATCTTAACTCAACTGCGACAACCTTACGACCAGCACCGTGATTTCAAGTCAGCTGCTATAGGAGTTTCCAGTAGGTGTGCTATCCTAACTAAGGCATTGGCACAATGGGTTATTGCCTATTATTGCACATATCTTAACTCAACTGCGACAATCTTACGACCAGCATCGTGACTTCAAGTCAGCTGCTATAGGAGTTTCCAGTAGGTGTGCTATCCAAGCTAAAACATTGGCACCTTGGATTATTTCCTGATATTGCTCCTAATCTAACTCTACTGTGACAACCCTAAGACCAGCATCGTGACTTCAAGTCAGCTGCTATAGGAATCTTCTACAGAAGGTCTGCTATCCTAACTAAAGCATTGGCACAAAGGGGTATTACATATTGTTGCACATATCTTAACTCAACTGCGACAACTACATGACCAGCACCGCGACTTCAAATAAGCTGCTATAGGAATTTCCAGTAGGTGTGCTATCCAAGCTAAAACATTGGCACCATGAATTTTTCCTAATATTGCACTTAATTTAACTCTATTTTGACAACCCTAAGACCAGCACCGGCATTAAGGATCACCAGAAGATGTGTTGTCCTTGCTTTGGATATTGCTTAGTAGGCTGCACCTAGGCTATTGCAACTCTTCTGTGAGATATGGATTGTGAGCTTCTGGCAAGTGGCAATATAGGAATTATACCTGAAGATCAATGCAAGGTGCGACATCCTAGGAATCTCCTGAGAACATAGGGATCTGACAACTGTGCAATTTTAGGATTATTTTAACCTGAGTGCAACATATACAAATTAGACCAGGTAACTCATCATTTATACCTGGGAAGTAGAGCAAGGTGCAACACAATAGGAATCACATAAAAAACATTGGGATCTGACCAGTGTGCAATTCAGGGATTAATTAAACCAACTGCAACATAGGAGTTCGACCACGTGACATACAAACCAGCTCATGAAACAGAAATCATACTGTGAAAAAATACAGATCAGACCGAGGAGATAGGCCTGACAACACAGGAATCAAACCAAACAACATTGAAATTAGACCTTGCAGCATAAGAATAAGACTTTGAAATAAGACAAAGGTTTGATATAGGAATTAGATCTGGCAAAATATGAATGAGACCTTTGAACAAAAGAATTAGACCTTTGAATCAGACCAATATGCAACATAGGAATTAGACCTGGCAACATTGGAATCAGACCTGGCAGCATAGGAATCAGACCTGGCAGCATAGGAATTAGACCTGGCAACATATGATTTGGACCTGGCAACCTAGGTATCAGACCCAGCAACATTGGAATCAGACCTGACAACATAAGATTCATACCTGGCAACATATGATATGGACCTGATAACATAGGAATTAGACCTGGTAACCTAGAAATGAGGCCTGGCGACTTAGCAATCCATAGGAATTTGACCATCAGACTATTTTAGAACAGAGGAATTAGACATTGGAATCATATCTAGATGCAACAAAGGAGTCTAATTTGTCAGCATATGAATCCAACCTGATTGCTAAATCTGTATACAGTATAGGAATCGAAACCAACTGCAGTTTTGGAATCAAATGTAGGAATCTCATTAAGTGCCACAAAATTATCATGCCTGGAATCAGACCTGAACTGTTTTGAAGAGTAGATGCATTAAATATTGCATGCCTTCAGGGGCAGTATCTGCCTCTCTGGAGCCGGGAGTTATCAGTCTAATAACTTTGCACTGGGAAAGTAATCAATAGTCTTAATTGAATCTTACTAATTTAATTAGAGTGTGAGTAGTATTACTACGAGATCAGCGGGGTTTCACAGTGGTGGATGTTGCTGGTTGGTTCTCCACAGGATACGATACAGAGTCTGCATGTTAATATATGATCTATATTACCTGTTAATATTGACCATAGGTATTCTACCTGGGCAGATTGGGATACCTGAGGAATTCACCAATTTCCACTCTATTAATCAACTCACTTCATTGCAAATCTCATCAAATTTGGTAATATATTCATTAGCTTGATTATTGGCAATAGTTGTATTGTGATATTGACTTTTTTCAAGTTATCTGTAAATTCACTTTATGCATATATAGATTGACTTGTAATCACTTGTAGTCATTATATTCTTGATTTTCACTTAATATATAATACAGTCGTTACAGTAGTCCTATACATAAAGATGTGATCACAGCATTCCTATACATAAAGAGAATGGACTTACAGTATTCCTATACATAAAGAGAATGGACTTACAGTATTCCTATACATAAAGAGAATGGACTAACAATATTCCCATACATAAAGAGAATGGACTTACAATATTCCCATACATAAAGAGAATAGATTTACAATATTCCTATACATAAAGAGAATGGACTTACAATATTCCCATACATAAAGAGAATAGATTTACAATATTCCTATACATAAAGAGAATGGACTTACAATATTCCCATACATAAAGAGAATAGATTTACAATATTCCTATACATAAAGAGAATGGACTTACAATATTCCCATACATAAAAGGAATGGACTTACAGTATTCCTCTACATAAAAGGAATGGACTTACTGCATTCCTATACATAAAGAGAATAGATTTACAATATTCCTATACATAAAGAGAATGTGATTTACAATATTCCTCTACCTAAGGAGAATGCAATTACCTCATTCCTATACATAAAGACATATTGCAAACCAGCAACCTGTACACCTGCTCCTGACCTCTACATTTATAATTCTCTTTTGAGGGATGACTCAAGCTCCATATTTAACACTTTCTGAGGAGGAAGCCTCCCAGGATTTGAGGTCGTTGAGTGCATTACGGGACTAGACCTCTATTAGACTACTGGCTGTGAAGTAGCCTGCTGTCAGAGATTCGTGCTGAATCTGGGAGTGAACATCTAGTTGTGTACCGTATTTTGCGCACAGCAAGTTGACGTGGTTATCTACAAGAGGCTGTTTAGTTGTAGTAGTGTAAGATTGCACACTGGGATAGCAGCTGAGAAGGAGAGAAACCAGAAATTCACACTACCTCTTCTTGCATTCCTGCAAAGATTACAGCTGCCTACCTAGAAGATGAAAACATCTAATCACTAAAAACCCTTTTCAGTACTACACTGCAAAGATTACAGCTGCCTACCTAGAAGATGAAAACAGCTGATCTAAAAACGCTTCTCAGTGGTACTTCTCGACATCTGCAGAGGTCTTATCTTGACTAATTGAGCATGCACTACTGCTGAAAAAAAGGTGCCATTGTTCTGATTTATCCTCTAAGGCTAAGTCATAGAGTCCCAGACATTGTGATTGCTGCGCAGCATCTTTTAGATAAAGGGGTATTTTCCGTCTACCTGGCAGCGAACAGTGAGAGTGTTAGAAGGGGGATTATGATTATTGACATAACAGTGTGTTTTCACATGGCATTAGCCTGCATCAGCGATTCACTTAGAGAACCGCGGGACGAGCAGCGACAACGCTGCTGCTGACGAAGAGGATGAAGACCCAGGGTGCTCTGCACGGCAGCCTCAGCCATAAATAAGATCCATTCACAGTAGCGCTGCTTCATTCGAAGGAGGTAGTACCGTGTGCCCTCTTGTCTCATAACAGTCGCGAGGGTCAGGATATATACCATCATCTCACACCTACAACCAGTCAAAACGGATTCACAGCAGAGCTTCAGTCATGAACGCAACTCCACTGCCCAGGTCCTAGCTACGGAGGACGCAGTGCCGTGTGCCCTCTCTAGGCCTCCTGTCTCATAACAGTTGTGAGGGTCAGGATACACATACCATCATCTCACACGTACAACCAATCAAAATGGATTAGCATAATCTCGGATTCCGTCAATATTCTTAGTGGATTATCCTGGATTAACACAATGGATACGGATACCACCTCGCTGGTTTACTACTTTAGGTGAGTAGGCTCTGAACTTGTCTTGAGCTACGCATGTTTTGGTTATGTGCGTAGTAGTGAGGCTGTGTGTTGGTCTATAGGTATGTACATACAACAGAATTAATGGAGGAAGTAGTAGCAGTACTTTAGATTGTTTTAGCCCTGGCTCTTAGCCATAATGGGCTACAACAAAATGTAATAGGTGCTCGATAAAGATCTTATATTAACCTTTACGCTGCTGCCAGCTAATTTGGCCATTACAGAATGATGCAAAAAAAAACTAAAAAGAATGACTGAAACCCTGGAACATGGGTACTCATCTGAGAGTACCTAGCGAGTGCTAACCAATGAATACCAACATGACAGGGTTAAGTATTTTTCAAAAATCTTTGCATACTTGTGTTTTGGATAAAAGTAGCCTCAGCATTGGAAGGGTTAACATCACAGAAAAGGTACATGGACCTTAGGGCTCTTCCCAATGCAAATATATGGACTGTCAACGAAAAAAAAACGTGTACAAATAGCCCTTGACCTATGGCCATCTAAAGCGGGCAGGAGTAGCATTTGTTTTGTATTAGAAGCTAGTTTTCTGTGATGCATAGGGATGTAGATTGTTACTGTCAGTTTAAGACTCGATCCCGTTGCTGCAGCCGTCCGCCCGACTTCCCGGACGCCCTCACAGGAAACCCCTGCTCCCGAGAAGATGTATATTGATAAAACAATTTAGCCCGGCCAGCCACGGGAGGAACTGGTCGTCTGATTTGATTAGATAGCTGGCTTGAGATTCCGGGAGGAATGGCGAGGTCCACAGAGTACTACCCTGATAGCTGATTGTGTTCTAGACATCTGTTCTTGCTACATTTGATGTTAATTACACGCAGACCTTCCAGGCATTACATAGATACCTGCAAAACCTAGACTTATGAAACCTAACAACAGTAGTCCACACTAGGAAAAGTTCTCTTAAATATATATATTTATATATATATATATATATATATATATATATATATATATATATATATATATATATATATATATATATATATATATATATATATATACATTTATATATTTATATGTTTATATATATTTATATGTTTATATATATTTATATATATATATATATATATATATATATATATATATATATATATATATATATATATATATATATATATATATATATATATATATATATATATATATATATGGAGGGGATTCTCTGCTCAGGGAGGCTACATCATATGTGTATATAAAGGGGGCACTAGTATAGGCAGAGTCCAACAATAGTGTACCAGCGTACTAAACCAGACAAACACAATAATATTATTGCAGAAACAGCACTCAGAGTAGTACAAAAGTGAATGTGATTACATAATATTGAGCATTTTGATATTTATACCATTAGATAATTTACTTGACTATTTATCTTTTTGATATGGTGCAGGACTAGAAGATAAGGGTTATGTTAATACATTATACAGCAAATAGGTATGAGGACTACTAGTACAACCAGGTCATAGCACCTCTTTGGGAATGGTTAGACCTTGAACTCAATTCATCATCAAAATACAGAGATAGATAAAAATAACAACCATGATTCATTGTTTTTTTAAATATCAGCTATGCATAGGGATATTTAATACTGTGCCTTTGGATAAAAAGCGAGCATTAGAATTGTTTAAGTGTAATTGGAAACCTATTTCAGTAAAGCCTGGAAGAATTTCTTCATATCATTAGTGCATATTGATTTCTTGAAAAATTCAGCAAGGATATTAACCTGTTAGCTTGCTACAGGGAGGAATCGTCTCTCACCAGTAAACCAGTACAATGTTTAGGCCTAAAAATATAATTTTGGGGGTTTCCTGTAACGGTTTGAAAAAAAATAGGGTAGGTAGGTCAGTAATTATTATTATTTTTTGCATTATTTTTTTGGTCAAAAATGTGTGTTTTATGCATGTTTTACGTTGATTGGGAGTTGGGAGGGCAGAAAAAACTTTAGGGTAGGTATTTTTTTGAATAAAAACTTGTTAGTGTAGGGTTACAGGAAACAAACACCTTTTTTTTAGGCCTTACCACTAAGCCTGTATTATCACCTAGCACTTAAAAACAACCCCATTTGTGCCTGAAACAACCAAAAACATTTTTTTTTGGTTATTATCATGGTTATTATTGTTATTAACCCAAGCATTTTCAGAAATATCTTTATTTAGAAAAAATGTTGATTGGAACTGAAGCAACAATTTTCCTTCAGAGTTATTTTCAAAAGTAGTATACATCCAGACTGCCCTTGTCAAGTAGATCTCTAAACATTAAAAGGTTAAGAAAAGTGGATTATTATGTCTGTTTGTCCAAACGGACCTCCAGATTGGTTCAGCTATGGACTTGAAACATCTCAAAACCAGCCCATGCATTGGTAAAAGCCTTTGAATCTAACCCTGTTCTTCAATATATAAGCATACTGTACAGTGACATCTCTAATATATGAACACCTTGGGACCATGGTGAAAGTGTTCACATTAGGGGGTGTTCACATCTCAGAGGTCTTTTCTTAATGCTAAAGATACAAATGAGACCAGGTATATGTGTTCACAATAGGAGGTGTTAACATCTTCAGACTGTTCACAATGAGAGGTTTCACTGTACTTAAATACAGTAGATAGAAAATCTGCATTCTCTCTCATACTGCTAGCAAAAGCAGGTTGATTCTTCATTATAATCGGCTGTGAAGTTTATCACGTTTATTCTGACCAGAATGATGCACACCATATGGTAATCTGTTTCCCATTCCATTTCCCCCTCCTCTAATCCTGGTGCACGCTGGGGAATAGGCAATAAACCAGGCACACTTATTGCCGCCAACTGATTTGGACCAGGATGCTTTGGGTGATGTGTACCCTTAGGTTTTGGTTAGTTATTCAACTATGAGGCTAGTTAACTGCTAAATAAGCATTACTAGTAGTAGTAGTAGTAGTAGTAGTAGTAGTAGTAGTAGTAGTAGTAGTAGTAGTAGTAGTAGTAGTAGTAGTAGCAGCAGCAGCAGCAGTAGTAGCAGTAGTAGTAGTAGCGATAGTAGTAGTAGTAGTAGTAGTAGTAGTGGTGGTGGTAGTAGTAGTAATAGTAGTAGTAGTAGTAGTAGTAGTAGTAGCAGTAGTAGTAGTAGTAGTAGTAGTAGTAGTAGTAGTAGCAGTAGTAGCGATAGTAGTAGTAGTAGTAGTAGTAGTAGTAGTAGTGGTGGTAGTAGTAGTAATAGTAGTAGTAGTAGTAGTAGTAGCAGTAGTAGTAGTAGCAGTAGTAGTAGTAGTAGTAGCAGCAGCAGCAGCAGCAGCAGTAGTAGCAGTAGTAGTAGTAGCGATAGTAGTAGTAGTAGTAGTAGTAGTAGTAGCAGTAGTAGTAGTAGCAGTAGTAGTAGTAGTAGTAGTAGTAGTAGCAGTAGTAGCAGTAGTAGTAGTAGCAGTAGTAGTAGTAGTAGTAGCAGCAGCAGCAGTAGTAGCAGTAGTAGTAGTAGCGATAGTAGTAGTAGTAGTAGTAGTAGCAGTAGTAGTAGTAGCAGTAGTAGTAGTAGTAGTAGTAGTAGTAGCAGTAGTAGTAGTAGTAGTAGTAGTAGTAGTGGTAATAGTAATAATATCATCACTATTTCAGGCATCATGAACAATAACTATGGTTATGATTATCATTGTCAACATCATCATCATCATCATCATTTTCTTAGTGCTGAGAACCCTTCAGTATTACACCTCCTTTGTCTCCTCCTCCTCCTCCTCCTGTCAGAGCCTCCGAATAGCTCTGCATTGTTGGATGACTACTCATTTGACCTGCTCTTAACTATCCACAATAGTAACTTAGGAAAATATTTTGAAAATATATGTCAATTTTTTGCCTGATTGACCGTTCTGTGCAAAGAGCATATAAAGTGACCTCAAATGGTATGAGTAGCAGGGTAAATATTTTGACACACTCTCCTTTGTGCTAGGGCAGAGAACCAGAATCCTGGGCCCTAGATTCCAACTGTCACTATGTAATAAGCTTTAAAGGACACACCATACTTTTTCCTCTACCACCAGCCTCATGCTTAGCCTAGATTTCTAGGCTGTCATATGTATTTTTCTGTTATGTTTTTTTCTTTTACCAAGCACCAAATAGTGTAGGTAGCCACAGTGGTCAATTTAGTTTACATTTATCTCACCAGGATTCAGTTTGAGTATGACAAACCTATAGAGATAGGAGGAGCAGGTGGTGCCATCTATCTACCATACCTGGTACCACACCACAGTACTTGGTCAACACAGAAGGCTAGGAGCCTAGTCTACCTCATACTGTATTCTGCTCTAAGGGCACAGTGCCATGATCCTGGGGCCTATATATGGCCTAGATTTCCACTGTCACTATGTAAAAGACTTAACCCATGCAATGCTGAGTCTACCTTCATCGAAGGCACAAGAACGCAGAAATATTCGAAAACCATCTTAACCCTGTCATGTTGGTATTCATTGTATAGCTCTCGCTGAGTACTCTCAGATGAGCACCCATTTGCCAGGGGTTTGGTCATTTTTCAGCATTTTTCTCATCATTTTCTATTCATCAAATTAGCCAACAGCAGCACAACTGTTAAAGGACGCACCATACTTTTTCTTCTCTCTCTATGGCCAACTTCTTGCTGCTTCCCACTCTAAGGGCACAGTGCCATCATCAGAACATGAGGCTCTGGAGTTAACAGACTTTGCTATGTGGTCGAGGAAAACCATCGTCTTTCTATACCCTCTCTCACAACCTTTACTTCCAAAATTAACCCTAGGGCTAACCTGGGGCCTACACTTTAACCCTTACCTGGAATACTGTACATTCTCTGTAATTTAGGACAGTTTTTGATAACTACAATTTTTATGGGTTTATGAAAATATTAACATTAAGCAGAGTAATAGTTGTCTATACTTTGTGAAATAGCTCCCAGCGGTAGATTAAGGGTGTTCCATATTACCCAATAATTAATTTGCGAAATTATTATAGTGAGGCAAATTCCCTAAGGTGGTCTAAATTTCTGAAATTAGGCATGTGGCAGTCAGAATGTTGTACTTGATTCAAGGGTCATTCTGATGTCACATGACTATGGTGAACCAAAGTTTTATAAGATCGACAAAAATGAACAACATTGTACTGAATGTTTGCCAGTATTCCCCATTACAATTTGGCATCAGACATTTGTGGGCAGAATTTCAATGGACACTCAAAAGGGTTACCGTTGATGCTGGTTTGAAAAGAACAATCTAGCAACAATGATATAACATAATATTAGGATAAATGGTAAAATATTTAATATTTACAGGGTGTATTTATAGCCTACTAAAATAAAAAATTTCAATGGTCACAAACAATTTTTGTGTGGGGTGTGTATACATTCAGAAGTACAAACAAGAATACGCTGAACCTTCAGGGCAGGTGTACTTATAAGTTAATGTTTAGCCCCTCTGAGTATTCTATTCTTGTATTGTAAAGATTAGCTATTGCTGGGGTCTACATTATTCTGCTCTTCTGCAGGATTCCTCCATTATTCTGCAGATAGTGGAATTATGTGTAGAAATTGCATAATCACAATGTTCTCTCAGCCTGAAGGCATCTGGCCTCATGAATATTCATGACACTCTTCAAAGAAATCCACAGGCAGTCATTCTAAGTGCTAAAATAAACCGGTACAAAGAAATACTTGTATGAAATAATTATAGATTGAAACATCATTACTCATTTATGCTGAGGCTGCTTTTGTCCAAAGCAAAAGGACACAAATATCTTTGAAAACCATCTAAACCCTACCATGTCGTCATTCATTGAGTAGCTCTCGCTGAGTACTCTCAGATGAGTGCCCAGTTTGCAGTGTTTTGCATCATTTTGTACCATTTTGTATTCACAAAATTAGTCACCAGCAGCAAAAGAATTGAGTGATTGAGAAAAAAGAAGCATGAAAAAATGAAACGATAATGGTAATGTTCCAGTTGATAAATAAACATATGTTTTAAAGATAAAATACTAAATAAGCGTTTCATTCTGAATTGTATACTTTCAGGGAATAATTTCAGGTAATTTTGTTTGTCGTAACCTTTCCTGTCATACTGGGTTAAATTAGAACCACCCAGATCTTATTGGTGGAGGGACCACAGTTCCCAGGAAAACACGCCGACTAACTCCAGGTCATTGGTAACTTTCATGATATGTCACAAGCCTGACCTGGAGATATTTCTGTGTATATGAGACGAAATCATTCAAATTGAACGAAATATATTTTTATTGTCCAACTGCACTGAGATCTTGGACAGCGATGAAAGTAAATACTGTAAGGGTAATTTAGCATGATCGGCTGAATAATTGGAAAAGTTAATTGCATATATCGATAATAAGGGCAAATTTCTATGGAATGGGAGAAACCAATTAAGGCTCAATCTCTCTGCAGACCCGTCTTTCAAGGGTATGGAAAAAAACATCCCAGCTCTTGATCAAGCTGTCCTGGGAATCTGAGAGGAAATTATGGCAAATTTGATTATGGATGTGGCTGGATGTTGACGCTGTTCATTTCTTTGTTGTTTTCATTTCTCAAATGCCTTTGGTTCATCAGTTACAATAACATCTCCGCCGGGTATTGTTTTGTTCCCCCGATTGACGGAATGTTTTGCCGTGGAGAATTGAGATGTTGAGAAAGAGCCTGAAAGGTTGTGGCATTTGAAAGTGAAGGAGGAGGCCGGCTAAGTTGTTGAGTAGATAGAGATGTTATCCTAACTGATGGTGTGTTACATAATACAGGAGCAATTGCTCTTTAATGGTTTACTGGACTGCAGCCTTTGCTGTGGAGGGAAATTGATCCCCTCACAAATACTGCAAGGAAACGGTACTTAACTTCATCCTGTGGGATTATGAGAGTGCATCACTATATCTTATGACTGGCAGGAAGTGAGGATGTGAATTTAGCTCCTAAAAGTTGAGAAAAAAAATTAACCTCACAATTAAGGGAAGGAAGTAACTGCAAAATGTTCAACATATCTGATTTACATTATATATATATATATATATATATATATATATATATATATATATATATATATATATATATATATATATATATATAAATATGTGTGTATGTATGTGTGTGTGTGTGCACTCCTAAAACTTAAGAAAAATGAGGAAATAATGTGTTACAATTGCAGAAAATGAAGAGTTATGTGAATGGGTGTGTATGAATGAATTGCTACATACTAAACTCTTCAATGATCCCATGCTGCCATATCTGAAGTGAATTAAACCATCCAGACCACATAGGCTTCAATTTCTGCTATCCAACTCTTTCATTCTTATAAGGCCGGATGGGTCGGAATCATACCTCAAATCCTTTTTGTCCATCTAAATATCTTATCTTTATTGTCCTGATACCTCTGATTCATGTTGGCAGCACTTCTAGCTTTCTCTGGGCTGTATAGAGATGTGCTGCTGATATGACTATTTACTGCCATGATTGATATTCTTCCATAGAGCAGTTACTTACCTGTCAGTGCTGTCTCTTTCAACCTGCCTCACCAATAACTCACACAATAATCACTGATAGTCTTTATCCCACTCTCTTTCCATGCTTGATGCTTTAACTCACCTAACAATAACTCATGCTACAGTCACTTATTACATACTCCCTCCGGTAATAAGCATGTCCCATTCTGTAACAGCTCTCTCTCTCTCTCTCTCTCTCTCTCTCTCTCTCTCTCTCTCTCTCTCTCTCTCTCTCTCTCTCTCTCTCTCTCTCTCTCTCCTCTCTCTCTCTCTCTCTCTCTCTCTCTCTCTCTCTCTCTCTCTCTCTCTCTCTCTCTCTCTCTCTCTCTCTCTCTCTCTCTCTCTCTCTCTCTCTCTCTCTCTCTCTCTCTCTCTCTCTCTCTCTCTCTCTCTCTACACTACAATTACAAAAAGGTCTGATGCTCTCATTCTCATAATAAGCTTATCAATGATATCTAAGCCAATCATAGAGTCTGGAGCCTTTCTCCACCAGAAAATTGGTTTCACAGGAAAAAGGCTAATTGGCAATCAGCTGATTCCTTCACTCGTAATTGGAAACCAGTAATGATTGATTCTGCACTGGTCTTAGAATGAGTAACAAAAAGATATGTGGAATGGATATGCCATGTTCATCAAAACTCCACTTTCAATTTCTGATTATTTGTTGTTCATCCCTGTGATGTGAACTTAGTTAGACTTGGCTGCTTGCATTTCATTGGCTGTTTGCTGACACTGGTCCATAGACTTCTAGTGTAACTTTGATAAGACCCCTTTAACCCTTATGCTGCTGGTGTCTAATTTGGCCAATACAAAATGAGGCAAAAAACCTGAATCAAAGGCACATGGGTACTCATCTGAAAGTACTGAGCGAGAGCTATCCAATGAATACCAACATGACAGGGTTCAGATGTTTTTCAAAAATCTTTGCGTTCTTGTGCTTTGGAAGAAAGTAGCCTTAGCATTGGAAGGGTTAAGACACATATTAATGATATATGGAATATTTTGTTCTTGTCATATCCATTTGTATCTACGTCCCTGGTCGTCATTTATACACCTAAATTAGAGTGCCACACTGCAGCAGTTGCTTGTACTTATTGGTAATACGCCAGAGACCAGTACAAATTACCTATCAATTAGGCCCTGCCCCATTAGTCCCTGTCCCCTCCCTCACCCATACGGCACCTCCTAGTAGTCACATATACAACTAATTGCTGTGCATAGGGAAATGGGATCCCACCCCAGCTGCCTGGAGCTATCAACACTAGTACTGTACTAACACTTGCATATGGCATGTTTGTTGTTCAAAGATAGATTATGCGATAGCTGTGAAAACTGCAAGCTTCGGCATAAGCTAGGATTCCTCCTCTTACTGTCTATATAAATACTGCACTATCATGGTCAGTACATGGCATGTTTGTGAGAGGAGGAATGATGACCGCTAGCCCTGAATACGGCCAGTTTTAACATACAAGATCTGCATCTTACTGCCCTTGTGAATATTACAGTCACAACCACTATTTCTGTGGCTATATCAATATGGCATATATGTAGTTTGGATATAGATGGGAAGCTTGTTGTAAGAACTGCCAGCTTTAACCCTTCTGATTGTTAGTTTACCTATTGGTATTCATTGGAAAGCTCTTGCTGAGTACTATACCAGATGAATACCCATATGCCATTTTCATTTCATTTTCCCAGTTTTTTGCCATCATTTCTTTTTGAGCAAATTTGCTACCAGCAGCGAAAGATAACATAAACATAAAAAAAACACATCTAGCAGATTGTCTGAATACTTATCTATTACCGTTTCTAGATTGTATGTTTGAGGGAAGAGTGATGGCCAGTTACTCTTGAAAACTACCAATTTAAACATAAGACATTCACTCATGACTGTCGTGTGACTATATATTACAGTCAAGGTTCTCATCTAAACCACTATTTCAGACACTGCATGGCATGTTTTGTTTTGGGGAGATAGATGAGGCATTAGCTAAGGTTTCTGCCAGTTTCAGGATAATAGATCCACCCCTTAAGGCTTTCTGATCAACACGCCGTTCCAGTCACTGCATGGCATGTTTGTGGTGGGAAGATGAATGGAGAATCAGCTTTAATTCTGCCCATGTAAATAGTATAGGAATGCTCCTTATCAATCATTTAACCCTTCCAATGCTAAGGTGACTCTTGTTCAATTGCATGAGGATGCAAAGATTTTATGAAAACCATTTAAACCCAGTCATGTTGGTATTCATTGGATAGCTCTCGCTGAGTGCTCTCAGATGAGTACCCATTTACCAGGGTTTCAATCATTTCTCAGGCTTTATGCATAATTTTGTATTGGCCAAATTAGCCACCAGCAGCGTAAGGGTTAAACTCTGAAGAAACCTGTAACTGATTCTATATACATACACTTTTCATAGATAAGAGCCAATAACTATGATGGCTGATAACATTATGAATAAACTGATTAACAAAAACTATTTTGATTTCTTTGAAACTTTGAGAAGTTAAAGTTTATGTTATATGTATGGGTCATGTCTTTCAATTTTGAGTACATATTTAAATTTTGGTAATGATAATTAAGTTGCAAGGTAAACTGATTGATATGAGTGCTTTATACTGTTTTAACTGAATCTCCTTTACAGTTTTGAGTGGGAAACTCATCATTCTACACATTTGCAGTCATTTCTTGTTTACCAACTGACTAGCGGTTTTTATACCATATGGTATAAGAACAGCACATTAGACATTCACCCCAACTAATTCTATATACACTCTTATCTCTGTGGAGTCGTTACAGGTAGTACATGTTTATATTTGACATAGCTGGTTTGATTGATTCTGTGGGTACCATGCTGTGTTTTTCTTAAGTATGCATAATAAAGTATCATATGTCATGTAGGGTACACACATTCAGGGCAGCTGCCTGTCCAGGCTGTCACTGGGTGCCAGGAATAGCTGGCTTCTACTCCACAGAAAATAATAGCACTTGATAAACTGAGATAGATAGATATCTGCAACACTCAAGGCCAGGTTGCATCATAGTATATATAAACTATGGGAAAGGAGGTGGGGTTAACTGTCATGATGATGAGGATGAGGATGATGATGATATTAATGATGGTGATGATGATGATGGTTGAGGGTTTCTTTGCCACTCAAGAATGATTACATGAAGGAATTAATACTATGGGACATTGCTTGGAACGAAATTGCCTATATTCTGTGTGAATGAATCAGTATCTAGCTGTGATTGAACTATTAGCACCAGCAGCAGCAGCCACAGTAGTAGTAGTAGTAGTTACTGTAGTAGTAGTAGTAGTAGTAGTAGTAGTAGTAGTAGTAGTAGCAGTAGCAGTAGCAGTAGTAGTAGTAGTAGCAGTAGCAGTAGTAGTAGTAGTAGTATACACCGGACTGATGTAGCTAGCTGATCAGTCCGATCATGGAACGAAATCCATTGCTAAATTTTGACTTGGCCCTAAATTTATTGTGGCTAAAGAAAGTGTCAATCAGTGAGTATCTAGAGCCATCTTCATGATCTTGAGTGGCTAGTTGTGTGACTGACTTGTCATAAGAGTGGCAATTACTGTAGGTCACTTATAGTAGTAGGTGTCCTTGAAGAGCATGTCCAGTTTGACAGGCGGACATTACAGTAGCTGATATCAGAGGAAAGGCAGTTTATTGCCTATAACTATAGCGGCTAAGTGAGGGATGAAGAAGTTAAGACTGAACTAGGGGGAGAGATTGAAGTTCCCCTTGAAGAGCATGCCCAGTGTAACAGTCAAGCATTACAGTAGCTGATATCAGAGGAAAGGCGGCTTATTGCCCATAACTGACATTGCCTTTAATGAGAGTTCCTATATAACTTATTGATCAGTCAGCTAGAGGCATTATGAGATGTCCAGTTCTGTGACCTAATGTTCATATATATGTGTGAATTCAGACTGTTAGTGCTGATAGTGCCTACCAGAGGAAATTAAGGGAGCTTATTTTGTTTATCATGCACATCTCCTGAAGTAATAGTGCACAGTGCCCATACAGCAATTAAATCAAAACAAATTTTGTTTTCTAAAGACAACTGGTATGGTCAGTGTTGTGTCCTTGGTCTGATATGAAGTGTGATTGCCTGCTAGTAGTTAACCCCTATGCTGGTGGTGGCTAATTTGTCCAATGCAAGATTATGCAAAAAACTTGAAATAACAATGAATACCAACATGACATGGTTTGGATGTTTGTGCTTTGGATGAAAGTAGCCTCAGCTTTGGAAGGGTTAAAGATGAGGAGTGATTCCTGAAGAGGATGTGCCATCACAGCCAGGCGTCAGTCAGAGTGCCATAGCTGATCGTACCAATCAGAGGAAAGGGGGCTTAATTTGTTTATCACGCACATTTCCTGAAATAATAGTGCCCATACAACAATTGAATCTGTTGTTATCTAAAGACAACTGGAATGGTCAGTGTTGTGACCTTGGTCAGTTGTGAAGTGTGAATGCCTGCTAGTAGTTAAAACCTTATGTTGATGGTGGCTAATTTGGCCAATGTAAAATTATGCAAAAAACTTTGCGTCCTTGTGCTTTGGACGAAAGTAGCCTCAGCATTGGAAGGGTTAGGTATGAGGAGGGGTTCCTGAAGAGGTTGTGCTGTCACAGCCAGGCGTCAGTCAGAGTGCCATAGCTGATCGTACCAATCAGAGGAAAGGGGGCTTAATTTGTTTTTCATGCACATTTCCCATTCAACAATTAAATCAGTTGTTATCTAAAGACAACTGGCATGGTCAGTGTTGTGACCTTGGTCAGATGTGAAGTGTGAATGCCTGCTAGTATCGAGTAAAAGGAGGGATTCCTGAAGAGGACGTGCTGTCACAGCCAGGCGTCAGTCGGAGTGCCATAGCTGATCATACCAATCAGAGGGAGGGGGCTTTATTGCTTATTTGTGGCAGCGATGCTGTAGCATAAAGAGAGAGGGAAGGAGTCAGGGTGATGGATGGAGCCCCTAGATCAATAGACTAACAGCGGCTAACCCTTGCACTGCTGCTGGCTAATTTGGCCAATACAAAATGATGCAAAAATCCTTAAAAATAACTGAAACCATGGCAAATGGGTACTCATACGAAAGTACTTAGCGAGAGCTATCCAATGAATAACACCATTACAGGGTTTAGATGATTTTCAAAGATCTTTGCATCCTTGTGCTTTGGAAGAAAGTAGCCTCAGCATTGGAAGGGTTAAGGTAGGGATGAAGAAGTTTAGGCTGAACTAGGGGGAGAGATTGAGATTCTCTGGAGAATTAGTGAGATTTAAGATGGACCAGTCCTAGGGCCTGGAACACAGGACAGATGTCAAACTGTGGTCCAAAGCAAGGCATGATTGTTTATCCTCTTGACCAGTAACCAGAATAGCCTCTTACTATGGAAGAGTGGTAGTAGTAGTAGTAGTAGTAGTAGTAGTAGACTAGTAGTAGTAGTAGTAGTAGTAGTAGAAGTAGTAGTAGTAGTAGTAGTAGTAGTAGTAGTAGTAGTAGTAGTAGTAGTAGTAGTAGTAGTAATAGAGTAGGAGTAGTGGTAATCGTAGTAGTACTAAAAGTAGCAGTAATAATAATAGTAATGGTGATAATAATAATGATAATAATAATAATAATGATAATAATAATAGATAGTAATAGCAGAGATATGACAATTTTAATGATAGTAGTAGTTGTAGTAGTAGATGAAGTAGTAGTAGTAGATGAAGTAGTAGAAGTAGTAGCCTAGATTTCTAGGCTGTTATATGCATTTTCTGTTAGGACCAAATATTCTAGATGAGGTGGCCTTAGTGGTCCATTTAGTTTACACTTATCTCACCAGGATTCAGATTGATTATAAAACCTCTAGAGATCTGAGGATCAGGTGGTGCCATCTATCTACCATACCTGGTACTACACTGGTCACACTGCTTGGTCAGCACAGAAGGGAATGTCAACCTTTTAGGGACTAGGAACCTAGTCTATAGTGGTAGTAGAAGTAGTAGTAGAAGAAGCAGCAGCAGCAGAAGTGGTAGCAGTGTTAATAGCGTATTCAGTAGCAGGATCAGTAACTGAAGTTATATTTAGAGCTATCAATAAAGCAATCACAATATTTTAACAGCAACAGCATGAATGGTATTACACCTTAGTGGTCGCTGTGGTTCAGATTTTCCACCTCTACATTGAATGGGTAACCTATTTACTCCTAGAGTGGCCAAGACAAGCCTGGTAATTTTGATAATGTTTCTCTAACAAAAGCATTCTTTGGAAAACATGTGAAGTAGAAATGTTAATCAGAAGCCAAACAACAACTCTCCTTCAAATATTTTGTGAATTAATGCTTGAATCCCAAGTTCTTTTCAAAAATATGAGAGAAGTAGACGACGCTTTCTATTGTAACTCAAGTCAGTGAATGTGTTAACCCATTAATGCTTAGGAGTTCCTCCAGCAATTGTCGTCTGGATCTAGGATACTTTTTACAATAACTTCAGAATTGAGATTGATTTTACAAAATATTTGAAGGAGAGTTGTTGATAATGTCCTGATGAACATTTCTCCTTCAAATATCTTTCTACGTGTGCATTTGCCTGCAAGATTTCATCAAAATTGTCAGGCTGCTTTTGGCCGCTGTGAGCATTAATGGGTTAAGGATCCAAGGAGAAATGTTAATCCGAAGCCAAACAACAACTCTCCTTCAAATATTTTGTGAATTAATGCATAATTCCCAAGTTATTTTCAAAAATATGAGCGAAGCAGACGACGCTTTCTAGTGGAACTCATGTGAGTGAATGGATTAACCCATTTACACTCAGAGCGGCCAAAAGAGGCCTGACGATTTTGGAAATATTTTCATTACAAAAGCATTTTTTTGAAAACATTTGAAGGAGAAATGTTGATCAGAAGATAACCAACAACTCTCCTTGAAATATTTCGCAAACTTTTGCTTTATTCCCAAGTTATTTCCAAAAGTATGAAAGTAGCAGACAATACTTCTAGAGGAACTCTTGAGAGTGAATGGGTTAAGGATTCTATTCTGCCCAGTTGATGGAGTGAGAAACGTGAGATGATGAGCATGGTGAGCAAGGGAGCAAGCGGCATGTAAACCTTGCTGCCTACTGGAACTGATATTATTGGCAATGCTCCTCTGCACAGACAAATAAATTTGAACTGTCATCAGCGATTATTGTTGTCCGGCTCCAAAGAATTCCATCATCTGCCATACTCTGTCTGCGAGAGACGTCCTTGGGCGACCTTCAGATTAATGCTTGGCAAATCTGCAAAGCTCTTGGAAGTCCCGAGATCTTGTTAGGCCTCAAGAGACTTAACCACTTCATTCTGGAATCCATATCTAGCATGGATGTTTCTTATTGAAATGTTTGAAAGAAATGACTCCCTTAACTCCAATGAACTCCAAGTTCCTTTGAATTGTTTGATTATCAATGACCTATTAAGATTCAGTTTTTCACAATGGATTTGGAAGAATTGATACTTGTAAACTGTTAATAAGTTGTACAGCTTAGCAGATCTGAATTATTTGTTATTAATTATTTCATAGGTCTCAGAGGCAAATCTTATTATGGTATTAGTGGTAATTCTCAAATAAATACCTTGAGCAAACATGTCTACATATATTTCTGATCTGTCAGTCATAGATGTAATGGCTTTGTATATATACAGAAAATGATAACTTTACATTGAAACTCTAACTCTGACTCTGACAATACTGACCATTTAAAATTTATTTATGTGTGGTTAAAAGAAAGAAAAGTAGAATATTATATTGATCTGTAGCTAAATTGACAACATAATGGAAAAAAAAATACATCTGATAAAGCATATAGAGTATTTTCACCTATTCATGTTTTTGATGAAATCCTAGAGGAAAAAGCATACCTGAGAAAATATTTCAAGGAGATGTTGACCAGATCATTATACCAATATGACTCTCCTTGAAATATTTTTAAGATCATTCTCAATTCTAAAGTTACTGTCAAAGTTACTGTCAAAAGTATCATGATTCAGACAATTTCTTGAGGAACTCTTAACCCATATGCTGCTCAGGTGGCTAATTAGGTCAATAGAAAATGATGCAAAAAAAAAAGGGAAAATAACTGAAACCCAGGCACATGGGTACTCATCTGAGAGTACTCAGCGAGAACTAGCCAATGCATATACAACCTGGCAGGGTTTAGATGGTTTTCAAAAATCCTTATCAGTTATGTCCTTGTGCTTTGGACGAAAGTAGCCTTAGCATTGGAAGGGTTAATTGAGCATTGATGGGTTAAAGCTGTGGTTAAAATAACCTATTTGATGAAGAGAAATGCAAAAGAACATTGTGTGAGTCATCAGATTCTATGTGTACAAGCCATTCATCATTTATAACCAGACCTGTGGGAAAATACCCTACTGGGGAAGTCCTTAACCCCTTATCTGCAGAATGAACAATATACCTCGATAGATACACATATTCCATACTGTACTGCAGTAAAATTTCAAAAAAAATAAATTAAAATGCATTGTCAGGTAGAATATGTAGATCGCTTTGATAAAAAAGGATAAATAACAGGTTTCTTATTTTGCAATGAATTTCAAAGCGTTTCCAAAAATGTTTTAACTTTAGATGAGTGCACTTAAGGCATGGTGATTTTAAGAAAATTGGAAAATGCAATGTCTAGTAGAATATGTAGATCACTCTGATAATAAGGATTTAATAACAGGTTTCTCAGTTTTGCAATAAATTATAAACCACTTCAAAATATGTTTAAAAGATGAGTGCATCACCCATGGAATGGTTCACCCATTTGCATTAGGAGTGTGCACGTGCAGGCCTGTCAAATTTGATAAAAAAAAATATCAAATAATGATATTAAGCAAAATGCATAGAAGCTCATTGAAACAACTGTATATCAAGTATTTTAAAAAATATTACTTTTCTTAAAATATTGCTTTATTTCCAAGTTGTTACATAATGTGTCAAACCATGTACTCTAAATGCATATGGGTTAATACTGATTATTAGCGTCATCCAACATTTTTCCTGATAACTAATTGATGCCAATTATAATGCTGTGAATGGTATTGATAGCCACCATAATGGAGAGCTCCCTCTTCCCCACACGTGCTGAGTATACTCAAATATTTGGTCAGATTTTGTCAATAATGGTGCACATTTGGCAATATTTGCACACCACTTAAGTTGACATGGACTTAGCGTTAATTCTGTCAATGATGTGCACTGATACTGTGACACAGGTTTGTTATGATGACAGTTGTTACAATCAAGGGCTGAAAAGACATTTCTGAAGTTGTTTTTTTGTGTTGATGAAGGTAGTTCTCAAACATAGTGTTTTTAAAAACTAATTTGACCGACTATTGATGGTATGGTTTCTCAGTCATAAACAAGTTCCACAGAAACCTCTTGTTAGAATAGATGCATTTAAGAATTCTTTTACTCTTCAAGGTCTATGTCTCTGGAACTTACTAAACTCGAGCTTGAGAATTGCAAGCTCTCTTCACTCTTTTAAAACAGAGTACTTAGATGAACAGTATGTAAAGCTATTTTGTAACAATGTGACCCAAGGCCTGGGGTACCACAATGATGTTGTATACTGAGGGCCTTTTGGGAAGATCAAATATTGTACCATTTGACTGTGTTACCCTCTTGAAATAACGATTATTATTATTATTATTATTATTATTATTATTATTATTATTATTATTATTATTTTATTATTATTATTGTGATGATGATGATGAGGATGATTATTATTATTATTATTATCATCATTATTATTATTATTGGGAGCCTTAAAATAATACCAACCAGAGACATAATAGAGATTAGAAATCCCTGTTCCAGCAGAAATTTTGTAGGTGTTAGGTTAACCTAACTCCTAAAATATAGCTCTTTTCTTGACCTGGTGACTTGACTTGATACATTTTTAACAATATTTAGTATTCCTAGCAAGCCCATTCCTTGATCTGATGACTAATTGACTTTATATATTTCTAACCATTTCAGTATTCGTATCATGCCTCTGCTGCCTTTGTACGGTGGCTGTAGCAGCACTTACTGTCGGAGTGTTTTACACTAATTGGAGTAGATCTTGCTGTTTTGTTGCTGGTCACTGTTGAGGCATGGGAGCAGGGGTTTTTCTGTCTTGGCAGGGCCGGCACTGTAACCAAACACCTCTAGCCTGTGCCACAGCGCTGCTCACATTGATTTTTCCCCCTCCTCCTCCTCCCCCTCTGAATGTTTTATGGATGTTAGGCTCCATCATTCTCGGAGTCCGCGTCTCAGATCCTGCCACGCAGAATGGATGGGGACTTAACCCTTCCAATGCTGAGGCAATTCTTTGGAAATATTAAGAGTTGTATATTTCTAACCCTTGTGCTGCTTTTGGTTAATTTAGCCAATACTAAATGATGCACAAACACACTTTGAAATGACTGAAACCCTGGCACATGGGTACTCATCTAGGGGTACTCAGTGAGAGCTATCTAATGAATACAAACATGACATGGTTTAGATGGTTTTCAAACATATTTGCATCCTCATGCTTTGGACGAAATGGCCTCAGCATTGGAAGGGTTAACAATGGGAGGAGGACCACAAAGGCTAACGTGCTGGTCTCCTATCTTATTGGCATACTGCACCAATGCAGAGGAGCAATTGTAGTTATTAACCCATTCACACTCAGAGCAGCCAAAACAGGCCTGACAATTTTGGAAATACCTATCCAACAAAAGCATTCTTTGGAAAATATTTGAAGGAAAAATGTTACTTAGAAGTCAGACAACAACTATCCTTCAATTTGATTGTGACTTTTAGCTTTATTCACAAGTTATTTTCAAAAGTATGAAAGTAGCAGACGATACTTTCTAGAGGAAGTATGAGTGTGAATGGGAATTCAGCCATTGATAGATACAAGATTAGGCCTTTAAAAAGTTTCTATTTCCTGTAACCCTACCTTGATAGACTATAAAAGTTTTTACACCAAAAGATCCCTACCCTAATGTTTTTTTCTGCCCTTCCAGCTGCCAATCAATGTAAAACATGCATGAAACTCACATTATTAGGGAAAAAATAATCATAAATATTTTTTACCTACCGTAACCTACCTAGATAATGTATATTTCATTGTATATACCGCTGCTACCTCTGTGTATTGATCTTGTTGTTGATGTGAAAATGAATAGACAATCAAGTCTTTAAAAAAAATTACAAGGTAATAATGCAATAAAGTACCTTTAACAGTAGTTAAATACTGTATTGTTTCTTTGGTAGTGATACTGGTACCGTACCATTTTGTTCTCAACATTATCCAACCCTACTGAAGAACAACAGCATTAGAGCAGAGATATTTCAGAGTAGTAGCTACCAAGAAGAAGAAGATACACTTCCCTTTATTTAATGTAAAATCATTTATTTTCATTAGCGTGAGACTGCTAAGGCGTTTGAGGCAGTAATGGGCTCGAGTGTTTCCCTGCCTCTGAACGGGAATGAAGTTAAATTAACAGCTCTCCCGGAATACCACTCAATAAACAAATAAAGCTGGTCCAAGCCTTCAGTGCTGCTGACAACTTGTCAGTAATGAATAGTAATGAGGGATAATTGGAATCACTGGTAGCCGCCGCAGCCGTAGTGTGATGGAAGTAAGGCATAGAAATTTTGTTTGTTTGTTTCCTGTAACGATTGGAAGAAAAATAGGGTAGGTAGGTCTGATTTTTTTTTTTTTTTTTTTTTTGTTCAAAATGTGTGTAATATGCATGTTTTTTGATGATTTGGAGTCGGGAGAGCTGGAAAAACTTTAGGGTAGGGATTTTTTTGAATAAAAACTTCTCAGGGAGGGTTACAGGAAACAAACAACTTTTGTTTTTAGGCCTAAGCATTGGAATCTAAAGAGAGATTTTTCAATGGATCTGCTCTAGGGAAGAAGCCTTTCTGCTGCTGGCAGAGAAATTAGGCTAAGGAATCTAAGGAAGAGAGAATCATCATACCATTAATAGACTATATTCTAAAAAGATAACTATTCTGGTTATTGGAGTTGTGGGAGGGTATTGATATTGAGCCTTATATAGGAACCTTCCAATGCTAAGTCTACTTTCATCCAAATCACAAGGATGCAAAGATTTTTGCAAAAACCTCTAAACCTTGTCATGTTGGTATGCATTGGATAGCTCTCGCTGAGAACTCAGATGAGTATCTATATGCCAGGGTTTCAGTAACTTTTCAGGATTTTCGCAGCCGTTTGTATTGGCCAAATTTAAGCCACCAGCAGCATAAGGGTTAAGAAATGTGAATCTGCTATAGAGACAAATTATCTTTTCTGGGGGTGGAAGTATGTGGGATATAATTTAGCCTAGGAAGCTTAGGAAAGTTGAATTATCATTATAGGCTCTGTTCTATTTAACCCTTATGCTGGTGGTGGCTAATTTGGCCAATACTAAATGATGTAAAAATGCTGAAAATGACCAAAACCCTGGCATATGGGTACTCATCTGAAAGTACTCAGCGAGAGCTCTCCAATGAATACCAACATGACAGGGTTTAGATGGTTTTCAAAAATATTAGCATCCTTGTTCTTTGGATGAAAGTAACCTTAGCATTGGAAGGGTTAACAGAATCTTTTCCTATTTTGGTGAAGGTGGAGTCTGTTCTTGTTGTGTGTAAGCCTAGGTATCTTAACTCATTAATGCTCACAGCGGCCAAAAGCAGCCTGACAATTCTGATGAAATCTCTTATGCAAAGCCATAGTTAGAAAAAGATATTTGAAGGGAAATATTAATCAGAACATTATCAACTTTCCTTCAAATATTTTGTAAGGTCATTCTCTAATCCAAAGATATTGTCAAAAGAATCATAGATCCAGATGAAAATTTCTAGTAGTACTCTTGGTCATTTATAGGTTAACCCTTGTGCTGCTGGCGGATAATTTGGTCTATAGAAAATGATGCAAAATGACTGAAACTGAGAGTACTCAGTGAGAGCTATCTAATGAATACCAACATGACAGGGTTTAGATGGTTTTCAAATAGTTTGTGTCTTAATGCGTTGGGTGAATTTAGCCCTAGCATTGCAATATAGGTAAAAGAAAAGATATTCATCCTAGGCTGAGGTAGCTGGGAAGTATGGGAAGGCAATAGAGCGATTAATCATCATGCTTTGGTTTAAGACAGGTCTTGTCTAGGTGTGGGGGATGGGGTGGCAGGCGTAATCAGTTTACCGTGATAGTTCATCTACAAAGAGGGAACAAATGATGTATTAAGGCAGAGGTCCGTGGAGGTGTGGATGAAAGCTGTTCCGTGACAAGCATACGGAAAGTGCGGTAGGGCATCGATCTTATTCAGGAATACAGCGCAACCGATTCCTACCTATAAATCTGGATCCAATACAAAACTATCCAAGATATATCTAGATATTATTCAGGAGTACAGCGCAACCAATTCTTACCTATGAAACTGGATCCAATACAAAACTATCCAAGATTTCTAGTCTATTCATAGACCTGGTTTGATTGGACTGGTACTACTTTAGTTTCAGACTATTCCTTGCTGGGGGTGATATTGAAATACATGTCTGTTCAAAATATCACTGTAAGCATTTATTTTTACTTTGAAACTTTTTACTGTTAACTGCCTTAAGTAGAATGATTTAAATCTAATTTATTTCCCAAATTACCATTGACTGCATATGTTTGCACTTCTTTGTTCAGATGAAAGTTACAAAACCAAACTTTTTACTTGACTGTACTTTGATAGAAGGAATTGCCCTTTAAATCAAAATGCCACCCATCTTCATTGCAGATAGAATTGCGATAGCCATGAATTGCGCCTAAATCTTCCCAGATTATCTCCTAACAAAATAATATGGCATTCTTCATATTGTCTTGATTTAAGTCTAATGTATTTCCCAAATTACTCTTGACTGCATATGATTGCACTTCTTTGTTCAGATCAAAGTTACAAAACCAAACTTTTTACTTGACTGTACTTTGATAGAAGGAATTGCCCTTTAAATCAAAAAGCTATCCATCTTCATTGCGGAACGAATTGCGATAGACATGAATTGCGCCTAAATCTTCCCAGATTATCTCCTAACAAAAGGCGTGCTCGTTTTCCGTGGAGCTCAATAAGAGAAACGTGCCTGCAGGTCGTGGAAGGGAGGCAGCGAGGCTTCCAAGTCAATCTAGTTACCTGATGAAAGGGGAGTGTGGCAGTGTGTTCTTCTTGTAATGGTGTGGCGGGGCGGGGAGGGAGGGAGGGAGGGCAGGTCTAGACACTGCCGCTGCCGCAGTGCCCGCCCTCCGTGACAAGAATGTGATGGTTAGGTCGGAGAAACAGTCCATCATTCTGCCACTCTACCTACCTACCTTCCTTTTCCCTGGCATTCACTGTTACCATATACACAAGCACACCCATAAGACTCTTTTCTTTTACCTATATCCAATATATATATATATGATATACAGGGTATGACACTTAGTTTTCAGGCTAGGGGCCTGAAAAGTTATTTTGATGGAAATAAGTGGTCAAAAACAGGATTTCTGGTTATTATACATACTATTTCGGGCCCCTAGCCTGAAAAATCTAGGGGCATTAATGCCCCTGGGCCCCTTGGAAAGTTGAACCCTGATATATGCCACACTACCTACCTATCTACCTTCCTTTTCCCTAGTATTCACTGATACCATACTGTATACAGCTTTTATTTGGACTGCTAAAGATTTTGCTTAACAGCCCTGCTGGAGGGTAATTGTACTACTTTAAATTTACGCATTCAAGCACTCAAACTATATATTTATTACTATATCGATATTTATTTGAAGGATGTTATTTTGACGCTCTCATGGGGAGTGCCAAAATAGCGAAAATTAAATACCTGTTAGTAGGGATGTCATCGATAGTCGCCAAGTCGATGCACCGCTAGGTATGACCCTGTCGATAGTCGCATCGATAAGGCAACCGTATCGATGCGGCAGAATCAACAAAATTTAACCCCAAAAGCCGCTACATTTGGGGGTTAAGTTCTACAGCCAAAAATCATGAGCGATCACTCAGCCTCAACATACCAACGGCCGTTACCTTTTACGGTTATGTTTTACGTTGTACTACGGCTCTCAGCCGTAAGTACACGCAAAATCATGAGCGGTAGATCGGTTCGCTCACCAAAACAAACGGGCGCCATTTTATTTTACTGCGCACATAGAAATCGCAGTACGTTCAGAACAACAAATGTTTGAAACGTTCGCTAAACGTACTGCTCATCAAGTGCGCAGTATTCGAGATACGAACGTTTCAAACGTTCGTGTCTCAAATGAGCAAACGTAATAGACATACAATGTGGCTATAGATGAAATTAATACAAATAACAGCCACAAAACGAATTCAATTCAAAGTAGAATGAATTGTAATAGCTATAAAAGAATAAATCAAATATAAAGTAAAATGATAAACAAATAAGTTTAAGTAATAAATGTATTCAAATGAAATAAAAATAGAATAAAATAAATCATGATAGATTATAATAATTGATGAATGCATAATTACAGAATTAATTAATCAATTTGATCTTTGATGAATGAATTAAAAAGGCAAGAATGTTCTTTATTTTGAGCAATAACTAGGTAATTAATTAAGCCCAACGAGCACGTTACGGTGAATCGAATCGAATCGAATCGCATCGAAAAAATATAGCGATTAATCGAATCGATAAAATCTCATATCAATGACATCACTACCTTTTATAAAATACTAGTTATACAGTATAGGCCATAACAGACCAGCGGCCTGTATTTTTAGGAATGAATGCTTTAAAATGGAATACTCAGTGATTGGTCTATCTTTTTAGGAATGAATACTTTAACAATGGAATATTCAATGATTTTAGTAAACAAGTATATTAAGTAAATAAGTATAACCATCCCCCAACCCTACCCCCTCAATCATACATAACCTATGGCCTGAAAAAAGGTGTGTAAGATTACCTACCAAAACCTTTTTAGAGAAACAGTTCAAACCAAAAGTGAATAGTGTGTGTGGTTGGCAGATTGCTTTCAATAGAAGATAATTCAGCCTTTCATACTATTCTATCAGCTCATTGCCTGAAAACATTTATGTGAGTTGACTGTTTGCCGATACTGCAATGTGATATTAATTTATTCATATCTGTGAACATTAACATATTTCTTTTTCCAGTGGTGGGCTGGGAAATTGCACTCATATTACTATGTATATTTACCCATTCATGCCTGGAGATCTCCTCAACACATGTTTTCTGGACCTGTGATACCTTTGAAAATAACCTTTGAGCTAAGCATGAATTTGCAAAATATTTACAAAGTTGAGCTACGAAAAGTAGAGCTTAAGAGAGAGTAGAGTAAAGAAATAATAGGAAACATCTAAGTAAACATAAAACTAAGTTGACTCAGGAATCAATATAGTAAAAAAATAATAAGATAGAGTGAAAACAACTTAGAACTCAGTTGCATTATAAGGAAATCCACCAATTGTCATACATTGTCGCTTAATTTTGATTTATTTGAAGTGAGGGTTGGGAATTGATTTGAGTGCGAGGTTCAGGCAAAGTTTAACCAAACAATTGAATAAGCTTGCTGTGCTGGCCCACAACCTCTATTGAAGTCATAAAGACTTCATTTGTGTATGATGGAGATTCACTGGTTCCTTCACACTTGAGCTTACACATGTAGGCATCGCATTGAGCATATGTTTCTGACTTGATGCGTTTGGTTGGCTCCTATGCTTGGGTATTGTGTTAAACAGTGCTGCTTGGCTAGTCAAAAGTTGGATAGATCTACTATTCACTGACTGTATTGTTATTGATCCGTGAGACTTGCTTTGCCCCGATACTGAACTATACAAGCTGGTGCACTGTCACTCTATGCCCTCTGGTGGCAGAACAGGAAACTAATCTACTGGGCTCAGTATAGACATAGACCAATGCATAATGCACATAAGGAATATAATTTCTATACGAGGGTTTCTTTATATTCATATTTTGTGTAATACTATATACATGTAAGGCATCCATCCCATAAAAGGTATTGTTATAGGCTTTATATGCACTGCTGAAAAATATGATTATGATCAACTTATACCTGTCTATCTACAACTATATATACTACTGCATTTTGGGAAAGAAGGTGTGTAATGTACTAAAAAAAAGATTTGTTTGATGTTTTGATACCAGAAAAATTTCCTTTGAAAGTAATATACCTGTCTATCCATCTACTGTAACTACTATATATACTACTGCATATTTTGTGTGTAATATACTAAAAAAGTGCTTGGTTAAATGCTTTTATATTGGAGACTTTTTACTTGAAAAATGCATATTGTAAGTTACAATGAAGGTTAAATTGTTTATATCAGTTCCTCTATTTCTGTGTTATTATAATAAATGTCTTTTTTACTTGCAGGTATGTATCCAAACTATTTCCCCTTGTTCTTCCAGTGGGAGGTAAGTTCCTTATATCTGCTGTAGTACTTGTAGGATTCATACCTATCAATATTCAACCATCCAAAATCAGGAGATTTCATGCGGTTGTCTATTGGGGCCTCCTTCACAGCGTTTTGTTTAGTTTCAATACTAGCCATCAGGGGTCAGTTATGTAGTTTAGCATACTAGGAGTGGGCTATTATATTTCACAGGAGTTGGCAAATTTATAAACATACAAATACTGAATTCTTTGAGAAATTGATAACAAAAACATCTGTTTGTATTATAACCAGAGAGAAAGAACTACAGAGTTGAGGCCGAGTGTGTGGTACGGCCATAACAGAGAAATCTTAATGTAAGAGATAAAGGAATATTAAAGTGTCTGGGGTATATATAGTACAACAGGGCTCGACGCTAAGGGTGAACCTATGGCCCCAGGCCAGTTAAAATTCCCAAAAACAGCTTCGGGCCAGTAAAAAAAGACCTCAACTGGTCCTACAGGGCCAGTTAACAATTAGAGACATTCTTGTTAAAAAGTTTCCCCCCGAGAATGTCCCCAAATGTTTTTGAAATAAATGAAGTTAAAATTTATAAAGATAAGTGTTGTGGTGAATTTTATCCAATGTTCTTTCTTGTTATATGTTAAAGATAAAATGTAGGGCCAGTAAACATTTTGCAGGACCAGTAGATGCTAGGTGTTACTGGTCCTACAGGGCCAGTATCATTTTGAGTTAGCGTCGAGGCCTGTACAAGGATTTCTGTGTAGGGGGTTTGTTCCCATCATGGTGGTCTGATTTAACGGTGTTGGATAGGTAAATCTAACTCATTCGTTGTGAGCAAAATCAAAGAAAAGTGACATTTCTTAGCAAGAAAATTAACATTTTGAATTGTAAGGAGGGTTTATAGAATCCCTTGAACCCACCTCTATATATCAACTTAGTGAGGTTGCGTAGTATTCCTATTTTGTTAAATCCTCTGATGGGAGGGCTTATATAAGATAACATAACATACCAGCATGGACATCTATGTACTGTTTAGGTGTTCCTGATATCAGGTATCATCTGCCTCACTATCATGTTTCTCTCACTTTTAATAACTGTGACTTGTGAAGCCTGGCCAGTGGCAGATACAGTCTTTCTGTGTATGGGGATCATCGCCTATAAGGGTCGGGGATTTGTTTCAACAAGGAGGTAGACCTACATCATTGTTTCTAAGCAAAACTAAAGTCTAAGAGTGACAAAATATGCAAGAAAATCACCATTTTGAATTGTTTTAACCTTTCAAATTCCCTTTGCATATGAAACCACAACTATGAGCAAGAAAATCAACATTTTGAATTTTAAAGTTTTTTCTGAACCTCTCAAAAATCATTTTGTATATGTAACTGCAACTATATTTCTTATTATGTGTAACTTGTGAGGTCTGTCTCCCACATGAAAACATCCTCATTGATTTCACATTCTACTCAGCTAGTGGAGCCATCTGGTGGCCACTTGATGAACCTAGAATCATTGATTTCATATTCTACTTAGCTAGTGGAGCCATCTGGTGGCCACTTGACGAACTAAGCATCATTAACCAGATTACCCATGTATGGGTGGGCGTATGCTTTAGGTAATTGGATATCTGGAGTAAGCTTGTTATTATAAATTTGAGTGATGGAATCAGTCTCGCCGTATCCTAGCAACATTGTTTGGAAAAG
>OZ012687.1:33162141-33217141 GCA_963942565.1 Maea johnstoni
CATTTGTATTTGAGGTTCCTTAATCTTTCAATGTTGAACTGATAAGAAATCTCATTTTGTGCTTTTCTTTTTCCCATTTATCAATTATATCGAAGGATGCTGATTCAAAGGGAGTTAGTGTGGTTCAGCAAACCTCCATTAGATTCCATTTACTTTGATTCATACTACAAATGTCAATTTTCTTTGATTTGGACTGAAATTACCTTTATGATGAAGCCTTGTTGTTAAACTCTAAACCTCCACTCATGGCAGGGTTCGACAGAAGTACTAGCCCCACTTGCCCCGGCAAGTGAATTTTTGAAAAAATGGCCTGCGGGCAAGTACATTTTAGCTTCCACTTGCCCGAATGGGCAAGCTGATTTTCTGAGCAATCCACACATTTTTATTTAGAAAATTTAGCAAAAATAATTAGAAATATCCAAACAATGCAACAAAATCAAAAAGAAAATGGTTTTCAAATTATTAAATCCATAATAAATAATACCTGCCATTCTTAGATATGTTATAACTTATTTTTGGGCAAGCCACAAATCATGTCAGGCAAGTAGACATCATTAACTACTTGCCCGGCAATAAAAGTTAGTTCTGAAACTTATGTTGGTGCCTGCATGGCATTCTCTGACTCCTATGGGACTGAAAGTCATGTGTCGGGCTTTGTTAAATTCATCTCTATTACATTAGATTTCAATATGTATTGTAGTATAAATTTTCTTTGGAAACGACTCAAAACCAACCTCCCCCTCTAAATCTTTAAGTGAACCCATCACTGTGAAATTCTGAAATTATTTATCCCTTTATCAAGTTCCATGCCCTTGATCCTCTCAATATGGGACCCATGGAGCTGGAATTTATTTTTCTGACAAGATATTTAAGAGGTACTCTAGGTTTAATTTTTTTGAATTTTTGTATCAAATTGACACCATCTCTCCTCTCTCTCTCTCTCTCTCTCTCTCTCTCTCTCTCTCTCTCTCTCTCTCTCTCTCTCTCTCTCTCTCTCTCTCTCTCTCTCTCTCTCACTCTCTCTCTCTCTCTCTCTCCTCTCTCTCTCTCTCTCTCTCTCTCTCTCTCTCTCCTTCTCTCTCTCTCTCTCTCCTCTCTCTCTCTCTCTCTCTCTCTCTCTCTCCCTCTCTCTCTCTCTCTCTCTCTCTCTCTCTCTCTCTCTCTCTCTGTGGGACTGAGGCAGGAGAGAGACAGCTATCTTCAGACCTATTGATTATTGCCCTGGCTGGTGCTTATCTGTCTCTCTCCTGCCAAACCTACAGCATTAACATGATTGGCTACTTCCCAATCATTTATGTAGGATAGCCAGACAGGGAATTCACCCCTTCCCACCTGGTACATCAGATGGTACATCAGATGATTTGTTATCAGCCTCATTCCCCTTACACAGAGCAGACAGATGCCATGGGAAAAAATCTCCAAACAGTTATTCAATAAATCGAATTTGTATCAAAGAGAGATGAATTATATATACGCTTGAAAGCTATGTGTCACTTTTGGGAAATAAAGTGGTAAAGCCCAATTAAAGATAAGTCAGAGCTACTATGTAAGAGTAAAGGTAAACTTGGAGATATTTCAAAAACTCCTGGACTCATAAGAGGACTCGTAAAAGTATTTTGATCTAAGAGGGTAATGGTCATTCAAAAAGGATCAAATGGCGCTTAGTTTGGCTGGCACTACAAGCGTGCGACCTCATAATACAGAATTTTAATCAAAGAAAATGTGATTGATACTTCTTGAATTTGATTAGTCCTGAACATATTTTTAAACTTTTTTCTGGGGGAATGATTATCTTTTTCGCAGGCAATATCTAGTAGAAGATGAAATCACTGTCAATATATCTATCTATCTATCTATCTATCTATCTATCTATCTATATATCTATCTATATATATATATATATATATATATATATATATATATATATATATATATATATATATATATATATATATATATATATATATATACTTATAACTCTTTTATTTCAGTAGCCTGTGCTGGTTAAGGGGTGGACAGAAGGTCTACTGACCTGTGGAGCACTTGATTACAATCATGCTCGTCCAAACCAGTCAGCTAGTGCTATTGCCATATCCTGAAGGGATTTTAGTATAAGCCCTTGTTTGCACAGGTGTATATTCCAACATAGGGCCATGTTTGACAGAGCTATCTACATTGATTGGCACTAAGCCCATACTGATGACATTATAACAAGATAGGATTGTACACTGTAGAACAATGTGTGTAGAGCATGTTTAGAGTTTATTGGTAACATTATTGAGATAGAGAGAGAGAGAGAGAGAGAGAGAGAGAGAGAGAGAGAGAGAGAGAGAGAGAGAGAGAGAGAGAGAGAGAGAGAGAAGAGAGAGAGAGAGAGAGAGAGATCACCTAGTGGGGAAGGGATGAACAAATCACCTTTATTTCTCGAGAGTATGCTTTTTCACCCTTATGCTGCTGTTGGCTAAGAGAGAGCTTGTAATTTTATTGCCTATCTTATTACCTAAGGTTGTGTTTGCCACTCATGCTGTCCCCTCACATGGCAGTACCAGTGGCTGCTAGAGGATGACAAGTAGGTGGGTGATTTACCTGGCCTACAGACCTAACTAAGTGGTTTACCTGGCTTAATTGACCAGACGAGGCATCAAAGTGTCTGTGATTACAGGTACGCTGTAGGTAGCAGCAGGTAGCCGATAGCAGTCTCACTTGCTGTCAATTAACCCTTTCAATGCTGAGGCTATTTTCGTCTAAAGCACAAGGACGCAAAAATCTTTAAAAAACATCTAAACCCTGTCATGTTGGTACTCATAGGAAAGCCCTCGCTGAGTACTCTCAGATGAGTACCCATATGCCAGGGTTTCAGTAATTTTTCAGGTTTTTGCCTCATATTGTATTGGCCAAATTAGCCACCAGCAGTATGAGGGTTAAGACCTCTGTATTAGAAGTAACCCTATCACACAGGCAATTAGAGCAGGTATGGGTACACAATGCTCTCTCATGCCAACTGCTCCAAAATTGCTCTCATTTAAGACTTCAGTCAGTTATTTCTTGCTACAAAACTAAGTTTAAATCAATTGATAGCAGGGAATCTGCCCATGATAGTATGGTTGACTGTAGACTCGGCTCCTAGTCCCTGAAAAGTTACCATTTGCTTCTGAGTTGACTAACCTGAGCGTGGTGTAGTACCAGATACGACAGATAGATGGCACATATATGGTCCTCCTAATTCTAGTCATTTCAGTGTTACTCTAACTGAGTCCTCTTTCACCTGGTGAGATAAATGTGAACTAATTTGGCCACCTTGACCACTTGGTGCGCGATAACCTAAAAACTTGATGACAGAAAAAGTAGACATGACTGCTTAGAAATCTAGGCTAGTTTTACCCTTAATCTTATTAAAATTGCTTTTATATTGAATAAAATTTTTCTTCCTGATATATTTGGAGAAACAGAGATTTAAATACTGCTGACAACCACTGAAGTAATAACCATATCCTAATTGTAACATTGATTACATTAACATAGTTCTCTGGAATCCACTGCTTCTGAGATGGATTTTCCAGAATGCAATTAACCTTTTAATAAATTACATAGGGCTGTTGTCCTAAACCTAGCATAAAGTCCTCTTTAGCTGCCAGTCAGAAAGAGAGAGACTTAGAGCTCACTCAGAAAAGTGCTAAAATAGTTTCCCCCTACATTTACTTCAGTAATGACAGCAGAGTTGATCCATGCTCTGGGATAATCTGCTTTCTATCAAATCTCCAGTGGCATAATAGTTTTGGCCATATGGCGACATTAATATTGGACTGCTATCTGGAGACCAGCCCCACAGCGACTGTTCCCACAGCTACTGTTATACATTATAACAGCACGCCTGGCTAGAAAAGGCCGCAGTTTATGTGTGAAAGATGGGGAAACAACAGACTTGTGAAAGAGAAAAATACCTTTTGTATTCTTTTGTCTGAGAGAAGGCGCTTGTATTGCATTGCCGTATATTTCTCTGTAACGACTCTCTTTTACTCTGTCTAAAGGGGACGTCTCAGGATATGTCTTTTGTATTCTTTTGTCTGAGTGAAGAATCTTGTATTGCCGTATATTTCTCTGTAACGACTCTCTTTTACTCCGTCTAAAGGGGACGTCTCAGGATATGTCTTTTGTATTCTTTTGTCTGAGAGAAGAATATTGTATTGCAGTATATTTCTCTCTAACGACTCTCTTTTTCTCTGTCTAAAGGGGGCGTCTCAGGATATGTAATTAACCCTTACAATGCTGAGGGTACATTCGCCCAAAGCGCAAAAATCTTTGAAAAACATCTTAACCATGTCATGTTGGTACTCACTGGGAAGCTCTCGCTGAGTACTCTCAGATGAGTACCCATTTGCCAGGGTTTCAGTGATTTTTCAGGTTTTTTGCATTATTTTGTTTTGGTAGAATTAGCCACCACCAGCATAAGGGTTAAGCCAAATTCTGCAGTTCCTTCCTGTTCACTATATTGCAGCTAACTTGGTGATCTAGCGAGATAGCCTTAAACCATGTGTTCCTATTAAACCATGCAACATCCGCAGCTAACCTATGGTAGTACTTGATAGCTTGATAACACGAAAATATTTTTAAGAAATCCTTGACTGAAAAATGTCTGTCATGTTCAATGTATCCGCTTCAAATATTTCTCAAATATTACTCTAGATATTCTTTAAATGCTGTTATTTTCCCCAGCGTCTAGGTACGAATTCTAGAGACCCAAGTATGTGATGAATCCAGGGATAACTTCCTGGATGTTGCCTTTTGTATTCTTTTGTCTGAGAGAAGGAGCTTGTTTTGCTGTATATTTCACTGTAGCGACTTTTTTTCTCTGTGTAAAGGGGCCGTTTTAGGATATGCCTTTTGTATTCTTTTGTCTAAGAGAAGAATCTTGTTTTGCTGTATATTTCACTGAAGCGACTCTTTTTCTCTGTATTATAAAAGGGGCCGTTTCAGGATATGCCTTTTGTATTCTTTTGTTTGAGGGAAGAAGCTTGTTTTGCTGTTTATTTCACTGTAGCGACATTTTTTTTCTCTGTGTAAATGGGGCATCTCAGGATATGTAATATTGTGATAGGTATGAGGCGGGCTGCAGACATGTTAGCCTAGATTTCGAGGCTGTCACATGTATTTTTTCTTTCAAGTTTTTCAGTTACAAGACATCTAATGATCAAGGTGGTCAGTGGCCAAATTAGTTCATATTTATCTCACCAGGTGAATGGAGGACTCGGGTTGAGTATGGCAAAACCTTTAGAGATAGGACTAGGTGGTGCCATCTATCTACCATTGCTGCTACTGCATTAGCTCGGTCAACACAGAAGGCTTATAAAGGGAATGTCAACCTTTTAGGAACTAGGAGTCTATTCTACAGACATGTTTGTGTTACCACACCCAAATCTATCTATAGCACACACTTAGTCTGGCTACTTTGAAAGTAAGTCATGAAGAAATGATATTTGAAAAATATTTGAATAGGGTTTGTTAACCCATTCAGTATGGCGTTCATGCCTGGAGATCTTGCTGAGTTAAGTGTCATCTGGATCTATGATACATACGAAAATGAATAATCAATAAAGCATAAATTGTTATTCCAAAAATATTTCAAGGAGAGTTATGGTGTTCTGATCAACATTTCTTATTGAAATATCTTCAGAATAATGCTTTGGTCAAAAGGATATCACCAAAATTGTCAGGCATTTTTGGCTGCTACATCAATAAAAAGGTTAAACTTTACCTTTTCATCGACTTTCAGTCTAATATTTCTCAAACAATTGCTTTGTTATAAAGATAATTTCATATGTGTCAGCTCATGAGTAATAACTACAGAGTAAGATGGGTTAACCTTTTCATGCCATGTCCTCTCTTTAACCCTTCCAATGCTGAGACTACTTACATCCAAGTCACAAGAACACAAAGATTTCTGAAAAACATCTAAACATGTCATGTTGGTATTCATTGGAAAGCTCTCACTGAGTACTGTCAGATGAGTACCCATTTCCCAGGGTTTCAGTGATTTTTTTAGGTTTTTTTGTATCATTTTGTATTGGCCAAATTAGCCAGCAGCAGCATACGGGTTAAAAAATGTTAGCTATTGTTTCAACTATGTATAATCAAGAGTAATTAGAGTAACACCTGGTCTCAAAAATAACACTTGATATGAATGCAGGTCTTTGAATTATTGAACAAGGAAGTTGTATAATGAACATATGGTTCTTAGGTCAAAGTCTTTATAAGGAAACCATGAACAATAACTCTATGATTTATGTTTCTGAGAGGCGTATGTGAGAGAACCCACAAAAGATTGTTTCATAATATGACCTAACTGTCATCATCACTTGTGCTGCTCAGCTTTAGGTGTGGTTCTGAAGCATCTGTTACCCAATACTCTTCACCTATTAACCAATTAATTATGCTAATTTAAAGTGCATTGTCATTATACAGAAAGATTAACCTAATACAGTATTACTCAACACGCAGGTTCAGCGGTGAAGTAGTCTGTCCTCTTAAAGGCACTCAGTTCTATGCTTTAGAATATTAGCTGAAGGCGTATTTTATAGTGCTATTCACTTATAGATATTCTTCTGAAAATCTAGTCTAAATTTTAAATCACATTTTACAACTATATTCTACTGAAGGCCAATTTTTATCATTTTTAGTGTGCATCTTTTATATTGTTGTTATTTACTTATAGATATTCTTTGGAAAATCTACTCTAAATTTAAGTCACATTTTACAATTAATACTGATTTTAAGTATATTTTATTTCCTGATTGCCATCAGATTTAGGTTTAGCAGAGACAAGTCTTATCTTTTCACTTCATTTTACCAAATCACTCCCTAGTTATTGGATTAACACCTGAGTAATCAAATTCATTTTCGTCAATTCTATTTTTGATTTAATGAATATGCTAGCACCAAACTAACAATCTGCTACTTGAGGGAGAAATGATTTACAATTTTGTGTGTGAATTTCTTTAATGAACTTTATTTTGTTTAAAAAATCAAGTATAATGAAATTTTTTCAGACTTTCTCAATATCCACAGCTGATGCAAAAATGATTTCAGTTCATAAGCGCCAAAGAAAAATTAACCGCTTAATGAATTAAGCCAGTTTTCCACCAGCTGAAGCTGGATACAATATGCGGTGAACACCTCGTCATATAATGAACTTTCTGTTCTGAAATTAACCCTTTAATGAATTAAGCCAGTTTTCCACCTACTCAAGTTGAATGCAATATGGGTTGAAAACCTCAATGTATAATGGACTTAATGAATTAAGCCATTTTTCCACCATCATCCTTACATATTACTCATCATGTTACAGTTTAATTTTACCCTTACATTGTATTTTACAAGCATCCTTACATATTACTGATCATGTTACAATGTAATTTCACCCTTACATTGTATTTTACATGCTGGCCATGACGGGCCAGTCGAGACTTGAATTAATATGATTTAAAAAAAATTTTTTTTCCATCAGCTGAAGTTGAATGCAATATGGGTTGAACACCACAACGTATTATGAACTTTCTGTTGTGATTATTATGCCGTCGTCCCGGACGACTGGGGAACAGCGGGCGTACTCTCGGGCATATTCTCGGGCGGGCGTACTCAGACGGCCGGGTACTAGGCAATATGATGGGCTGTCACATGTTGACAGGTTTGTCCCACTTCGCCGCCCGTGATTCATCATCATGTCATTAATAATAATGATAATCAGGCAGGTCTACTTCTCCACATGCTGCAAGCACAGTCACACGTATCAAAAGTGTTGCCATCTTGTGTAAAGAGTTGATGCAGAAATGCTGAGGCTACTTTTGTCCAAAGCACAAAGATGGAAATATTTTTGAAAACCATCTAAACCCTGTTATATTGATATCCGTTGGATAGCTCTCACAGATTACTCCCAGATGAGTATCCATGTGCCAGAGTGTTAGTAATTTTTCATGTTTTTTGCATCATTTTGAATTGGCAAAATTAGCCACCAGCAACATAAGGCTTAACTTATTTTGTCATCGTGAAAAAGTGAGGATATATTTTTCAGAGCCCAGTCTTTAAGTAGACATACTAGAAGTATTATTATCATTTTGATGAATTTTTTAACTTTTTAAGATTATTTTCCATAATGATTTCTTTCTGGTCTGATTCTATTTGTAAATATAGAAGCAATTATCTGATAATTGTTGTTATAGTAATATCCAATGGTCATGGGTATGTTAAAGATTGATTGCAATACCGAATCATTCCCATACCTCAATTCATTATTTAATTTATTTAATCTTTAAAGGGATTATTCAATATTTTAAATCCCCCTCAGATAGGCCAGCTGCTCATTTTGTACACACACTGCTTCTCGATAAGCCTCTGAGTGATTCTTATCAATCTCCCTTATTTCTTTGTCATCATGAGCATCAAATGCACAAACAATTAGGTTATTTGATACAAATGTCAATAACTGTTCAGATCTACTCCACTTCTGAATGTTTATCAGAAGTTTTAGCATGTTTGCTGTATCAACATTAAGCAGCATCATTTAGATAAGCTGTGTATACAGTTGCAGGTGTTCTACTCAGTCATTATTGGCAGTTTCCAAGGTGAAGGTCATAGGATGACCCTGTGACCTTGCCATCCCCGTGCAGGATAAATTGCCAGTAATTGACACATTGTACAGGGCTCGAAGCTAACAGTGAACCGCTGTCCATAGGCCCGTAAGAAAAGACCTCAAATGGTCCTACAGGGCCAGTAAACATTTTGGGACATACTTGTTAACAAGTTTTCCCCTAAAGAATGTACCCAAACGGTTTTGAAATAGATGAAGATAAAATGAATAAAAACAAATGTTTTTGGTGAATTTTGAGCAGTTTTTTCTTGTTTTGTAAAAGAAAAAAATTTGTAGGACCAGTGAAAATTTTGTAGGGCCAGTAGATCCTTGTTGTTACTGGTCTATGGGGCCAGTAACATTTTGAGTTAGCGTTGAGGCCTGTTGTATGCATAGACACTTCAGCCCTGATCAGCAACCCTAATAAACACCCTCCTGCAGCACCCCCTATAGATGGGTTACAATACTAACAGCACCCCATCTTATAATGCTATTTTCACAGGTGACAAAAGGATGACTGCACCAACCATCCCCCATAAACAAGGTAACTTGTGAGGGGCTGGCCATGTGAGGGGACCACCCCAGGGGAGACAAGCATAATTATCTCTATCTCTTAAGGTATCTATAGGGGTGACAGGTAGCAAGTGCTTATTAAGTGCTGCTTGTACAGGTAAGTGGAGGTAATTGATGGGAACAGGTATCAGGGAAGAAGAGGCATGACATGGCTAAGGATATGTACCCTTAACGGTATCTAGCTATAGAGAATAACTGTGGCATATAAAACAAAATTAACCGTTATGCTGCTGCTGGCTAATTTGGCCAATACAAAATTGTGCAAAAATCCTGAAAAATCACTGAAACGCTGGCAAATGGGTACTCATCTGAGAGTACTCGGCGAGAGCTTTCCAATGAGTACCAATATGACAGGGTTTAGATGGTTTTCAAAAATCTTTGCACTTGTGCATTGGACGAAAGTAGCCTCAGCATTGTAAGGGTTAAGAAAACATCAACCTTTTTACATCTAAGGTATCTTCTAATGTACCTATAGGGATGACAGGTAGCAAGTGGGTATTGAGTGCTGCTCGTACAAGTATTGTAGGGTATTGATAGGAATAGGCATTAGGGAAAACAGGCATATGTACCCTTAACCTTATCCGTCTCAAAAGAATAACTTTGGCATATAAAAATATTTAAAAACATCAACCTTACGCACCTGAATAAAGATATTTACAAACATGCATACAAAGCGCCATGCTACAGAGGGGAATGGATTTATTGCGAAATATATTAATCACAGGTATGCTTGTGCTATTATGAGGAGAAAGATGATGATGATGGTGGTGGTGGTGGTGATGATGATGATGATGATGATGATGATGATGATGATGATGATGATGAAGACGGGAATGATTATGAGGAAGAAGATAAGGATGATGATGAGGTAGGAATAGAGCTTATGTTATTAAAGGATAACTCAAATTACCCTTGCTCTTATGTTTGAGGACAACTCCCATTGAGGTACTGCAGTAATAGAACTGCTATATAAGTTAGTCCAATAGGTGGATTTCTTTCTTGTAATCTCACCTAGAGGCTTCTCCACTATCTACAAAAGAGTTGAACGCTTTATGTGCGTATTATGTAGTGTATAGTTAAAGGCCTTTAGCAGTACATGACCCTTGGCTTGACCTGATTAAATGCCGCTCCATTGGGGAACCAATCAAAATGCTCCGTTCTGAAGTGCTGGCTAATCCAATCAAGAGATTAGAGAGATCAATAAGTGACAGGTGCACAGCGGGGATTGCCAGGGAATTATGGAATTAAACTCTTCTAAAGAAAAAATGAATTATGAATGGATTGTTTACTTCAAATTGGTCACCAGCCTTACTCCATTGTGTAACGGTTTAGACCAGGAATGAGTGATTAAAAGTCTTATAGAGAATTATGGAATTAAATATTTCTGAAGATAAAATGAATTATGAATGGAGTGCTTGCGTCAGTCAAATTGGTCACCAGCCTAACTCCATTGTGCAATGGTTTAAACCAGGAATGAGTTATGAAAGGTGTTATGCATTCATACCTCATGACTCTTTGAAAATTGTCATCTGGAATTCTCTATCATCAAAATTAACACAGAAATAAAAATCAAATTTACAACATATTTTAAGGTGAATTGTGTGTGGAGTTATGAATAACATTTCTTGTTCAGATACTTTCTGAAGAATCTTTTTTTTTCAAAAATGCTTGTTTTGGAAAATATGAGAACTGTTGATTAGAATCAAACCAACAATTCTGCTATAAACTTCTGCGGATTCATGCTTTATTTTTAAGTTATTTTCAAAAGTGTCATACATCCAGATGAAATTTGTAAAGGACAGCATAAATAGGCAAAGATTCTGTCCCCTTTTGCCAACGTGATCACTATGTCCCTGGAATTGCTTTTTTGTTACTTTTCCTGCCATATTGAAAATATATCTTGATTAGTCCGATGTAATTGGTGGTGGAAACTGGAATAGTCTCGCCGAAAACGACCGATTACCCCAAGACCCAAGTCACTGGCAACTTTCTCAAATGCCCGGCTGGGATTCGAATTTGGGCAGTGGTGAGAGATCGCTTTCAGTCTGTGGCAATTTGTATGTATGGCAATGTCTTAGAACAAACAGCCATCAGAATAGGTTTGGGTTGTAAAGTTGTGAGATCTGGTTCCATAATATGTACACAGAAATCCTTATATTTGTATTAAGATGACTGGTATTATCCTAACCTCTCCCCTACCTCGTCACGTGTCATCTAGAAGTCATATTGAAAACACCATCAATTCATGGCACTAAGTTGTCAAATATTAGCCTATTGAGATGTCTGTTTCATAACTAGGTAGTGACAATGCCATTAAAAATTCATACCCAACGCTTGCTACTGGTGATTTTATGAACCCTGTGACAGATTGGGGCATATTGATTTCTTTGTTTGGGCTGGGGCGAGATTTTTCAGGGTGTTGCGCGTAGTGCAGGTTGCATTGAGGGAATATGTTTATAAAATCAATAAGTTTATTGATGGCTGGGACAATAGAGACATGAATAAGTTGTTCTAAGTAAACAATGAAGATCCTAGCTGCGATACTCGTGATCAATAATACAAACTGTTCTTACTAAGCTGGCTTTCTTTTGTCTTACTGAGTATGAATCATGAGAGAAGTAATTGTTTCAATTTTTTGGGCTTTATTGCACATTAACCCCTAAAATATGCTGCTGATGGCTTTACCAATACAAAATGATGGTATTCCTGTTAGTGCTCATAGCGGCCAAAATCAGCCTGAAAATTTTGATGAAATCGTTAAGGCTTCAGTACAATTGCCTAAATTTTTGAAGGAGAAATGTTGTTCAAAACGTTACCAACAACTCTCCTTCAAATATTTTGCAAAATGATTCATAATTTACAAGTTATTGTGAAAAGTATCTTGAATCCAGAAAACAATTTTGAGTGGATCAATTGGTTTACACAGCTAACCAGGTGGTCTCATGAGCAGCAGGAAATTGATGGCAATATTCCAATATAGTTAAAGGGTCATCACTCCTTGAAAAGTGAAGTACAATTTGTGTTATATACTTCTTTTGATTTGCCTCATTTTCTCAGATAATTGTCTTTAGGGCAGACCACCCCAGCACTGTGGTATGAATGGTTTATATATCTAATAGTAATACAATGGAAACCTACATATATATCTCACACACAACTTTCACTATTAAGCGTCCTCAGGCGAATATGTAATTGGCACTTCAGATCATTAGAATTATTTTCCGATTGAGTTCTCTCCTTCAGCCATTCATGCTTAAGAGTACCTCAGGTGGTCCGAAACGCTTGAGGGTATACAGGAAATAAATGTAAAAAATGAAAGATTTCTTCTCAGGTATGGAATCAACAAATTCATTGACATGTTTCTTTTCATTCAAATTTAACGTGCATGTTTTTGTCTGTCTGTAATATGTTTATCCATACTGAGTGAGACTTTTGATAAAGATTTTATTATTATTATATTATTATTATTATTATTATTATTTAATTGATTAGTCATTTGCTTCAGAACTGTCCTCAATAGGTTTCATAAATGACTAATTTTTGTTTTATCTATCATGCTCTATATATTTCTGCACTAATATTGAATATTAGATGCAAACCATGAACATCCATGTACCCTGTGTGTTGACTTGCTGGAGGATGAAAGAAAATAAAATGGTTCAAAAATAAAAAAGGCTTCATAAATGTTTTAAACCCACTCATGCAAGTTTCAATTGAGAAGTGTGGATAAAATCTACAATACTATATGAACATACCTTAGAAATGAAGTATGGGCTTACAAAATACACGAAGGAGAGTTGTTAGTTTGGCACTCATTAATCTTTCGACAATTTTCAAAGTGATGCATCTGGAATATTAATATCACCAAGATAATTAATGTCTTTTAGATGCATACAAGCCTGCTGTGGGTAAATTGATTCATTTTTGTGGGCACTACAGTATAATGATGTTGAGGCTTATTTTGGTTTGATGTATTTGTCTTAGCATAACAATAGACTGCAGCAATATGGCACTAATTACTGGCTGCTGGCCTCCTCAGGTAATCCACACACACCTGCTCTACCAGGCAGCAGGTGACTGCTAGGAAAGGCATTGCCCCTGCTCAGGGAACAGTACACTCCACTGCTTGAATTGCATGAAATATATTCATATTTATACACATAAAAAATATATAAAAGATTTATGAAAAATATACAAAACTAAAATGATAGTTTGTTTTTTTAATTTTATTTATTATTATTATTTTTTTTCAAAATTATGTGTGTATCATGCAAATGTTATGTTTATTTGAAGTTGCAAGTGTGGAAAAAAAACTGAAAGGGATTTTTTTTGAGTAAAAACTTGTTAGGGTAGGGTTGTATGAAACAAGCAACTTTTTTATGCACTAAAGTCCTTGAGGACACACTGTACCTTCATTGAGAAATTGCCATACTTACCCACATTTGCATGTACAATAGAAAAATGATTGTTGGGACGATATACTCCAGATGCTCTTATTGGATACAATGTATTCATTGAAAAGTGCCTGTGAAAATAGCACAGAGCACCTCAACCTCGAGAAATGACTGTACTATCAAAGCACTTACAATAGAAAAGAAATTGCCTCAAAAATACACTCCACCTAATTGTTTCATTATATTCTGCGTATTTAAAAGTGCATTTACTTCGCGAGCTGCATAGCATAAATAAGAGAGAAAAGGTGAGAATAATGAAACAGAACGATTGATATGGGCCCCTATTTATGACCAGGGCACCAAGTACACTTCTCCTGCATTTGAGAGTTTTAAAGGGTGCATTCAAGCATTCTCTATCGGCACATATGTGTGGCCATCAATTCAGTGCATTGAACCTGAAAGTGAACTTCAATGCATCATTGCATTCAATACAGCACAGGTCATAGTGTGCTTTGCCAGTTATATTGTTATAGGTAACCGCAGCACCTAGCAAAAAAACACTGCAATGACATGTGTAGATATATAGGTATCTATTAGGGGGCATTTGAATCTCACCACCCTCCAGTCATGCCCTTTTTATCACATGACCTGAAATGTTGATACGGAACCCTGCCATGGGGTATTCAGGTATTCAGGGTGTTTTATCTTGATGTTGCCCCATGAACCGTGTTCGCTATGTACCCCGGTTGCTATAATACTGCATGCTGACACGGATCTGATGGACGGGGGCTCATCTGAGGGTGTTACTGAACTCCAGCTCAAAGGGTCACTGGATCTAATCTCTTGTGAACCCCTTCTGTTGAAAACTGGTACACTTCAGAGCTACCCACTGGCATGTGCTTGAGATGTAGGCTTCCTGGCCTTCCTTAAAGCATTAAGGGGCAGTGTGGAATTATGTTTAACTAAGGCCACTCCAATTTAATTACTTGTCTTACGAGCTTTTTTTGGAAAAAAAATCCTGTCAGACTCAAAAAAAAAAGAAAAAAAAGTCATGTTTGGTGTCTTACGGACGAAAGTGGTTTTGAAATTTTCTGTCAGACTCCAAAAAAAAAAAAAAAAGTGCAAGTTTTAAGAATATTCTTTGTAAGTGTGATTCAATCAACTATGTAGGAAGCTATCATTGCTGTAGTAGAGCCTCAGACTTGAGGAGGTATACCTCCCACCCTTCAGGTTACAGGGATTAATAGATTGATTGATTTTATTTAGTTGAGAATAGGCTGGTAGAAACATATCACTACCAGTCCTAGTCGTCAGACTCTAAAAAAAATAAAATAAATAAAAAAAGTCTCATTTTTCAACTTTTTTTTTTATTCCAAAATGGCTCATTTTCTACCTCCTGAGCACGTAAGACAAGTAAATAAATTGGAGTGGCCTAAAGGTGAAATATAAGTAGGGGTGTCATTTATATGGTCCATATCGATATATCGATAACTCTCCTTAAACAATACAACCTGCTTTCACTTGTCAATACACATATCAATGTATCGAAATATCAAAAAAATGGAAATGGACAATTAAAAAATTAATGATGAGGTGTTTGATTAATTCCGATTATGACAAAAATAATGTTGTAATTTTTCAAAAGCTGCTTCTGTCAAATATATACCACCAAAAGGTCAGGCCTATCAGGCTGCTATGATGGGTATAATTCGATGAAATAAGGATCTAACAGATTATTCTTGCACAAGATAGTTTTAAGTACCTAAACCGCTAGCCCCTATTCAGTATTGTGTTTATTCATTTAAGTCAGTTAAGCAATGTTTGAATTTTGGGGGAAATTGATTTTTATTTGCAATGGTAGTAAGATGATAATAATACCTATTTTAATGTTATTGCGAATGATGATATTAACTATAATAGTGGGGATAATAATCATAATTATTATGAGAGTAACTGTATTGATAATGATTAGGATGGTTATTTTATAGTGATACGTTGCGTGTATGTTGCTATATAGGCAATAAGTTGTTGCCTCTCAGCAGTTACGGTATTACCACTACCCAAGCCTTCCCATGGGCTGATTGCTCTTTAAAAAATGCCCATAATGTTAAGGCAAAATGATGACTAATGTTGAGTGTGATGGCTATGATAGAGATATATTTTATTGCTGCTTCCTGTGACGGGAGCGTATTTACCCATCCATGCCTATTAGGAATGTCTTTTTGTGACCATAGCATTTTGCAGTGTTGATTGGAAACCAACACCACTATCCCCCCACAGATATTTGGTGAGTTTTCTATGAATTCCAAAGTTATATTTTACAGCCTGCTTTTGGCCTAAAGGAGGTGGGGGGGGGGGGGGGGGGATGGAGTCCCAGGGCAGGGTCACCTGTCATGTGTGTGCTGGATAGTGTTCTGATACAGCCCCTCGCTCCGTCACTCACTGCTCCAACCTCTCTGCAGTCTGGCTGCCAGCTCAATGCCTCATTTCAGATCAGATATTCTCCCTATTCTTCTCTCCATCTTAACCCTTCCAATAATGAGACTACTTTTATCCAAAGCCCAAGGACGCTAAAATCTTTGAAAACCATCTAAACCCTGTCATATTGGTATTCATTTGAAAGCTCTCGCTGAGTTCTCTCACTTGAGTACCCATTTGCCAGGGTTTCAGTCATTTTTCAGTTTTTTTGCATCATTTTGTATTGGCCAAATTAGCCACCAGCAGCGGCCAAAAGCAGCCTGACAATTTTAATGGAATCCTGCAGGCAAAAGCTAAGTTGGAAATATATATGATGGAGAAATGTTAATCAGAACATCAACAGCAACTCTCCTTTTAATATTTTGTAAAATCGTTGTCAATTCCAAAGTTATTGTCAAAAGTATCATAGATCCAGTGATAATTGCTATATAGGAAATTCTATTTTAGGGTCTATGTATTTTTGAAAATAAGTCTTTAATTGAGCATGTAGCAGGAATATAAAGATTTTGTATTTACCATAGCTAGATTAGGATAATAACACTTGAATTAAGCATAGATTAGACACTTGAATTGAGGATAAATTTGGATAATAACGTTCAAATTTAGCATAGCTTAGGATTTTTTTTTGCATAAAGCATAGATTAGGATAATATTATTTCTCCTTCAAATATTTACAATATCTTTTCATCTGAGATTCTCACCAAAATCATTAGGCTTTTTTGGGTGTAAGAGCATGTGGGGAGATCCCTTTGATAAATAAAGTCTTTTCTGTATTTTGTTGGCTTAGATATCAAATGAGAGATGGACAGAGCGAGAGAGAGAGAGAGAAAGAGCGAGTGAGAGAGAGAGAGAGAGAGAGAGAGAGAGAGAGAGAGAGAGAGAGAGAGAGAGAGAGAGAGAAAGAGAAAGAGAGAGAGAGAAAGAGAGAGAGAGACAGAGACAGACAGACAGAAGGAGAGAGGTACTGAACTAGTCAGGGAAGCCTAGTAGGTAGGCAGCAGGCATAGGGAGAAGCTAGCGTGTGAGGGATCCAGGCATAGCAGGCAAGCAGCTACTGCACTGCAAGCAAGCAAGAGAGAGAGCGAGCGATAGAGGGGAGCTTGAGCGGTGGCGGTCAGATTCTATTGATCCCTGCACACACACACACGAGCAGCAGCCAGCAGTAGCGGTAGCAGCGACTGTAGGAGTACTAGTAGCTGTAGCAGCAGCAGCAGTGGCAGCAGCAGTGTCACATCCATAGTGGAGGGATCCGTGGAGGAGCGAGTACCGTATTCCTACATGCTCTCAACGACCGACGACCGACCGCCACAACGTCATGGAATAAATACAGGTCAAACTTGTGCTATACCACAAACACCTCCATTAGGATTATTACACATCTTCAAAGTCAGTTTGAGGCCTGAACGCTGCTCAACAGGAATAGGCCTAGAGATTTCACACTTGGATTGCTAAAGCAGAGTTAGGAAACCATGGAAAGGTAGGTCTCAGTGCACGAGTCAAATCCTTGCGATGATGTGAGTCATCAGCACTCGTTCTAGGGGGTATTGTTTGGAGCATGGAGGGGGCTGTAGTGTTGATATGTATCAGGTAGAAAGGAGGGTAGTCAGGGTCACACTGTCTGGGTATGCCAGGGTAGGGTGTCTGGGAAAAGGCTACCTGTGCCTCTGGGGTGTTTTATATGTTATGGGTACTGTGGTAACACCTGAAACTTGAATTACTGATATCAGTACTTGTGAGGGTGTAGCAGGGCACAAATAGCACAATTCCTTCATGTTCAGGGTATCCCTGTTGAAAAGAAATCAGGGATGATTAGCTACAAAAACCATCCAAATGTGCATATGCAATTAATAGATGATTATAGCCTAATGATTGTAATGGTAAATTTATATATATATATATATATATATATATATATATATATATATATATATATATATATATATATATATATATATATATATATATATATATATATATATATATATAAATTATATATATATATATATATATATATATATATATATATATATATATATATATATATACATACATATATATGTATATATGTTTGCATGTGCATGAAGATTTAACAAGCCTATTATTAGTGTTATCATTATTATTATTATTATTATTATTATTATTATTATTATTATTATTATTATTATCATTATTATTATTATGAATACTATTATTATTATCATTATCATTATTATTATTATTATTGTTATTATTATCATTATCATTATTATTATCATTATAATTAATGGAGATCCACCTCGCGCGATCATCGTGTTCGTGTATATCCATCAATGGTTTATTTTTGCCAAACATTTTCAGCCCAAATCGAAGAGAAGTGGCATATGATATTCAGAATGGATGCTAATTATTAAGTTTGAGTCCAGAAAAGGTCATTGAACCCTTAAGAGATTCTCCTGTTGCATTATGTATGTGTCTGCAGCTGTGGGTATCTTATTCTCCCATGTAGCACATTTCAGTTATACACATACTTATCATTCAGGCAGAATAGTAATGGACCATGTGTTCTCGTAGCAGTCTTCCGGGTCAGCTAATCGGAGTAACTGTATCTGATGGATGTCCAGAGATCTCATAGAACAGTCCCACTTATTATGGGTTATTGAATCAGTTTTTTTTTTGCAGGAGTGGCAGATCCTGCCTATTATTGTATAGAGTATAGTATATCCAAACAAACTGTTTGTACAGGTGATTGCTCCTGATGTAAATATACCCAAGGCAATGCAGGAGCCAAATAATCTCTAGTAGGCTATCTATTGGATTTAGGCATGGGACGGAGCATGGGGTTTTTCTTGGGGTACTCCTTTCTCATAGTGTAGACTAGACTAGGACGTCATTATTATGATCAAAGCTTGCAGACCAATCTTACGGTGTTAGCCATCCTATGATAATTCTGCTTGTGTCAGAAGGAAGGACGGAAGGAAAGGGTTTTTAATGTCGCTTTCAGCAGCTTAAGTCATATCGCGTGGGATAGAAAACTGGACTTCCCTTCTCTTAACAAATAGTTCTAAAGATTCTATCAGTTGCAGAAGAACCATAAACAGCCCTTCACAATGCCGCACATTTATATAGCGACCAGGCCAACCCGCTAATGGGAATCCAGCGGAGACTCGAACATGTAAACTCACGCTTGGGAGCCAGGTATTGTAACCACTAGGCCACATCAGATCCTTTTTGCTTGTCACAATGTGTCAAAGAGAACTTGAGTGCCAATAGCAAAAATAGATGTATAAGAATTACAATACCATAATGTAGAAATCATGTGGTCCAACATTACTGTATCATTTATATATATAATATTGGTCGTAACCTCGTTTTGAAATTCCATTTCTGAAGACCAGGCACCAGCAATGATTTATATGACAGGCACAGGCTAGGAAGTCTCCCGAGGTATCGAAACATATATCACTCAATTATGTGATACAACTGGGACCATACATGTTTGATTACAGTGCAAATTGAAATTAAAGTATTTTATAATTGTATTTCTTTTTATGGAGTCAAATAAGCTTCAGGCTCTTGGCAGTATCAACAATATTAACCCTGACTGAACATGGAGAAGTGTATTATACATTAACACAATGTGCAAACAAGATTATTAATAATCTTGTAGAATCCATATTTTTCTTATTGAATGAGGATAATTGGCAATTGATAGCAATGAAGAAATACCATGTGGATGGATTCTATTCCACACATTTAATCAAAACTGTAGGACTTGGCCTATTTCAGCTATGCCTCTGAGTGCCTGTAGCTATGATGTATCTCCTATAGCTGTATGGTCAGTATTCATAGGGTGTGTGTACTATCAACCCTTATGCTGGTGGTGGCTAATTTGGCCAATATAAGAATGATGCAAAAAACCCGAAAAATGACTGAAACCCTGGCACATGGGTACTCACCTGAGAGTACTCAGTGAAAGCTATCCAGTGAATGCCAACATGACAGGGTTTATATGTTTTTCAAAAACTTTTGCATTCTTGTGCATTGGACGAAAGTAGCCTCAGCATTGGAAGGGTTAGATGTAGTTTGTCAGCTGTAATACACTTATCATGCGAACCCCTTCACCTCCAATCTTTTCGGGGTACCCAAGCTTAATATCAAAATAGATATTCATTTTTGACTTTATTTGTCAATAGAACATGGATAGGATAGCTAAGGCAGGGAGCACAGGTGATGCTTTATCATCAGAGTTTTCAATGGGTCACCAGTTGGCAATTTGTTCTAAAATGTTGGTCACTCACAATTAAGTATCCCTCCCAGTGTTATCTAAGAAATCCATTTAGGCTGTTGTAATTTACAAGAAGGAGGCCCGATGGACTCTGTATGAGCTCATGAAAAGTTGAATGCAGAGGACAGCCATAATATCCATATAATTGTCCATGTCAGTTTATAATGTTGTTTTCATATCAAGTATTATTCACGCTGCAGTGAATATGCAATGTGGATGAGGTATGCCCTGTATTTTTGACTAGATAGAATCGTGCATGAGTTCATGAAAAGTTGAACGCAGAGGACATCCGTATATCCATATAATTGCCATGAAGATCAACAATTCATAATATTTTGATACCAATTGTTATTCTCACTACAGTAGATGTACAATGTGGAGAAGGTTGCCCTCTATTTTTGACTAGGGTAGAATCATGCTGTTCTAGTTGACACCTGTTTGACCTTTAATTGACCTCTGAGGTGAGTTTCGCTGGGATAGGGATGGAGGAATGCAAAGTGACCCTGGAAGTTATGGCGGGGATGAAATGGGAGAGGGCAGATTGTTGCATTATCCAATATTCACGTAGCTACAACTGTATGATGATATCCCTTGTTGTGCTGAAGAATTTGTTGTCTTTGTATAACTGGAATGAATAGAAAAATTATGCATGGTATTTGCAAGGGCTTATTTATAGTGTTAACTTATGTTATAAGTGATCAAAATTCAATATTTAAGCCTTAATTTTGGGCTTATATTACCTATATTTTGGGCTATGTCATGAAGTTTCTTTCAACGTCTAATGTTGAGGTAAAATAAGAGACTCAGAATTCCGACTGAGTTAGAATTCCAAATCCGAAGGTTTGTATCTGCCAAAAGCAGCTAAAATGGCAACTTAGATTGGCAAATAGAACATTTTGGCATGACAATTTTAAACACATGGAGCAGTTGTTTATAACAGACCTTATAACATGTGCCTCTTTAGCCGGCCCGCCCACCTGGTCGCACCTGGGCACACCTGAGAACACAGGTGATATCAAAGGATCAAGGTGTACAGCTGATTGGATAATACGGATATCCAAGGTTAGTCACAGGTGATTTGTTTTCAAATCGATAGCTTAACATTCTGTAAACCTGTCCTAAAGGTATAGCTATAGATGTGCATGTTAATTGAAAAGATAACAATTAGAAATCCTTTGTTTACATTAAGGTGATTAAGTAATTAGTCTGATGGCTATCATCTATGAGAACACTTGTTGGCAAATAACTTATTTAGATAGGAAGCTCAATAGCTTAACATTCTATAAACCTGTCCTCAAGGTATAGCTAGATGTGCATATTAAAGGAAAAGAAAACGATCAGAACTCCTTTGTTTACATTAACGGGGCTCGAAATTAAGGGGTGCCAGGAGCCCAGGGCTCCCTTGAATTCTCCAGCAGCTCCCTCAAATTTCTGCAGGGAGCCCAAAAATGTACTGGTTTCTATACAGAATACCTTTAAGTAGTTTCTAAAGAAGCATTTGGGCTCCCTGGAAAAAAGCTTAATTTTGAGCCCTGATTAATGTGATTAAGTAATTAATCAGATGGCTATTGTCAGTCGGAAACACTTGTTGGCAAATACCTTATTTAGATAGAAAGCTACCCTTTCTCTTCTGTCCTACATTGAAAGCTGCCATCTTATTTAGAAACACATTTTGACAAGTCAGGGGCAGACATTTAGGTGTTCCCCATTGCTGAGGTACGAATCCTGCCCGGGTCAGGTATGTGAGAAAGTTTCCAATGACCTGGGGTTTATAAAGAGGGAGTTTTTGCCAGGTACTCCGGTTTCCACCACCACTGACTTGTCACGATTAGCCTAGATATGGCAGGAAAGTGATGATAATCAAAATTCCAATTTCCATTTAGGTGTTACTGTGGTTGGACCCGGTATAATACTCAGCTTTATTTTTGGCTGGACGTGACTGTGTCTAACAGGGCTGTAATCCCTTCCAATGCTGAGGCTACTTTCGTCCAAACCACAAGGACGCAAAATCTTTTGAAAATCATCGTAACCCTGTCATGTTGGTATTCATTGGATAGCTCTCGCTGAGTACTTTCATATGAGTACCCATTTGACAGGGTTTTTATCATTTTTCTTTTTTTTTTTGCATCATTTTGTGTTGGCCAAATTAGCCACCAGCAGCATAAGGGTTATAAGTAGTGGTGATCCAAAGAATGCTATGCATTGTATGAGGCTGGACATCAGTAGCTCTCACTTGAGTGTTACTGAGATCTGAGCAGGTACAATAAACATCATTATTCCTATCAATAAGAGGGATATTAAAAAGGGTTCGCCTATAATAGACAGTGGTCACGCCCTCACAGCATGAATCCTCACATGGCTGAAATACGAAGCACATCCCACCTCACCCTTCTAGATACAGCAGGGAAGTCATGCTTCGTGCATCCCCGTTCCCATGGGAAATGAACCAAGCATTTAATTTAGCCCTTTCAGTGGTGGAGTATCCCTTGTATGTTTTGATACTGGTGATCAGGTTTCCTATATAGAGCAGAGAAAAGACTGCCGCGTACAGAACAGCTGCTTGGGGAGAGAAGTTTGTTTATTTACATGTGTAGAATATTGATTCGTTTATCAGGCGCTCGTACACAACTGAATAATGGCTGCTCCATGCAATTCAGTTCAAAGCATCTTAAGCCTTTCCCTGCTTTATAGGTTTCATAGTAATAAAGTCTGCACATCCAATATAGCGCCCACATTAACCCTTATGCTGCTGGTGGCTAATTTGGCCAGTACAAAATGATGCAAAATACCTGAAAAGTGACTGAAACACTGGTTATATGGGTAATCATCTGAGAGTACTCAGCGAGAGCTATCTAATGAATACCAAGATGACAGGGTTTAGTTGTTTTTCAAAAATATTTGCGTTCTTGTGCATTAGACAAAGTAGCCTAAGCATTGCAAGGGTTAAGCCTTTCCCTGCCTCACTAGGTTTCATAGTAATAAGGTCTGCTCATCCAATAAAGCGCCCACATTAACCATTCCAATGTTGAGGCTACTTTTGTCCAAAGCGCAAGGACACAACATTTTTGAAAACCATCTAAGCCCTGTCATGTTGGTATTTATTAGATAGCTCTCGCTGAGTACTCTTAGATGAGTACCCATGTGCCAGGGTTTCAGTCATTTTTCAGGTATTTTGAATCATTTTGTATTGGCCAAATTAGCCACCAGCAGCATAACCTTCCTCTCTAGATAAACCAAGCAACCAATAGGATGGATTAAGAATGTTATTGAAAGGGATTCCTCGTTGAATTGACCTACAAAGAGAGGATTTGCTGGTTTACACATTATATAAAGGAAAATACAACAAGTTGTGCTTGGAATCATATCTTATTTCAAGTTTGGCTGATCATACTTTTAACCTTTTGGCCAAACATTTTGTAAATATCATAGCTGTTGACACAATATTATTTTTGGGAGAAGGGGCACCCTTTAACTCACAAACAAACATATAAAACTGTCTTTACTTAACAACTATCAGAATTGCCTTGTTAAGATGTCTCTTTTCTGGGATTATAACCCATTCCAAATCAAGAGTTCCTCTCGAAATATCGTCTGCTACTTTTATACTTTTGAAAATAACTTGGGAATGAAGCAAAATTTCACAAAATATTTGAAAGAGATTTGTTGTTTGTCTTCTGATCAACATTTCTCATTCAAATGCTTTCAAAAAATGCTTTTGTAAGGGAAATATTTCTAAAATCGTCAGGCCTCTTTTGGCCGCTCTGAGTGTAAATGGGTTAATATCAATATCAAACCTGCATGTTAACAAAATGGGCCCCCTACTCTGAATTCTAGCAATTGCAGAAAACCTGGAGGTTATTATAGGAATCAAAGATTTAATCACATCCAAAGTAAACTACTCATAACTTTAAATATAATTCCTATAATTAGAATGTCATGTATTGTATTAATTAGCAGGTGAGTGCTATTGTCTACCTTTCCCTATTAGTTACTATAATGAGAAGCTGACTGAAGGCCAGCAGGTGTGTTCACTGTTTATACAGGTATTGTATGCACATTACCCAAAGGCCTCTAGACACAGATCTATAGAGTAGATCATAGAATGAAGTTGGATTGCATGTAGATACTCTTTAGACACTATATGGAACTTCAAAATTATTAACCCTTCCAATACTACGGCTACTTGCGTCCAAAGCACAAGGACGCAAAAATTTATGAAAACCATCTAAACCCTGTCATGTTGGTATTCATTGGATAGCTCTTGCTGGGTACTCTCAGATGAGTACCATTTGTCAGGGTTTTAGTCATTTTTCAGGTTTTTTCGCATCTTTTTGTATTGGTCAAAGTAATTCCCAGCTGCATAAGGGTTAAGTTGGTGAAATATGTGCCGGTATATGGGTCTCTTATTCTTTATCAGAATCTCATGGAACTGGTGTGAATTTTGAGATAAATATCAAGCAATTCATGCCAGACTTAACAAGAAATTATAATTATGCAGTACAAATAAAACCATACCGACCACCAAAAAAGCACTATTCATTATCATAAATATGCAAAAAAATATAGATATTGTTTTGATGACTCAGATGTTCTTTCCCAAGCTTATTAAATATCAGCCATTGTAGTATTGTTTTAATCCAGAGAATTACTAAGTCACTTTATGCTGCCATCTATACTAAGTAATTTTAAGGGTTTTTGGTGAATTCCTTTTTCAATAATCAGACTTGGGGTACTACATGCCAAGATCAAAAAGACACTTTTGAAACTGAACTCTGACTGGTAACATAAATCTAAACTGAAACCTTAACTGTCATACCTTGGTTGTATAATACTGGGAAGCCTAGGAGTCATTCCAGGTTTACCATCTCCTAATTTACATAGAGTATTAGTAGTGATCGTGCCGCGGGCATGGCCAAATGTTAACTACAGCTTTCCTGCTAATATTGTCCAATATTAGAGGATTAAGATTAGGGGGATTAGTGTGCCATGAGAAGTCAGTTTACCGAGGCCAGGAAATCACCTAATCCCCTATTTAATTCCCATTACTGATTAGAACTACAAAATGGCTCAGGCAGCGCTGCTTATTATGACTGGAACTTATTCCATTAGAAAGATTACTTGTAGGGATATCTGGCTTGTACATTCAGGAAATTTGATTGCATAACTGAGTGCTATTTTGCATAAACCTTTCAAGCTGAAGCCCACCTCTTTGTTGATGTAAATGTGCAGAGGGGATTTATAGGTGTAATTCATAATGAGTTAGATCTTCAGGTTGAAAGCTAGCCTGCTTGAGAATTTTGATAATTCTTCAATTTTTTTTCTTTTTTTCTTTTTTTTCTTTTTTTATTTCATTTTCCGGATGGTAATTCAATGCCTGTGAGTTTGTTTTAAAACTCAATAGCACCCAGTATTTCCTGACCTCTATTTGGTGATATCTGTCCTAGAATGACACTTTTTTGTAAAGTATTTGAAGAAATTTTCAGAACTCAAGTTATAACTTTCAGTCATATGGTTTTTCATTGCTATTTTGGTGATATTTATACAATGATGCCATCTTTTGAGAAATATTTGAAGAACTTCTCGGAACTCAAGTAATTACTCTCAGTCAAATGGTTTGTCATTGCTATCTTGGTGATATTTATCCAGTTATACCATCTTTTTGAAAATATTTGAAGGGGAAATGACTATCAGAACTCCGATTACAACTCTTCTACAAGAAGTTACCGATATTTTGCTTTATTCTTGATTTATATTGAAAAATATCCATTGTGCTGCTGGTTGTTAATTTGGCCAATACAAAATGATCCAAAAACCTGAAAAAGGACTGAAACCCTGGCACATGGGTGCTCATCTGAAAGTACTCAGCTATAGCTATCCAATGAATACCAACATGACCGGGTTTAGATGTTTTTCAAAGATCTTTGTATCCTGTATCCTTGCGCTTTGAACAAATGTAGCCTTAGCATTGGAAGGGATATTATAGAAGCATATGACACTTTACAAGTCAGGCCCGTAGGCGTGACAGGGTTGAGTAGTATTGTGTGTTTATTATTGGTTATTGATACTAGCCAGCTGTCCATTTCCAGTGCCCCCCCCCCCCCTTTCTCTCTCTACTGGCTGCCTAGCCTGCTGCTGTCGCTCCCTATTGAACTGTATGTACTATTGATCTGCCATTGTTATCAGTGGAATATACAGGCGGGCAGGCAGCGCACTGCCATGCTGGGGAGTGCGACCGTGTTCACAGGGCCCAGTAAGACAGCAGGAAGACTTAACCCTTATGCTGCTGCTGGTGGATTGAAAAAATAAGAAACTGCTGTATTATTATGAAAAAAATATCTGAAAAAATGGATATGAGAATTAATAGAATAAATATTGATGAAATTATTGAAATTGAATTAAGTAGTGATGGATGAAATCACTTAATTAAGTTACATAGAATAAGAAAAAATTATTGAACATGTTGAACTTGTCAATGATCATTAATAGCAATTCTCTTGTCAGATATTTAAAATAATCCACTACTGCATTGGAAATCATAAGATATTATGCATACTCTCCAGACCACCTGGCACTTCTAGATATGTATGGATTAAAGCTACTCTGACGCCAGGTGCTTGAGTTGGATATATTGGATTTTGACCTGAACTTCAAATGTTTGACTTGCACTGCCATTGATTGATATATTCCTAATGACCTTTTTTCATATCAAAATCGAAATATAATTTCTATCAAAATTCCTTAATTTTCTAGAAGAGTCACTCATGAATAGTTTATTAAATGTGGAATTATTATCATATTGTTATAATTCCACTGATTTATTGATATTTATCAAAAATTATGATTTTTGAACCCCTTTCGTTGGCAGACTCTTTCTCAAAAAAATGTGTCCCGACGATTTTTTTTATCAAAAAATCATGATTTTTAACCCCTTGTGTTGGTCTCTTTCTCTATAAAATGTGTCATAAAAAGACTTTTTTTTTAACAATTATGATTTTTTATTTTCTAAAAGTTATGATTTGTATCTTCTATAATTTTGATTATATAGCATTTGAACAGCATGATGTAAATCAATGAGCGTGGTCCATTGCCTGCTGCCTCCTAGGAGCCTCTGAATAATTCACTCTGCATAGACAATGAGCCAGTTCATATTTTCCACTGAAATTGAACTTTCAGCAGGGAGTCAACACAAAGGTGTGTTTAGCCATGTGGAATGCATAGAAGAAATAGCTACTGTGTTACAAAGTAGCTGTGTTCTGTGCATTTTTAGATACATTGTTGTTTACAGTGTGGGGGTTATGTGCATTGTTTTTGAACTTCCTGTATAGGTTCATAATGAATTACTCATATTTAACAGGGGTTGAAGTAACTCCCCAGGCTCTAGATATCATATATGATAGAGCTATAATATTGGAGATTTATTGTTCCTTGCTCATAGTATTTGAGTTATTTACATTGTTTTTGAACTTCCTGTATAGGTTCATAATGAATTACTCATATGTAACAGGGGTTGAACGAACTCCCCAGGCTCTATCTTATATCAAATATGATAGAGCTATATTGAAGATTAATAATGTTACTTGGTCTCAGTATGTGAGTTATTTACATTGTTTTTGAACTTCATGATTAGGCTCATAATGAATTACTCATATTTAATAGTGGTGGAACTTAAACTCACCAGGCTCTATCATATTTGATATAGCTATATTGGAGATTTGTTGTTTTAGCTGTCAAACATGGTTTGTAGTACATGCATTCCAGGGTTAAATAAACAATAAACGGCGTTCCCCATTTGTTTTATGATGCATGTATTGTCTTTAATCCTGAACAGAAACCAAAATTTCAGTACGTCCTTCCCCAGCTATATTACCTTTTTCTCAGTGAAGGGTTGATATATAGAGCTATATAGATATTGATGAGTGATGAAATTATACTCAAGTAGAATTTAATCTAGAGTAGGATGAATCCACAGAATTTCCTATGGTTGTTGAAAAGACTTTGTTTTGAGTTGTTTTTATTGTTTTTCTCCCTGTCACTTGTAAGGGGCTATACAAATTTAGGGGACCCAAACATTTTTAAATCAATTAATTTTCTTAAAATACCACTGGAGCATCAGGGTGCAACATAGTTTCCAAAACATTACCGTACAGGGTAAGCTGCCCCTAATGTTTACTTGTGCCCGCACTGTTATGTTCAACAATAGTGATTTACATTGCGAGGACTCTGCCCAAAACATTACTTGCCGAGCGGGGCAAGTTAGGGTCTTATTCTGCCTGCCCTATTGCCGTTTGTAATGGGGCAAGTGGTTATATTCCACGCTGAGCATGCTGTGTTATATAGCGCTTTGTGATGAAGCTTAGAAATTTAAACCAGTGAATATCAGCTCTTTATAAATGTCAAGAGTACATCTGATTGACTTGTGGGCTTCCAATATCTGTACGTTTCAGGCTTTTTTGCACATTTTGCTGTAGATGTCACAAAAACAGTTTTACTTCAGAATCCAGTATCAAGTGATGAAACGCTTTGTTACTAACTCTCTGGAAATGATATGAAGCCAAACATTTGAATCTTACTATAGCATGTTTCATAGTCGCATATTCTAACTCTTGCTCTTGCCTGATAGGGAAGCATTTAGCCCTTTTCACGCTGAGGCTAATTTCATCCATGAGAAAAAAATGCAAAATGTTCTGAGAAACATCTGAACCCTGTCATGTTGGTACTCATTAGAAAGCTCTCACCGAGTACTCATATGAGTACCCATATGCCAGGGTTTCAGTCATTTTTCAGGGTTTTTGCATCATTGCGTATTGGCCAAATTAGCCACCAGCAGCATAAGGGTTAATATTGATGTCCTATCGGCGTGACATTCCTCCTCCTACTACTTATAATGACACTAGTCAAATAAAGCGGGGATTAATGTGAATATCTTGTGTGTGTTGTATGGCAAACGGGACACAATTTGCACCTTTATTGCGGCAATGTGCTGAATATCTTGATCTGGGGAGACCGCAGACGATCACGCTGTCTGTCTGTTCGGCTTCAAGGCAGGCCCGCCGCCCGCGGGCAGCCGGCAGATACGTAATAGAGAAATCAATACTTGTAGCACTGTAGCGATGGTAGCGTCCCTAATACTTGACCCTATCATGTCCATGCTGATCTAACGCTTCATGTCTCTGCCTATAAAGATCTCTAAAATCACACTGGGGGCTGCATAAACATGAAGTTTTTTATTTATTTTTATTTTTATTTATTTTATTAATTTATTTATTTATTTATTTTTTTCATGAAATATTTATCTTCACTTTTTCTGTCATGTATGTGATGGTAGCGACCCTATAATGTTTAACCCTATCATATCCACGCTGATCCAACACCACTTGTCCACACCTTCTCTATTGCAATACAGATTACTAAAAACACACGTTGGGGGATACATAAACATAGTTATCTTTATCTTCACTTTTTCTGTCATATTTGGAATTTTGTTTTTTTGTCTCTTTTTCTGCTATATTTCGTCCAATTCGTGACTTGCCAGTTGTAACTGGTGGAGGGCACCTGAGTACCCAGCAAAAAAACATTACCCAACCCCAAGTCACTGGCAACTTTCTCACAGTTGTAACTGATTGAGGCAACTGGAGTACTGGCAAAAACCACGGCTAAACCCATCTGTCATATTGAAGCTAAGTTGTATCTCTTCATTGTAACTGGTGTAGGAATCCGAAAACCAGGCAGAAAACACACCCTGATCCAAGTCACTAGCAACTTTCTCACATGCCCCTGCAGAACTTCAACTTTAGCTAGGGTGAGAGACACCAAGCAGTCTGTGGTAACGTCTCAGACCACTCAGCTGTCAGGGATGGTCCTGAGTAGTGAGGGGCAGCAAGCAGTTAGTGGCAATGCCTTAGACCACTCATCTTTCAAGGGGTGACTTGAAAGCATATTAGTGATTTGAATATGTATCTATAGATATTGATGAGTGATGACATTTTACACAAATACTTTACATCATCTGGAATAGGAAAAAATGGATGAATGGTTCAAAGAATATCCTATGGATGTCTTTCCTTTCCTTTTCTTGCTTTATTTCTGTTCTGCTGTTATTTGTTCAGAATTCTTGCATCAACTTTGATTGATTATGTGCCCTTGTGGATGAGGATAAGAATATGAGAATAATGAGAATAAGAATAGATATAAGAATCATTTAATTATTTTCTTCACAGCTACATATTGTCATGAAACAATTCAGCAGAGGCAATTATCAACCCTTTCACTGCTGGGGCTACTTTTGTCCCAAGCACAAGAACACAAAGATTTTCGAAAACCATCAAAACCCTGTCATTTTGGTATTCATTGGAACGCCCTCGCTGAGTACTCTCAGATGAGTACCCATTTGCCAGGGTTTTGGTGATTTTTCAGGATTTTTGCATTATTTTGTATTGGCCGGATTAGCCACCAGCAGCATAAGGGTTAAATACTTTATTAAATTGTCATCTATCTCACATTCATCCCTGGAGCGGTGATGATATTGCTCATCCTCATAAACTCGGTGGGACCCCCAGATGCTAGGAAGGCTCAACCAGTCGTCAATATTGATTATTTAATTCAGATCCAGCTAGGACTGGTATTGACTTGGTATTTTTAGGCTCGAGATTGGCATCACTATTATTATGATACCGATCCTAATTCCGAGCCTTAGCGTCGTTTTTGAAGTTGCTGGGATTTATTTACATTTATACATCATCATCATGCATTATTTACATCCACTAGAATAATTACAGTTTAATTGTGGGTCTCATACTACAGATATGTATTTTTCCTCAAGGCATTCTCATTTGAATGACAAGAGAAAAGGTGCCACTTTAATTTTCAATTAAATTTAATTTTCAATTAAATCCTAATTAAGTTATGTTATCATTCATATTATATATATTCATATACATTTAAAATTCTTTTGTCGGGTGTTACAGGGCATATGGGTATCAAATTATTCAAATAATTATGATAACAACAATAATAATAATAATAATAATAATAATAATAATAATCATCATCATCATCATAATAATGATAATAATGGTAATATTAAAACAATGAACTTTATTTCATGAAGTTAATACAGTAAACTACATGGTTAGGTTAATGTATAGGAAAATGTATATCTGATACATTTTAGTCTACATGGATGTAAATCCTTTTTCAAGGCATGGGCATTTTCACATTTTAGGGGAAAGTTCTATGTAAATAATAGTGACTATATGCAATGATAAGTAAGTGAATGCCGGCAGCATGAAAACGAATGTGCCTCTGAAGCACATGGCAACCACTAATTGGTTGCCGGGTGAGCCGATTATCTGCCGGTCTCCTGGAGTGAGTGCCTCGGCAGAGCGTGGGAAAACAATAGGTTCCTGTTTACCAGCATGTCGGCATGTCAGTAGCTACCAGTCTTTAATGGGAGTTTTATATTCCCTTGAGTGTTTATGGCAGTGTTAAGCACATTTAGAAGTACTCATCTTAGGATCGAGTTGTATTAACATGCCCTTGCCGATTCGAGCAATGTTACATAATTCGAATCACAGTTGATCGGTACTTCTCGATACCAGCCCTAAATCCAGCCAACATTCAGTATGTGTGTACTCATGGTCTGAGAATTATGCCTGGGCTCTAAGAAGGCTGTGGTGCCAGGGAATCTTCATAGATTATCAATTGGAATTGATTACATTTAGATATATTACCTTATTTAATACTTGAATATAAGGGTCAATTTTATGCTTAGATAGGATCTTGACTTTGGAAGTCTACACATGTAATACCATTTACCCTTATGCTGCTGGTGGCTAATTTTGCCAATGCAGAATGATGAAAAAATAAAGCTAAAAAATGACTGAAAACCTGGCAAATGGGTACTCATCTGAGAGTTATCAGTGAGAGCTATCCAATGAATACCAATATGACAGGGCTTAGATTGTTTTCAAATAAATCTATGCATTCTTGTGCTTTGGATGAAAGAAGCAATAGGATTGGAAGGGTTTAGAATAAAACTTAAGAATTATGCATATTAAAAGAACGGAAAGTTAATGTTTAGTGTATGATTAATATTTCTTCTTAAAATATTGTCTGAAAATTTTGAGATTGATGTGATCAAGGTTTTGATTCCCTAACATCATTCATACCACATGCTCTTCGTGGGGCAAACGCAAAGAAAGAACAACTTTCATTTTCTTTACTGTATTTATAATGCATGCACCAGATACTATTTACATCAATGCGACAAATGTGTATACATAAAATCGATGTGTATTACACTCTCCTTACGGACCAGGAGATAAGATACTGATAGACGCAATATTAGCCATATGCAGGTCTACCATCCAATCCAAGAATCCACTCACGGACGGACAGACAATCAATCTGTAAAAGAAAGAAAAAAACAATATATTATCATATATAACGGCAATGCTTCACAAAGTGATACACCATCTAGTGTTTCGAACATATTATAAATTGCATATATGTACTCAAGCTAGCCAACCTACATCGTTTTCCTGTCTCCTAATGAGATGTATTTATTTGATGCGGCCGTTGATCCTCGTTCCAAAATCTGTGATCAAGGTTATCAGTCATTTTGTGTTCTACAGGCTTAATTGGGTTGTCCCTAAAAACTGTACGCTTCATACCCTAGCTTATCCTAGGCTAACCTCTTGGCATATATAGGTGCCAGGAGAAATTATTCAATTATCCCTAGAAACTATTATGGATTTGGTACTCGTCCAACTTCCTGATTTCCTGTCTACACAAGAATGCTCTCGGAGGGCAGTAAAGTAGCTTGTCTGCCAGCAGAGATGTCTAACCATACTCTTCCTGCAGTAGAGACAAATACTGCCAGAGCAAAGTATGTGGTCTAGTGTGGCCATTTGGATAGACATGTAAGTGTATGGGATGTGTCTCAGCCCTTAGTTGTGTTTCATTACATTATGAGTTTCCTATAGAGAGCTGAGAGAGAGAGAGAGGGGGGAGGGAGAGAGAGAGAGAGAGAGAGAGAGATGAGAGAGAGAGAGAGAGAGAGAGAGAGAGAGAGAGAGAGAGAGAGAGAGAGAGAGAGAGAGAGAGGGGGGGGGGGAGAGAGAGTGAGAGAGAGAGAGAGAGAGGGGGGGAAGGATTGAGAGAGAGAGAGGGGGAGAGGAGAGAGAGAGAGCGAGAGAGAGAGAGAGAGAGAGAGAGAGAGAGAGAGAGAGAGAGGAGAGAGAAGGGGGGAGGGAGAGAGAGAGGAGGGGGGGCAAGAGGGAGGGAGCGAGAGAGAGAGAGAGAGAGAGAGAGAGAGAAGGGGGGAGGGAGAGAGAGAGGAGGGGGGGCAAGAGGGAGGGAGCGAGAGAGAGCTGAACAAGTCAGGAGAGCCTGGTACTTTTCACAGAACTGACTGGCAACTAAGGATTCTCATATTTTAAGGATTCTCCTATATGCAACACCCACAATTAGGGGTTTCCTTTAGGCCATGCCAAGTAAATTCTCTTATATCAGGTCTATTTCTGACCTGGCTGCGTCAGAGGTTCTTGGGGACGGGGACGTAGGCCATTTTGCGGTTGCCAGAATTGGATACACTCCAAGTAATAGGTTTACGATCATCCTGATTACGGACGGGTATCTCAGCTCACGCACAAAGCCCCACCGCCATCAGGAAAAGCTCTCCCCTCCAATCGTGTAATCAATCGCGCAACATGCGAGCAAGTTTTGGCCGGGAAATCGCAGTTCACTTGATTGGCCCATTCCAAGATGTGTGCCTCATCTCAGGGGAGTCGTCTGTAATAATTACACCCCATGAAGCATCAATTTTTGATGACCCGAGCAGGGAGCATTCATTATTTAGAAAGGTCATCTTGTGGGTTTAAGCTAGGTCTCATATTTGTTTAATCAAGTACTGAAAAGTTATGATTACAGTTACATTTGCAGAATATTAATTTCATGCTCTGTGTGTTGTGTTATGAATACCTTCAAATAATTTATTCCACCAACTAGTAGTAGGCACATGATTTGAATTTTTGTCTTTATTTTAGTGCTTTTCTTCAATATTCCCCTTAAGGTTGTCTTAGAGTTTCAAATAATTGAATTATTGGGCCACATAAAATTCAGGACATTTGTAATTTTTGTCAATCCCCAAATTATTCTGCAACTTTGTAGTTCTATAAATAATCCATCTAAGGCTTTGTTTGATTCTTATGAAATGCACATTAACACACAGGGTATTCAAATAAAAAGATGATGGTTGATTACAGAAGGGTTAACAAAGGGTCAATTGAAGCCCAAAGCCAGTGATATGATACGGGTCCACAACAATAGGATGCAAGTATCCCTGTCTCAGTAATTGTTCATATTACAGGTAATTTAACTCATTGTGTGGGCAGCAGAGACCATATGGTTGGCTGCTTCACCATTCTTCCTCTCTAGGTCTGGAGACTCTTCTGCCATCCAGGTAGAAAAGGCAAATGGACCCCCCACATTGTTATCAGTCGTACCCACATCCTTCACAGCGAATCCACATTGAGTAGACAGGCAGGGACCGCTACTCAGTCTCATGTAGAAATTGCACCCGCATCAGGACTCGGTTAGGGAACCCTAACATCTATCAGGGATCTTGGCTGTAAAGAATCAGGGCTCCCAGGAATAAACTGATAGGAAATCAGCAGCCTTTACCATTCTATTACTGTGCATATTTTCACTCTCATGTACCTGTTCTCCCAGAAGTGGTGTTAGACCCTTCTACGAGACGATGTAATAGAGGGATGTCAATTTTTTTAATTTGACCAGCGAGCAACAGAAATAAAAATGTTTTAAAAATAAAAAAGCCTTTACCAGATCCTAATAACTGAAAATCGTGTATCCCCTAATTTTCGGTTGATACGGAACCGCTAAAATTCAGAAATTGGTAATCCGCTTGTCACCTTCCATCAATTTTGTCTGTAGGAATTATCTAGCCTTTCTCCCCAATTCAAAATTAATGGCCATAGAATAGCAGGTGATACAGTCCAATTGAAATCACCTGACAAGCAAAGAATCACATGGATGTGAAATTTACTTGGAAATGAAGTTGCATCTGTCAGCACCTTAAATGAGCATCTAATTTTCACCTCGCCGAGGCAAGGTCGATTTGAATAGGCGGTGATTTTGTAAACTGTGCACGGCACTACTGATTAAGAAATGAGTCACGCGCCAGCCAGGCAGACATCTGGTCCCAAGGTGAAGGTCGTTGGGAGGGCGAAGGTTGTTGAGAGCCGCGCTGGGTTGTGAGTTAGTGTGCCTTAAAGCTTAGATGAATAAAATAATGGATAGGTAGCGAGAGATCAATTATCATATAGACTATAATGAAGCCCTGGCAATCCGAGGGGTCTCAAATCTCGCCGAACCTTGTCTCAATGTGACGTCACCAGGAGACAATAACCAATGGGAGCTCATGTATCATTTACACTACAGAGACACCAACATGCGCAGAATGTAACTTTAGAGCTTAGATGAATAAAACAATGGATAGGTAGCGAGAAACGAATTACCATATACGCTATAGTGAAGACCTGGCTATCGCAACATGAGAACGTTGTTGCCTCAGTGTTACATCATTGGGAGACAAAGACCAATGAAGGCTCTCGTATCCTTTACATTACAGAGAAAGTTGTGCACCAACAAGTGCAGAATGCAACTTTTGGGCTATTTGCCGCAGCCTGGTTGTTGAGGGAGAGCTGCCGGTTGCGTATCCGGGGGACCGGCATTGGGGCTTAGAGGCAGGTGTTGGATCTCGCGCAGGCAGATTGCTTGGTAATTGAGCTGTAATGGGTTTTGAACAAGGCACTCTCAGCTCCCACTGCCAGGTTAGAAAAACAGCTACCCCTCATCTAGAATACACAATGTAGCAGCTCCTACTGAAACATCAAAGACAAACTTCCTCATCAGAACTTCAAAGACAGCTCCCTTCTAATATATCACCAATGCAGCTTCTACATATTCATCCATTGTTATAAGATCCCATTGTGAATGCCATTGTGAAAATTTTAACCCATTCATGCTTATACTACCAAACACCGACATGGATACTTTGGTGATAGCTTTCCCCGAAAGTGTCTTTGAGTAATAAGTTGATGGAGAAATGTACTATTCATGAAAAACTCAGACAACCTCTCTATATTAATTCATTCATGAATATATGCTCTATTTCTTGTGATTTTTCAAAAGTATGATGAGCAGGATTTTCCAAGGGGAACTCTTCAAACATGAATTCTAAGGTTTGAACTGCTCATTCCTAATCTCCATAATGTAGTTAGGCTCTCATTAGTTATTTCAAAATCCTTACCCAATCGATGAAATATTTGAATTAAAGATTAAACTTCTTTTGTAGAAGATTTATTTCATGTTAGTATCATTTGAATATTGCTTTGTTTGTTCCAGGTATTTTCCAAAGTAGCCAGTCAAATTGTTCCTCCCTGTATAATAATGATTATAATAATAGTAATAATAATAATAATGATAGTAATAATAATAATAATAATAATAATAATAATAATAATAATGATAATGATAATAATAATAATAATAATAATAATAATAATAATGATGATGATGATAATAATAATAACAGTAATAATAATGATAATAATAATAATAATAATAATCTTTATTTCACGAGGGTAACACAGTCAAATACAAGACTTGATTTTGGCTGTATTGGTGTGTTCTTCACTGTATATTTCTAGTGTTTGGCGTGTACTGTGTGGGTAGTAGCGGTTGTGGGCATGTTTGGATAGGATTGTCCTTGACTTAATCAGAGGCCTCCTCCCATGTGCACCCTCCTGCAGACAATAGAACCCGGCCCCATTGTTCTTCACGGCCATTACATGCACCATGCCATGGCCGATTAGAACAATGAAATCAAATATGTTGCAACACCATGCGCTATTACCACACAGATTTTTCTGTTTCATCTCAGCAAGGCGACAGGCAGGATTTTGTTCGGCCATATACATTAGAAGTGGAAGTGGATGGATTTTTAACAGGGACATCTCTCACTCACTGCCTATATTCATAGCATTATTACAAATTGTATACCAGTTTTTACCAAAACTATTATCATAATTATTATTATTATTATTATTATTATTATTATTATTATTATTATTATTATTATTATTATTATTATTATTATTATTATTTGGCTTAGCACATTTGAGATCTCCCACACTACATACTTAAGAATATGACCGGTTCTAACATTATCATCATAACTCAACTTCGTTCTTGTGATTATGATGATGACGGTCATCGTCATTATCAGCCATGATATATGTATATACTAGTATATGTATACATACATACATATATATATATATATATATATATATATATATATATATATATATATATATATATATATATATATATATATATATATATATATATATGTATATATATATATATATACATAAATATATATATTTATGATATTTCTGCATGAAAGATTTATACTCTCATTGGAAGCCAAAATGGTGTTATTATATATCATCCTTCACATCCTCCACATCAGAAATGAAAGATTTAGTTTGTACTTTTTTAGCAGCAACATATTGAAATAACTCAAAAATATCCTAACCCAGGTTAATGTCAGATTTTTCTCAGGAGATGATTGGGTAGACCCTTGAGACTTAAGGAATTAATCACCCACTTATCTGTGTGACAAGAAATTAGAAATGATATTGAACAGCTCCTTATCTGCAAGACAAGAATCAAGACAAATCACTCTCTCTCCCTGCTCTGCCACAGGTCTCTATGGGAATTAGACTAGCTCATAGTCTATGATTTCATTAAATTATGCTTTTCTCTGTTCTGATCTCTGTCTTACGCGAAGCACAAGGACGCAAAGATTTTCATAAACCATCTAAAGGCTGCCGTGTTGAAATTCATTGGATAGCTCTTACTGAATACTCTCTGATGAGTTCCTATTTGCCGGGTTTTCAGTCATTTTTCAGATTTTTTGCATCATTTTGTATTGGTCAAATTTTGCCACCAGCAACATAAGGGATAATGAGAGAGGAGGACAGTATTATAGACTATAGACTGGGAAAGATTAGCTCTAGTTGAATTCAATGACTCATGGATGTTGACTACCACCTCTGTAGACCTATTCAAGCTCAGCTTTCTCAATCTGCAGTACCTCTGATAATAAGGTCTAAAAAAGTTGTTTGTTTCTTGTAACCCTACCCTGACAAGTTTTCACTCAAAAGATTCCCCACCCTAAAGTTTTGTCGCCATACTTCGATTTAACACAAAAATGCATGAAAAACACATTTTTGAACAAAGCTTTTTTTTTAAATGATCCAATTTTTTTTTATTGGCCTTCCTACCTCATTTTTTATGAGCCATTATAGGAAACAAACAATTTTGTTTTCTAGGCATTAAATTAATTCTGGAATTAACCCTTATGCTGCTGGTGGCTAATTTGGCCAATACAATATGATGCAAAAAACTTGAAAAATGATTGAAACCCTGGCAAATGTGGGTACTAATTTGTGAGTACTCAGTGAGAGCTATCCAATGAATACCAACATGACAGGATTTAAATTGTTTTCAAAAGACTCTGACGTGTGTCTTTGTGCTTTGGATGAAAGTAGGCTCAGCATTGGAAGGGTTAAGTATGAACTCACAAATTATTTCCTAGAGAGTAGTTGGTTGGCTTATGATTTGCAGGTCTCTTTCTGATATCTTACAAATGTTGCTAGGATTAGAATGCTCTCACTACAATAGTCAGTCCTCTGTTGGTGCAGGGATGATAGGGAGTATTGAGAGAGGAGAAATATGATCTTGTAGACTGGCAGTTTCTGCTCCTTGATTACGTTGTAATTGAATGAGTCATGTATGTCTTCTATTACCTGTTTTAACCTATCTATAGCTGAGCACTCTAAAAAGACCCACCTCTCCGATTACTATCGATTGCCAGTTTTGTAATCGATTAATCAGAAAAAAAGAGAGGCAAACGATCGAATATTGATTATTATCGATGATCGTCCCAACACTATAGGAAGGGCAGTCATATATTTTTCAAAGTATTGCATTGTTTTTAGGATATTCTCATAAATGGAAGCCTGTGTGTGCGCTCCAGATGTGGATGGGTTACTCACAATGCATGCATCATTTGTGTCAATGTGTCTCCTACTGTCAGTCATGTCTATTATGATTACACGTGTGTCGCTAGGGCTTTACGTCACTGAAAGGAGACGCCACGGTAGCTATGATATTGGAACTCGCACTCTCTCTGGTGTCTCAACTATAATTACATGAAACGTGGGAAGGAACAGGACAGAATACAGCCTTAACCCTAAAAAATGGCTGATGAGCACAGCCCTAGTAAACATGTGTACCTTGTTTTTATAAATATCCTATCTAAGAATATAAAATGTTGTAAACATGTGTACCATGATAAATATCCTATCTAAGAATATGAAATAATGTAAACATGTGTACCTTGTTTTTATAAATATCCTATCTAAGAATATAAAATGTTGTAAACATGGGAACCATGGTAAATATCCTATCTAAGAATATGAAATAATGTAAACATGGGTACCATGATAAATATCCTATCTAAGAATATAAAATAATGTAAACATGTGTACCATGATAAATATCCTATCTAAGAATATAAAATAATGTAAACATGTGTACCATGATAAATATCCTATCTAAGAATATAAAATAATGTAAACATGTGTACCATGATAAATATCCTATCTAAGAATATAAAATGTTGTAAACATGGGTACCATGATAAATATCCTATCTAAGAATATGAAATAATGTAAACATGGGTACCATGATAAATATCCTATCTAAGAATATGAAATAATGTAAACATGGGTACCATGATAAATATCCTATCTAAGAATATAAAATAATGTAAACATGTGTACCATGATAAATATCCTATCTAAGAATATAAAATAATGTAAACCTGTGTACCTTTTTTGTGATAAATATCCTATGTAAGAATATAAAATAATGTAAACATGTGTACCATGATAAATATCCTATCTAAGAATATAAATACTGTAAACATGTGTACCATGGTAAATAATCTCAACTAAAACTTTCAAAGTTACGTGTCAACCACAATACATAATCCCTTCTTACTGTTATAAATGTACATGTACATGCCTACCATAATAAATAAGTGTAACTAGACATTTGATTAGCATGTTTCCTGTCATGCAGGGCTGCAGTCATAAGTGGTCTCGGCCACGTAATAGCCCCTTTCATTGCAGCTTTATCTCTGGCTGATTAGGACTCATGAATAATGCAGGGAGACACCTGCTGGAGCTCACATATTCATTATAGGGGGCGCCACCCATGGGGTTAATGATAGATAAGGGTCACGAAGATACATATTGGCCATGGAAAGTAGATCTTAATCACTAATAATTGAAGATCAGAATGATTTAAATGGAGAGAGAGAGGGAGAAAGAGAGAGTGTGGGTGTGTGTGTGTGAGAGAGAGAGAGAGAGAGAATGAGAGAGAGAGATTGAGAAAGAGAAAGAGAGACAGAGAGAGAGAGAGATAGAGAGAATGAGAGAGAGAGAGATTGAGAAAGAGAAAGAGAGAGTATGTGAGAGAGAGAGAGAGAGAGATTAAGAGAGAAAAAGTGTGTGTGAGAGTGTGAGAGAGAGAGAGAGAGAGAGAGAGAAAGAGAGAGAGAGAGAGGGGTGGGGGAGGGAAAAGAGGGTGAGAGAGGGGAGTGAGCTAATGTGTAAGAGAGGAAGAGAGAGAGAATGAGAGAGAGAGAGAGTTATGAGCACACAAAGGCCATGAGCTGCAAGGCCAGCCGATAGTGTGGTGATGTCTGTGATCAGAGAATCTCCATTGAAATGCCATAGATGTGTCAGACCCAGCCGTCCTCTGATGGCTTTGTGAGAAGCAGATTATTGTAGGGATGTATTAGGGAAATAGAATTGTCTACCACAATGCTAGGCTCCTTGTTAATGACAACTGATTGCAGGCATCTTACGTTACGACAGCTCTACTATACCACCATGCTCCAACAAAACTAGAGAGATATTTTCAGTATATATATATATATATATATATATATATATATATATATATATATATATATATATATATATATATATATATATATATATATATATATGTATATATATATATATATATATATATATATATATATATATATATATATATATATATATATATATATATATATATATATATATATATATATATATATATATGTACATGTAAATTTATGGGTGTGTGTATATGTTTACATACACGTCATTAATTGTAATGTGGGAGTCATATCTCTGAGCACTGCATTTCTTATTGAATTCTGATTTCTGTCCTTATTATAAAGTATTACTTTTCGTTAAGAATAGTTGTGTATGGATCAAACCGCTATTCTGGTCACAAAAAAAATATTAGTAAGGGTGTTTTTGGCAATTCTTTGCGTATATATGTAAAAGCAAGTGTCTGTTGCTGCTGGTGAAAGGTCCTTGTTTTCCCCAAGCTTCTCTTTGCTGCAGTTATCAGGTGCACTCCTTGGAATTCTTTTAGATCTCAAAGGTGCCTTGTGTCAGTTGTTGCCTCCAAGCTAGGAGCCTTGACACTGATTGCTTGAAAAAAATCAAATGAATACCACTTTTGAACCTTTTCCATTTATTCTTAGTTATAAGCAATTTATTTTTCTCTTCCCCATAATCACCATTACGGTTCTGATTAAGCTAGATGAGATGATTGATGATATCTTTTTTTAAGGAAGGGCCTTCTGGATATTTCCATCAAAAGAAACCTTGCTGATTGCCAATTGGAAAATCATGGGTTTCCTGTTTTTGCTCTTAGTTCAAAATTAAAAAGGCTGTCATTTTGGCGTTGGTCTGATAAGCAAGGTTGTAAATTAAGGGTTGTCTATAATGATACATGCGCTGTATGATGTCTGGTCTCTCTTCTTCTTAACCCTTCCAATGCTGAGGGTACTTTCGTCCAAAGCATAAGAATGCAAATTTTCTTGAAAATCATCGAAACCCTGTCATGTTGGTATTCATTAGAAAGCTCTTGATGAGTACTCTCAGATGAGTACCCATTTGCCAGGGTTTCGATCATTTTCCAGGATTTTTGCATCATTTTGTATCGACCAAAGTAGCCACCAGCAGCATAAGGGTTAGTGCTTTCATCACTTATGTCGATCTGCTTATGGGCACAATTCCTGTCCTGTCATATCTTAATGAGGCCATATGAATTACCCAGTTCTTTCCCTCTTTTTGCTCAAAGATGAAGGAGTACTTAAATGTTTGATCACTGATTGGCTGTTTTTTTCTGACAGTCAATTTAGATGAAGTCATTGCCTTCAAGGTAACCCTTTAGATGCTGATGGCTAATTTGGTCAATACAAAATAATGTGAAAAAAGCTGAAAAATGCCATTTTGCTGATGTTCATTGAACTAATATACCTTTAAGACTTTAAGACTATGACTTCACCAGTAACTTTAACAATGTTAGCTAAAATTAACTGCAATGAATTTGAAAGTATTGAATATAAGCAAGAATGATCTGTAACAGAATAATAAGTTCACTGTGTCCATGTGTTCATGCATTCATGTATTGGTGCTTTAATATACAACAGCAACTAGAGATAAACATGGCATCAAAGTAAAACTATTACAGATTCAGAGCTCTATCAACTGCAACAACATCAAAACAAATAAATGTGCTTCTATCCTGTCATCTACTAATTACAATGCTTAATTGTTCTAATGACAAGAACAAAGGCAACAGTACCAAGTCTAACACAGTTTATTACTTTGATTAGTCTAGCATGAAATATGGTACCATCAGGGACATGCTTAAGTAATGACATGTTCTCTACCTCTGGTCATGATAGGTGTATTATAAGATGAATAAGATAATGGATATGTAGCGAGAGACCAAATTACTATATGCCCTATAGTGAAGGCCTGGTTATCCCAGGGGTCTTAAATCTGGCCTTAGTGTGACATCACTAGGAGACAAAGATAGCTGGGCACCAACATGCTGAAAACTTAACTTTTGGGCTATTCGCCGCAGCCTGGTTGTTCAGGTTGACTGACTGGTTTCATATCCACTTGTTTTTATTCATCTAAGGTGTATTGCACATGTGTCAGCGATTTTTTCAGTAATAGTATGTACAGGTCTGTAAATGTAAAACAAGAAAGGTACTCTAAGGCTAGGATGTACTGAAGTTTTAACCTAAGAGGTAATGTTTCTTGGACTTGGCTGATGATATATATATATATTTTATTTTCTTTTTTCAGGTATGTACAAACACATTATGTAACTCTAGATGGTGGGTGTCCTTCAATGGTAAGTCATTTTAATCACTTACACCTTTTGCTGAGTGTAGCAGCAACAGTAGTAGTAGTAGTACATGTATGACTGTTCGTGACTCGGGTTTGGTGGTGGTTTTTGCCTGGTTTCCCCAAACACTTTTAGCTGGCTAGTTAGCTCTTACGAATGAGTCTAAATATAGCAGAAAGTGTGACAATGATCCAAGTTCCAAAGCCTGTCCACTGGGTGATACTTCTATCAGGGTCATATAGAATGCTCAGTCTTCAAGATCTTACTGCTTTTAACTTATTATAAATAATATTTATGTATATGATATCTCTATGAATCCTTCTGTTGCAAATCCATTGCCTAGATTACACTTCTATTAGGGTCTTATAGTATGCTCAGTCTCCAGGATCTCACTGCTTCTGTCTTATTAAAGATAATATTATAGAATATCCCTATGAATCCTTCTACATCCATTGCCTATAGATATGCTGGATGATACTTATTCTAGGGTCTTATAGAATGTTCAGTCTTCAGGATCTCATTGCTTATCTTATTAAATTTCCTTCCAATGCTGAGGCTACTTTTAACGAGAGCACAGGATGAAAGGATCTTTGAAAACCATCTAAACCGTGTTATGTTGGTATTCATTGGATAGCTCTTGCTGAGCACTCAGATGAGTACCCATGTGCCAGGGATTCAGTAGTTTTCAGGTTTTTTGCATCATTTTGTATTGGCCAAATTAGCCAGCAGCAGTATAAAGGTTAAAGTTAATATTATGGCATATCTCTATGAATCCTATAGGCAGCCATTGCCTTATATAGCTATCTTGAATGATACTTCTATCAGGGTCTTATAGAATGTTCAGTCTTCTGGCAGCAATAGGGGATGGATGAAGGAAGTGATGCTGGAGTATTGATCTGACAGTAATCCTGATAAAGAGAGAGAACCCTTTCAATGAGGAGGAGTATTGGCCCTGCGGCGGCGGTGGGAGGAGGCTGAGGCAGCCAGCTGTGGTGGAGGAGGAGGAGTGCCTTATTGGAGAAGCAGCAGCGGCTGACTTGATTGGTTCCCCTGTTTATGTCGGCTCACATCTCCGCTGCCAAGCTCCAGTGGGGAAGCCATGCTGATAGCGAATTACCCTATATTATAAGGTCATCTGGTACTATGCACATGTTTATGAAATGAAAAGGCTGGATTTCTTCTTATCAGATGTTCTGTTTCATTTTAAATTACAATTGTACTGAAGTCTTAACCCTCATGCTGCTGGTAGCAAATTTTGACAATACAAAATGATGCCAAAAACCTTGAAACCCAGCGTGCAACATAACCGCTGGCCCCGTTGCAAGTTGCAAGCGAATTTGTCAAAAAACGGCAATAGGGTAAGCTTAACAAGACCCTGACTTGCCCTTCTCAGCAAGTAATGTTTTGGGCAATCTTAGTCCAATCTCACCTTTGTTTAACAGAATGGTGGGGCAAGTGGAAGTGCCGGCAGGGCAAGTTAACTTTAGGGGCCGCTTGCCCTGCTTGGCAAATAATGTTTTACAACCTATGTAGCAAATACTGTTTTACAACCTATGTAGTAGTAGTAGTAGTAGTAGAAGTAGAAGAGTAGCAGTAGTAGTAGTAGTAGTAGTAGTAGTAGCAGTAGTAGTAGTAGTAGTAGTAGTAGTAGTAGTAGTAGTAGTAGTAGTAGTAGTAGTAGGAGTAGTAGTAGTAGGAGGAGTACTAGTAGTAGTAGTAGTAGTAGTAGTAGTAGTAGTAGTAGTAGTAGTAGTAGTAGTAGGAGTACTAGTAGTAGTAGGAGTAGTAGTAGTAGTAGTAGTAGTAGTAGTAGTAGTAGGAGTAGTAGTAGTAGTAGTAGTAGTAGTACTAGTACTAGTACTAGTAGTAGTAGTAGGGATAGTAGCAGTCATAATGGAGCTCTACTCTGTGGGTTAACCACAGATAATGGATAATGGATTGTGATGGAGATAAATGTCTATTTTGCTGAATAATTGATAAGGTAGTAGAGATATTAAGAGAGTCTTAGATGATGAGCCTCCCTTGGAGGCTGGCACCAAACAAACAGGTGATCCAAGAGCTACTACTACTGATAATGATATAATAATAATGATAATAATAATAATAATAAAAATAATAATAATAAAAGTATTAATAATAATAATATTAATAATAATAATAATAATAGTAATAACGATAATGATAAAAAATATTAATAATAACAATAATAATGATAATAATAATAATAATTATAATAATAATGATAATAATAATAATAATAACCTTTATTTTATACGAGGGTAACACCGTCAAATAGAATATTTGATTTTTGCTGTGGCCCTCAGATTTAAGGATTATACCTTTCATGCTTCAGGCCACAGAGTTAAAAATTGTTCTTCAATGTATAGTTTCTTGACTGATGAGAGAGATGGTGCCATTTCTATTGCTGCTATTGCTGAGAAATCTATTCACATGTGTTTGATTTATTGTAGTAATGAACAAGCTTAGTTGGCATAACACGAGGACAGTTGATTGATGTGAAACGTGTCTGACTGCAGACCGAGGTTAATTCTTGCAGTTTTTGTTGCTGCAGTGTTGGAAACATGTCAGAATGAAGACCAGCTAAATGGAGTTAACCTTAGTTAACTCTTGATAAGGTGTTCTAAAAGCGTTGATAAAATCCTTAAAAAGAATGCATTAAATTAACCTTAGTTAACTCTTGATAAGGTGTTCTAAAAGCGTTGATAAAATCCTTAACCCTTATGCTGGTGGTGGCTTGTATGGCCAATAGAAAATGATGCAAAAAACCTCCAAAATGACTGAAACCCTCACACATGGGTACTCATCTGAGAATACTCGATGGGAGCTTTCCAATGAATACCAAGATGATAGGGTTTAGATAATTTTCAAAGACTTTTGAGTACTTGTGCCTTAGGAAAAAATATTCTCAGCATTGAAAGGGTTAAAAAGAATGCATTAAATCAAAAATATCAGCACAATGATTATTTCTCATAAGAGGAGCTATCAGTAAACAAATATTTCTTATCGCCATGGGTTCTGCATACCACTCTGGTTTCTTTTATACACACACATTTCGGTCAGGTCACCAATGGACTCTCATGAGATCCTTGAAAATTCATTTTCAGTATGCAATATTTGCTTAATAGGAAACCCCTCTTTGAAAATGAATGCCATGAACCCATGCTGCAGCAGAGCCAAATCCATTATTGCTAACCAGTGGGTTTGTGTATGAGGGGGTCTGTTATAAGAAATGTTTGTTTCCTGTAACGGTCCGAAAAAAAATAGGGTGGGTAGGTCGGTAAAAAAATTATTTTGCATTATTTTTTTGGTCAAAAATGTGTGTTTTATGCATGTTTTACGTTGATTTGGAGCTGAGAGGGTGGAACCTTTTTTGGGGTAGGGATTCTTTTGAATAAAAACTTGTTAGGATAAGGTTACAGGAAACAAACAATTTTCTTTTAGGCCTATTAAATTAAGATAAATATCTTCCTCATAAGTTTCAAGCTAAACTAAAGAAAAGCGGCAATTCTTAGCCAAAAATCAACCTTTTGATTGTTCATCCTTATGCTGCTGTTGTCTAATTCGGCAAATATAAGTGATGCAAAAGAACCATGATAAATGACTGAAACCCTGACATATGGGTACTCATCGGAGAGTATTCAGCGAGAGCTATCCCATGACAACAAACATGACAAGGTTTAGATGGATTTCAAAAATCTTTGTATCCTTGTGCTTTAGATGAAAGCCTTAGCATTGGAAGGGTGAAGCTAAACTAGAGAAAAGTGAAATACTTAGCAAAAAATCAACCTAAATCAATCTTTATCAACCTGAATGTGAAAGATCCTTCTTCAGTTTCTTTGAACTCCCTCTGTTTCCACAACTTTGCAGGAAAGCCTACTAGCTAGACGACCAGGTCTTTGTTGAGCCTAGTCAACGAGTGACAATGCCAGCTTATCTATTAGGCTGAGCGGTAGGTCTATAATAGAGTTATAGATCTGCATGCCCCAGATCTAGAAGACCCCTGTGGCAGTCAGGGGATGCTGTTCCTGCTACTGCTGCTGCTGCTGCTGCTGCTGCTGCTGCTGCTGCTACTGCTGCTGCTGCTACTGCTGCTGATGCTGCTGCTACTGCTGCTGCTACTGCTGATGCTGCTGCTGCTGCTGCTGCTGCTGATGCTGATGCTGCTGCTGCTGCTGCTGATGCTGATGCTGCTGCTGCTGCTGCTGCTACTGCTGCTGCTGCTGCTGCTGCTGCTGCTGGATGCTGGTAATGGATGGTGAGAGCATCCACTGTCATGACAGCTTGCTGTAGTAGTGTTGAAATGGTATAGGCTGGTGCTGCCACCTATAGAAAAAGAGAAGTACTACTTTGACTTACTTCAAGAGAGGGAACATGTATGATGCTTCACACACACATATTGGTCTTTGTTTCAAAAAAGATAAACGATAATAGAATATTATTTTCTATCAACATAATCCAAATACTGAACGTTTTATAGTCATGGGCTTTGTTATTGTGTTATATAATATGTTGATAAATTGTCATTCACTTTGATCAGTTACCCCAGAGTTATGTAGAGACTCATTTCAAGTGAATAGATGAGTGGTATTTGATCGAAAAGCTATGTAGATTGGCCAGTTAATCAAATATAGAATTCAATATTTTTATGAAGAGGCATTTTTCTAAAAGATCACATTACAATTTTGGCGCATTTAAAAGCACTATAATATGCACCATCTTGTATTGCAGTATATTTATTTTCATGACCAGCAGAGTCCTTTGATGACTGTGACCTAGACCAGTAGATAACTTTTAACCCTTCCAATGCTGAGATTACTTTCGTCCAACGCATAAGGATGCAGAGATCTTCAAAAACCATTTAAGCATTGTCATATTGGTATTCATTCTCAGATGAGTAACCATGTGCCATGGTTTCAGTCATTGTTTAGGTTTTTTGCATCATCTTGTACTGGCCAAATCAATCACCACCAGCATAAGCACTTGTCAAGATCATTCAACATTGCAATATACCCCTTTGATACCCTCAAACAGCTCCATGTTGTGTTAGTTGAAGATTCCATTCATATCACTAGACATAACTGCCACCTGGTGGCTCATATATGAACTACATCACATTTTAATATTTATTCACCACAATGATTTTTTGTGCACATGTTATCAATGTGGTATCAATCTGAATCAAAAATAGACTCGGACCAATTCCATTAAGTTCTCTAGCAGTTATCAGCTAATGGGAAACACACTTAGAAGCCAGAGAGTCTGTGAACATCTTGCTTCTCTGTATCGGCATATGTTGCTAACACAAACGTCCACTAGCCCACACATGCCTGTAGCAGCCAAAAATGGTCTGTCGATTGAATATATTTTCTAGATGTTTGGAGGGAAAATGTAGATGAAATTCAACCTTGTCCATCTCTCAAATGATAACTAAGTTGATGCTGTATTACCAAGTATTTCTCAAATGTAGTGCTAATCTAGATTTTGATATGTGTGGGGAGGAGGCTATTTTGTTGTGAAAATATTATATACTCTATCCATATCTTTTAATCACATGAATTAACTTTAGGTTCAAAATAGACAGATTTTTTGTTTATCCTTTGAAATAGGGTTTGGTAGATCTTTTTCAAGAATTACCTTTCTTAAAAAATATGCACGCATGTGTGTGTGTGTACATTATTATTGGCTGTCACATTGCCTATTTCTATCACATAAATCAAATAGTAATGGTACATACTACAATGCTGTTTTCTCCCCTCACCCCAAGAAAGAAGAAAGAGGGGGTGTAGTTTGATGTATACTAGGACAGCTAGTTCCTATTAATCATCCCAGTGGAACAGACAAGCAAATTATCAACCAAAACATCCTGACAGGCAGCAAAATGTTACGTCTAAATGTGTGACCTTGAGAGAGGATTTGACCTTCAGATGCGTGAGTGGGAGTGATTCTCTGCTAGTACACATTTCCTCTTCTTTCACTCTCTCCACACAGCATTATTCTTTGAACTTTATGGTAGCCGTGAGAGAAAGAGGGCTCGAAATCTCTTCTTTCAATTGTTCATCAGAATAATTATTCTCTTATGCTAGCGTCAGAAATGTCTCAAAGTAACGTTTTGCTGTTGCTTGATTCAGCATTATTCTTTGAATTTTATGGTAGCTGTGAGAGTTAGGGGGCTCCAAATCTTTTCTTTCAATTATGCAGTAGCATAATTCTCCTATGCTAGCGTCAGAAATGTCTCAAAGTAACATCTCGCTGTTGCTTGATTCAGCATAATTCTTTGAACTTCATGGTAGCTGTGAGAGAAAAAGGGCTTGAAATCTTTTCTTTCAATTGGTCGTCAGCATAATTCTCCTATGCTAGTGGCAGAAATGTCTCAAAGTAACATCTCACTGTTGCTTGATTCAGCATTATTCTTTGAACTTTATGGTGGCTGCGAGAGATAGAGGCCTCAAAATCTCTTCTTCACTTTGTTCATCAGCATATTTAACTATGCTAGTGGCAGGACTGTCTCAAAGTAACATCTTGCTGTTGCTTGATTCAGCATTAATCTTTGAACTCCAAGATAGCTGTCTTGAACATGCAGGGTTCAAAACCTCTTTTCCTATCTCCCCTTAGCTGTATTTCCCTATACTGTCAAAATTAGGGCTCGAAGTGACATACAGTATTAGATGAATTCCTAAGAAAACATACATAAAGTATGTGTTGGATAAACATAGTAGCCATATATGTTATATTGGTTAATTTAAAGAGTGGAATTGTTTTTGTTTTTGTTTCTTACTTATTGTAGTTGTAGATTTTTCAACATGATTTCACGGCTTCAGTGGACTAATACCACTCTTCTTGTTTTCCCTACAGGCATTGAACTTAATTCAAAGGTACTCAGTAGGATCCATTCCAAATGTAAAATCTGCCTCAATAAAACTGTTAAAACATCTCATATGTTAAAGAGATATCCTCTAGGTAAGTGTACTGTATGCCACCTTGTGTAGAGTATGCTTGAATCAATAATGAACTGAGGAAGGGGATAGGTCACATAATATTTATTCTTCACAACCTGTGATTGCTCAATTTTATTGTTTGTGTATTATTTGTTATCATAGGAGCAATGTAACATAGAATGTTTGATTAAGCTCTCCTGGGGGGTGGTATTCAATAGTGCACTTGGTTGTACTTCCCTTAAACACCCTAAGGGGTACCATTTTCACACTTCACAGTGTTCAGTGTTGAGGTGGAAAAATATTCTACACACGCTAACTCTCACCTAGATGATGATACTGGTTATTGATGGTAAACTGAACATATCCAGGTAGTTGCTGAGAGCCTGAGGGAGGGTGAGAGGGGGTTCAATACTGCACCCTTTCATACTACCTTAACCCTTTATCACTCAATGACGCAATAACGCGTTACATGAGTGCAGCTGCACTTCCTCAGTAGCGAGTTATTGCGTCATTGTATTTGTGCACTTATTCCTACGAAGCGAGTTTTGGCGTATTTTTGGTACCACGATCTTAGATCGCTGGTACACAAATGATTGTTAAATGAAGATTCAAAATGATTGCCCTCACCTTTTAATTGTAATCTATAGTTATTTAATGCTTATTTTCGGACTCGAAGTCCGTGATTTTCGGCGGGAAAACTACGGGAAAACCCCCTCCAAATATGGAAGTCATGGGGAATTCCCGCCAGTGACGTTGTCGTATTGTGGCGTCCTTAGCAACACACAAAACCATTGATATTCTCCCGTGTTTTTTCGTTGTTTCTGCCATCAAATGGCTAGTTTAAACCAGGATAATTCCGATGAAGAGTGGAAGAGGATCAACTATTGTCCCCTTCACAATCCATGGGAATCAGACGATGATATCCCACTCATTTAACCACTCAACGAAGACGAATTTGCCGAGGTGCGTTATTGACAGTGCGTCAAGCGCAAAATCAGACATACGATCAACTTTTAAGTTGATATATTGTAAACACAAATAATATCATATTTAATGAAATGAAAGATACAAATAAAAAATGGAAAATACTCGTTTAACTTGTTTAAAGCACTGCTCCCTATATATATGCACTGCAGTGCACTACGCACTGCGCAACAATGTCTCTGAGGAGTAACCCCTCATGCAGTGCATGGGACATGGCAACATTGTTGCGTTGAGTGATATAGGGTTAAGACTCCCTGGCGGGGGGGGGGGGGGGGGGGGTCAGAAACATCCATTCACGCAAACAAACTCACACCAGGTGATGAACAGTTCCAGGTAGTTGTAGAAGAGGGGGGGGGGGGTCCAATACTGCTTCCAGTCATACATTTCCCCCCATCTGGGGGTTGATAATTAGTTGCTGTCGAAAGCACTCTTTTTGTTTGTTTGGGGCAGAGTTGGGTATAATTCATTGACTGGACAAAGGGGAGGAGGAGGATAAAATCTGATACAGCACTTGGTTACACATCCTTCCAAGAGGATCTTTGAGGTGCATTTGCGTTGAGGGTTTAAAAAAAACTTCCATTCACTCGCACAACCTCACCAAGGTGATTTTCACTCAGTGTGAGGAAGGAATACAGGTAGTATAAACATGTACAGGTAAATGCTGAGAGCCTGAGGGGGTTTCCTATACTGTACTCAACCACATAGTCTTCAAAGACCCCGACTGGGTACCACCACTACATGCAAGTGCATGCTTGGAGGGGCGGGGTGGGGGTTCAGGAATATTGATGAAGCCCTGTAGGAATAGAGACATACAAACAGTTGAAGGTAACTACTGAAGGAGGTGCATGTATCTACTTCACCACAGAATACCAGAACATTGAGGGACTAAAATACGAGAAGAAACTTTGTCTTACACTTTATACAGGTAATTAACATTTCCTTATTTCTTATTATGAATTTGTGTTTGCAAGAGTGTGTGTTTGGAGAGAGAGAGAGAGAGAGAGAGAGAGAGAGAGAGAGAGAGAGAGAGAGAGAGAGAGAGAGAGAGAGAGAGAGAGAGAGAGAGAGAGAGAGAGAGAGGAAGAGAAGGGGGAAGGAAGAGAGAGAGTGAGAGAGAGGCAGACAGACATACTGAGTGAGTCTCCTTGATGTATACAATTTTAAAACTGTATATATGATTTTGAAAAACAGCTGGATTGCATTTAACCGTAAAATATCAAAAAAAAAAATCTCCTTTTCTCCTGCAGGGACTCCTGGGTCATTGTAACACTGTGGCCTAGTTATTTGTGTAAATTTTTTTCTCATATTTTACCTTGAGTAATGAACCTTGAAAAGTGACGCCCCCAGATGATGGATGGGAATTTATCCCACAAAGGACTTGTGGGGGAAATTATAAGACCTTCCAATATAAGTTAGAAGTGTTGGCAATGATAGTCATTACCTTATACCACTGAAATCATTGTGAACTATCTAGTAGTTACCCTTGTGAAAGCCTTGAGAAGTCCTATGGATCATGATCAGTTAACACAGAGATCTGCATAGCAGATAATAGATATGCAGTTCTCGGGTTAACATGCTGTTATGATGAACATTAAAGGCGTTAATTGAGGTATTAAAGTTATACCAAACAACTTTTGAAGCACCAAGGAAAAATCAGTGAAGTAGAAAGTATTTCTATCCTACTTGCTTGTATACTTTTTGATTCTGCAAAAAAAAGGCACTACTTTCATCTCAAATTCAAACATGTACAGGTAAAGGTGCAGTATAATTTAAGGTATGAATGTGACACTGTCACAGGCACTGTTCGAAAATTCATCTGTTGAAAACTTAAAGGTGTGCCTCAGGTCTTTGCCAAAGAGTTCAGTAGTGTTATTTCTAAAAGGAACTTTTTCAGTAAAAAAGAAGGGCTCAAGGTGATTCAAACCCTGTGCAGTGTCATTGACACATTTTTGAGCATATATGTTTGAGAAGATTTATTGCTTTCTTTTTATTTGGAATGTAAAAACAGTTTTCACTCCATTATCATGATGCGAAATTTGAACAATTTCTTCCCCCTTTTCTATCCTGAGTTGAATCTTAGATGAATAAAAGAATGGATATGTAGCGAGAGGCCAATTACTATATGCTCTATAGTGAAGACCTGGCTATCCAAGGGGTCTCAAATCTGGCCTCAGTGTGACATCACTAGGAGACAAAGACCAATAAGGGCTCTCGTATTGTTTACATTACAGAGAAAGCTTGGCACCTGAACATGCGCAGAACGTAACTTTTGGGCTATTTGCCTCGGCCAGTTCTTTAGGTTGACCGGCTGGTTTCATATCCACTTCTTTTTATTCATCTCAGGTTGAACCAGTCATGTTCTGTTCCAAATTAGTAATTCTGTGTGGGTAATTCAGTAAGTGCATTATTTGCCCTAGTCCTCGGTGGTCGAGAACAAGTTGTCAGCAGACCTAACTAATCCATGATTGATTGACCCACAAGACCCAACTAATGCCTACCGCAATCACAGCACCGCAGAAAATTAGTTTTCTTACATGAGAACTATGCGTACACTGCAAGGAAAACTTGTCAAGTATTCTGTCACCAGGCTTGGGCTTGATAGATTACCTGAGAGGCAGAATCAGCACTCTGCCCCAGTTTATGTTGTAGTCAGGAGTGTTTGTTTGTGATGATTTAGTATTCATAACCCTTCCAATGCTGCTGGTGGCTAATTTTCCCAATACAAAATGATGCAAAAAACCTGAAAAATGACTAAAACGCTGGCATGTGGGTACTCATCTGAGAGTACTCAGCGAGAGCTATCCAATGAATAAATACAAACATGACAGGGATTTGATGGATTTCAAAAATCATTGCGTCTATATGCATGTACTGCAAGGAAAACTTGTCAAGTATTCTGTCACAGGCGTGCGCTTGATAGATTCTAGATTCCCTTTGAGACAGAATCAGCACTCTTCCCCAGTTCATGTTCTAGTCAGGAGTGTTTCCCTGCGCTGATTAGGTATTCATTACGACCGGGGAAATTGGCAGAGCTGTGATTTAGGAGTGGGCTCTCGCCTGTTGAATTATCCAGAGTTTAGCGAGGAAATGACGTGATTAAGGAAATCTATTACTTGCCTAGGAAACTTAAATGCCAGTTAGAAGTTCAGCAGTAATTTGATGATTAGTGAGATTGTCCACTTTAATGTATTGTGCTTGCAAAAAACAAACATGTGACATTTTTGTATTACACCTTTTTATGGCTATTACTCATGTTGTTGATAGGTAGATTTCTATATGATTACATACTACACATGAACAAACTTGCTATTAACCCTTCCGATGCTGGGGCTACTTTCATTCTAAGCACAAGGGCGCAAAG
>OZ012687.1:33222141-33227141 GCA_963942565.1 Maea johnstoni
AGTGACGAGGATAATATTTTACAGTGTGCTGAGAGATTTTCTCTTTCTCATGGAGTATACCCTTGATTGGCTCTTGTCTCTCTACATGAAGTAGCGTAACCAGGTCACTATAATTGATAACCCCTTGGATGATGCACTTGGTGTTTTTGAACAGTGATGGAGGTTACATTGTCCCTCTACATAGTTTTGGAGACGAGCAGGGGTCAGGCCACTGTTGTTCAGATATCCTCTGAACAAAACCTGATCACCAATTTTACATAGTGGTGAAGGATATATCTTTCCACATAGCGGTGTATTGGTGTAGAGGCGAGATTGTTATTGTCTCAATAACCTTGTTGGAGAGGTGCTGTGTTTTTCTACATGGAGTATAAGTGTAGGGCAGGTCACCAGCTTTGAGATACCCTGCCAGGTTATACTTGGTGGGTGTTTTCACATAGTGGTGAAGGATATGTATTTCTACAGTAGTTGAAGTGGTGTAGGGGCCATCTTGCTTATATTCTCTAGCTAACCTTTTAAGAGATGTGCTATGGGTTTTTTTCTACATGGAGTAGTGTAGTCCTGGCCACTTTTGTTGAGATACCCTCCCAGGTGCTACTTGATGGTTGTTTTACACAGGGATGAAGGATATGTATTTCTACAGTAGGTGTAGTAATGTAGGGGCCAGGTTATTTAATTGTCTATAGCTAACCTCATGGGAAAGTTGATATGTATATAGATAGATAGATAATCTTTATCTTTATTGTGTTTCTACATGGAGTAGTGTAGGCCTGGTCACTATTGTTGAGGTACCCTCCCAGGTTGACCAGATGTTTTTACACAGTGATGAAGGATATGTATTTCTACAGTAGGTGTAGTGATGGTGTAGGGGCCAGGTTGTTATTGTCTATAGCTAACCTCATGGGAAAGGTGATATATGTTTCTACATGGAGTAGTGTAGACCTGGTCACTTTTGTTGAGATACCCTCCCAGGTGCTACTTGATGGTTGTTTTACACAGGGATGAAGGATATGTATTTCTACAGTAGGTGTAGTGGTGTAGGGGCCAGGTTGTTATTGTCTATAGCTAACCTCATGAGAAAGGTGATATGTGTTTCTACATGGAATAGTGTAGACCTGGTCACTTTTGTTGAGATACCCTCCCAGGTTGACCAGATGTTTTTACATAGTGATGATGGACATTTCTTTCTACAGTAGGTGTAGTGATGGTGTAGGGGCCAGGTTGTTATTGTCTATAGCTAACCTCATGGGAAAGTTGATATGTGTTTCTACATGGAGTAGTTTAGGCCTGGTCACTTTTGTTCAGATACCCTCCCAGGTTGACCAGATGTTTTTACATAGTGATGATGGACATTTCTTTCTACAGTAGGTGTAGTGATGGTGTAGGGGCCAGGTTGTTATTGTCTATAGCTAACCTCATGAGAAAGGTGATATGTGTTTCTACATGGAGTAGTGTAGGCCTGGTCACTGTTGTTGAGGTACCCTCCCAGGTTGACCAGATGTTTTTACATAGTGATGAAGGACGTGTCTTTCTACATAGCGGTGTAGTGATGGTGTAGGGGCCAGGTTGTTATTGTCTATAGCTAACCTCATGGGAAAGTTGATATGTGTTTCTACATGGAGTAGTGTAGGTCTGGTCACTATTGTTGAGGTACCCTCCCAGGTTGACCAGATGTTTTTACACAGCGTTGAAGGATATGTCTTTCTACATAGGGTGTAGGGGCCAGGTTGTTATTGTCTAGCTATCCTCATGGGAGAGGTGAATAGGGTATTTTTCTACATTTTTCTACATTCGGCCTGGTCAACATTGTTGAGGTACCCTCCCAGGTTGACAAGATGTTTTTACACAGTGATGACGGACATTTCTTTCTACAGTAGGTGTAGTGATGGTGTTGGGGCCAGGTTGTTATTGTCTAGCTCCCCCTACAGGAGGACAGATGCTCTGCCGGTCTTCGTTTAATCTGCCGGCGGGTCGGCTAGGTTTACAGGGTGTTATCATTGTGGTTCTTGTCCAGGGAAACTCGACTCCCTCTATCTGTTTCTGGACACACCGCCAGCCTCTGATTCTTCTCTGGACATAGGGCAGCTCTGGGGGAAATAAGGGATCTTCCAGAATACTCTGCCAGATCCCCCTCTCATCACACATATCCTTGCCAACCACTTCTAACGTCTTCAGCTCCTTTGGCATACCCTGAATATCGGATCTGGGCTCTTCATTCTACTGAAGCGCTAGAATTTTGTTTGAAATGCTTAGTCGGGTGTATGGATTTGGAATTTGGAATTTTGATTATCATCACTTTTTCTGCCATAATATTTGCAGCTAGGTTATGACTAGTCATTTGTAAGTAGTGGAGGAAATCAGAGGAGCTGACAAAAACCATCGCTTAGCCCCAATTCATCCCAGCCTGGATGGATGGATGGAAGTCAGGTGGATAAAATATCTTTGTTTTATTGCAAAATCTCTGATGTCTATTTTTCTTTTTCTTTTTTTTCTCCACATTTACTTGATGCTTTCGGAGATCTGTTATGGGAAAGCTTACTTAGTAATATGTTTGAATTAGGAACAATAGCATTCTTTCTAATATTTTGGGAATTTATGCTTCATCACTTAACTATCTGCTATTTACTAGGATATCACTCCCAGGGGAACTCAGGCATTAAATGATTAAAAGATCATTGGTGTACTACTCTATTGGTCTTTCATTTCTTACTGTCTCCAATGTCCACTTCTTTTTCTCAGAGAAAATGGAAATCCTGCAAGTCACTTTGCCGGTTGGATGGTCTCTCTCAGATTACTCCAGTCAAAAGACAGACAGACAGACAACTGGGATACTTTTACCAAAATCCATGTGTTGTGTTGCCATGGAAACTAGTGGCCACATCTTGATAATGAGTTGCAGATAATGTTGATATTGTTGTGCTGTTGACCTTTGACCCCGCCGCTGCTGCCCCTGGTCATCAAGAGAGAGTGGTGTCACAAACAAGATGTTCCTGGCTCTGCTCTACAGGAGCTGTTTGTACTGGACGGTGCTGTGGTCAGTCTGGCAGTGGTATTCCTGTACTGACCAACAGGGAGCCTTGTTTCCCAACACTTCTTCAGATCCTGACACTTACACCAACAGTGCAATACTACAACATACAGATTTGTTTATTTAGGGATTTGTTTTCAACAAGAATTAGAGTAATTAGGTCAACCAATTAATGAGGCAGAATATGTCATAATTTTAAAACCTTGTTTACCTGTATCGTTATCATGGTCTTACCCTCTATACTTACTTTTAAACTAAATGGAAATTCTGTACAGTGTATATTTGGGACATATATCCGATTTTTGAAAATAAACAATCATTGCGAAAGACCTTAAAATGCTTGAATTTTTTTTTTTCCATTGAGTACCGGAATCTTCAATTTATTCTCTTCACACATACTAAAATCATTATTTATTTCCAAGTTATTTTCAAAAGTATCAGAGATCCTGACAATAACTTTTAGATTAACTCTTAAGCATTAAGGGGATACTATGGCATGCCAAAATGATATTTATTCAACTTTCAAAATATCATGCAACTTTCAAAATATTGTTCAACTTTGTCAAATATATCATGCAACTTTCAAAATATGGTGCAACTTATAGGATACGTATGAACTATTAAGTGTGTGTATTAATTGGCTCTCAACAGGTCATGGTAACCACCCCCCACATACCCCAGGGCAAGGTGACCTGCATGGTCAGGGACTAATTAGAATGAGAGGAAACTGCATGGAGGGGTGAATCCTCATTGACCCATGGGCATAGTCTTAGCCAGCAGGGCGTCTATTGGACACCCAAACCCCCCAAAATCACCCCTCAGGACATCCAATTTATTAGGGAAGTAATTTTTTTGAATGTCATTTCCAAGCATTTAATTGAAGTTTCTACACCTCAATATAATTCCCACAACATTGTATAATGATGTCATGCCTGATTTTAATGAGTAGATACATACATATTGTTTATGGTTGTTAACTCTGTATAGTGTTGTCTCCCTTGTAAAAAAGGATGACCAAACATTTTACAATTGACAATTTTGGACACACATTTTCTAAATCCTGGCTATGACCCTGCCCATGGGCCTGATACGAGAAGGGCTCGGAGTCTTGGCCTGGAGGGCTGCGGAATTTGGACTTTCGATTATCATAATTTTTCCTGCCATATTGCTGCTAAGTCATGACTGGCAATTTGTAAGTTGTGGAGGACTCGGCGAAAGCCAACACCTAACCCGAAGTCACTGGTAACTTTCTCAAATTCAAACCTTGGTAGTAGTGAGAGACAGCAGTCAGTGACTGGCAGCACCTTAGACCACCCGGCCATCAGGGCAGGCCCTTAATGGTGAGAGACAGCTAGCGGTCAGTGGTAGTACCTTGGACCACACGGACATCGGGGCAGGCCCTTACTTTGACGTTTGTAACTGGATGATGAAAGTATAGAATTAGTCATTCAGTTTATTGTCACCTTTTCTGTCATAACCAGACTAAAGCAATAACTACTCAGTTATAAATGATTGAGGAAACGGGTGTAATTTCCACAGTAGTCAGATAATCGTGACATTCTATAGAGAAACTGTTATTTCAATAATGAAACTGATATGATCCTGATCAGCCTAGACTTACTGTGTTGGGGCCTACTCTGACAGCCGTGTGGTCTAAGGCACCGCCACTGACTGCACGCTGTCTCTGACCACTGCCTGGGTTTGAATCCAGGCCTGGGCATGTGAGGAAGTTGCCAGTGACTTGGGGTTAGGCGGTGGTTTTCGCCGGGTACTCCGGTTTCCTCCACCACATACAACTGGCTAGTCACAAATTAGCCACATTTGGCATAAATGTGACGAAAAGCAAAATTCCAAATCCAAATTCCAATTACTGTGTTATTTCAAGTGACTTTTGTAGTGTCGTGCCCCAAGTAGTCAGATGATCCAGTGACTTTCTAAGACTCGCCGATGATGATGAAGCCAGCCATGCATTACT
>OZ012687.1:33232141-33417141 GCA_963942565.1 Maea johnstoni
TCAGATTTTCCGTTCATCAGAAGAAGTTATGGTTATGGTTTTAAGTGTTTAATCGAGATGCTCCTTGTTCATATAATTTACTGGACACCTGATCACTGAAATTATGCATTAATGTCTATCATATTTTATCACTTCACTATATATATATATATATATATATATAAATATATATATATATATATAAATATATATATATATATATATATATATATATATATATATATATGTATATATATATATATATATATATATATATATATATATATATATATATATATATATATATATATTATGTATATATGTGTGTGTTAGTCCCATGTCAGACTAGTAAATACTACCACACAAATATGTATGAAAGAAAATGAGTTGTATATATTCATGATAAATGAATATAGCAAAGAATAGAATATGAATAGAAAAGAAACAACATGGAAAATTTTGAGTCATTTAAAATGATTAAATGAATCAATTTTTAAATTACTGTTTTTAATACGGAAATCCCTTCAATCATATTCCCGTTACTTGCGTAGTAGTGTATGTCATTGATAATTGGTGTTGTCATGTTACATGGCTCCCCTGCTCTGATCCCCTCCTCCTCCTCCCCCGCTTCCCTGAGGGGACAGCGCAGAGCTCGTACATTTCCTGGCTCATACACGAAATCTACGGCTATGGGCTGCGTACCTATTCACTCCCAGAGTACTCAAATGCTCCCACAAAGAATGATCAGCAAGTACTTCTGGGAGCAGGTTGAAATAATATATGATCATATTTCAGAAGGGTTTGAATTGTCTCTTTGGGATCATATATCTGAAAATGTTATGATATTGTCTTTTGATTTTGTAATTTGTATTTGCTCATTAGAGCTGGTTGAAATATATGATAAAATGGATCTGGGTCTTTGACAATATATAAAAATATGTGTGTGTATATATATATGTATATATATATATATATATATATATATATATATATATATATATATATATATATATATATATATATATATATATATATATATATATATATATATATATACATATATATTTATATATATATATATATATATATATATATATAGAGAGAGAGAGAGAGAGAGAGAGAGAGAGAGAGAGAGAGAGAGAGAGAGAGAGAGAGAGAGAGAGAGAGTCTTTTAATTGTTCTTTGTTTTTAAGATATTTGCCTTTCTTTGAAATGGATTTATAGTTAAACATATGTTACTTGAAGGGTTTGCAGTTTGTTCAAGGATGGTAAATCTCTTCACAGACATCTAGAATATTTCTGAAACATCAAACTTTGATAGTTATACATTGATAATTGAACGAGGTTGTGAGAACTGTCATTCCCTTGAAGATCCTATTCCTCAAGGTTTTCAACCATTTAATGGTTTCTCTTAATCACTTCTGGAGATCATCCTATTCCCATTATACTTAGGGATTACATAGATATTACACAACTCATGCAGGGCCTGGGCACTGGTATCTCTCCCCTCAATTAGCACTCAAGTACCTCCATGCTGCACCAGATAAGAAACACAGAAGTGTTTCTAGTACCATTACAGCAGGCCAAGCCTAGCCATAGGCAAAGGAAGTTTTCTTCTCATGCTTTATATGTAACCCAATTTGTGCTCAGTACTCTACGAGCCTAGCCATAGGCAAAGCAAAATTTCTTCTTATGCTTTATATATAACTCTATTTGTGCTCAGTACTGTAGGAGCCTAACCATAGCTAAGGCAAATTTTCTTCTCATGCTTTATATGTAACCCAAAATATACTCCTTACTGTAACAGTTATAGGCCAGCTATTTCTCTTGTACATCTAACCCAAATTGTACACTAACTAACATATGAGTCTACCCATCATGAAGTACTCTACCAGTACTGGTGGTTATGATGCCTGGCTCCCAAGCGTGATTTCGCAGGTCTCTGCTGGATCCCCATAAGCAGGTTAGATGTGCAGTGTTGTGGAGGGATGATCTTGCTTTGCTGCATTTGTTACACACTTACAACTAGCTTAAATCACAATATAGCCTGAATATGGCAGAAGAGGTCTTGATAAGCAAAAATCCAAATTAATCTTCGGGGCTGGAAAAAATTCCCGGAGCATAAAAGTATTTTTAAGATAATAAACATATAAATAAAGGAAGACCAGTTCATCTTGACCCTGGTAACTTCATGTAGGTTCCAGTAATAGCTAGGCCTAATAATGTTGATGCTGGAGCACTTATGGATTCATTGGGATTCCCCACAGCTTTAGATAGGGCTATAAATGAAGCCCATGGGAGATCTTTATGATATGTCTCTATTAGCTTAACAGGAGTTCCTGTAGTAAGTGTCACCCTGGGAAGACTAGTCTACATTGATTTAACCCTTGTGCTGCTGGTGTCTTATTTGTCCAATACAAAATTAAGCAAAACAATCTATAAAAATGGGGGGGGGGGGGGGGGGGGGGGGCTGATATTATTTTGATATAATATTTGAGGAATTACATCCATCCCTCTTCCTCTTGAAGCTACCTGAGGTCTGGTCCTAACCTTGTACAATAGTTGAACCAACTCCTAAAACAGGACAAAGTAGCTCAGTTGGTTAGGTGTCGGACTAATATTCAGTAGGTTGCTGGTTCAATTTCCGGCCAGGGCACTTTGGTCTGTCCTTGGGCAAGACAGTATATGCAATATTGCTTCAGTCTACCCAGCTGCATAATGGGTACCTAGCATAAATAAGGCAGTGCTTAGAGCTTGTGCACTATATGATGCCAGTTGCTCTGGAATATCCCACGGGGGATTGAAATGGTTTCCGTGTGTACAGGCCTGCTAGGGGAGGAAGGTCGTGTGAGCGCTTCGGTGGATACAAAACTAAAAACTGAATACCTTTGAAACAGCCCTGTTTCTGTTCTGGCTACCTGACATATTACCCACATTACCGCCCCTGTTTCAATGAGGAAGACCCAGCAAGAGTATCCACCTTGAAGGAGCGTGTAGTCGCATACCTCTCCCCTGCCGAGTTAGCACAGAAAACAGTCTACCTGACTTATTCCTCCCCTCCCCCCCCCCCCCCTCCTGACTTATTCCCCAATCCCCTAATCTCTCCACCACTGTCTCGTTGAGGAAGACCCAGCAAGAGTATCCACCTTGAAGGAGCGTGTAGTCGCATACCTCTCCCCTGCCGAGTTAGCACAGAAAACAGTCTACCTGACTTATTCCTCCCCTCCCCCCCCCCTCCTGACTTATTCCCCAATCCCCTAATCTCTCCACCACTGTCTCGTTGAGGAAGACCCAGCAAGAGTATCCACCTTGAAGGAGCGTGTAGTCACATACCTCTCCCCTGCCGAGTTAGCACAGAAAACAGTCTCCCCGACGCCAGCACTATCTAAAAAAGTAACGCTCTGAACGCGGCGTATGCCATGACCATCTCAAGCCATAGATCACCCATGCACCTCCCAAGTAGAAATATGCAATCATAGAGCTGGCAGGGATACCTCAGCTCGGGGTGCCATGCGGGGTATCACTTTGATTTCGGGTACACTGGGGTTTTGATGAACACCTTTTGGTGATAAATCCCTGAGATTGTGACCTAGGCTGTGATTTGGATGATGCGGGGTATGGTGGAGCGTCATGCAGTGGTTCTATGATAGGCTTGCTGGAAATGGGGGAGTCCTTGCTGTGATGGAGTCTGGGAGATTATCAGTAGGATTCCCACAGAATACAGGAATACTTCTTTCCTTTGATATTACTTCAAAGATCTCATAACATTTATCAGCAAAAGCTATGATGAAATCTGTATTTGATGTTACATTTACTATAAGAACATCTTGAGAAACACATCAACAGATGTGATGAAGGAAACTTATTACCTTTGCTATATAAAAGTCTTTGGTACCTAACTGCAAAAATGATGGAAGAAATATATTTCTGATATTACTTTTACCTTAGATGAATAAAACAATTGATAGGTAGTGAGAGGCCAATTACCATATGTGCTATAGTGACCAGGGGTCTAGAATCTCATCTCAGTGTGACATCACTAGGCAACAAAGACCAATGAGGGCTCTTGTATTGCTTGTACATTACATAGAAAGTTATGCACCAGCATGTGCAGAACGTAACTTATTGGGCTATTCGCTGTAGCCAGCTTGTTCAGGGATACCTGCGTATGCGGTGTATCGACATTCACGCGTTTACTATGCAAAGATATTGTCACACTCATTAACAACATTATTTTTAAGTAAAGTTTTCTTCATTCAATTTCCACAAGGAGGAGAATGTGCTAATTTCAGTGAATGTTTGCTTTCACCATTAATCCTTATTGTGCTAGTCAAAAACACACACGGCCAGCTTTTACTTAACAACACTTAATTGAAAGATCCTTCAATAACCAATTCATTTCTGCCCGAGGGGAAAAAATCCCATTACTCCATAAATCATAATCTTTCTTCAAGCTGGCAAGAATAAGCATTCTCACATTTGCTCGTCTGAAAATGTAAATTCAATCAGCACGGCCTGACCGAAGTCAACCTCACCTAGGAAGTGCTGTTGCCATGGCAACAAGTGATGGCACTTTCCTGCCAAGATAGATTGCTATGGAACTGGGTATGTACTTCTCCACTGGCCCAACAAAGTTCATCAGACTGGAAGCGAGACGTTTTGGGGGAAAACTATCGCCGAGCTCTACCAGTCTGGAGTGGAGTTGCTTGTAATTTGTCCTAAAGAGAATGCAGATATTCATAACAAAGTGTATAAGGTGATAGGAGATCAATTCAGTCTTAGTTAACCCTTATGCTGCTGTTGGCTGATTTGGTCATTACAAAATGATGCAAAAAACCTGAAAAATGACTGAAACTGTAGTAAATGGGTACTGATCTATCTCAGCACTGAAAGGGTTAAATCTTGTAACCCATGTGTGCTGATTAATGGTGGTAATTTCACTGTGTGACGTGATTGACAAAGTGAAAACAAATGTGTGATGCTCATGCTATTAGAATTAACGAGGGCAATATTTGTATTATTGATATATATGTATATATATATATGACATATTTGAAATACATGTAATTACTTCCTTCTACAAACTGAACATAATTCATAATTCATAATTCAGAGTTGAGTATGTATAAGGATAGACAGGGTTTGTAAAGTTCAGTTTCAGTTAGATTCTTTGATTAAGTTATCAAACTGTTTCTTATGATAAGTATGCCATTCCAGTCTCACGTTCCTTACCAGAATGGCAATGAGTTATCTCAACCACTGAACAGAATTCAGCCATGGTACTGGTTTCAGGATAGTTAATATTTATACAGGCTCCACCTAGACATTGAATGATCTCAACCCTTATGCTGCTGAAGGCTAAATTTGCCAATACGAAATTATGCAACAATCCTGAAAAACCATTGAATCCCTTGGCAAATGGGTACTCATCTGAGAGTGCTCAGCAAGAGCTTTCCAATGAGTACCAACATGACAGGGTTTTGATGGTTTCAAAAAATCTTTGCATCCTTGTGCTTTGGACGAAAGTAGCCTCAGCATTGGAAGGGTTAAGAAAGAAGAAAATCATTGGAAAATGTCCTCGAGAATGATGTCTATGAAAAGTACAAAATAGTGTGTGTGCATATGTATGTATACATGTATTTCTCTGCTTGTGTATGTGTGTGTACATACTGAGGCCTAAATCAGTAGCACTAGATGTGAATTAGAGGCTGCTGACTGAATTGTCATGGTTACTGTTGCTGCAGCAGTCTATTTCCTGCTCCTGATCCTGAGTGTAGTAGTAGGAAGCAGCAGCTCATCTGCCATCCCATCCCATGCTGCCTGCCCCCTTAACACTCTACTCACCACTTGAACCACTTGTAGTGATTTGTCTACTTCACTGATTGCTCTGATCTACTGCTCTACTGAACGCAGGGCCACAAGTACCACAGCATAGCCTAGCTACAAGGCTCTACTCTGTTTTTATTTTATTATATATAAATGCCTGCACCAATACTACATAGGGACTTGTGGCCTACTGTTTGGCCATTTAGTTCACACAATTGCCACACGAGGGAGATTAGTGAAAGTAGAATTTCCAACTGACCTCCTAGTATACCGCAGTGCCATCTATCCACAAGGGAGGACATTTAAATATGGCCTGGGAGGCAGGCTAACCACAGCCATACTCTTATGGTGGAACTCTGTATAGCTCTACCTTGCCTACCTCCTAGGCCATTATACTCCGCCCTCAGGAAAACCATCCTCCCTCTGGGAGACATTACATCAGGATACCCACACTGGCATGGCATATTTGTTTTATTATACCGAACAAACCCCAATTTGCTAAAAATATCAATGAAAACAACAATGACTGCCGGTAGATCCAGTGAGAACAGTGGACGTTTTGCCGGTGGACATTTCGCCGGTGGACATGATGGAATGGCCAACCTTTGTAAGACAATCACGGCTTACGATTTTCATGTGAGGTATAATAAATGCAGATGTCACCCCTAGGGATGGATACCTCTAAGAAAGAAAAGGTATGGTGCGGTATGGTACGATATCGGTACCAATGAAACAGCACCAATGCTTTACCATTACTTCATGTCTTAAGTGCCCCAGAGAGGCAAGGGTGCTTTATGAACTTCTCAGTCAACATCACAGTAAAATTAATTTCAGTTCAATACAACAAATATAAATGCTTATGGTATTCATACACATTCATTGTATTTGTATCATTTAAATAAGGTATTTAAAGATCCTAGAATCTTTGGTTATACCAAGTCTTGTTGCGAGATCTCTCCCCTATATGTATTATTCTCATCTCAATGTTTGGAAGTGTCTAGTCGGAAGTTTACACGCTCACATGTTGTGCCAGGATGACTGCAGATTTGGAGCATTGCCACCCACTCCAGGGTGTACCAGAGAGATGGACACGAGACTTCTAAACCCTGATGTTGACAATACTATTAGTAGCCTCGCCTGTGGATAGATCATGACAGAAGTCACAGTTTACACTGGCACTCTGCCTTACTCTCCATCTAGCTCACAAAACACACTTTATTTCCCCCTCTTCCTCTTCCTCCTCCTCCTCTAAGGTGCACCGGGGATATAGGGAACTTCTAAATCCTAAGGTTGACAATACTGTTACTAGCCTTGCGTGTGGATTCATCATGGCAGAGTACAGCTTTCACTGGCAGTCTGCCTTCCTGCCCATTTATATCTCAAAACACACTTCTATCTCCCCCTCTTCCTCTTCCTCCTCCTCCTCCTCCTCCTCCTTAAAGGTGCACCAGGGATATAGGGAACTTCTAAATCCTGAGGTGGACTATACTATTAGTAGCCTCGCCTGTGGATAGATCATGACAGAAGTCACAGCTTTACTGGCAGTCTGCCTTCCTGCCCATCTTTACCATAAAACACTAGGGATGGGGACCGGTTCATATGTGATACCGGCCTGAGCATTGCGGTTAACCAGTCAAAGACCGGACCTCCCTCTACATGGTTCGGTTTTCTATGCTTGCACAGGGTTCCTGGAGGCGTATTAAAACTGTCAGCACCTACCTCCTCCCTGGCCTCACAATGTCTGCCAAGCGCGACGATCAAACAGCCATTTCAAAATCTCTCAAGTCTGGTACCCTGCCCACTTTCACTATGCTCAGAAGCCTTCTGAGCGTAGAGAAAGTGGCCAGGGAGCTAGTATATAGGAATTTTACAGAACTTTCCAGTTCAGGCAAGTTCAGCCACGCATTCCATTGCGTAGTTTCGTATCCAAGAAATGTCATTATTAAACCGTTTAGGAAACCGTGATAAAACCGAACCGTAGAAGCAAAACCGAGATCCGAACCGAACCGAACCGTAGAATTCTCAACGATCCCCATCCCTATAAAACACATTTTATCTCCTCCTCTTTCTCCTCCTCCTCTTCCTCCTTCCCCTCCTCATGCTCCTACCCCTCCCTATTCTCCTCCCCTCTTTTCCTTTTTCCTCTACCTCCTCCCCTTTCTCTTCCTCCTCCTCCCCTCCTCTTCCTCCTCCTCCCCTCCTCTTCCTTTCCATTCTCTTCCTCTTCCTTCCTCTTCTACTCCCCCTTCTTCATCCCCTTCTCCTATTCATCCTCCCCTTCTCCTCGTTCCCCTTCTCATCTTCCTCCTCCCCCTCCCCCTTCTCCTTCTCCTCCTTCCCCTTCTCCTACTTCTCCCTCTTCTCTTTTCCCTTCTCCTCCTCCTCCTCTTCCTCTTCCTCCTGGACACATGACCAGGGATCACCTTGTCAGAACCTCGATCCACCATTGTGACAACTCGCCCTGTAAGCTGGCCAGTGTCCTCTCATTGAACCCTGCTCCTCTGAGCTACACGTCCAGCTTGCCAGCAATCCTGATCATGTAAAACAACTACTTGTCTTCCTTATCCAACTCAACCTGTTCATTTCCAGCCATTCTTCGACTCGTGTCTGTCTTATGCCAAACAGTAACTTTTAGTCAGTCACTCATATGGGGCGCTGTTTGTAACATCCATACTTTTGTTGACAGAAGCAACTTTTGTCAATACAGAAGTACTTTTGTCCAACAAAAGTTACTTTTGTCTGACAAAATTACTTTTTGTCTAAGACAATAGTACATTTGTCTGACAAAAGTTACTTTTGTCAGACAGAAGTACTTTTGTCGTAGACAAAATTACTTTTGTCAGACAAAAGTACTTTTTGTCAGACAAAAGTAACTTTTGTCAGACAAAAGTAACTTTTGTTGGACAAAAGTACTTTTGTCGGAACAAAAGTACTTTTGTGTTACACATGGCGTAAATTACTTTTGTCAGACAAAAGTAACTTTTGTCAGACAAAAGTAACTTTTGTTGGACAAAAGTACTTTTGTGTTACACATGACGTTTCCATTCGCCAAATGTCACATCTTAGACTTCTGTCTTGACAAAATTGCTTCTGTCGAAAAAAAGTATGGATGTTACAAACGGCGCCCCATACACCCATGCATATTCCTCGTGTAAGTATGCAGGGGTGTCCAACTATTGAATTGTCCCCCACTTGTGCGACAGAAGCTTCAAAATATGTGATAGGTCAAATTCATCAAGCATTGTTAAACTCAGCAAATTATCAGACTGCATGACAAGTAGAGCCTTTAACATATTCCCAAATTTATCATTTTATACAAATTTTGCTTATCTTGTGAACTCCACCATTTCAATGATGTTATTTATAAATCAATCAAGTACTCCATTATTGATGTGAGACTAGTATCATTGTGCCATTAACTGATGAAGGTTTTTACAAACCAATTGCTGCACCAAAGATGCCATGCTCCATACCCGGATTTACAGTCTGTTCTCCAGGACTTTTATATTTGGACACCTCTGAGTTTGTCAATGTGTATCCATCCGGTTTCTAGGAGTAGTACATCTCCATAAGTGCCACATATATCTCTTTCACACCTCCTCAGCCTCTTGCTGAGTTTATTTTAACGAGAAGAGTTGTTGTGAATACTGAATGGAACATATAATCAGGCAGGACCTATAACGCCACCAATACTTCATTCACACCTCATTATTTTGCGTCTATATATAAACTTTGGCACTTGTTTTGGCATTGATTATAATGAAGCACACACATAGGGTATCAGTCCACTTACTGTCAGGCAATAATACTATTCATAAGGAACTGGGTGGAATTACTGTGCAGTACTCACTCCTGTATTGTCTGTGTCTCCTGGAATCTCTCTGAAAGTTGTGAGGTGTATTTGGCTACTACTCTGAAGAGACATTTATACCCCTCAAATCTAGCTGCCTCTCTACTCACTCTGTGCAGGTGTGATTCAATGATGTGGTTGATATGCAAACAGGCTCTTTTAATTCAGATTAATGACAATTTTTACTATTAAAAGTTATACCTCAAAATATGTTCTAAGAGCATTATATGTGTCTTTGTACTCAATGAGGCCAGATTTCCTCATACTAAGCAAATTCTGAGATTTTCTTAGGATAATCTTAGAAATTCTGGTATTGCAGGTTTATTTAGTATGGCTTGCCTCTCAGTGTAGAAGGTAGCCTAGATTTCTAGGCTGTTATATGTATTTTCTGTTAGCACCAAATATTCTAGGTGGCCATAGTGGTCCATTTAGTTTACACTTATCTCACCAGGATTAAATTAAAACTAAAACCTATAGAGATCTGGGGATCAGGTGGTGCCATCTATCTACCATACCTGGTACTACACCACACTGCTTGGTCAGCACAGAAGGGAATGTCAACTTTTTAGGGACTATGAACCTAGTCTATGTAGAAGGGAGCAGGATGGAAAGAGTGAGATATGAAGCTGATATGTCACTCATAGATATGGACCTGACTGCCCTCACATACACACAGTCTTGGAGAGGAATTCCTTCTCTATATGTGTCTCTATCTAGCAGTGTGTATAGTCTGATAGTATATAGCACTTAGTTCACAGCACAGGCTTGCACTCAACAAACCTACTCACTGCTGGAAACTACCAGAGAGCTAGTCTCATTGACCAATGTCATAAGGCCTACATGTTCATCAGCACTTACATACTTACATATAGGTGTCTTCAACCTTTCTGCTGCTGGTGGCTAATTTTGTCAATGCAACTTAACGCAAAAATCCTGAAAGGCGACTGAAACCCTCGCATATTGGTACTCATCTCAGAGTACACAGCGAGAGCTATCTAATGAATACCAACATGACAGGGTTAAGATGGTTTTCAAAATTTTTGCATCTGTGTGCTTTGGACGAAAGTAGCCGTAGTATTGGAAGGGTTAAGTGTTGGTACCCCCCAACCCTTTACACTCATGAATAGGGATGGATTTCCTCCCAAAGTCCTATTTGGCAATGTTTATTATACATTATATTTCACTCCACTTCTTACATTAGGCGCAGACAGACACCAGTATACAAAGACCATATTAGAAATAAGTACCTCAGACATATCAGAGGCATCTTTGAGTTAAAAGACGTAAGGTACGCTTGGTTTCTTGTGGTATCAACTAGTGGAATCTGTCTAGCTGTCAAAAAGCATGTCGATCTGACCCAGGACATTGACTACGTGTATGACTTAGCACATGACATACATGTATATATATATATATATATATATATATATATATATATATATATATATATATATATATATATATATATATATACACTATCTTCCCCCTACAGACGCAGACAGACACCTACACAAAGACTGCATTAGAAATATTATAAGAACCTCAGACACATCAAAGCTATCTTTGAGATAAAAGGCATAAGGTGCTCTAGCTAGGTTTCTAGTGCAAGTACACGGGATCTGCTTCAGTCTGTCTAGCTGTCAAAAAGCATGTCGGTCTGACCCAGGACATAGACTACGTGTATGACTAGCATATGACATATATATACCATCGCCCACTACTCTCCCTCAAATATACAATAAAGCAATAATTGATTCAAAAATTATTTTCAAAAGAATCTTAGGTGCAGACAACACTTATTATAGAGATGATTTAGAGGCAGGATTGGGCAAAAGTTTCTTCCATCTGATTATCAGTTATTAATATCTTAGATGAATAAAAGAATGGATATGTAGTGAGAGACCAATTATTATATGCACTATAGTGGCTATCCCAGGGGTCCCAAATCTGGCATCAGTGTGACGTCACTTAGACACAAAGACCTGTGAGGGCTCTTGTATCATTTACATTACAGAGAAAGCTGCGCACCAACATGCGCAGAACATAACTTTTTGGGCTATTTGTCGCAGCCCGGTTGTATAGGTAGAACGGGCGGTTTCATATCCACTTGTTTTTATTCATCTAAGTTAATATTGCCACCATTTTGAGTTGTGTAAGCACAGTGCAGTTTGAGCATGAGTGTGGTAAGGTAGAGGCAGTTGTCAGTCTCCTGTTGCTAGATGAGAAGATGAGAGACGCTGTGTATTTTTGTGCTGGTTATCATGGTCTGATCTGATAGTATTAACCTATTTGAGCCTAGAGATGTGCTTGGTGGGGGAGGTGTACTGATCATGTTTGTACTAGATGGGGCTAAGGAGTCTCAGAGTGGTAGAGGAAGTAAGGTGTGGTGTGTGTAATGTACCAAGCAGGGAGGAATCTTGCAGTGGTAGTGTAATGTTTGTACCACGCGGGGAGAAGTAGGAATGTCTCCACTGCACAGATCAAGTGGCAGAGTAACCTAGTATAAACTAGTGCCTGCTTGAATCTAGAACTGATTTAACTTATCTTAGGTTATACTCAGTCAAAAGGATGTTCATCCTTTCTTCTTTCTGCACTAGTAATAATATCCTTATATTTCTCTTCTTCCTTCTCAGTTTCCATCTCTGCATGTTGTTATTATAGTTTTCTGGATGAATTAAGAAGCATAGATTTATTTTTCAATGACAAAGATTTGAGGTTTCAAACAGGTTTTGAGTTATGCATCCACAAGAAAAAAAAATCTATGTCAAAACTGTACCAAAAACTTAAAGATTCTAGCCATAAGATGAGTACTCTTTTGATGAGTGTATTTTGTGAATGTTTCTGTTTGGGTTTGTGAAAAAACCTGCTGCTCCTTCCTGATGTCTGTTTCTATTTAACCCTTCCAATGCTCAGTCTATTTTTGTCCAAAGCACAAAGGCGCAAAGATTTTTGAAAACCATCTTAACCCTGTCATGTTGGTACTTTACCAAAGATAAAAATAAAAAAAATAAAAAAAAATGTTGGTACTTTCGCTGAGTACTCTTAGATGAGTACCCATGTGCCAGGGTTTCGGTCATTTTTTAGGTTTTTTGCATAATGTTGTATTGGCCAAATTAGCCACCTGAAGTATAAGGGTTAAGACAATCACATATTTTCTAGGGTAATCTTTCCCAGAACTGTGAGTGCCAGCATACAAATATGTCTCTGGGCCAAAACCTGTCTGCCACAGACTCTAATTAACTCAAACGAGACTCACTACTAGTATTGCCGCCGATGGATGGATGAACTAATTGACCTCTTGGATGGTGGTTTGACCTCTGACCTTTGCAATAGGTTGTCTTGCCGATGGTGTAGTCTAGAGAGTTCACAGAGGTCACTTTCATCCATTAACTCCTTAGAAATGTTTTTAAATGTTCTAGACCCGCTGACCTGACTGATGACCTGGGGCTGACCTAACGCTGACATAAAGAAAGTTCCTAGAATTATAACTGATCGTGTGTTTTTTTTATGATATCATGGGGATCATTAGAAAATATAGCCTGAGGCCTGCTCACAGAAAGTGTCATTCTACATATATGACATATAGTATGGCATCTTTAATTCAAATGTATTTTTCATAATTTATTTCATTTAAGCACATATTTGTATGAAAGCTATCTATAAGATTCATATGGTATACAGTGGTTACTATTTCCAATATGTACCTCTAAGGGAAGTGCAGAGATCTATTGTCAGTTCCAGGAAAATTACCTCTTATGCTATGGCCATGACTTTTGAAACTGAGGTAAAGTCTCATTGAGACAAAAGACACGAAATTAAGGTATCACATGTAAATAGACATATTACCATATTCCCATATTGAGATCTATTAAGAGGCTAGTCATATTCTCACATTAGGTATCCATTAAAAGGCTAGCCTATTAGTTAGTGATTACAAGTATTCTAAACTCTGTTTTTTTTTTTTGGCAGTCTCCCAATCTTTTCTGTACTGGGACACTGAATGACAATTCTAACTGATGCTGCCCTCTATTGGAACGTTTCTGTATTAAACTATAGAGACGTAGCATAGCATGGTGGAACAAAATGGTTTTATTTACATCATATATATGGGCTAAGGATGGAAATACTCATTGAAAGGAAAGAACTCATATTGGGGATAATGCATGACAATCCTAACAGATGCTGCCCTCTATATGAGAGTTTCTACACTAATCTTATAGAGATATCACAGAGAATGGTGGAACATTGTGGTTGTATTTACATCATACTTATAGGCAAAGGATGAAAATACTCAAGTTGAAAATATATTATCTATATTTAAAATTTCGCCAGTGCTTGGAGATATTTGAGTGAATAGAAATTCTTTTGATTTTGGCTCGACTTTGGACCATATTTCCTTGCTTGGCTATAGGAACATGCAATGAAATGAAAACAACCATTAGGGCTCAGCTTCTACTTGTTATATAAAACAACTTCAAAGGATATGAGTAACAGGGGATTTATTCACAGACATACCTATATTTTAAGTAAGAAGCATCTATTGTGGATATCGCACTGTTGAGGTTTAGGGGTTTGATAACAATTTAAATTTGAAATATTTGAATATTGAAATATTTGAATGGGTTTGGTTGGGATCCTGTGGACAAATCATGAAATACAATTATGTTGAACACTGGTGCCAAAGTTAGTTTCCACTAAACTGATAACAAATGAATAATAGAATGAATATAGAATTGAATCATAAAGATTGATATTCTTTTCACTGTCAAGATATCTGTGAATGCTACCGGGGTGATTAAATGATGTCAAATAGTTATTTTAGGTAATGAGCTATAGATAGAGAGATAGATGGATAATCTTTATTTCAAGTCGGTAATAATTTTACAGCCAGCTCTTGGCTGACTACAAAATAACAATATAAAATATAACATACAGGGTGTAACAGCAATATAAATGACAAGTAGAGGGGAAGTAAGTTGGCACACATTAATTGGGTGTATGGAGCTGCCATCTATTGGGCTAATGAATCACTACTGATTCTTGAAGAAGACAAACACATGTCAGTATGAGTGCTTGACCCCCAGTGGGAAATTTAATAGGTTCATTTGATATCAGATACTATCTCGTGCAGAACAAATCCAACCGCGCCGTTACTCTAAGTAAAAAGCTAACAAAAAAGTCTGAAAACAACAAAGAGAAGGTGATTACAGGTAAATATAGGTGCATACAGGTAGACAGGATGATGGAGCACACCTGGGGTTTGTTATTGTGAAGTGGTAACACGAAACCACAAGAGAAATGACAAGGGCTTATCCTTGAAAATGACTCTAAAGACCTCATTCATTTTCACAGATTGTGGTTAAGAGTGAATTATCACCACTCTCAACCACAGATATATATCAACAGATACAGACTTGTAAAGAAGGTAGAGGTCTAGATTAAGTGAAAAATGACAAAACTTACAATGTATTTTAAAAGAAAAAAGTGGTGATAATGATGAATTTGACAAATATATCAATACTTGGATTTGTAAAGAAGAAAGAAGTGCCGTGCCTGCAAAAGAATTATTGAATGCACTGGGATGTCAACAGAAAAAGGGTAAATGTGATATGATATGTTTAGCATCGTTTAGAAGGATCTTTGATTAAACAGCAGGAAAAACTTCACATAAAAATATCTTAACCTTATGGATCCAAGGATGTGGTTGAATCACAAATAAATTTAGGGTCAATTTAAGTTAAGTTTCATTTTGCATAGCATTCAAAGTTGTGTGGTATTGAATCTGTGTGATTTTGTTTATGGACGAAGTGCCCAAACTGATGTTTGGCTAATGCAAATAAAAATGGAAGTAATATTAAATTTACATTGATATTTAACAGCATGTTATCTTTGTTTATCTTCACAAAAACTTTGGCTTTACTTATTCATCATTATTCTTAAAGAGAAATCATGTTTTTCTATTCAAATGTTATCTTTGTCTCTCTTTACAAAATTTTTTTTTCTATTTTTTGTGATTTTTTTTTCAAATTTGTTATTCACAATTAACCTTGTAATGCTGCATGGAGTTGCAAAGACAAGGTTAGAATCCACATCTAATTTGACTGATTGCAACTGTTATCTGCGTTGACAGTTGATATGTTAAATTGTTCCCAGAATTATTCAGACGGAAGTCTGACTAATTCGGGCTCAACGGTTGATGAGTTACAATGCTTTCCCCAGGTAAAAGGGACATTACCTGTGCTCGTTAATTACGTAATCTATTGCCCCTTTCCACTGATAAGAGTAGGTGATTGAATAAGATTGTCTTCTCTAGTGTGTGAATGTAATCAGGCCTATCATGATCTGGGCAAGTGGAAGTAATTTGTAGATGTATTTGTTCACTTCAAGTTCACGATGCCTTGTGATTGACTTTTGGGTACTTAATACCTTGACCAAGGTTTAGGTGTTGAATGTTCCTAGGGATTGCCTTTAAAGGCTTACCGTAATTTCGCGTGTATAAGACGCACTTTTTTACACTAAATTTTACACTCAAATAGGGGGTGCGTCTTATACACAAAGCTAGAAATCTAGGGTGTTTTACATCGAGTTACCAGGCCACTCGGAGATCGCCAATTACAATTATAATGCGGCCAAGACAATGCTCATCGATGTTTGCCTCGTCATCGATGAATTGTAATTACCGAACCACTCTCCGCTGGAATTTACTGATTACAATCCATGTGACATGCCTAGGACAGTGGGTAGTGAGTACCGACACAGGGTGATACGCATTGATGTCACGGTGATGTCACATTTCACTCATTTCAATATGCGTTTTACTGGGTTTCTAGCGTTATTCATGAGGAGTTGATATCCTACAATAATTCCCAAAAGAGGGTGCGCACTATACACAAAGCTAAGGTTTATTCATCATTTTAAAGGCCTGGACAAGGGGTGCGTCTTATATACGGGTGCGTCTTATACACGCGAAATTACGGTAACTTGAATATACAGTAAAGATCCTAGGTTGAAGGGACATCATGACTGCTTATTTTATTATGCAACGTATTGCTACTAATATGTGTCTCTATAAGACTAGATATAGATAATTGAATAAGGTTGTCTTCAATAGAATTCAGAGGTAATCAAGAATAGGGCTGTAAAAGTAACTTAACCCTTATGCTGCTGCTGGCTAATTTGGCCAATACAAAATGATGCAAAAAACCTGTAATTACTGAAACCATGGCAAATGGGTACTCATCTGAAAGCACTCGACGAGAGCTATTGAATGAATACCAACATGACAGGGTTTTGATGGTTTTCACAAATTTTTGCGTTTTTGTGCGGAAGGGTTAAAATGTATTTCTTTAATTGCAGTCTATGAGAATTAAGTATTTAATTTTCTATCTTCATGCACTTGAGTAAAGTCAGTTTCCTCCTAGGTTGGTGTGATTCAGGTGAGTTTGCCAATGGTATTTGCCCATAGCAGTATCCCAGATGCCTGAGGCAACCAGAAATGGCCCCAGGCTAGAGAGATTTCTTGCAGGTGGCCCAATGATCTTGCATCCTGAGGCTTGTTAGAGCTCCATGGTATGGTCAGGCTTCTTTAACCCTTCCAATGCTGGGGCTACTTTTGTCTAAAGCACAGGAATGCAAAGATTTTAGGAAAAAAACATCTAAACCCAGTCATGTTGGTATTCAATTCATTGGATAGCTCTCACTGAGTGCTCTCAAATAAGCTCCCATGTGTCAGGGTTCCAGTCATTTTTCAGGTTTTTTGCATCATTTTGTATTGGCCAAATAAGCCATCAGCAGCATAAGGGTTAACACTCGACTTCCTGAGCCAACGGTCCTAATGAAAGGACTAGACCATATATTCATTACCATCCTCCTGGTCTGAACATGCATCCAGCACTTTCTGTAAGCAAATGACTTGTCAAAATTCCTCAAAAGTTGTCTTTTATTTCAAAATCCTTACCTGCTCCTATTACTGGAAGCTATCTCCAGGGCTTGCTCCTGTACCCAAAGTGTTGCACATACCATACTGAAAAACTCAATAATAAAGAAATTATTAGGCCAAAAAGTTTATTGAATTAACACCTAATTTATGTCCTCTTATGGATTCTGCAAACTTTTTTTCAGAATTGTAAAAAAGATGAAATTATCGAAGATTATTCAAGGGCAAATTGAAATGAAAGTTGCATCCATACCTTTTTAGATATTTTCTCTGAAGCAGAAGAAAATCTCAATGAATCAAATTGCTCTTCCCTAATTGAAGAGACACGTATAGTTGTGTATATTTCTCGATAGGTAACATACCTGCCATCCTTGCTCTTTGTGAGTCAGAATGTTGGTGGTCAATTAACTGTTGTTATTGATGAGTTGTGGGAGGGGTGGCAGGGTTAAATTTCATCATACATTATATCCTGACTTCCCGCCATGCCTTAGTGTGTGCTGCTGTCAGAATACAGGATACTTGACTGGTGTGGGGTACAAGTGTCAAAATTGACATGATGAATCTCAGAATACAGGGTCATGCAGTGCAGAAATATGACCACAGGCACTGAGAGGTGACCAAACCTGTAATTAAAATTCAATCTAATTATTGCATTAATCTGATGGTAATTGGGTCTTGATGACATGGGCTGTAGGCCATTGAATGTGGTCAATTATATCTGCAGGCCAAGCTGACCTGCCAGATAGAAACCCTCTATGTCATATAATATATAATATTATTTAAATTTGAAATTTGAATATGAAATTATTCATGCACATACTTATACTATGATAAATTACACAGTAAAATTTCTCTGCCTCTCTGTCTCTCTGTCTCTCTTTCTCTCTCTCTCTCTCTCTCTCTCTCTCTCTCTCTCTCTCTCTCTCTCTCTCTCTCTCTCTCTCTCTCTCTCTCTCTCTCTCTCTCTCTCTCTCTCCCTCTCTCTCTCTCTCTCTCTCTCTCTCTCTCTCTCTCTCTCTCTCTCTCTCTCTCTCTCTCTCTCTCTCTCTCTCTCTCTCTTTCTCTCTCTCAATTGATTCTCAGATTCTCAATGCGGTAACTGTGATAATGATGATGAAGCATAAATCACAGTACTGACGTGCCTGATGATTATTGCAAACACATTTTTATTACCCAAAAATGTTTGAAGGCATGTATTACCATTGAGCATCAATAGTATGACCTTTGCATGCTGATGCTCACTAATATGCTATGAGTAGTCATCAACAAATTAAGCCCATTATTTAGTAGCTGACAGAAAGGTCATTCAGACAGCAGGCAGGAGTGGTGGTCAATTTAATTAACTCTCTCCAGGGGTCAGTATTGGTCAGTCATGCCCCCTAGAACCAGGCCGGATTTCGGGGAAATCCCTGAAAACTACAATGTAGGTCACGATGATTCATACAGGTATTTCATCAGATTTCCTGGTAAATCATAATTAGTAAAGCACAATAAGTTGATTATAGACACCCACTCATGGTGAGTCATTTAAGTAATGGTTATTTATGCCTGGTGATGACTATTGGTATATACTGAGGGTATGTTTCCTGGAAATAGATCCACGGATCTTTCTGGTGTGTGTATTTATGCACATGCATGAGTTGTTTTGTTCATGGTAGCATGTGTGACAGGGGTATTCCCTTTCTAAACACCTTCCTGCTACAGAAACTCTTATCATAGGGATATATCTTGAGGTTAAGATATTTTGCTCAATTTCTATTTTGTGAATATGTCATGAAAGAGGAAATATTAGACACTTCTGTGCTTGTTTAAATAATTACTGTGTAGTTAGTGTAGTTAATTAGATCGCTAGTTAATAGTGATGATGTTTAGATAGATAAGAGACTTATTTCAAATTCCTGACTTTCAATTATTCAAATATATTTATATTCATTTTTGTGACATACCCAGTAATGATAATTTAAATTCAAATTGTAATTAATGTCATATTTCACATCCCTGGCTTTTAAGTATCATAATACATCAATTTTATGACTTTCCCAACAATCAATCAAATACTCTTTACACCCCTCTTTCTTTAATAGGGTAAGGAAAAAGATATTCTTTGGCACTTGGTAGATTCAGCAATATAAAATTTCAATTAAGGGCACAACTTAGAATGTGTTTGCTTTAACCTGACCTGTCACAAAACTCTTCTAAATTGTTTTCTGTTTGCCTGTGGCATATTCACTACATGGGGTGTGCAGTAACTCCATTAAATTAGCATATAATGGTTGTGTGAATCATGGGGATAACAAAGGCAGTTTAGGGGGTGGAGGGACAGGTAATAGGCAGAGATGTGTGCGTTACAGGTGTGTCCATCAAACTAGATGACCGGCCACCTTAACCCTTAAATGCCAGGTGATTTCCTTGACAGTTGTCGGCATAGGTGTACTTTCGAATTTCACCATGGAATTAACCCTTTCATACTTGGTGATTCACTTGACAATTGTCTGAACAGGTGTACTTTGAATTTTACTTAGGAATCAAGCATAAATGTACAAAATATATCAAGTAGGGTTCAAGTTCTGAACACTATTTCTCATTTTTCCTTTAGATATTTTCTATGAAATGCACTGATCAGGGAAATATTATGAAAATAATCCGGTGTTCTGGGCATGAATGGGTTAATGGAGAAAGAGCTGAAATAGGTAATTCCTGGTAATTACCTGTATAATTGTAGTTGTGGTTTGAGTGGAGGAGGTAGGGGATGACAGTTATTGATGTGTGAGGGGGATGGGAGAGCTCAGTAATGTTCTCACAGACCTGGGAAAACTGACAATAATTAAATACAGCCTTACTCTAGAGGATTGCTGGCTTAGCTAAAGAAATCAATTGTTAATTTCTTTTAGCACTTGAGGCAATCATTGATTATGAAGTTTTTATGAGGCACATTCTTTACCTGGGTCATATGGTTTAGATCAAAATGTGTTAGTAGGATTTTAACCCATCCAATGCTGAGGCTACTTTCGTCCAAAGCCACACGGACGCTAAGATTTTTGAAAACCATCTAAACCCTGTCATGTTGATATTCATAGGTTAGGTCAGGCTTAGTACTCTTAGATGAGTACCCAACTACCAAAGTTTTAGTTAGTTTTTAGGGTTTTTGCATCATTTTGTATTGGTCAAATAGCCACCAGCAGCTAAAAGGTTAACGGTAGTACAGGGCTTGGCATTTACCCTTTTAATATCTTCAGAAAAAGCGTTGTCAGGATTTTATCATTTATGACACTTCAAGAAATAATAGTAATAATACAGAAATCTGATGATATGGTAGTTAGGGCTAGGAGGATCAATCGTAACCTCGATCAATCGGTCGGATCGGCAAGAAATCCGACTGGGTCGAGTCAAGTTTTGGAAAATCGATTATTTCCGATTATCGCCCACATTGCTCACTTCGTACACAAGAACGTAATTTTCTCCACAAAACACTTATTGACCACCAAAATGACTAATCATTCCACTGCTGCAGAAATCTGCCTACCTTATCTGTGGTTTTCTTGTCTATTCTCGCCACCGCATCCAGGTTACGTTGCTTATTATACTTGTATTGACAAGTCTGATTTTCAAAATGGCGCCGTCACCGTTCCCACGCTATACTTCGCTTTACTTCCGGGTTCAGTACTAGCGTGTTTTGAAGGATATAGCACTAAAATAATCGTTTAAAATCGTTTGATCAGTCGGAAACTTCAACGATTAATCGAGCCGAAATTTCTGAACGATTCCTAGCCCTAATGGTAGTACAAGATTTTGTATTGGAATTTCATGTCTTCGGTACTAGGTTCACTGCAATAGAAGATTAAGAAGTAAAGCAAATCATTACGCAAATTGGGGTTCTACAAATTGTCTAAATATATCACTGAATAGAAGAATAGAACTTGAATTTTTAGGAAATTGATTTAACCTTGATTGGCTTCCCAAAATGAAACCTTATTCAATATATATTAGATATTGATTATTGGTAATATTCAATTCATATTAGATATTGATTATTGGGTGCAGGGAGGCACAGTATCCTGTAGCAGCTTCCTCCGTACCAACATGCCTGATTAAATAGGGGTGTTCTGCACCCTGTGAACTGCCTGATTAATAACCCCAAAGTGTACCCAGATGCTGCACAGCAGCATACTACAAAATGGAAAGGCAAGCATGTCATCTCTGCTGAACATCAATACTATTTTTGCTGAATTGGAGTTTTAAAGCATAGTGGGAAATTAAATTTTTGAAGTTATATCAAATTGAATTTTTCAATAAGTATGAATAGTATTCATGTTTAATTTCCGAATGTGTAGTCCCTATGCACAGTTTTTTCAACCCCATTTATGTTGAACTTCATAATTTTCTCTATATTAAGAGTTGCTTAGTTGTGTAAGAAAATAATAATGAAATAGAGCGTCAACTTGCACGATATTTTCTTTCATCAGAAATATCCTTGATATAGTTAGTATGTATGTATGTATCTTTTATTGACTATATCTCCAAGGACATAAAATGATACAAATGATAAATAAATAAACAAGGATACAGTTAGGATGTTTTTGGCAGTTGTGGGAATGATTGTGTCAATGGAAAAGTTTGAGAAATTTAGTGAAGTTATGTTTAATATTGATGCAATTTTTGAAAGTGTGGAATTGATGGTTTTATTCATCCTCGATGCTTGATACATTTCACAATGCACACCAAGAGAACCAGTATATAGACACTGCCCTTATCTGGCGACATTCTTTATTTTGCTTCAATTAAAAAGACAAGTTTATTCATCTCTCAAACATTCTGAGTAAATATTTTTCAAGTACCTACGTCATGTAGTTTCTTGCATAAACACAGTTTTTACTCTTCCAATAGCAGGAGCGATCAAAGAGTGAGGTTATCTCCTGTCAGAGGTCAATAAGTGCAACTTACCATGAGGGAGCTGTGTTTATAACTCTGATAACTTCAATTATAAACCCAGGATGCTGTGGTTAAGGATGTCAGAATGATGGAAGGGATTGCGTCTACACAGGAAGTCTCTAATCAGTAATTGTCAACTGAAATGTAGCATATGCCATATTTCAACTGGTGCAGTGATAATTCCTCAGTAATGTTGCATACACTATGAGTGCATTTTAAAAAAAATGTAAGAAATAAAATGGTAGTACTGAATGAAAAATTTCAATCATAAATGAAAGGGAAAAGTGTACCATCAGTATAACCATCTCCAACTTTGATTAAAAAACCCTTTTAAGAAACAAATTATCACAAAAATATTACAAATCGTGAAAGTGTCAGCTTTAGGGTTGATAAAAAAATATGTCCACACAGTTAGTTAAAAGAAGATGAATCAGGGACCAACATAAATTTCAAGACCTACTTGCCCTGCCGGGCAAGTAGGTCTTGAAATTCACTTTCCCGAACCGAATTCCCACTTGCCCGAAAAAAAAAACCAAAAACCTCCTAAATTACCCATAAAACCTGTATATATACAGTGCTATTATTAAAACCTGTTGTTTAAATGATTTTTTCTCTTTTTCTAGGTATATGCTTGTGTCCTGACCCCTAGAGTTCTACTAGCATGCCGTTTCTTGCTGATCTGTAAATGACGCACCCTTCCCTACCTGGCTTTTGGTGATCACAACTGAATTCCTGCCAGCCTGCAGCACTGGACTCTTAACAGCACTTGTGCACACCTAACTTTTATACATAGATTGATATTGCTGTGACTTTGTAACCCTGCCTGCATCCTATGTAGCCTTAGTTCTCTGTACTTAGTTCTCTGTAATTAGTTCACTTTTTGTCTGGCTTGCTTGCTTAATTTCTACCTCTATGGTGATTGGGTAAAAATCTTTCTCAATAGTTACCTCACCCTTGATATACAAATTCATATAGTAATGGAGTGATATTTAAAACAAGGAAAAATGTATGTTTGGGGAACAAAAGCTAATTTCTGAAAGATAAGAGATATTGTAGAGTAGGCCACACTTGTGTATAGAGAAAAATACAGATATCATGAGTTGTATTTAGTTGAGGGTTGATCAGTTAACTTACCTTGGGCACACAATTTTATGTTCAATGATGTTTCTAAAATATTGTATCTTTGAAAACACAAAAAACATAGATAACAAGCAAATGGTCATTTTTATTCATTCAAATATTTGAAAATGCAAAATTACAATCCTTCATGGTTTAGAAGAGTAAGACTGATAATAAGGCAAGGCAAGCCTTGAAGGCTAAGCATTTTACTTATTAATACAAGACTGAATTGTTCTGTCAATGTGATATTATGATTCTCTTGAAATAAAAATATAATGTATATTCAAACACAAATTTAATGGCTCATGTCATTTATTTAACTCATTCATACCCAGAGAGCCCAGAGAGTTTCACTCTGAGTAAAGTGCTCCGAGGTGACACTGACTTTGTGAGAAAAAAAGTGATTTGTTTTAAATTATTCTTAACAGAATGAGATATTATTCCCTGAAACAAACCTTATGAAATTCTGCATTATTATAGAAATTACACAAAATAATGGGCACTCTGAGTATGATTCAGTTAAGGAAATTATGTTGCAGATTGTTTGAATAAGATTCCTGGAATAAAATTAGAATCCCTGTCTGGGTGTAATACAATCTCAGCCAAATTACACAAATATTCTACCACACCAATGTTTGTAAGTTAACTTTAAGGAACAAAAACTTTTTTAAAAGTTAAATCAGTTTTCAATGAAAGATTTAGAACAAGAACATTTGCCCTTTCGCTGTAACTGTCATACGAATGCTCAGCTGCAAATCGTAGACTAGATCTGGCTGTCCACCAATTCCTTGTAGCAATTTAAGGGTAATGCTGAACAAGTAGGCATGACTTTTAATATCCCCCAGTGAAGGTCCAATGAAATAGTTCACTTGAGTTGTTGATAATTGGTAGCCATCTATTAATCATTAGCCTAATGGCTATTTGCTTAGAAAAACAACTGCACACCAGTACATATCATAGGGACCAACCCATTCACACTCAGGATTGTCTGGAATAAAATTGTCTGATTATATTATATGTTCATACTTTTGAATATAACTCCTGAATACAGCATAAGTTCACAAAAGATTTCAAGGAGCGTTGGAGATTAAGTACTTGTTAACATTTCCCCTTCAAATATTTTTCAAAAGATGGCATTACTAGAAAGATATATCATATTTTGAAAATTGAATATAACTCCTGAATACAGCATAAGTTCACAAAAGATTTCAAGGAGAGTTAGAGATTAGGTACTTGTTAACATTTCCCCTTCAAATATTTTTCAAAACATGGCATTAATAGAAAGATATGATATATTTTGAAAATTGAATACAACTCCTGAATACAGCATAAGTTCACAAAAGATTTCAAGGAGAGTTGGAGATTAGGTTCTTGTTAACATTTCCTCTTCAAATATTTTTCAAAACATGGCATTAATAGAAAGATATGATATATTTTGAAAATTGAATACAACTCCTGAATACAGCATAAGTTCACAAAAGATTTCAAGGAGAGTTGGAGATTAGGTTCTTGTTAACATTTCCTCTTCAAATATTTTTCAAAACATGGCATTAATAGAAAGATATGATATATTTTGAAAATTGAATACAACTCCTGAATACAGCATAAGTTCACAAAAGATTTCAAGGAGAGTTGGAGATTAGGTTCTTGTTAACATTTCCCCTTCAAATATTTTTCAAAACATGGCATTAATAGAAAGATATCTTGAAAATTGTCATGCCAGCCTATTTTGGCCATAAGTGAGAATGGGTTAAGACATGTTGTTCAGTCTGTGATTCAGGGCAGCCCAACAGCTATCAAATGCTGCAGGAGCTCATCTTCCTGTCCGTCATCGTCAGGCCTGTCTTCTGGATCTACGAAGTTTGGGCGTCTTCTAGCACCATCCCACCACATCTGCAGTGCACGTTCACAATGGTACTCTTCCATGTCTGGACCCTCGATGCTGATGGTTAACAGGTGGTTCATCATACTAGTAGTGAGATTGGATCTCCAGTCTGATTTCACCCTCTTGACGCAGGAGAATCCTCGCTCACATGATGAGCTTGAGACTGGTATGGTGAGTATGATGTTGATGACCTTCATGATGTTTCGGAATCGGTCCTGGTTCCCCTGGTATATGGAACTGATCTTTGGGATGGTTTCTGGGTGCTGATTGTTGATGATTCTGTTACCTAAGTGGGCCTTGACTTGTGTCCATTCTTGTTGGACTGATTCTTGGCGGCATCCACTTCGTGCCAGGGGAACTGCAAAGTGCTCTGAAATTTGCCGGACATCTTCGTTTCCATACAGCGCGAGTTCGTTCCTCGTTCTGGGCCAAAGTCTGGTGTCGAATACCTGTCCAAGTTTGATGATGTTCTTGGTAGGGTCACCTGGAGCTTCCAGTCGGCCGTTAACTTTCTGCAGGACGAGATCGATGACTGCACTAAGGTCATCGTTTGCGATGTTCTGTTCTGCATGATGTAAGGGCAGGTCCTTATATTTAGCCTGGTCACCCTCCCACTGCACTGCATCGTAGAATGCTGCCAGCTGCACCCCTGGTTCCTGCTGCAAAGCTATGAGCTCCAGGTTGGCGGTTTCTAGGGCATCTAAAAAGTCGACGCAGGTGGCCTTGGCATCCTGGAATCTCAGACTGAGTCGACCTACAACTTCCAGAAGATCTTGCATGAAGAACATGAAACGGAGTATGCGCCAGTCCCTGAATTTCTGGACAAGCCAGGTTGCGCGACCCCTGACCTCTGCTGTAGCCTGGCCTGGAGGGGCTTGAGAAACGTGCTCAAAATGAGCTACGATGACTGTGAAACTGGCCAGAATGGTCTTGCAGGCTTTGTAAATGTGTGGGATCCATCTTGTCCCAGAAAGTCGGGTTGGCTTGATCACTTTTTCGTCCAACTGTTCTGCGATCATCTTTAATTCGCGCAATGCTTTCGGCGAATAGTGGTAATGCTTGTGGACGCGTTTGAGAATGTCATGAATGACTCCCATCAGGTGATTTTCCTTCACCGCCTCAAGAGCTCCCAACTCGAGTCTGTGGGCTACACACTGCGGAAATACAACATATGGGCGTCCATCTTTTATTCGAGTAGCGACGCTGTTATTCCTGCCTATGTTGACGCTTGCCCCGTCGGAGCCGGCTCCGATGATTTTGTCCTTCCAGTTTGGTTCCTCTTTCAGTAGTGCTCTTTCCACCGCTTGAAAGACGCCTTCAGCATTTGCATGTTGAATGTCCTCCAGGCTTGTGAAGAACTCCCGCACATGTCCATCTTTTACGATTCTGGTGTAGACTATTTCTACCTCCAAAATCGAGCAGTCTGTCGCTCCGTCGAAAAGGACAGCAATCACATCAGCCCGATTGATGTCATTTTGGATGTTTTCCCTGATGGACTTTGCCAGATAAGGAGCAATTCTGAAAATAACAGTAGAAATTATTTCAAATTATAAGTTAACTATTATAAAAATCATAAACAAGAAAGGCACTATCCATTGTGAGAACTAAATATCCTTGCGTAACAGTTTGATGACTTAGTTATGATATATCTTGGACCTGTTATAGTAATACTGAAAAATAACATGCAATTAAGTATTATTTAGAGTAGTATTTGAAGGGGAGTTGTTAGTTACTTTATGATTTACATTTCCCCTTCAAATATTTTCTTTAAATGTATTTGGTTAGAGAGATATCACTGAAATATGTGATTTGGGTGCTAAAGGCATGAATGGGTTAAACACATTGTTACTTAAGTAGAATCTTAAAAGTTTTATTCAAACAACAAGAAATACAGGGCAGAAATATTTTTCGGTAAGATACGTTAACCAAGCATTAATTTGATTCAAATAATTTCAATTTACCTTCTACAGGCTTGATCATTGCAGTAACTGTCAAGCCGTTTCAAGTCTGACCCATTTCGCTTTTGAAGTCTTAGGAGGCTTGGGAACGAGGTGAACGGCATTTCTTCTTTCAGCACACAATATGCCGTGAGGAAAAGTTTTTTCATCACCTCCATGTGATCCCTTCTTATGCCATTGAGCATCAGGTCCATGGGTCCCTGGACTATCTGCATAATAAAACAAAATAATGTTAGCAATTTTACAATTGGTAACAATTTCCTGCTAAGGACTGATTAGTCTGATAGTGTTCAAGGCACTACTATACCATTATTAGCCACAATTGGCATAAATGTGACGAAAAACAAAATTCAAAAAAAACAACAACCCATTATTCATTAAGAATTTGTAGATGAACATGAGATGCCTCACTCAAATATTCTATATAACATTATCATCTTGATATAAACACACGCAAAGCCACAAGCACAGTCTAGATACATATTTATTCCAAAAATGTACAGGGAATTATAGGGCAGCTACTCCATAGCAACAAGGGAGGAGGGGGAGGGGGCGGGGGTGAGCTAACGTAAATGGTAAAGTTAAGAAATATCTAAAAATCTGGGAGGGGGAAGGAGAGTGTCAACATTTCTTCAGGGCACCTCTTCCCCTTCTTAAAATGGAACAGTCTATAATAAGTATGTATGTATCCCAGTAATGTGTTTCTTAATTTCTTAAAAAGCTTAAAACAAACCCCAAAGTATCATAATATCTAATAGTAACCATAATTCTGTTTAAATTATTCTTTTGATATTAACATAATATTCCATTAGTATTTGCTTCAATACATCACTAGGCTTAATAAAAAAATCTTTAGAATAACTACATACAGTTCCTTTTTATATTTTTTTTAATCATTTTTCTTCTACAAAACTACATATGCTTACGGGTGCATTGGCAGCGCCTGCCATGACATGGTTTGCAGATTTCCAGTGAGACTGGAGAGAGCCAACCCTAAATGTGTTGCACCCTGTGACAAAAGAGCTGGATTTGTCACAGTAAAGGGGCTGCTTCACACAGACTGTGCAGTACATCTTATTTTCTTCTTCATTAAAATCAAGGCCAGGGAAGTCTTCTATCCACTTTTCCTGAAAGATGCGTTGTCTTTTCCCCTCATATTTCTTTTGGTCCGCCAGCCTTTTTCTTTTTTTTTCCGCAGCTGGATCTTTTGATAAAAACCCAAATTTTGACAAGTCTAGTTGTTTGGCCATGATGTTTTGGAATGTAAAGGGTGCATCCTATTAAGTGCTCGGATAATTGATTAAAACCCTCAGGCATATTTTTGCCTGATTTTTCTTATTTCAGATTTTCAAATTTGAATAAAAAGTTATAAAATAGCAAGTCCACTGTATGAAATAAATCAATGATGGTGAAGATGTTTTTTTTTTTTTTTTTGTCAAAAAGAATCAATGAAATTAAATTAAAAAGAAAACTTTTTTAAAATTCAGAATAAAGTCAAATAAACACCAGAACATTATTTTTTCTATTAAATAAATATATGTTCAATAGAGTAATAAAGAAACACAAATGAGGTTTTTATTATTTTTAAAGTTGTAATACATAATGTAATTTATGTAAATACAACTGCATCAGCCTCAACTATCAAGAGTTTTATCATTTATTAATGATGAAGTACGTTTTTTAATGTCTGAAATAAATACAGTATCATTTTTTATACATTATCAAATTTTATGTTTAAACCTATAATATAATATAAATATATAATTAAACTCCATCAGCATCAACTATCAAATATTACCATATTTGTATGATGGAGTATTTTCTTTTCATATTCAAAATAAAATGTCTTTTTAGATAGATAATCAAATTTTATTTATAATTCTATAATATAATGTATTTACACAATGATTTAATATTATGAGATACGTCCACCTCATAATAAAGCAAAAACATCAAACACCTCTTTCAAATATATTTTTATTTCCCCCATGTCTGCCCTGTACATGGCCTGCCCAGATTTATCGAACTACGCCAGTCTGAGTCAGGCTTGGCCATGTGCAGTCTTCGCGCCATCCTATTTACATGCGCAAACGATCGCAAGCATTTGCGATATTACCGTCATTGCTTGGATGCGAGTAGCAAGCGTTTCTTGTTGATACGATGACTCAACGCTCGCTATTCGCATCCAATCAATGTCAGTGGTAGTGCAAGCGTTTGCGCTAATGATCGATCCCGCCAATTTCAAAATGGCGCAGCGCATATTGGCAGGGATCGTCGTGCAGGTGAGTAGCCTCTTTGGTGGGTTTCGCGGACATTACTGTCCACGAAACTCACTTGCCCTGTCGGGAAAGTGAAACACGAATCCCGCTTGCCCGACAGGCCTTTTTTAGCAAGTCCACTTGCCGGGGCAAGCGGGCTAGTACTTATGTCGGTGCCTGTGAATACTGTAAAACTTGACTCAATTGCTATCATTTGAGTATTTATTCTTTTTCTTATATGTAGCTAAGACAAATTTAACATTGTTTACTTAGTACATTACAAGTGGGTACAAGTTTGACATTGAAATTGGCTTACGGTGGGTTATACCATTATCTAGTGTGTACTATTGTATTTGCTTTAGCTAATTCTACATTCCCTGTATGTATAGACCAGCCCACTCCTGTCACTGCACTCAAATGCCTGTCCTGTCAGCAGCTTTTTTCAGCCTATTTATTGACATATACTCAAGCCCCTGAATATCCTGCCCAGGTTTCCCACCCTAGGAAGCTGTTTGTCTAACCCTTGTTGCTCCACGGCCCTGGCTCCCTGTGGCGTCACAACTACAACAATCTAATCAATATACGAGACTTGCATGTTTATTATTCTCCATAGCAAGTAAACCAAAGGGAGGGGTTGGGTCACTTGATTCAGAGTTTTCTCATAGTTCTAGGAAATCTGCTAATTGTGTTGATATTAGCTTTCTGTATAAATTCTTAGAAAACTCTGTTGTGTTGAAATTGACTTGTATTTTTTAAGGCATGTGAGACTGTTATCAAAATACTTTCCTGATTTTCTGATGTGGATGAAATCAGTGTATTGTGTAATTATATGTGTCTGTATTGTACCTTATACCTGCTTTAAAGTTGAACACAATTTATGAATAAAAACTATGTTATTGATCCCATAATTTTGAAACAAGTAATAATAATAAAATGAAAAAATAATTAAAGTTGAGATGAATAATGATTGTGGTAGTGGTCGCCCAGACCTCAATGTGACAACGGACGAGGGCTTATTTGGCTAGTAGAGTGTAATTCCTTGTAACACTACCTTTTGATAATAATAATAATAATGGTGATAATGAGGATGATGATTTTGTATGCCGTTTGCTGACTTGTTTTCTCTCTCATTTCAGGTATGTATTCTCTGAATTGTCTCCAGTATAAGGTCTACACACGTTGTTGGTGAGTCATTCAATATTCTATTCCTTGTAGTTTGATCCAGTGAATACTAGGTTGATAACTACATTTGTCAAGGCATTCCTGATTGCGGCGGAAAGGCATGTCATTGAGGATAATGTGGTATGATATCATGCCTTTTAACATTCAACCATCCAAAATCAGGAGATTTCACATGGTATGCTGTTGGGGCTTCTTTCACGGCACTTTGTTTAGTTCCAATCCTGGCCACCAGGGGTCGGAACAGTGGTTTAGCTTGACATAAACCCATTATATTGATGACCATACACATATTTTAATGAAACACCAATTAATTTATGTAGCAGATCACAATTGCTGCATGATGATATATTCAGTTATCAAAAACACATAGATAGATAGCTGTCGCACTGATAGCTGTCGCACTGATATGATGTTTCAAAATCAGCAAATCAGTAGCTAATATGTAGATCCCTTCAAATCAGGTGCTCTGTCAGGAGATATGTGATGATGAAAAATATTGTAGTTTCCCATATGCCTCCATCTCACTTCAGCATGATCTAATTCCCGTTAAGTCTCGTGGCATGCGTGATTTTAATCAGCTTACACCTTGATCCCCCTCCACCGCTATAGGAGCTGACATACCTGTCAATACTGGGCGTTATCTACCAGCGAAGAGGCAGCTACTAATGCAATGTGACGCGTGGCATATGCAGAATTTGGAATTTGATATTTCACTTATATCACTTTTTCTGCCATATTTCGGTTCATTTGTGACTAGCCTTTTGTACATGTAAGTTATTGAAGAAAATGGAGTACCGTGCAGAAACCTGCCTTAGTTATGAACCCCCAAATCACTGGCAACTTTCTCACATGACCTGGCTGAGATTCAAATCTGGTCAATTATGAGAGACAGTGAGCAGTCAGTGACATATGCAAGTGCCCTCTTACAGGTATTAACTCAGATACACCCAGGAATATCATTAAAAATGATATAATAATTCTAAAGAAACCAAAAGAAAATAAACCAAGATTTTTTACAAAATACTCAAGGGAAGTCGCAAATTATAATTATTCAATGTGCACTATTTTTCAAATTATTCATTTTCATCACATAGTAGGCTATAGGCTCCCAATGTGTAAAATCATGTTTACGCTGTCAAAGTGAAAGGGTTCATCACAGAAAAACTGTGTATTGACCATAAAATCATAACTTCTACATATTTAAGTGGATTTTTCCCTTTCTAGATATGAAAGGGTCAATAACAAAAAAGTGGCTTATTGGTAATAAAATCATAACCCTTACATGTTTAAGGAATATTTGTTTCCTTTTTAGATATGAAATAGTTGATAACAGGAAGGTGACTTATTGGTAATAAAAGCATAACCTTTATATGTCTAAAGGGCTATTTGTTTCCGTTCTAGGTATGAACGAGTTGATAACAGAAAAGTGGCTTATTGGTAATAATAGCATAACCTTTACATATTAAAAGGGTATTTATTTCCCTTCTAAATATGAATGGCTTAATAGCAATAATTGCCTTATCGCTAAGAAGTCTTAACTTCAACATGTAGTTATTACTGGTGGTATTTATTTCAACCTTTTGATCCCTCCTTGACTCTGCTGCATTCTTATAATGCTGTCTGTGATAAGTATGTCGCCTGCTGTCAGGGTGTATTGGCACCAGTAGCGGTGGCTGGCGGTCATTTAGGACCATAGGTTATTGGAAGAGGAGGCAGTTTTGTTTGGAGAGAGATCAAGTGATTAGGTAATGGAGAGGCATCATGTCTCTCTGTCTCTCTCTTTCTCTCTCTCACCGCCTGCTGAACCCTGGAGGTAGAATACGGCCAAACTCATCACTAACTCAAACTCAAAATTAGCAGACAGAGAGCTGACCAACAGTTCAATGGTCTAAGAGTATCACAGATCAAAGCCACTGATTCCATACCTATATATATATATATATATATATATATATATATATATATATATATATATATATATATATATATATATTTATATATATATATATATATATACTTGTAGATATACTTGTAGATATTAGAGATTTTTTTATCGATCAATTGCATTAATACAGAGATCTGGAAAAACTTTAAACCTTTTGAGAGTATTATACATCAAAGGTATTGATTCACTGTCCAAATGAGAAATTTATTTAATAATATCACAGGACATTAAGCATTGGCCCCCTCACTGTATATACTGGATTCAAATATCTACTTGAAACAGTGCATGTATTGTAGCATTTCGTACTAATATATGTGATAAACGATAACATTCATCACATGTGAGCCATAACATAGGGAGGCATGTTTGATGAGACGTTTAAAAAAGCGTTCCCTCCTCTTCCTGGGCTTTTCTGTGTGGGTTAAGGGCCAGCCTTGCCTGGATGCTGCATCCTATTCATCTTTTCCAATGTTTGTAAACGAGAGAGGTAATAATGGGAATGTGTCATTGACTGAGGAGAGTAAGCCGCTAGGGTTGTGTGGGTTAATTGTTTCCCTTGAAGCATTTACTTGTCTACTTGAGACATGATTAGGCGTGCGACCCTCTCTGTCTCTTTTATCTCGCTATCCATAGAGGTAAAGACCATTCTCTTCTCTTCCTCACCCTAGGAATGGAGATACAGTATGGCTAAGGACCCTTTTTCTCTTATTTTAACCCCGCCCCTCTTCTTTCTCTTTCCCTCAAGATAAAACCCATAGAACCCTCCCCCCGCTGTCTCTCTGTCTCTGTCTCTCTGTCTCTGTCTCTCTGTCTCTCTCTCTCTGTCTGTCTGTCTCTCTCTGTCTGTCTGTCTCTCTCTCTCTCTCTCTCTCTCTCTCTCTCTCTCTCTCTCTCTCTCTCTCTCTCTCTCTCTCTCTCTCTCTCTCTCTCTCTCTCTCTCTCTCTCTCTCTCTCTCTCTCTCTCTCTTACTCTCTCTCTATCTCTCTCTCTCTCTCTCTCTCTCTCTCTCTCTGTGAATCAGTGGCATTCATAACCCTACAGGCAGGGTCATGACATGGAAGCGTTTATACACTTCTGTTTCCTTTAGATAACAGTTGATTGGGAGTATTCCATATCACTGTCTATTTTGAGGGGGGAGAGAGAGGGGTTCGATGGTCTCTCATAGAGACTGCTGACCTCTTGATAAAAACTCAATGCAAATATGCATTTGGTTTCTTTTGGGTAGTTTGGTTGGTTGTTAGATTAATGGTACATCTCATATTTCGTAAGTATTCTGTATTCATTTCTTGAGATCAACATTCCTGGTAGGTTGAGATAAGGGTTTGGTTGGGACTGTTGGCCTATTTGAGGTCTTTGGGCAAATGTAATGTCATTTGTATCACTTGAAGATCAAAGAAGGATATTTATACTTAAATGTTGTGTGTTGTATGGATATTAACCACTTGAGCCCTGTTTGACAAGAGGGCACCTCTCAGGTTGCTTTGTTCAGACGTCAGAGGTAGGTCTGGGGAGTGTCTGCTACTGAAGTGTGTATATAAACTACTTGTGGGGCTTGTGGGGTGCTGCAGTATTAGATAATCTACGTGTAAGTGAATGGGATTTTACAGTTGGTAGAATCAATTAAGATTACTCATGCACATACTTATAATATGATATGTTACATTCTCTCTCTCTCTCTCTCTTTCTCTCTCTCTCTCTCTCTCTCTCTCTCTCTCTCTCTCTCTCTCTCTCTCTCTCTCTCTCTCTCTCTCTCTCTCTCTCTCTCTCTCTCTCTCTCTCTCTCTCTCTCTCTCTCTCTCTCTCTCTCTCTCTCACTCCCTCCCTCACTCTCTCTCTCTCGCTGCCAAGTTTCTGCCACTAAAACATATTGATGATGATAGCTTGGAGCCGCTATGCATGCAGGAACCTTTCTCTTTTGAAGTTCCAAAGCTCATTTCAGGTTGGACTACCCATGGCTGCAGTTATGCATATGTTTGTGTAGTAGTTTATCAGGGCTGGACACTAGGCCATGTAACTCTTGTTGGCTGTCTAGGAAATCTACAGCAAAACAACTAGATTTATCTACTTGAGACATAAGGGGAAGGAAGACATGGCTGTGGCTAGCGGAATACATAATTCAAGAAGTTTCTTACTGTTTGATCTATGTATTTACCCTTCTGGACTTCCTCTGTTTTCTAATCTTTCACCATAACCCATGTTGGCTTTGTGTGTTTTCTAATTTCTAAGAATATCCGGAGAGTTAGACTGGCATGAAATGATCTCTCTTCATACATTAGATACATTTGAAAGAAAAATAAACATTCACAAAAGTTTTCAAAGATCAAATTTGATTAACATATTTTCATAACATGAATAATTGTTCTTGTAATAGAATTTGAAACAAAAATATTTTCTTCATGCTTGTACAGGTGAACTTGGATATGACAGACTCAATGGGAACAGGAAAATTGGTCCATCATATGCAAAATCCGTCATATACATATGACACATACTTGATATGCATGGGACTGGGACCAAGTATATTGTCCGTCATAGACAAAGGTCTGTCGTAAAGTGGTCCGTCATATCCAAGTTTGCCTGTATTTAGATTTGTGATTTGCTATTTTGTAACAGGTTTGACAAACAATGATGCAGAAAGGCATGAAAGGAATCTGTTGATTATATTTTAAATATTTTACCATAGAGTGAGATGTTCTTTTGATACATCTTGAACATGAATTGTCTAAATTAAGCAGTTCTAATTTCTTCTAACTAGATTAGCCATGTTCAGGACAGTGGTCAGTGAAAGCCCAGGGTCTGGCACTTAGATTTCAGGCTAGGGGCCCGAAAAGCTATTTTAATAAATTTATTGGTCTAAAACAGCATTTCTGTATTACTATACATACTGTTTCGGGCCCCTAGTCTGAAAATTCTAGGGGCCCACAGCAAAATCTAGGATCATAGGCCCCTGGGCCCCTGGGAAAGTCGAACCCTGAAGGCTTATTGCTGATGGTACTGACCACCCAGCGCTGACCGTTGGTCACTGCTCCATGTGCCTTAAGTGCCACCCATATTGCTGTCATCGCTGCGACCCTGCTCTAGATTAGAGAACAAGCCCTGCGTCTTCATATTGTGATTATTCCTGTGGCTGCTGCTGATAGTGCAGGCCAGCTGATAGCGAGTGACAACCTTTCTGCAGATAGAGATGAGTGCCCATGATTACTCATTGGAAAGATAAACCAAAAATATCATCATCTTCATCCCAATAGACTGCAAGCCATGGTGCCTGGGACAGCTCCCTGGGGGTGGTATAATGAATCTAGAAGTGCTAGCATGTCTATTTGGAAAGCCTCATGTCGAAAAACTAGAATTGTTTGAGGGCACACAAAACTAAGAAAAAAAGTATGAGGGTTATTTATGAAATTAGGATTTGAATACTGCCTTATTATTATATTATTATTAACTATTATTTGTTATATATAAAATGCCATTGCAAAAGCATACTTCACTGTATCAGTTTAATATAAATATATATATATATATATATATATATATATATATATATATATATATATATATATATATATATATATATATATATATATATATATATATATACATATATTTATATATATATATATATATATATATATATATATATATATATGTATATATATATATATATATATATATATACATATACATATATGTATATATTATTGCTACCTATCAAATTTTCATATTATTATTGTAGCGTTCTTCAATTTTTAAACTAGTAGAACAAGTAGAACCCTCCAAGATGTATAGGGTTAAAGTTGACCCCTGAGTCTCAAAGATGTTGACCCATGAAGCTTTAACTGTGCAAAAAGAGGGTATTAGGCTACCCCCTGCGGAGAGGGTCACATGCCAGGGCCTGGAGGCACCACCCCCTAGGGGGCGGGGCATGATGCCAATGTAGACAGGGCTGCAGTTGCAGCTCAGTAACACAACTCTCTCCTTGCGAGGAGATGTGTCTGATAAGAGGGGTTTACACAGATATTGGGAGCCGATGAAATCTGTCTCTCGTGGCCCCCTAGTCTGCCTGCAACTGAGAGATTTCAAATGGCTCGAGCTTGCTACAAATTGCTTCGCTCAACTGAGAGATTTCAAATGGCTCGAGCCTGCTACAAATTGCTTCGCTCAATGTGATATTACTGAATGGTCCTTAACACTGATCATTGAACCTTTTCTGATTTGGCAAGATGCTTAATATCCAGGTTCCATTAGTTGATATGAGATTGTATTGTTCATGGCATATCAAATAAAATTTTGATTTCTTGAAAGCAAAAAAAAATTAAAGTGGATTTTGGAAACAATACAAAAATTGAAATTCATTGAGTGCATATACTCTTTCTGTGTGGAAATGTATTTGTCAAGGAAAAATATATACTGGAAACAACTACTTACTTTGGGTTCCATTGAACCCAAACCTAAAGAAACAAGTGGCATTTGTAGACATTGTGTTGGTTAGCTCAATGGGTTCTTTTTTTAACATAAAACCCAAATTTCTCTATCTCCCTGTTTTAGTGAGTTGATAACCCCCATTTGGAGTTGTGTATGGCCATTTTACTGCAGGTATAGTAGTATATAAGAAGGTATTATATAAAAGATCCAGATATTGATAGGCTTATAAATAGGCTTATAAATAAAGTTGTGATTATTTGAAACACATATTTTCAATTATACCCAGTATTTTGTATTTGGCTTGATATAATGTGGCACTTCCGTGTTATTTTTACAGTGTTTCCTGTGTGTGTATATGATGTCATGAGAGTTAACTGTGAGTTGTCAGCAACTAGCTGTGTATGTTGTGTTTGATTGTGGGCCGAATGAAGCCGGATCCAGTGCAGAGAAAGAGGAGAAATAGGGGAGCGAGGCAAAATAAACAGCCTGTCAAGAGGCCTCCTTGCATTCCTCCAATCCCAATGTTGACATTCTAAAAACTAATCAACCAATAAATTGCACGAGTGTTTTAGCTTCTGCTGCCGTGACTTCATCAGGTGAGAGATGGATACATTCAAGCATTTCTATGCTATCAGGGAGTGGGGTTAATTTCTGTCTGAAATGTTCATTTTGGGAAGAGAAGGAATGTGGAGTGTTCTTGTCAAAGCAAAACTCACAAGAGATGTATCATGCTATCCTATTAAGGGGCCTGCCCTGATAGCCGAGTGGTCGGGTGTAAAGTGTCGCCACAGAATGATGGCTGACTCTCACCATACCACTCCCACAGTTAGAATCCCAGCTAGGTTAAGTGAGAAAGCACTCAGTTACTTAGGGTTGGGGTATGGTTTTCATCGGGCGCTTCAGTTTCCTCCACTACTTACAACTGGCTTGAGGATTCAAAATGGTGCACCAGTACAGGAAAATGACTGAAACCCTGGTATGCGTGTACTCATCTGAGAGTACTCAGGGAGAGCTATCCAATGAATACCAATATGACAGGGTTTAAATGATTTTCAAAGATCTTTGCGTCCTTGTGCTCTGGATGAAAGTAGCCTCAGCACTGGAACTTGTAAATTGAAACGGTGTTTGGAATGGTATTGTTTTTCCTTTGTATTCCTTACCATGAGCACTGTACTCAGTATCCTCTGCCTAGGTGCCATGCATCATTATGATATTTCTCTCCTGGGAGAATGCTAACCATTCTGGCCATGTCCACAATAGCGCCATCATGAGATCTTTATTTAGATGATGATGAGAGGTGATAGGAGTTATCAGGACTCACAGTATGACGGCAATTGCCACCAGCATCATTTATCTCAATCTCCTCACACTGGGGCCCACTTTATGCATATGCACAAGATGGTATGGTATGTACAGGGATAAATAATCCAAACTTAAAGGACCACTACAGGTTCAAAGCAACAATTTTTCATACAATAGGGTTCACTTTATGGATATACACTATATATATACACAATGCAGGAAGGAATGAAATGACTTAAAGAAGCTCTCTGGGTTCTGCATAGGGAGAAATAATAAGCCTTAAAGGAGCACCATGGGTTAAATGTAGGGAGAACTGATAGGAACTTAAATGATTGGCACATGTCAGCTTCAATATAGAAAAAAGTGATAGGGACTTAAAGGAGCATGCCACAACATTGTCAGATTTTTCATTTGAACCCGGAGTATCCCTTTAACTGCAGTTAGGCTGAGAGGTCATGGGTGGGTTATCTTAGCCTGTTATGATTTGACAGGGAAAGTGTTAGTGCGCCCTCAGGCTTATCATTTGATATGAAGTAAATTGAGTATGGTTGGTCCAGCTCTGCAGACTCTAATGGGAAACATACCATATGCAGCTACACTGATTTGATAATTGCACTGATTACTAGATCTGGGCTATTTCTTCAGCTAATTTATCTCGGTTCTGCAGCACAGGGGCAGGAACATGATATCATGTTGAATATTTGTTTTGAATCATTTGGGTTCATTCTCCGACAAATTCAACAAAAAGTGGTTTCTTCTTATTGAGAAAAGAATTAGATTGATGTGTGTGAAGTTTTGATGGTCAATAATCAAATTAAAACAAATGACACACTAGACCATTTCCTAAAATGGGAACAAAGCCTATATTCTCAACTGGCGTGTGAAAAAGTTGCCAGTGACTTGGGTTGCAGTTTTCTCTGGGTGCATTGCTTAATTAATAAACCATTTGGAACTGCCTTGAATCACAATTTAGTCTCAGTATGGCAGAGAAAGTCATGTTAAACAAAATTGCAAATTCTAATATCCAAATCCTCAGAAATATTCAGGAAGGTGTAGAAATTGTCACTTTTTGCCAATTACCATAAAGCTGAGTTAGTGATTCCTCACAAACCCCACCTGACCACAGCGTAATTAAGCTGCAAATGTAAAACATGAAATTGAGGCTGCGGGTAAATTTCTCCCGAGAATCGTATGGACAAGAGTTGCAGGAAAAGTGGTCGGCTGCGCTGAGATGTGCAGTGGCGGACAGCCTGACAGGAATGGCGCAACATGTCTGGTGGCAAATACCAAAGGGTAATAGAGGCACTTCTCCCGGAATGAGGCCTCGTGAATCAAGCTTATCTGGAGGGGAGTTTCATCGCTGACTCTCATCAAGATCCCACGACTTCATCTCCATGCTCCTCAACCCCAAGTTTTTCTCACTGTGATGCGGTGGATTTAAAGGGTTTATTTTGGCGGGAGTCTGATACTGTCTCCTAGGTGTAGATAGAGAATCCAAAAGATCTACCAAAATGAGATATCTACTACATCTGTCAGTGACCCCTACCGTTATATTAACCTATTAATGCTTAAGAGTTCATCCTGAAATTGTTGTCAGGATCTATGATACCTTTGACAATAACTTCAAAAATGAGAATGGTTTTACAAAATATTTGAAGGAGAGTTGTAGGCAATGTTTTGATTGACATTTCTTGATCAAATATTTCCCTGACTTAACTTTTTCCTGCAAAATATCCTCAAAATTGCGAGGCTGCTTTTGGCCGCTGTGAGCGTTAATGGGTAAAAAAGTTCATCAGAATTCATTTGGTATAAAATGGACAATTAACCCATTTACACCTGGAGCCAAACACATGGTCTGACAATCTTGAACTTAATTCATAAAAAAGCACAATATTTGAAAAGAGATTGGATCCAACACCACCTTTCAATCAGATATTTCTCAAAATATTGCTTTGTTATTAAGCTATAAGGGGGTATCATTGAACCCCCTGTTTATGGGTGTCATGCTGGCATGCTATTAGTAGTGGTGAGACCAGGATGTGGGTGTGACAAGGTGACAGATAGGGCAGCGAGGAGCAGAGCTATACGCAGCTGTAGATTTTGGCTGAGTTTTCACTGCTATCTGTGCAGATTACTAATTAGTAGCACTTGTATGTCCCAGAGGCACTGCAGGGTTCAGGGCGGGCCCACCCAGTAAGATACGGCATCATAGGAATGATCATGTGATAGGATAAACACTCCTCTTCTCCTCCTCCTCCTCCTCTTTCTTGTCCTCTACTAAACATATATACTCCCTTCGTTTGCCTGGTTATTTCTTAGTGTGGTTACTTCTTCCTACCACCTCTTCTTTTCTTCCTCCTCAGACCATCCTTATCCCTTTCCTTCTCCTCTCTACTGCTGATTCCAATTTTACCTAGAGGTAAAGGTAATTGGGAAAGAGAGAGCTCTCCTTCCCAATTGTCTCCCTATCTTTGTCGCTTCCTTGGCCCAATGTCTTCCTTCTACGACCCACCTGTTCTGTGTGCTTCTCCTTTACTGCATATCCCATTTCCCCCTGTTTTTATTCCATCATGGCCCCTTCTTTGTCCCCCTTTTTGCCCAATCTTCTTCTTACCTTATCTTCTCCACCTCTTTTATTCTCTTCTGCCTTCTCCTCTTGTCTCCTCCTTACCTCTTACCTCCTTTTCGTTATTAAAAGGTGAAACCCTCATCGATTTTGTTATAAAAACAACAGCAAAATAATCTCCTTTTGAATGATCAAGGCCTAAATCTCATCTTGATTGTCTCTTTCAATTAGCAGCATAAGGGTTAAGGAATCATTAGAATCATTTTCTCACATTTTCCCTTGACATTCAAGGTGAAACCCCTCATGGATTTTTGTATATAAAACATCAAGAAAATAACCTCCTCTTAAATGGAAGGCCCGAATCTCATCTTGATTGTCTCTTTCAATTAGCTCAGTTTCCTGAGTCTGGTTGCGGCTGTGGTAAAAGCCCTCCTCAGGGAGGGTAGATGATGTATGGTGTGCGAATCTCGTAGATTACCAGCCTGGTACATATCTATCATGTCTGGTCTCAGCTCCTAGGAGACCCTTTAGGTGAGATGCTGCAGCCAACCTATGTTAATGTAGTATGTTAACATGCAAATCTCCTCTCTTGCTCATCTGTTCCCCATCTCTCTTTCTCACTCTCGTCCCAGTGTTCCTCAATTGATTCGATAAAGTATGGGCTGGAGTTTCTAAAGTACTGGTTGTATACTTAAAAAAACATCATCTCTTTCTCACTCTCGTCCCTTCTTTCTGAATTGATTCGATTAAGTATGGGCTGGAGTTTCTAAAGTACTGGTTGTATACTTAAAAAAGCATCATTTATCCTTCTATGGGAGAAAATTTGTAGTACAAAATAGCAGAACACCTAGCTGACTTGGCCTAGGCAGAGACATGTGAATATCCCTAACCTAGGCTGTGTTAAAGGTCCTTCAGTGTTTGCTACTTCAGACTTCTTGCAGGATCTTGTACAAGGCTGGATCAAGGGGAGGGAATTTTTTCCAGTTGTAGAAAGGGCGAGTGAACATAAATTCTCGGTCCCATTTGCACCTTTTACGTTTTGAAAAGACCAGCTCTGAGGTGAAATGTGAACACCCCATAATATGAACGTTTTAGCCCTGGTGCCTAGGTGCATGGTCTTAGCCAGCAGGGCGTCTGGGTGCCTCTTTGGACAGTCCCAAACCCTTAAAAAGCTCCCCTCAGGACACCCAAATTTTTTTTGTGAGAAATTTCTTAATTCTCAATCTAAAGCATATAATTGATTTTTGTCATCTCCATGTAATTCTCATGTGATTGTATAAGGATATCATGCCTTATTTTGATAAATCTATACAAGAATATGGTTGAAATCTGAGTATACTGTGCAGGGTTGGACTTTCCCAGGGGCCCAGGGGCATATGCCCCTAGATTTTGCTGTGGGCCCCTAGAGTTTTCAGGCTAGGGGCCCAAAATAGTGTGTATAATAACCAGAAATCCTGTTTTTGACCACTTATTTTTATCAAAAGACCTTTTCGGGCCCCTAGCCGGAAAACTAAGTGTCAGACCCTGCTGTGACCCCCCCCCCCCCCCCCCCCTTAAAAATTTGGACACCCAAAAATTTAACAATTGCCAATCCTGGGCACCCAGTTTCTAAATCCTGGCTAAGTCCCTGCCTAGGTGTTCACATCTCTGAGGTTTCACTCTACTACTACTAGTATGTTGTCCAGCATCACTCTGCAATATAATACTGGTAATCACCATCATTGTCCCCTCTACCAACTCAGCATCCTTGATTCTCAAGTCTCCTTCAGATGAATCAGATAAACCTGTTAATTCTGTCACAACACTGCCGCCATTAGGGTCAATAGCATTAAGCTTTAGGATCTCTGTGTTGTTGATACTGGGTGCTCGGAGTTAAACAATTAGTCAATGGCCCTCATTGAGGGGGGGGGGGGGGATTAGGTGTCTGGCCCTAGGGCAGGAGGGGGAGAAAAGATCTTGGTGTGTGTTGAGGGGGTAGTATGTGTTTTCCCAGGGTTGACACTGGTGTTGTCTGACAATAGATGGCAGCTTATTACCTCATAGAAAAGAGGATAGATTAAGGCCCTTTGGCAACACATAGCTGTGTTTAGGTTACGTTACGGTAAATTGGTAGGTTTGTGGGAAAGATTAAGGTATAAAGAATTGGTATTTTTTAAAAATATATGTTTATGAAAGGTGAAAAAGTGAAAGTTCAAGAGCATGCACAAAGAGAGATTTTGATGATAGAGGACTGTTTTCTAGTCAGCTGTTTTTGAGACCTCAGATAGTTTGCAATTTGTTGCAGCCATCTGGCAGGTGGGACTACTGATTTTCTCTGTACACAGGGATTAAGTATAAACATAAACACACACTTGTCCATAACAAAATCGGGTATATTAGATACTTTGACAAGTAGTGAAACTGCTGATTTTCTCTGCACACAGGGGAAAAAGTATGTAAAATAATCACACACTTGTCCTAAACAAAATCTGATATATATGATATTTTGACAAGTAGTGAGACTGCTGATTTTCTCTGCACATAATGGAATTAAGCATGGAAATAATAACACACCTGACTTGTCTATAACAAAATCAGGTATATTAGGTATTTTGACAAGTAGTTGTGTAGTGTCATGATTATTGGCTATGCGTGTCAAAATTACAGTGTTGAAAAACCTGTTTATTGTGTGCAACGACTACTTAATAATTTTATAACCTTACAGAAGGATGGGGGAAGAGATGTGTCTTTGATTAAATTTTATTATCGCCATTTATCCTATTTCACCCCTTAAGGGTAACAGCACCCTGTACTTTATACTGGTGGTAGTGATAACATTACATTAGAGAGGGCTGTAAATTGAGATGTGGCAGGCAACCCCTTTTTCCTATCTCCCTTGTATTGTTTATAGTGTGAACAGCCACAGGGTACATACCCTTGGAATGTTTAACCCTTTCCCACCCTTAATCGCTGGTGGCTAATTTGGCAAATACAAAATGATGCAAAAAACCTGAAAAATGACAGAAACCCTGGCACATGGGTACTCATCTGAGAGTACTCAGAATGAGCTTTCCAATGAATATCAACATGATAGGGATTAGATGGTTTGTGAAAATGTTTGTGGCCTTGTGCTTTGGACAAAAGTAGGCTCAGCATTGGAAGGTTTCACAATCTGATACCCCAAAACCTGCAGATAATTTTCTTTATAGTCATCATCTTCTATGTAAGTACATTTGGGATCAGAGTATTCACGGACTTACTTCAACACACAAAACAGGCTGCTTCTATCTGTGTATTGAGGATGGAATGTAGTTAAACATCATATACCAACATCTCTCCTGTCATGATTATCTCCTTACCCATAGATGTGGTCACTACTAAATACAGGTATACATTTGTATTACCATTAGCTATAGGATGATACTCTTGGGAAAATAGCGGTCTCCTGTAAAGGGAGTTAACAAGGGTATTTGGCTTTTAGCTGCTGAATGGCATTATTAAGGTGGCAGCAATAGTCACAGGTGAGTAAAGAATGAGGCAGTAATTCCCTGCTAATGGTTCCTGTGGCAGCTTGTGTATGATAAGGTGTTGCTCACAGGTGGGCTATGGGACCAGCAGGGCAGTAGTATTATATAGATAGTGGTGCCACAATGGGTGGGTTCTACAGTGGGGATGGATGGGGGTTATTTATGGCCATTGTGTAAAGGTATTAACTCTTGGCATGCAGCAATCAATTAACCCTTATGCTGCTGGTGGCTAATTTTGCCAATACAAAATGATGCAAACATCCTAAAAAATTACCGAAACCCTGGCAAATGGGTACTGATCTGAAAGGACTCAGCGAGAGCTTTCTAATGAATACCAGCATGACAGGGTTTAGATGGTTTTCAAGAATCTTAGCATCCTTGTTCTTTGGACGAAAGTAGCCTTAGCATTGGAAGGGTTAACACCACTCATCTTCAGAGAGTGAGTGCATTGCTTTATAAAACAGTAGCAAAGCTCCTAGTTTGAGCATAAAATCATCTCCTTCAACTCCATGATTGAATGTCCTTCTCTCAGACAATTCACATAATTGATATAATCAATAGTCACCTGGCGACAAAGTATAGGGTATTAAAGGCTTCTCTTTTATTTGTGAAACCAGGGATTTCCTATCTTCCAATATAAGTATATATGTCTCTGGTGAAACTTTCCATTTTGATCATCGCTGTGCCACTTAACGGAGTTCTCCTATGGTACCCCATACCTTTAACCATTCAAATTCTGTATCCACCCTTGATATTATGACATAGTTGGCACTGCTGAAAGAAACTGGTATGCTTAGGTATGTGCATATCCTTTGATGAATATAAAATGAGATACTTCAGTTTGTATTCAGGTCTGCTGGGAGCTGCCAATTTCTTGCACACAAGATGGAATTTCTTTATATTAACGATAAAAGGCCCTAACCACCACTCGGCAAATACCTTCAGAGTGCAGTTAGCAATTAACAGAAGCCTAATATCTAGCAGTATTAAGGTTAAATTAAGAATTCATTAAAGATATACCAATTAAGAACTCATGAAGGTAAAAATAGAAAGCAATCTAGATATTGCAATAAAGCGCAACATGCAACAGTACTGATTTAATTCTATTTAATTATCTTTTATTGAAAGGACGTATGTGATTAGTGCAGGTTTGATATTCTCACCCTAGGCAGATGTCATAGTACATGGAATTGGTGAAGCTAAATCTGGATTTTGTGCATCATAAACACAAGAGTCTGGATGATACCAGAGAACACATTATGCCAATGGAAGCAACGTGCAGTCATGCTGTGTTACAGTAGCCCTACCTATGATATTTCATGTATTCTCACAACCACCCAAAACAACCTGACAATTTTGATGCAATCTAGCAGCTTAGCGCACAATTGGGAAAGTATTTGAAAGAGAAATGTTAATAAGGACACTACCAACAACTGTCCTTCAAATATCTTGTAAAATCACACTTGATTGAGTCATTGTCAAAAGTTAAATAGATCCAGACAACTCCTAAACATTTAAATGGATTAAACAGGGAACTTCAGGTCTTGCTCCATATCCTTTGATACTGGTTTAGCCCTAACCCTTTACCCTAGTACTCCCTGTGTAGCCTGGATGAAGACAAATTGAAGGGCTGGTTCCATACTAACCTATAAGTCAAGCATAAGAGGCTTTATTCAATGAAAAAACACCCACCGTAAGCTTCAAACAGATGTATTTGCTTGGCTTTAAGGTCATCAAATTCTCCTTGGTATGAGAAAATAACATAGAAATCCTTGAAAATATTCCACTGATGAATGAGTATGTTTGGAGAAGAAATTGCTCATATCTTAACAAAAGCTAATTGATCAGTTTCTTCTCCAAAGAACTATAGGTTACAGTTAAGCTTTAGTGTCCCTAGCCATTGTTGAATGACAGAGACATATTATGAAAGCAGACACCCCTTATTCAGAGTTGTAGCAGTACAAAGGCATGCAATATTGTCCGCATGGGATGTAATCTATAAAAGTCCAATCATACTTTGAAGAAGACAGTCAGGTAGGAGATACTGAAAAATAGAATCAGAAAATAAAATGTACATTCACCATCCTGATTTTATGTCCCTTTTTTGCATATCATTGTTTTATCGAAAATCCTGAATATGTTTTTACCTGTCTGTAATATGTTTATGAGTGAGGCTTTTGATAAAGATTATATTTTATTATTATTATTATTGTAAAATTGCTCTTCACTTCATCACCCCTTATTTATCCTTTTCTCCCTTCTCCTCTGCTCTTCTCTCCTCTCCCTCCTCCTCATCCTCGTCCCCGTAGCCTTCACTTGTTATCTCCGTGGGCTCTCTCCTCTGACACATCATTCATAGCTGCAGCGGCTGGCTCCATCAATGTTAGATAACACCAGAATGGTGAGGTTGCTTGCCCCATGACGGATGAGGCCTCTCCCAGACCTCACACTTTAATACTCATTTTCCCAGAAAATCCAAGTAATGTGAAATTCATTTTCAACTAAGTGACAATCTCAGATAGGATACAAGTGCTGGTGTCAAGGATTTGGATGATTTCATGAGAGTGGAGTTCACACTTGTTTTTGTTGTGTGACTGTTGTGAAGCAGCTATATATATATATGTATGTATGTATATATATATATATATATATATATATATATATATATATATATATATATATATATATATATATATATATATATATATATATATATATGTATATATATATATATGTATATATATATATATGTATATATATATATATATATGTATATATATATATATATATATGTATATATATATATATATATATATATATATATATATATATATATATATATATATATATATATATATATATATATATATATATAGTTTGAATGATTAGTGCACTCATGGACGAACAGAGTCATCTTTGGAAGAACTGCCATGGCACTTAAATGTATATTATATAATAATCTTCAACTCCCTTTGACATATTAAAATATAAGTTGTTACTTATCCAAAGCATGAACAATCCCTTTTCTAACCATTATCCTATCTATTATTTTACTATTAAAACTATTCAAATTACTCATAATCATTATTACTAGTATTCCTTTCCTAAATCCCTAAATGATTCATAAAGTCAGAAATTGGTAATAAATCATAATCATGCCACCTGTTTTCATATGGCACTCAATGACCTGCCTGTGTTGTTCATTGCTATCACATATTGAGGGTATGAAATCCTTAATTTGCTGCTAATTTCATCAAGAGTTGATTAATTTTAATTGAAATGCACCAAGATAGCAGGATTGCAGATGATTTTCCATGTGTGTTTCTCATGCACAGATGGAGTGCTCAATTAGGGCTTGATTATAGAAAGCACGGTAAACTAGCCTCATTTCATATGCCATTTTGTAATAATAAAAGTGCTTTGTGAGAATGCAATTATTATGATGAGTGGCAGTGAAACAGATATGGGATGATCCTATGACATGTGTAACAGATGCTCTCCACTCTCAACCTATGCGCCTCCCAGAATAAATAAAACCACATATAGGAGTATTGATATATGATAAAGGATGGTTTCTGATCAATAAATTGCAGGATTTTATATAAAAAATGATCTGCACAATAATCATGTTCGGAGGTGGTACTGAATTTATTGTGGCCAGGTGACCGGTATAGCATGCGTTTGGTACATTCAGATAGTGTTTTGAAGAGAGTATGACAGTTTCCTTCCTGGAATGTATGCTGGGTCAGTTTCTGTGTATCTTGCCTATCAGTTTCAATCCTGAAAGTCTCTCATAAGTCTCTACACCTCTGGCATAATTGGTAATGTGACTCACTTGTTTGTGTGCAGTATACATGTTCCCTGTTGTGCCTTGAAATTGCTTGGCCCTGGGATATGGATATTGAGTGGCGGTGAACCTGTTGGAGATATTTAGTAAACAGGTCGCTGTAGGATATGAGAATGTGGAGGAGTAGGGGCATCAGAGGAGGTCCAGTCTTACTGCTTGAGTTGCTCGCAGAATAACACGGATAGCCATGTGGATATCGATGGTCACAAACAGTACAAACAGTCCTGATCCACCCGTCAGGCGTTAGTTAGCGAGCAAAAACAGCCGGTCACTTCATCAACCCAGCAGCATCGGCCAAATTGTCTGCAATCCATAAAAAATGAATATGCACATAAATCTGCCACGCTGGCTACCTGCTATCACTGCTACCCTACCACCTAGAGGGACATCACAGAGCAGGTCAGATGACAGGGGACTATAGTATATACACAATACTGCATGATACTGGTTGATTCTGCACAGCTGCCAATACTAAAAACTCAATTAGAAGGTTTGGAGGGCACTGGAAGTCTTGAAAATCTACAAGAAATATTCAGCACTAGAAGCTTGGAAAAAGTCACTGGAAATCTGGAAAAAGTCAATGAGGAGGTTTTGAGGAGGCTGGACACATTTTAAGACCTTCAAGAGACATTCGGTCCTGGTTTTCTCAAAAAGGTTGACGAGGAGGAGGACTTGAGGAGAGTGGAAGTTGACAACCTACAATTTTGTACTGGCTGTAGTGAGTGAGGGGTCAGTGAGAGGCAACACAACTCTACATGTTGACAAACTACACTAGACTTTCAGTATTGACTTTGAAGGAATTTGTGAAATCTGTGTCTCTGTTGAGCCACCACCTTGCTGAGTGAAAATAAACATTTGCTGAGTGCACAGGGAGGAAGGAGACTGCAAGGGGACCCTCTGTGGTGGGGGCGTGTGAGGATTACTAACTACGCACTATGTTTGACATGCTCGCCATCTGAAGGAATTCCTCTCTCCATACCCAGTGGTTTGTAAAGAAAACAGTTGTGTGGTACTACTGTTAGAACACACGTGAAAACAGGAAACAACTCTGGTGGCCTACAGTCACAGTATATAAAGTCAAAATACAAATACACTGAGTAAACCCTTACATCTAAAACCAGAAGTGAGAAGATAGGTTTCAAATAGGTTTCAGTACTATTTCATGCAGCATTCCGATCCATGTGGAGCTCAAGCTGGTGTTGACTTGGTTGCCTGATTACCATTGGCTAAGCACAACGTACCTTTTCTCAATCCATCATTGCGCTACCAAGACTTGTTCAGATCTCCTGCCATCTGTGACGCTCATAATTCTGCTAAACTTGACTCATCTTTCCTAAAACTACAGGGAAAACAGAATACTCCATCTCACATAGCTAAAAAAAATACATAGTAAATACCAGATGGTAATAATTCAGGTATTTTCTCAGTTCTGCCTGATAGATAGATAGATAGATAGATAGATAATCTTTTTTTCAAGTCGGTAATAATTTTACATAGTAAACACGAGCTGCCAGGGCTCTTGGCCGACTAAGATACACACTGAGGATACTGAAAAAACAAAATAAGCAGTCTGCATGAAATTGAAATTCTCCGTCCTTGTCCATTGAGAGTTGCCATAAAGTGGAGAAGGAAATTACAACAGGTGGGTGGGCGAGGATCTGAGGTGTCAGGGGAGTTCTCTAGCACCCACTGTGGCCAGCACTGAGTGTGGATGAAAGGGATTGATGCACAAACAAACACTGGAGACGACTGACTGTTAAAGCTTAGGAGGACACAGAATCAGTCTCGCTTCTTTCCTCTGACACTCAAAACAAACTGACTTCTATCCTAATCTTATTTCAGTTTTTGTTGTTCATTTACTATATTAATAAGGGAGTATGGTGTGGACATTGACTGTATCTATACATCATAGCAAAGCCAGAGAAGAATCCTGAGTGGTCATATAAGAATTGTGATATAGGCGCAATCTATATTTCCAAGTTAGACAACATTTAAGTTGATGTACAATACCTTTAGTAGTGTGGTACATACATTCACTCTCTACATATGCATGTCACATGAAACTGAGCTCAGTAAGATACTGTATCGAGTGTAAAGTGAGCCTACAATATTGCATCATATAGACACAAACTCTTTTTATAAGTGACAGCAAAAGGAGCCGGAGCTCTGAGTTGGGTACCCAGGGGTGTGTGGTACAGACACAAACACTATAAGTGCAAGTCAAGGTAAAGTGAGCCCACGATATTGCATTGGGTACCTGGGGAATATGATGGTCTAGACATAAACTCTTTCTATAAGTGACCGCAAAAAGAGTTGGGTACCCAGGGGAGTGTGGTACAGACACAAACACTATAAACACAAGTCACTACAAAATCACGCAAAAAGGGCAAAAAATAGCTGAAACCATGGCATATGGGTACTCATCTGAGAGTACTCAGTGAGAGCTCTCCAATGAATACCAACATGACAGGGTTTAGATGGTTTTCAAAAATATTTGTGTCCTCGTGCTTTGGACGAAAGTAGTCTTAGCATTGGAGGGGTTAACACTGTGAGGGAGAGCAGAGAGAGGGAGAGAGATTTCCGCAGCAGCAAATGAAGAGATGAAAGCTAGTGTAAGAGGATGACTGACAAGCTGATGGCCGCTCCATTGCTACTTTAATATCCTTCCCAGCAATTGGAGGTGCAAAGAAGCGAGATAAGAGGCAGGAATTGCCGGGACAAGGGGTCTTCAGGTGACAACGGCGGGATTTTACGAGGCTTGATGTCAACATTTCTTGCCGCTGCTGCTGGTTGCAAGGTCATTTCAGATGCAGAGTAAGAGGATTTTATAGGAGAGGAGTGGATCGTGAGCGTGAGCGACGTCCGCGAGGCAAGGGATCGTTGGTCCGCACCTTTTGTTTTACGCCCAGGGGCAGTAGGTGATTACGGGAATCTCTGGGCTCATTCTTATTCTCGTCAGCCGGTGACCAGTGCGGTGCAGAGATAGACTGACTTGTCATGCGGTGAATTCTTGATGAGCTTGCTGTAGACACTGATAGCGGAGGATACTGGAGGCTGCAGAGGCTGTGTTGAGTTAGTAATATATGCAGCAGTAGCTTTCCCCTGCAGCAGCGACCACCAGCACTTATACAGAACACGGCGGGCAAAGCAGGAAATACCTTTAATTTCATCACCACTACGCCCAGGCACACAACATGGGTAGACTGCCTTTAAAGCAGCAGCAGCACTGTGTGGGTGTGTGGAGACATACTGTGAATGTGGACGACTTCAGTGGATCTCTGTATGAAATCAGCTGGTGACATGCGCTACTTATAGTGCTGAGTTGACTTCATAGGCATAGAACATGCATTAAATAGGAGCACTGTATAGGTACTAGTATATAGTTCCATCACACCTACACCCATACACACAGGCACTGGAGAGGACTGAAGTGGACCGTTGGGGATTAACAGTGCGTGTGTGTGTGTGCAGAGACAGACTGGGACCACTGAGTGGACACCTCGAGGGATTCCCTGTATGAAATCACCTGATGACATTCGCTACATGTGCTAAATAGGAAATACCTTTGATTTCATCACAAGTCCCAGGTACACCAGAGTGAAGTAGACTACAGGACTAGCAGTGTGCATACGGAGATAGACTATCCTGTATTATATGATTCAACTGGTGACATTCACTACCTATAGTAATACATGGACACTGGAAAAGAACATGCATATGTTAAGTAGGAAATAGTTTTGATTAGATCACCGTGGGCTGTGAGGAGCGAGCGCAGACAGATTGGGGCCATTGTAGTGATTGATGGAGGAGATACCCAGTATCCACGGATCACTGAGGACAGTTATTACCACTAACAACTAGGAATATCCCTGACATCCAAAAAGAGCATTCACATACAAACAAACAGCAACCTTGGATCTGCATACCTGACATCTGGAATTCTAAATCCAAGCTCACTTATAATAATTACCTCCATGTTGTTTTCCCAGGCAAACTGCAGTGTATTTAAGTATTATAGTAGTAGTGTGAGTGGTGAAAACCTGGACCCATTGACTGAGTCTTTGTAAAGATCACCGGTGACACTAACCACATCAAGTGCTGAATTGACATGAGAAGGGGGCTCTTGTGGTTTAAACACTCAGCCTTGGCTTGAAGCTGGAGTTCCTAGGAGGCATGCTTAACCCTTTCAATGCTGAGACTCCTTTTGTCTAAGGCACAAAAACTCAAAAAATCTTTGAAAATAATCTAAACCCTATCATCTTGGTATTCACTGGAAAGCTCTCATCGAGTACTCTCAGATGAGTACCCATTTGCCAGGGTTTCAATTATTTTTCAGCTTTTTTCACATTATTCCGTATTGATCAAATTAGCCACCAGCAGCATAAGGGTTTAAGTGGATGTATGTATAAAAGGAATGGTTAGGAGGAGATCCCTGCACCGATAAAGCTAGCGAGTGGATGTGGTGTATATACATATAGGTACATGGTGGGGATATTGACTTGGGAAGCCTGCCAACGTAGCTCTACATGTAATCTACATAAGACCTGCTTAGATATACAAGAATACAAGAGTTGGCAGGGTTGGTTTTGGGAGTGAGATAAAGCACACTGTTCACTGCTGGATGGGAACCATACTGCGTGGCTACTAACTAACACACGGGGGTGATTTAATGCACCCTCCGATCAACTACAGAGGAAGTGGGCGAGCATTACCGATACCTTTGTGGCCTTGGATAATCTACGCTTTAAGTCCATGTGGAGATTGTTATACAAAAATCAAGCCATACCTTAACCATCAATAGTGGAGAAAAAATGGATTTCGCATACCAGTGTATAAATGTGGTTTAATACACTCAGTGATCTACTAAAGTAAGTTGGTGAGCAACAGCAGTACATTTGTGTTGTTCGATAATCTACGCAGGGACTCCATGTGGAGATTTTCATTCAAAAATCAAGCCGTACCTTTAAGAGTGGAGGGAAAATCAATGCGCTCCAGTGAGAGACAGAGAGAGAGAGGGAGAGAGCGAGCGAGCTAGCCATGTGTATGAAGTGAATCGCAAACAAAGCACTCTGTTTTTCGATATTAATTTTATAGGCTGGTCTCTTTGAAGGGACATCCATCCACTTTGCTTGCAGTCAGCACTGGTCCTCGTTACAGTGACTCTAAGTGACGGATGAATAGGACAGGCGACACGCTCTGGCTGAGATTTGTATCACTTTCCTCGGCCGAATTGCGATCTACGGACTAACCTGGTTTGGATCAAGAGTAGAGGGACCTGAACGAAGTAGGGTGCTGTATACTTCATGCAGGACACCGTTTTTCAAGACCAGAGTTTTCTTCAAGAGACGGTGAAAAGTACTGAGTGGGAATCTATGGCAGCTCAGCTCATAAGGTAACTCAGTGAAAAGAGGGTGTTGAAAGAGCTGGGTAACATATAGCTTTGTATATATATAACATATAAGAGAGCAGCCCAAGGTTGCGAACGCCTAAACCAGACCGAGTCAACCTCAAGAGGGAAGTACAGCTAACCTATTACACACAAAAACCACAGACTCTCTTCCAAAAAAACACCAACAGTGTGGGTGGATTTGATGATATATAGCTCTGTAAAGCTATCAGGACAGTAGTTTTTGAAGTAGCTGAAATACCGGCATTAATCTGACCAGTGGTCTCAGGAATTTGGCCATCGGTCAGTGTGGGTAGCGGTCAAGAGCCTGGGATTAATAAGTGAGAAGAGTAGATGGGAATTAGCCATTGGTGGTTATCTCACAGCTGACCGCCACTAATGCTTCCAGTCCGGCCGCTGCTGACCGTCGTCCAGTAAGGTCCAGTGCTCACTCATGCCAGTCGGAAACCTGAGCTGGGAGATTACAACCAATAGATAGGTTAGTTACTGGTGTGGCTGCAGCAGCAGCAGCACTATTAGCTCATTAGAGGCTTAGGCAGTGGAGGCAGAGAGAGGCAAGTGCATGATCATCATCATCATCGTCACTACTAGGACCAACAGCACACCGCTCACTGCATGCATGCCTCCTGGCTCTACCACACACAACCACTGCTAAATCACACTCCAAGGACCTACTACTACAGCAGCACCAGGAGGGGATTATTAATAAAACTCACACTCAACAGACTGTCTGCATTTTAACCTGGATTCTGTGAGATTTTTAGGATTGTCACCAGGAGGTTTCTCACTACTCGCTAGTGATCTTCTGTGGATTTACTGTGATGATCAACACCAGCATGGACGTGACCTCAACCTGACTGCCGAGAGTCAGTCAAACAACAACAACCTGGATTCAGTGAGATATTTACTCTAAAATGAATCTCCTGGGATTAATTTGCCGATAGCATCAACAACAGAATGGAACTTACTGCACTGACTCTGTAGTGTTGAACTTAGTTCAATAGTAGCCTGAATTTCATTTACATGAGATTTTCATACTTGAAATCAACCCTGATCTGATTCTCAGGATTACCAGTGTGAGGAAATCAGTTACGACTTGATGGACCAGATTCATGAGAATTTAGTGAAATTTGCATCTAATTATCAAATGACAACTGTGTAGATGTCATCTAAAATGCACTGGAATATATTCTAGGATCTAATGGATTTTTTAAGGATCTGTGGAATTTTCTAGGATCTATAGGATTTTCTAGGATCTGTGGAATTTTCTAGGATCTATGGGATATTCAAGGATCTGTGAGATTTTCACCTGTTCATTTATTATTGCCCACTACTGTGCGTGATGGTCCAAATAATGACCGGGCAGGATTCCTACTCGTCTCGCAAGCTCTACCTGATAGCGGAGTATGTCCAGGCCTCCTTCAGCCTCTACAACCACCAGCACTATTGGAGGTAGGTCTTTCACTAATGTCGTCTGGACTTTTGATACTTTCAATTATAACTGGGGAATCAATCATAGATTCACAGAATATTTGGAGGGGAATTGTGGGTTGGGCTCTGATGAACATTACACCTTCAGATATTGTTCAAAAATTGCTCTAAGCACAATGATATTTAAAGTAGGGTCAGGGCGCTTTTGACTGCTCTAGGCAGCTCTAGGCATGAATGGGTTCAGTGCAATATTAGTACATATAAAACTGAAAGTGCAGTTGTAAGTTTATCGCGTTCGAACATCATTCCCACCCCCTACTCATAGGTGCTGGTTTTTTTTGTTAACCCTATGCTGCTGGTGGCTAATTTTGATGCAAAAAAGCTGAAAAATAACTGAAATCCTGGCATGTGGGTGCTCACCTGAGAGTACTCAGTGAGAGCTCTCCACTGAATACCAACATGACAGGGTTAAGATGGTTTTCAAAAATCTTTGCATCCTTATGCTTTGGATGAAGGTAGCCTCAGCATTAGAAGGGTTGAGGTCTTCAGTATGATGCATAAAACATATTTTAACCCATTAATACTTAAGAGTTCCTCCAGAAATTGTTGTCTGGATCGATGATACTTTTGACGATAACTTTTAGATTGAGAATAATTTCACAAAATACCTGAAGGAGAGTTGTTGGTAATGTTATAATGAACATTTATCCTGCAAATCTTTTTGCCAAGTCTGCTTTTCATCAAAATTGTCAGGCTGTTTTTGGCCGCTGTGAGCATTAATGGGTTAATAATGAAATTGTACATGTTGCGAGGATGCAGGTGATAAGTATGGTATGATTACCAGCTCTATGATGCAGATTATTTTCCGTAGCTTTGTATGTATTTGATGTGTGTGTCAGGACGAGGTGACAGATCTATTAACACCCTGCTGTTCCTGCAGGTATTAACCCATTCAGACTTGAGGATCGCTTTGACAAGTGTCGTCTGGACCTGAGATTCTTTCTAGAATAATTTTGGAATCCAGCACAGTTTCACTGAATATTTGAAGGAGAGTTATAGTTTAGGTTCTGACCAACATTCCTCCTTCAAATACGATCTAGAAATTTCTTTGGTCTCAAAGATATTGCTAAAGTTGTCAGGGTGTTTTTTGGGTGCAATAGGCATGAATGGGTTAACCCTTATGCTGCTAGTGGCTAATTTGGCCAATACAAAATACAAGAGGTTGGTTTCAATAGGGAGACCTACCTCACTGGAGTAAAGCAAAACTTCGGAAAAATGACAATTCTTAGCTTGAAAATCAACATTTAGAATTGTATGTGGGGGTTCGTCTAACCCCCTGAACCCCTTCTGTATCCATAGCTGCTACCTCTTACGATGACTGCGGGTCGTCTCAGTGTATTGTTGTGGTTGGGGTTGCTTTAATCGGCCAGAAGGGATGATTTGTGTAGTTACTTCCTGTCTACTAAAGCGGTTGTCTCATTGAAGTTACAGTGGCCAAAATAAGCATTGGAATTTTGCCGAAATCTTATAGGCAAAAGCATATGTTGAAAATAGAAGAAATGTTAATCAGAACACTTCTCATAACCCACTTTCAAATATTTTGTGGAATAATTGTCAATTCCCAAGTTATCATCATAAGTACCATAGATCCAGACGACAATTGCTCAAGGTACTTTTTGAGCCTGAGTGGGTTAAGCTGGTCTAATCCATCATCAATACACTCTCCATTTTAAGGTACCCTCTTCCTGAAACATTTCCTGAATGTCAAATTCGGGGGGAAAATTTCTTAAGGTCCAGGAATGCGTGTTTCCTGATGATAGACCGTTGGTTTTCGCTTTGATCTGTTGATCGAGAAGGGAGATGTGATCTGAATTGAAAGACCTCGTAATACAGGCCAAGCCTGTCAGCCATATTGACAGTCAACCTATGTGTTTAACCCTTCCAATGCTGAGGCCATTTTCCTCTTAAACACAAGGATGCAAATATTTTTGATAACCATATAAACCCTGTCATGTTGGTATGCGTTGGAAAGCTCTCGCAGAGTACTTTCAGATGAGTACGCATATGCCAGGGTTTCAGTAATTTCTCAGGCTTTTTGCATTATTTTGAATCGGCAAAATTAGCCACCAGCAGCACAAGGGTTAAGTCCTATGCACTATGCTGGGGCCACTTTCATCCAAAGCATAAGGAAGCAAAGATTTTTGAAAACTATCTAAACCCTGTCATGTTGGTATTAATTGAATAGCTCTCGCTCAGTACTCTCAGATATGTAGTGTGTGCCAGGGTTTTAGTCATTTTTTAGGTTTTTTACATCATTTTGTATTGATCAAATTAAATCTTTATTCATTTCTTAAACTTAACAGATTATCTTGAAAAAATTCAAGAACTATAGATTACCGAAGATTACGACTAATTAATCAAGTCAGAGGTCAAAATATCAGATTTTCTAAGATATTTGTAAAGAAAAATGCAAAGGGGAAATTGTCTTTCCAATGTAAGGAGGAAGCTCTTATCATGGCAAACCCATGAGCAAATGACCTTCACCTTCAGGCAAAGTCACAAAAAATTGATTTGATCAAAAGTTCACTTTCTTACGAGAGCTTCATGTTGAACTCATTGATCAGGTGACCTTCACCTTGCCTGGAGGTCGGTGGAAAAGATTGGGAGGGCATTTTTTTTTATTGATGTTGGAATTCAATCAGCGAGACCCGCCCACAGCTAGTGGCTATCTTAGTCATCATTAACCTAGTCATTGCTCGGCATTCATCATAATTGTCCATTGATTAATTCCTTTATACTCGGCTATTTATCGATCTGCTCCTAATAGAAAGGAGATCGGAGGAGGGCTCAAGCAAAGAAAGGGCAGTTTTTTTGAGAGGGAGGAATTTTGAGTTACTCAAAGGTATTTCAACTAAAGAAAGTACAATTTAAATGGGAAAAAGAGGGATTATTTGCAGGGGGGGGGGGGGGTACTCTAGGGTAATTCAACTGGAGAAGGGAAAAACTATGAGAGGAAGGTGGGATGTTCAGGGGTGTGGTCTTTAACCCGTTAATGCTTAAGAGATTCGCCTGAAATTTTTGTCTGGATCTATGATACTTTTGATAATAACTTTGGAATTCTGAATGATTTTACAAAATATTTGATGGAGAGTTCTTGTTTGGCTTCTGATCAACATTTCTCCTTCAAATGTTTCCAAGAAAATGCTTTTGTAAGTAAAATATTTCCAAAATCGTCAGGCCTCTTTTGGCCGCTCTGAGTGTAAATGGGTTAAGGTACTTCAAATAGAAAAAAGGGCAGTTTTAATGAGAGGTTGGAGCGATAATGAAGGGTGGGGTTTAGGTAACTCCGACAGAGAAGGGGCTATTAAGGGCGCACCTTTATCAAATATAGCAGACACTTTCTAGGAAACTGTGATACATTCCTCACACTTTTCTAAGAATTCCTGGGTTGTTTTAAGCTATAAGTAGGTGAGAGCACGGAGGGTTTTTTCATCCAAAATAAGGAAAAAGTGCACAATTAAAGAATTCTAAGTGCAGTACCTTTTTATTGATGAGTGTATACTTGGTTTAGAGAAACATTCTTGTCTAGTGTACATAGAGAATGAGTTGTGAGGATGGGGTGGACCTTAGGTGTTGTTATTGAGTTATCTTTTAGACTTAATTAAGCCTTAATGTTTGTTCTGATATAATCAGCTGTCTTCACATAAAACAAGCGCCCGGTCTGTAGCAGGCAGATGTTTCACTAAGCACCACGCCGCCACGGACAGCTGGAAATACCTTCCTCCTCTCCTCTACATGTTAAAGGTACACTGCTGATAGTTTCCCCTATCAGGCACAGATATGGGAGGAGATAATAAACAGTTCTAAAGCTGGAAATACCTCCCTTCCCTCCTCTACATGTTAAAGGTACACTGCTGATAGTTTCCCCTGTCAGGCACAGATATGGGAGGAGGTAATAACCAGTTCTAAAGCTGGAAATACCTCCCTCCTCTCCTCTACATGTTAAAGGTGTACTGCTGATAGTTTCCCCTGTCAGGCACAGATATGGGAGGAGGTAATAAACAGTTCTAAAGCTGGAAATACCTCCCTCCTCTCCTCTACATGTTAAAGGTGCACTGCTGATGGCTTCCCCTGTCAGGCACAGATATGGGAGGAGGTAATAAACAGTTCTAAAGCTGGAAATACCTCCCTCCTCTCCTCTACATGTTAAAGGTGTACTGCTGATAGTTTCCCCTGTCAGGCACAGATATGGGAGGAGGTAATAAACAGTTCTAAAGCTGGAAATACCTCCCTCCTCTCCTCTACATGTTAAAGGTGTACTGCTGATAGTTTCCCCTGTCAGGCACAGATATGGGAGGAGGTAATAAACAGTTCTAAAGCTGGAAATACCTCCCTCCTCTCCTCTACATGTTAAAGGTACACTGCTGATGGCTTCCCCTGTCAGGCACAGATATGGGAGGAGGTAATAAACAGTTCTAAAGCTGGAAATACCTCCCTCCTCTCCTCTAAGTGTTAAAGGTACACTGCTGATAGCTTCCCCTGTCAGGCACAGATATGGGAGGAGACTGTAAAGAGTCCTAAAGCAGGCTCTGTCCTCATTAGCACTACAGCCATACAGATTTAAAACAAACCACTCCAGACAACTCCTACTGGCTTCCTGAAGACTCAGTGGCTAGGGCAAACTAGGACAGAGTTATCCCAGTGCTACAAAGCATCAAACTTGCTTTTCTCTTCAGGTCCAGTTTCTCTTTCATCATTTTTACAAATATCTATGTTCAGACATAATCTAACTCACCTTGGTATCTGTACAGACACCAAAAATGTACTATAAAATAAGACTGGCATACAAGAAACTGATCATAGTATGATCACAAGTTAGTTTAGAATCAGTGTTATGTGTTATGTTATGTGTATAAGAGATTGATTCCCGCTTCCACTGCTGTAAACAGCAACAATAACAACAACAAAAACAACAACAACAATAACAGCAAAGAATGTAAAAAGAATTGTCGATATAATGTTATAGAATCATTAACAATTTCAACACCATCAATGTCATTAATTCCAACATCAACAACAATTATGACAACTATTCCCCATTGTGCTATCAATTGAGAGTCACAACATAGCTCGGTGTGTGTGTGATCTTTGCTGATTGAGCCCACCCCCTCAGAAATTAGGGAAGATTCCATAACCATGCTGCCTGGTATCCATAGGGCATGGCATGACTAGTGGCACTAGCTCCTGTGCTGCTAACTGCCTCCTCCTGACCTTAATTAAGGAGAATCCTACTGCTGGGAGGCAGCACTGGCGAGGAGAAACTTTAGCCTGGTTCTCAGGCTGAGTTAGGTATAAGGTAGCCTAGATTTCTAGGCTGTCATATGCATCCCCCCCCCCCCCCCCGCCATTACATACACTGGATGTTTATAGGGTTTGATGTCTCTCTCAAACCATAGATGGCACCACAGTTTTCATGAGTTGCTATTTAAAACAGACGGCAGCTCAAGTGTGTCCCCCTTGAGGATTAATGTAGAACTAAATCTGGAGTGAGCTAAATTCAGAGTAGATCAGTAAAAGATCCAGTTAACACAGACCTGTAGCAAGTCTAGAGAAACCATGGCCATCAAGAGATCATCAGGCCAGCCTAGCTACTAGGCATTACTGTGTTTTACCTTATCACATATAAATTTTCCTGCACCTAACTACCACATAAGGGCGTGTGGCCTACTGTTGGCAATTTAGTTCACACAAATGCCACACAAGGGGGTTGTACTGGCATATTCCCAACTACCATCTTAGCATACTGCAGTGCCATCTATCCACAAGGGAAGACATCCATGTTTGGTATGGGTGGCGGGCTAGCCAAGGGCCAGAAAGATTGATAAACTGAGAGCTATATACTTGTCCTCCTTAATGCTTTTGCACTGGCTTATGGTCTCTCATTGGCTGAGCATTGACACTGGTCCTCTTCAGAGCAGGAGCCACCTTGTATTATAGACTGTAACTACCTGGAAGTATTATATACTCACAGCTTTAATTACAGGTCTGCTGGAGGGTATTTGTGCTACTTTAAATTTGGACATTCAAGCACTCAGCAAAGCAAAGATACATACCAAGATATTTGTTTGAAGGATGTTATTTTGGCTCTACAATTTGGATTGCAAAATTAGCGAAAATTTAATGCCTGTAAAAAATTCCAGTTATACAATATCTTACAGTATGCATTCATAAGCAAGGGGAGTTGAAAGAGAGGAATATAGGAGGATTCGGAGGAGGAGGGGGAGTTAGTTTAAGTGAATGTTGAGCCAGAAGGCTGCGGTCGCCTGGCTGTAATTGGTATTTATTGTTTCAGGGCTGATTGTTTTCTTACGTGTCTTGAGGCAGTGGGGCTGCTGGGAGCCTCGCTAGCTTGGTATCCATCAAAGGAAAGTAGCAGTGTACATTATGATACAATCTGCTCTATCGAGTTGAAGAGAGTGCAGTATGTGTCAATTAGTCTAGAAACGGTGCTTTCGATCTATTATGGTATTGAGGTGACATTTTTATCCTTATTGGTCTGCATTTTATAGTATAAAATCAAGGAAAATAGCAGGGTTAACAATGTGATACAATCTGCTCTATGGAGTAGAAGGGAGTACAGTATGTGTCAATTAGTCTCGAAACGGTGCTTGCTATATGTTTTAGTATTGATTAAGGTGACATTTATATTCTTATAGGGCTGCATTATTTGTTATAAAATTTGCATCAATCGGGTGCTATCTGCCATACAGGTAAACTGTATATGCAAGACACATTATAATACAATCTGGTCTATCGAGTTGAAGGGAGTACAGTATGTGCCAGTTAGTCTAGAAACGGTGCTCGCTATATGTTATTGTATTAATTAAGGTGACATTCTTATCCTTATAGGGCTGCATTATTTAGTATAGAATTTGCCTGAACCAGGTGCTATATGGGTTAGACTGTATGAGTAGGTATATATAGGGAAGTGTTATGTATTATGATATTTGCCTGAATCAGGTAGATTGTATATGGTAAGGTATTTACAGGGAAGTGTTATACAGTAAAATATTTGCTTGAATCTGGTGCTTTACATATGGCGTGTATAATGATAGGGTATTCATAGGGAAGTACAATATAGTAAATATTTCCTTGAATATGGCTATTTCCTGGTAGACCATGTGGGAGTTTATTTATAGCAAAGTGTTATACAGTAAAATATTTTCCTGAATTTGGTTCTATACATGTGGCCTGTATATGATAGTGTATTTATAGGGAAGTGTTATATTATAAAATATTTGCTTGAATCTGGTGCTTTACAGGTAGACCATATGGGAGGGTAGTTATGGGGCTACATTATGTATGTAGTATAATATTTGCCTAGGGGTAGCTACTGCATCAAGTCAGCTGTCGAGATTTTTAAATTGTTAAGGTACACAGCAGCGGTTAGGAGCTGGAGGGGGATGGCAGTTGGCTTTATTTTCCCTCCCTATTGTAATGTTGTCACTCGTGACGCTCAATACATACTTCATCTTCCTGAGGCTTCCAGCAACGGCCTGATGGCCTGATAATTGAGGAAACATTATATGATAATTGCATGACTGAGGAATGGTAATAAAAAAACATGATCGATCTGGAAGAAAAAAGTAAAAGAAGTTGCAGGAGGCAATATACATACTGCAAACAAACACCTTACTAATATTTACTCAGAGTTGCAGTATATTAAATTTTCTATGTTTTTCACATCTTCTTTTTTTGTGTATATAAGTGACTGCACTATCGACCCAAGTTGTGTATGTAATGTAATCTCTACATCAGCTTTCTTAGAAATTATGCTGCTGATGGCTTATTTGGCGAATACAAAATGATGCAAAAAAAAATGAAAATGACAGGGTTTTGACTGTTCTGAAAAATCTTTATGTTCTTGAGCTTTGGACGAAAGTAGCCTCAGCATTGGAAGGGTTAAACAGACATGATACAAAGTGGAAATATTTAAAAGTAAAGATTTCCTTTGGATCAGTGCCAACATACCACAATCTTAGAAAATTATTTGTGAAATCTATTTGAAATGATATTCAGACAAGCAGCGTATGGTATTTTATGGTGTTGTCACTAAACTGGTACAAACCTCCACTTTAGATATTCTAACATCGCTTCAGTTTGTCTGTGTTGTACATCAGGGCATCTATCTATAATTCATGAGAGTGCCGAGCCCAAGGGACCCACACTTAGTAGCAAAAGGGTGCATCATTTATTCATACATAACCTATTCAGGCATAGGAACTGTACCGTTGTAATGGTAGGATTGCATTAGGGAGAATAAGGGAGAAGCACATCCCCCTCCACAGACACAGAATATTTGGGAGAAAACATCAGTATGATGTGTAGAATGCATGGGTGCTAGAGAAATGCCTGCTCTCTCCAATACAACTAGCAGTGGGACAGCAGTCGTGACAGCACATCCAGGTGTTGTTTGTACCGGTAGCCATTGACCACAAGGGTCTGCAGCCTTATGTGAAGCATCCCTATTTCATCTCATAGAAGCATTTGCTTATCATACTCTTTGTTACACTCACCATTGCCATATTTGAACAATTGAATACTGTATAACTGGTATTTTTACAGGCATTTAATTTTTGCTATTTTCGCACTCCCCATAATAGCGCCAAAGTAACATCCTTCAAAAAAATATCTATGAAGTAATGAATATATAGTTTAAGTGCTTGAATGCGCGAGTTTAAAATGGCACAAATACCTTCCAGCAGGGCTTAAAAGTTAATTTTTTAGTGCTCCAAATTAAAGTTGTATACAGTATAGGTGTATAATGAATGCAATAACATTATAAAAAAGATAATGATCTATGTAATTGATAAGTCAGTTAGGGACTTCCAGGTGCCTAGGGGCATTCCTCCAGGCACTGGGATTTCCCCTACCATCAGTGCTGGCAACTCTCATAATATTACCTCTAGTGTGCAGAAAGCTGTAATTAACCCTAAATCTAGTTCCAAAATCTACCGCCAATTTGTGAAGTTCATCCTGTGACTCACACTAACTGGCCTATTACAAAGGAGTAGAAAGAAGAGTTAAAAAAAGGCTTTGTCATTGAAATGTTTGTTTTTTTGTTGTTAGAGAAAATTGGCATTTTGACCATTGTATAGCCTATATTGTAGGATTATTTTCACGTTATATACCCTTTTTGTTTGATATAAATTTCAAGTATGTATTCGAAGGTTTGTTCATCTAGGGCTCTCAGGCCCTGTGTTCCTATCCATACCTGTTACCCATTGTAGCAATATTCAGCCTCAGCTGGTTGAGGAGTGAAGAGTACACTTAACCCTTATGCTGCTGATGGCTAGTTTTGATATTACAAAAGGATGCAAAAAACCTAAAAATGATTGAAACCCTGGCTAATGGGTACTCATCTGAGAGTACTCGATGAGAGCTTTCCAATGAATACCAAGATGATAGGGTTTAGATGATTTTCAAAGATTTTTGAGTTCTTGTGCCTTAGACAAAAGTAGTCTCAGCATTTAAAGGGTTAAATTAGTACTAGCATTCACCTGCTGATAATTCCAATAATGCTAGCCATCAGTACAGGTGTGACAGGTAGATGATAGGCATTGCTACAGGTGTGTTATTCCTGTGCCATATATTGGATTGTATAAATGTGCATTGTGTGAAAGCATCGGTTAGAGTACCACTGGCTGCTAAATTATTCAGTCTGCATATAGTCAATGTAGGTACATAAATGTACAGAACAATCAATGTGTAAGTCTCATGGCAAATGGGAATCGGGGCCAATATGGATTTCTTTTTTAAAATTCCCATGCTGTGAAGATCCTGTAATGGTGGAAACTAGACCCTGCAGGGAAAATCTCCATCAGTATCTCCAAGTGAATATCAGATACATGTACTTTCCCACTTCCCTTATGTAGGATTGGACCCCAGTAACTGTGCAGAAATGAAATACCTCAAGCAGTTGTTTTTAACCCTTTTATGCTGCTGGTGGCTAATTCGTCCAATACAAAATGATGCATAAAACCTGAAAAATGGCCGAACCCCTGGCACATGAGTACCTATCTGAGAGTGCTCAACGGTAGCTATCTAATGAATACCAACATGACAGTGTTTAGATGCTTTTCAAAAAGCTTTGCATTCTTGTGCTTTGGACGTAGCCTCAGCATTGGAAGGGTTTAAACTGTTGACTATGAAGTCAGCCCATGTAGTTGTTTAGGAAACCATAGTAAAAATCATAGGAAAATCACCAGCATACCCTTGAGTAGCCTTATACCTCCTAGGCCATATTTAAATGTCATCCCTTGTGGATAGATGGCACTGCGGTATACTAGGAGGGTAGTTGCCAATATGTTACCACCAGTACAACCCTATTGTGTGGCTGTTGTGTGAAATTAATGGCCAACATTAGGCCACACGTCCCTATGTAGTGTAGATGCAGGCATACATTTATATATGATAAAGTGAAAACACTGTAATGCCTAGTAGCTAGGCTAACCCTTGATACTTTCCCACACGGCTCAAGCAGGAGTCACACTGATTGAGACTGACTTATTAGGGCATGTGTCCCTGACAATGACAACAACTCTCCTGCAGTGTACAGTACTGGTGGTATTATCCTGTTATGGTGACTAATTACCCCTGATTACAGCAGAGGATAATCCTGGTCTTAACCCTTAAGCGGCTATAAGCTAATTTGACCAATATAAAAATAATCAAAAAACCTTAAAAATGACTGAAACCCTGGCAAATGGGTACTCATCTGATAGTTCTCAACGAGGGCTTTCATATGAATACCCAGATGACTTGGTTAGGATGATTTTCATAATTTTTTGCATTCTTGTGCATTTGACGAAAGAAGCCACAGCATTGGAAGGGTTAATGAGATTAAGTCACCATGGACAATAGTGGGTGGCCATCATGGATGGGTGGGAAGTCTGATGGGGAAACAGATATGACACACTCAGATGTTGTCATTACTCTTTTCCCTATAATGATCGCACAAACACGGTGGTGGACCATGAAATTGTATGACCAGAGTTGTGTGAAGTCCTTGTAATTACTGTTTTGTAAAACAAAAAAGTTATCGAAAAAAAGGCAATGATACATCTGTTTTGTAAAAAAAAGTATTGTGGAGAAAAAAATATTTGGATGGTTATAATCAAAAGCCATTAACGTGTTTGATTTCTAGAATGTAAAGATTTTAGAAAAAAGATTATCTTGAAACAAAAAAATGAGAGACATGGAGGGTGATTGTCAAAACAGATGAATGAATTTTCAGTTTTCATCATTTTGGTATTTTGGGGTGATAGATTTAAGCTTCCCCAGCCCTTTTGTTTGATTTCAAAAAGTAGTATTCCGAAGAGTACCCTCTAGAGATATTTGTGTACAACAAAAGTATTTTCTGAACGGATTGCAGCTTGCCTACAGATACTTCTGTATGATAACAAATACTACATAGTACTGACAGATACCAAGTACAGTATTCATTGGTTGTGAGGGTGGTTGTTTTTGAAGCAGCGATATTTCCCTCTTAGCTGTATGTTACATAATATTGTTGTGTTACAAATATCAGAAAGATGAATCACTCCTTTGATTGATTGCCAAGTGAGATATCCTAAGCTAAACATAAATTCTGTGCAGATAAATTATAAGTTCTTTGAAAATATAATAATTCCCCTAAAGGAGGTATGCTGTATATTATCATATAAGTACAAATCTCTTGCAGTACTGAACATTTTCCAAAGTCTAACCTAGTGAACCCATCCTGGTCACAGATCCCTACATAAAGTATCACCTGGAAACCTTTGTAACTAGAAGTATTAGGTCAGATATTAATTGATATTTGCTAGAACTTCGTTTAAATTTTGATAGGCATTTTCAGCTAATTCATATTTTTTGCAAAGTATTTTTATTTGAAAGAGACCCATAAATTGGCTTGATTCTTTGCATGGTCTAGTTAAAATTAACAGGCAAATATGGGCAGTACTTGATATAAACAGGCTTTTGGCCTTGGTGTCTAGCTACTAGTTAGGTCTTTGTTTTTCTATTGGGGGTATGCTATTTGGTAGAGAAAACAAGCCAAAACACATATATAGCTACCCCCTCAGGACAACATGTACATAACAATAAACATCAGGTGAGGTTGTGTTTGAGAACTATCATAGTTAACATACCCCTTACCTGTTTACCTGTGGACTCTCTTGTCCTACCTTGACACCCACATTTCACCTGTACCCTACCACCTTGACACCCATATCTCACCTCTACCCTCCCACCTTGACAGCAATATCTCGTTAGGTACAAAGCCTACCTGTGACCTCACTTCTACATATCATACCTGGTGGAGTTACCTGCAATATCTCATCTCGTACAGGGCCTACCCATATTCTAACATAGGTTCCAAAACATTACTTGCAAAGCAGAGCAAGCTGCCTCTAATGCTTACTTGCCCTGCCATCACTTCCACTTGTCCTGCCACTCTGTTAGAAAAGGTGAGTTCCATTGCGATTGTCATGGGCCAAGCAGTTATGTTGCATGCTGTTCTGCATATCATACCTGGTGGAGTTACCTGCAATATCTCGTTAGTCACTGAGGCCACTACCTGTGTCCCCTATGCTTTTATATTATACCTTAACCCTTCCAATGCTGAGGCTACATTCGTCCAAAACACAAAAACACAATGATTTTTGAAAAACATCTAAACCCTGTCATGTTGGTATTCATTCATCTTGCTGAGTACTTTCTGATGAATACATATTTGCCAGGGTTTCAGTCATTTTCAGGTTTTTTGCATCATTTTGTATTGGCCAAATTGGCCACCAGCAGCATAAGGGTTAAGGATACTAGGATATAGCTGTTCATCCATGGGTTACTAGAGACTAACCGCAAGGTCTATTCATAGGACCCTAAGCCTGCACATATAAGCTGGCCTTCCTCATCACTTATACTATAATTTTCTCAGCATGAAATAGGCACGTTGCTCAAAGGCCTTTCAGTTTTGCTGATGCTGCTAAGTGTTTATTTGATTCTGGTTGAATAATGTGCAATTTTGTTGTCATCCATGAACAATAATACATATTTAGATACTGCACCAGACAGGATTTAGCGTATAGTATAGTATTTGATTTAGCTTTTAACTTGATATTATTGTATGCATATTGATATGGTCTTTGGTAAAAAAATTCAGGAAGCATCATTTCCAAATGAGTGACATGTCAATAGTCAAGGTTTTGTAAGCAAAGTGAGTAATGCAAATAAGAATCTATGTAAAACAATATTTTATATTGAGGTCATTCAGATAAGTTAACTGAAAATGCATCTTTAAAGTCAGCTAGGAAGTGACTTTGTCTGAGCCTCCTGCTACCTTAACCCTTCCAATGCTAAGGTTGCTTTCTTCCAAAGCACAAGAGTGCAAAGATTTCTGAAAACCATCTAAACCCTGTCATGTTAGTATTCATTGGAAAGCTCTCGCTGAGTACTCTCAGATGAGTACCCACTTGCCATGGTTTCATCAATTTTTAAGGATATTTGCATCATTTTGTATTGGCAACAATTAGCCACCAGCAGCCTAAGTGTTAAGAAGCAGTAGTGAAAAGATCCAGAGATGGGCTGGTCAGCATTACACGGCTGACCTCGCCTGACCAGCAAGTTCTTGCCACTCTACCACTGGGGTAAGGCGATAAGTTTACCTATTCATACCTGCAGATCTCATAGACAATTGGTCTCTGGATCTGTGATACCTCTGAAAACAACTTAAGATTTATGCAATAGTTCACTGAATATGTTGGTTGTTTCATCTAAATTGTACACTACATGAATCCGAAAAGACTTGAATATTCTAATCCCTGGTTTTGCACCTATGAGAGAGAGAGAGAGAGAGAGAGAGAGAGAGAGAGAGAGAGAGAGAGAGAGAGAGAGAGAGAGAGAGAGAGAGAGAGAGAGAGAGAGAGAGAGGGGGGGGGAGAGAGAGGAGAGAAAGAGAAAGAGAGAGGGGGGAGAGAGAGAGGAGAGAGAGAAAGAGAGAGAGAAAGAGAGAGAGAGAGATGGACGGACGGAGGGAGACGGACAGAGAAAGAGAGACTGTGAGAGAGAGAGAGAGTAGTGGTAAACACCCCCTGTGCATACCTGAAGCAGTAATGAAGCAGAAAAAACACCTCATCTAATAAAGATGTTTCCGCCTAATAGCTGCCCTAGAGGTTGCTTATGTACACCCTCTGAAAGTCACATCAAGCTTTCCGGCATTCCTGTTTCTGATCTCACTCCATTTGTTTGCTGCGTAATAGCTTTTTTATATGAGCCCACCCTACAATTTGATGAAGTAATGACCACATTGAAGCCGTTATAGCCCATGGTAAGCTATTAATAAATAATGAAATCACTTTAGCATAGGCTATAAAATACAATCACATGTCTGTTCTGTATAGAGACTCAGTACAGGTCCCTAATGAATAATTCTTACAAGCACCACAGGGACTCTACTGGCTGGTGAGTAGTGAGAATGCCCTTAACCCTTATTCTGCTGGTGGCAAATTTGATCAATACAAAATAATGTGAAAAAAGCTGAAAAATGACCGAAACCCTAGCAAATGGGTATTCATCTGAAAGTACTCGATGAGAGCTTTCCAATGAATACCAAGATGATAGGGTTTAGATGATTTTCAGAGATTTTTGAGTTCTTGTATCTTAAACAAAATTAGTCTCAGCATTGAGAGGGTTAAGGAATAAAGTCACATGTAATCTCACAAGAGGATAAGATCGGATTAAGAGCTGAAGGGATTTGCGCCTTTCACTTTACAGAGATTGAACATCAGGTGACAAGATCTTGTTAGTCACCAAGGCTTGATGATTATGAATTCAAGACAAATGAATCCAAGGGTTTTGTATGCACTTTGGGAAAAGAATAGATCCTGGCTAGTCGATCAGGTTATACTGTATAGCTGGTATTTTTTACAGGCATTTAATTTTCGCTATTTACGCGTTCCCCATGATAGAGTCAAAATAACATTCTTCAAATTAATATCAAATCAATATATGGTTTAGTTTGAGTACTTGAATGCGAAAATTTAAATTAGCACAAATGACCTCCAGCAGGGCTGTGAAGCGTAATTTTTAGCACTCAAAATTAAAGCTGTATACAGTCTTAGGCCAAAGTCAATTCTCCATGTCTGCCATCTTCCTAGGTAACTTGCGTCTACTTTGAAAGGAGAAGCGTCATATGTTAATGATGACATTTGAGACCAATTTTTCTCTATATAAACATCAGACCCACCAGCTCTCTGATTTGCTTCATAATAGTACCTTCTCCCCCCTGCACACATACTATTAAAAGATCTTCAGTTTGCCTCTCCTCTATATAATTATCTACCAGGGCATAGTCTCCCGAAGTTTTCTAGCTGATGGGACCAGACCAGAATTATTTTCACTGGAAATCTGAGCTCCATACAACTCATTACCTTCACTATATTGTCATCTCTCCCAACCAACTAAATTTTTCTGTCTGGTGATATTTGAAAGCAGTAAGTTTTTTTTGGCACTCTGCTATCACATGTGACCTTTTCCACAGCACTATCCTATCCCTCCAGTGAGTCTACATGTGATGGGTCCTTCCACCTGCTTTTGATTTTCTCCCTATATAAGTTTCCCTGGACCCCCCCCCCCCCCTTACTTGGAGTAAAAACCTGTTGGTTTGAGGGTTAACAATCAGGATTCGACTGCTATATAAGTCCTGTATAAGTTTCAATAGGAGTCCTGCCTACTAGGGTAAAACCCTGTTCTTTTAGGGTTGAGAGCCTGGTTATGTCTCCTTTATAAAAGTTTCCCTGGAACCCATGCCTTAATTTGGGGTAAAACCCTATTTGGTTTGAGGGTTCGGGACTTAAGGTCTGACTCCAATGAAAACTTTCTTGCCTACTTAGGGTAAGTACAACCTGTTGGTTTGAGGGTTGAGGGCTGTGGATTTGACCCCTATCAACGTTTTCTTCAGACCCTTGTCCACTTAGGGTGAATATAACCTGTTGTTTAGGGCTCTTGATTTGACCCCTATAAAATTGTTCCTGGTTCCTATAACAGTTTCCATGACCCATGCCTACTTGGTGTAAATTAGCCTGCCTCCCAGGTCGTATTTAAATGTCTTCCATTGTGGATAGATGGCACTGCGGTATACTAGGAGTTCATTTGAAAATAAACTCTAATCTCCCTCGTGTGGCAGTTGTGTGAACTAAATGGCCAACAGTAGGCCACAAGTCCCTATCTAGTATAGGTGCAGGCTTCTATATATATAATAAAGTAAAATCATAATAGAGCCTTGTAGCTAGGCTTGGTGTAAATATAACCTGTTGTTTTGAGGGTTGAGGGCTGTGGATCAGGTTGTCCTCTAAACGGGTCATAGTTCCTGACCCACATGTTCCTGTTGATGAACTTGTGATGCCTCAAGTTCTCCAAGTCCAGGGACATACATACTAAACGGGATAGGCAACGATCTGCGCCCCTATTGGCTTGCAATAGAGAGGCGGGCGGTCTCGCCAGATCTCCAACCTCCGCGAGATTTCGCGCGGATCTTGCGCGAGATTTGAAACTGCCATGATACTGCTGTGAGTGTGATGGTGGTCTGTGATTATAGAAGCAGTGCAATCACTGCAAAATCAATGTATTTACCCTTTCCTGACATTTGGCAATTGCTGACATGAAGGTGAGTACCGTTTGAATACATATACAATACCAGTATATATAATTGCAATTAACGAATGTTTGACGTAAGTGGACTTAACTCGGAAGATCGCCTGCTCTACACCTTACACGTGACGGGTTGTAGAATGAACTTCTGATTCTCCAAATTCGCTCCTCATTTGTACTTATTGAGCTCAGAAACCAACAACTCTTTGTTGGTATAAACCAGCAGATGTAATAAAAAAGGAATCAATCCAATCCGAGAGCGTATTTGAAGGTACTGTTTAAAAACATAAATTCATATTTTGAAAGGTTTTCTGAACCCATTCTGGTATCAATGCAATGGTATTGTTTGTTCAGCCATTTTGTTTTTCTGAATGGTGCATTGATGGAAAAAAGTATATTTTCTTTATTTCAAATTCTCATTACCCTAAGGAATATAGCTCAAGAGAGAGACCTATGTTTCTTCTATTCATTAATTGTTATATCTTTGCCCGACTTGACTAATTTGCTACTTTTATTAGGCCTAAAGCTCTGACACTTGAAGAGTTGAAGGTGACATGTGCTATTGAGGGGGTACCCAGACATAAGGGTACAACCATAAGGGTACAGATCTGGGACCATAAGGGTACAGATAAATGACCATAAGGGTACAGATAAAGATATTGTATTTTTTGAGTGAAATAACATTTTTAATGGAAACCTGTCTGACCAATATAGAACATAGATAACTTAAAGCAGGGTACTCACATGATTTTTGCTGAGCTACAGTTCAGGAAAGGGAAGGTACTTCCCAGTCAGTATTCCACTGTTCCAAATGATATAATCCATTGTTTTTAGAATTTTTGTATTTCATTTAGCTACATATATATGTTATATAACTTTGAAATAGGAGAATGATCTGCAGACCCCAGCAGTATCATACAATGTACATCTTACTCCTAGCTTGCGAAAAGTTAGACTAATTAGGGTCTGTTGTCTGGGGGTATGACAGAGCAATTGGGTACTGTATTCAATTGCAGTTCTGTGTAAGTTTACTTCACAACTTACTGACTGGCAGGTGGATTATCTATGTATGTAATCTCTCTTTCTCTAGATGTGAGTGTCCTTCCAACATATGACATTTGACTTCATGTAAATTCACAATAAATGCATACAATATCACTCTATGACCCTTTTTTTACTTTCCTGTTTTCATAGTTATGGCTTGAAAAAAAATATTTTTCTATGTTTCCTGCCAGTAACCTTCAGAATTTAAAATTCACAAAAAAATAGGTAATGCATCATTCCTTTTTAGTAATGCTCTGTGAATTTAGTATTATTCGGAAATCACACAAATAGTTAAACATTAACCCATTTTAGAAATAGCAAAGAATGAAAAATCAATCCCCCTATTATTTGTATAAAGATTTGCCCTGAGTTTCAATATGCCAGGGTTGCAGTTAATCTGTTATGGTTTTTGCATCATTTCCTTAAGGCCATTTTAGCTTAACCCTTCCAATGCTGAGTCTGCTTTTGTCCTAAAGCAATTTGACACTAAGATTTTTGAAAACCATATAATTCTAAACCCTGTCATGTTTGTATTCATTGGATAGCTGTAGATGAGTAGTCTCAGGTGAGTACCCTTGTGTCAGGTTTCAAGTATTCTGCAGGATTTTTACATCACTTTTTAATGGCTAAAGTAACCACCAGCAACATAAATGGTTTAATTTACTGCGAGGAATTAATCTATTTCCACATGTTGAAATTTTTATTTATGAGACACTAGACTTTCTACTTGATAAATCAAACGCCAAGCTAATGACATATATGTGTATGTAGTGTGTATGTTTAAGCCTTAAAATCAAGTTGTTTGTTTCCTGTAACCCTACCCTAACAGGTTTTTACTCCAGAAAATCCCAACCCTCAAGTTTTTTGCCCTTTCATCTCTGAATCAACATAAAACATGCATAACGCAACATAATGAATACAACAAGGTTTATTACCTGATTCTTGAGTGTTATCAGGTAAAGAATACTGTAGTCAACTGTCATACTCCTTTGTCAACCCATATTCTACCCTACATCCTTAATCCTGAAGTCAATCTGGGTAAATGCAATTTCCTGCCGACCCATCCTCCCTCCCAAGACTAAAGAATCGGAGGTGTTAATCAGGGTAAATGCAATTTCCCCCAACCCTTCCCTCTTCCTCAGGCTGGAGAATCAGAGGTATTGTTGAGAGGGGGAAGTGGAGGAAAAACAGATTCCACATTGACTGGGCTATACTGGTCAACAACCTTGATGTGTATAGGAAGTGGTTAAACTGACAACTGACCAATACAAGGCAGGACAAAACAGTACAGTCCCAGAGGAAATACACAGTTCAGCTACATTTCACAACAATACACAACACCCCTTCTTCCAGTATCTGGGTTATTTATATACCTGCTCCTCAGGAGTGCAGGCAGCAGTGATAAGATGTAGGGCACCGCACATGCTCAGTTGTGTAGAAGTATACAGATAAGAGCTCATTTGCATAACAATAGTGCTAGGCTGCTGAAGAGGCTGCCTGCAGCTAGTATCCTCTCCCCTTAATTGAATCTCTCTGTCCAAGTCATAACATATCATCTTTATGTTTACATTACACATGGATGTTAATCTCAGGTTTGTACCCCCCATTGGCTGTGGTTGTACTAACTTACCTTACATAGGCTATTTGAGAACCATTTTGACAATATTTTGGCGTTTCATATGTTTCACAGATATTCCTTCCAAACCGCACATCCTTAATATGGTGTTTGCTAGACTTATTGCATTTTTTTTTCAAAAACTTCTTTCTTGTAGTAGTGCTCAATTTAGATCTGACAGTACGTGCTCATATCTTGGGTCCTAAGTGATTCTAGCTTCATTGAGTCTTTAGATCAAGTTTGAGCTGGAAATTTGTAAGCTGAAACATCAGTTTCTGTTTTCTGTTTAAGTTCAGAAAGTTATTTTCAAAAGCATTTTGAATCCAGACATACTCTTGTTAAGGAGAGTTACAAAGGGTTACCGTAAATTCTCAGTAATTTGGGACACTTTTTAATGATTACTATTTTTATGGGTTCAGGGTGGCCTATGTTTTCTGAAAATACCTTAATGTTGTATCAGCAAGATTTACAGCTATGTCCATACTTTGTGAAATGGCAACGGGCGATAGATGGAGGGTTGCCCTGCGATCATTTCCCATCATTTTTTTTTGCAAAATCATTATAGTGGCCCAAATTCCTAGGGTGGTCTAAATTTCCGAGCATTTACTGTAATAAAATTTTGTGTAGTTGATCTACTGACTTCCACCAAGGGCTGACTTCATCAGCGCTCTGAGTCACATCTGCGGGTTATGAGGGTCACTACCTGTCTAAAGGTAGAGAATACCTGAGCAGGTAAATGTTTGCAGCTTTCTCTAAAGGCCAACAGCGACTCTCCTCTTTCGGCGGTGATGAAATCGTCTAGGAACCTCATGTTTTGGTGTGATTTGAATTATAAGTGGAGAGTGTACAGAGAGCACGGCTTGTTTTCACTCAGCTCTGACAGGCTCAGACTTATGAGGGTAGTGATGATGATGATGATCTTTATCATCATGACATCATCACCATCATCATCATCATGAAAATCTCAATATATTTAACCCTTATGCTGCTGGTGGCTAATTTGGCCAATACAAAATGATGCAAAAAAAACTGTAAAATGATTGAATCCCTGGCACATTTGTACTCTGCGAGAGCCATCCAACGATTACCAACATGACAGGGTTGAAATGGTTTTCAAAAATATTTTGTGTCCTTGTGCTTGTGCTTGTCTCATCATTAGAGGGGTTAAGAAGCAAATAGATGGTTTAACTCTGGAAATGTGTTATCTATTTTGGGTATGACTTTAGCACTGATTTCTTACAAAAGTATCAGTGAAAGTTTGACATGGACCAGGCATACACTGTCATCACCTCCAAACAATGTAGCTTATGTTCCCAGCTGATACCATAATCTACAAGTTATGTCCCCAGCAACAGAAGGGCAGGGATAAATTATTTTTTGTGAAAACAGCGATTCTTTGAATCTCTGCAGGGAGTGACAAGGTTTATCTGTGGGAGCAGGGGATAGGGAGTGAGTCAGTGGTTATCTAGGCTTGGGGATGGAGACATGGGGAGACCTGAGCCGCCTATCTGCGAGCCTCCAGATTGGGTATGTCTCTGGTATGTTTTACATCACAGCTGGATACAAAGCTTTGATAGCATGAGTCTTTTAAGATTGGGCTTATTTTACAGTGCAGATTTTTTTAGTGAGGAGTTTATTTGACAATCAATTCATTTGTACATGCAAACATTTTGGGGAAAGTATTACAGGGTTCATTTTTAGTCAACTTTTTGAAGTTATCTATATATTTTGGAATTAATTCATTTGTACATGCAAACATTTTGGGGAAAGTGTGTCCATTTTTAGTCAACTTTTTTGAAGTCATCTATTTATTTTGGCATTTTGAAGCTTAAAGTTATTTGAATGATTTGGGCATCATGCATACCTCATTCTCCCATTCCTGTATTCCCGACTGTTTCTAAAATGTACCTAATGGATTGTTTATTTATACATCAACTCCTAGCTATAAAAAGGTGTACCAAAGGTATTTATTAAAGGGTTAATGAAAACATAAAATAGAGGTGTTTAGCCATCCACTCCCTCCAAAGTAAATAAATAAATAAAAGTCAACAGAACTATTTTATAGTCAAAATGCCACCATTCTCTTTATTTTGGCTGTAAATAAACAACCCTGCTTCCCTCCTGTGTCGTATGAGTCCTTGGCTCCCCAGAACTCATTTGAATCAAAACAGATGTTCTCCACTTTCCATCTTAGTAGGTAATATCCGTAGCAAACTTATGTAGCAAAGTTATGGCTCAGAACTTTCCCATCTTGTGCTGCTCATAAATACCTGCAATTTTTTTCCTTTGGATGGGGATAAAAAGGTCCTACAAAGCATAGAATTGAGGCCAATATTTAATAGCTTCACTTGAGTAGGTGTTGACATATTTGCTGAAGGGCAGATTTTGTTTTGCCTCACACTTTGCTTGTCCTCTTTGTTTGTGTTGGATTCCCACCTAGAAAGGTGTTTTGTGGTTGTCGTCAGGAGTGGATTATCTTCCCAGCATCAACACACACCTGGGTTGTTTACCTGTCCTGGTGTCACTTTAACCCTTGTGCTGCTGGTGGCTAATTTGGCCAATATTAAATTACGCAAAAAACCTTCAAAAATGACCGAAACCCTGGCAAATGGGTACTCATCTGAGAGCACTCGACGAGAGCTATCCAATGAGTACCAATATAACAGGGTTTGGATGTTTTTCAAAAATCTTTGCGTTTTTTTAACTTTGGACGCAAGCAGCCTCAGCATTTGAAGAGTTAAAGGGGCTTAACCTGGATGGCAGGTAACCAGCCCTCACACAGCTGTTCTTGTGGGCTCTAGAAACTTCCCCATCTGACCTGAAATACCGGGTTGACTGACTTACTGGGGAACAGTGCCAATTATGTCATACACATGGTACCTTGAGCCTAAGGTTTTCAACCACATTCATCCCTTTATCCTTCATCATTTATGAAACGTATAATGTGTATATAAAGTACTACCATTTCTGTAATTTTAGTTGCAAAGAAAAAATTCCTCTCTATAGAAAGTCCTCATCGTACCCCCAGGTTGTGCATACTCGTGGGGTTGTGTGTTAGCAGATTGATGAGCAGGGCATTGCATAGACTTAATACAAGTCTGTGTCATCTGTCTCTTTCCTTAGTCTCACAGATCTAACCTGAGTTGATTTCACTCCAGGTTTAGTTCTGAATAAATCCGCAAGAGGGAAAAACTTGAACTGTAGTCTGTAACAAACTGCAACTTCTGAAAACTGTGCTGCCATCTATAAGTTGAGAGAGACATCACACCTATCCAGTAGTGGTGGTGGCAGCTTGGCACTAAACCTACATCAGCCGGAGGAGCAGGCTAGGCATTGCATTCATGGCTATCCCAGCCCCCCTCCCTCTACCCCCCTCACAGAGTGTGTAAGGAGCTGACAGATCCTGGCCAGCTGTCCCTGGTGTATCACATCCCATAGAAACATCACACTCCAGGATGCTGCTCCCACTACCCCTGTACTAACTAATCAAGGCTAGGTAATAGAGGTCTGTGAGAGTGCTGCATACCTTGAACCGTTTCCATGAAACAAACATGATCCCCCTGTGTATGTGTATGTGTATGTGACTCCTAGCTGAGTCTGTACAGTGCAAATCTCTTTTTGTACTTTCTGTGAAACTATGAGTCATTTAGTTTCAGCGTTTTTATTTCACATTTTTACATGTATGAAATATCCCCTGCTAAACAAATCTTAAACCAAACAAACAATGAATTATGTGCATAGTTTACATTACATCTTGTGGTATAAGGTCAGCTATTGTAAATCACATTTTTTTTTTGTATTTTGAAATAAGATACTTAAGTAGAATGAATCAACCTTCTTGGAAACACCACCTAAGAAACCTATAAAAAGGTATTACTAATGTCAAGTATTAGGTGACAATAATCTCTTTTTTTGCTTAGTTGGAAATGCTGCCTTTTTTTAACATCTTAATTGGCGGCCAAAAGCAGCCTGGCACTTTTTTTGAAACCTTTTAGGCAAAAGCATGATTAAGAAAATATTTGATGGAGAAATGTTCATCAGGACATTACCAACAACTCCCCATATTTTGTAAAATCATTCTCAATTTTAGAAATTATTACCAAAATTAACATAGATGCAGATAACAATTTTCAAATAACTCTAAAGCATCGATATAATGGGTTAAAAGTATGTGAAGGGGTTAAAAGAAATGTTGCAAAAAGTAGCCTCAATGGTAGTGATAAAATAGCACTATTCTAAGATGATTATTTAAAAAATTATAAATATCACTATTGTCTTATTGAACCATTTGTAAATGATGTTGATGATGATGATAATTGTGTATGTCATTTGCTGACTTGTTTTCTTTATCATTTCAGGTATGTATTCTCTGAATTGTCTCCAGTATAAGGTCTACACACGATGTTGGTGAGTCTTTTCATATCCACTCTGCCTCCTCTTAGTCTACTATATTGAATTTTATAAAAGGCAGATTTTGCACTGTGTGCAATATTCACAAAAAGTGATATTAACACTTTCCAAACCAGAGCATCAGGTATGAGTCTTGCTATTTACTGAGTATCTGCTATTTACTCTTAACCCTTGTACTGCTGGTGGCTAATTTGGTGAGTACAAAGTGGTGCGAAAAAGCTGGAAAATCACTGAAACCATGGCAAACAGGTACTCATCTGAGAGTACTCAGCAAGAGCTATCCAAAGAATACCAACATGACAGGGTTTGGATGGTCTTCAAAAATCTTTGCATTCTTGTGCTTTGGGTGAAAGAAGCCTCAGCATTGGAAGGGTTAAAGTATCTTTGGTGAGGAAGTTGTTAACCCTTCTAATGTTAGGGCTACCTTAGCCTGCCTCCCAGGCCATATTTAAATGTCCTCCCTTGTGGATAGATGGCACTGCGGTATACTAGGAGGTCAGTTGGAAATACAGACTGCAGCTCGAGTATGTCCCCCTTGAGGATTTATTCAGAACTTAACCTGGAGTGAAATCAACTCAGGTCAGATCATTGAAAGAGCCAGATATCACAGACTTGAGGCTAGTCTAAGCCTACCTTTGTCCGAGGCACAGAAATGCAAAGTTCTTTGAAAACCATCTAAACCTTGTCATGTTGGTATTCATCGGATAGCTTTTCCTGAGTACTCTCATATGAGTACCCATGTGCCAAGGTTTGACTCATTTTTTCAGGTTTTTAAAAATCATTTTGTATTGGCCAAATTAGCTACCAGTAGCATAAGGGTTAAATTGTCTATAATTGCCATTGTGAGAATTAAGTGTACTATATGTTGATCAGGGTGGCAGTCGGTCAGCTGTGTTATCAGCAGTCATAGGGGGAGTGTCCGGCCGGCCGCCGTCTGCAGTCTTGAGATAGCTGCTCCGGATAGAATTCCTGATTGGCTGCTACCATGGCAAGCGGCCAGCAGGATACTGCAGCGATCAAAGATAATTCATAACTTACTACGTCAAAACTTCAATCAGGGATCTCTATATAGTAGGTACTGAGCCTGGGAATGAATTTTCATATGCCAAAAGTAATTAACTTCTCACTGAAGGGACTACTATTATTTGATTGATCTACCTGAAGTTGCCCCTATAAATCATACTCCAGATTGAACTGAACCCTTGTGGAGAGACCGCCTGCCCTGCCCAGTCATGAGGCCTAACCCCTCCAATGCTGAGGCTACTTTCGCCCAAAGAACAGGGATGCAAATATTTTTGAAAACCATCTTAACATTGTCATGTTAGTATCCATTGGATAGCTCTCACTGAGTACTTTCAGATGAGTACCCATGTGCCAGTATTTCAGTCATTTTTTTCAAGGCTTTTTTGCATCATTTTGTATTGGCCAAAATAGCCACCAGCAGCATAAGGGTTAAGAGTTTGTAGTAGAGTTTCCATAGTTAGTGTTATTATTAAATTATACTAAATCATCAAATTGAAAAAAAGACACCAAAGAAATAGCACTTAGGGTTACCTTATTATTTTTGGAATATTTCTCATTTACACAACATAAACCCAGTCTGAAAAGGAATTTATGATTACTTTATCACTAGTTATTCTTATATTTCATGATAAAGGACAATTTGAGAGGTGAACTCATGATTCCCAATTACTTTAATGATAATGTCCACATGTCACGATAAAAGTCTGTCAACAGAGAAGAGAACATATGCTTCCTAATCACTTATGCTGCTGGTGGCTAGTTCAAAAACTAAATAATGAAAAAAAACAAACTGAAAAATGGCTAAAACCTTATCACATTGGTACTCATCTGAGAGTACTCTGCGAGAGCTATATAATGAATACCACCATGACAGGGTTTAGATGGTTTTCAAAAATCTTTGCATCCTTGTGCTTTGGACAAAAGTAACCTGAGCATTGTAAGGGTTAACCCTTATGCTGCTGGTGGCTAATTCAAAAACAAAATAATGAGAAAAAAAATTCTGAAAAATGGCTAAAACACTAGAACATTGGTACTCATCTGAGAGTGCTTAGGACAAAAGTAACCTGACCACATTGGAAAGGTTAGTAATAATTCCTTCATGTGACAATATAGGAGCAGTGTTGAATGCCATGCATGTGTAACATTCCTCTTCTCCCTTCATTAATAGCCAAGCTATTAATTATGTGTGCGTGTTGTGGTTGATGGTGGTATTTGACAGGTGAGTGCTATAACCTGCAGGTAAATATGACTGACACGTCCTTCCCACCTACTCCTGACAAGACATATGTAAATACCAGTTAGACATGTCAATCAGTCACGACAGCTACTAGCCCTGACTATTTTTCCCTATCATGATATCATACTTTACGCCCATACCTTCTCATTAGAGCCTTTTCTGCTACTAAGTTATCTATTTCATACGGTTGCCATATGAGTGTTTAGGCAGTAGGTTTATCCACTAGCCATTACTGTATTTTACTTGTCATTCTGTTCATACTGTTGCCACTTAGGGAGTTGGTAAAGCAGTAAGTCTATCCACTAGCCATTACTGTATTTTACCCTGTTATAGAAAGGTGAATGCTCACACCAACAGATAGGCATGTTGATTCTACCAAAGAAATACACAAGCTTGGATATATGTATCTCTGATTCCACTTGTCTGGTGGCTAATTTTGCCAATACAAAATGATGCAAAAAACCCTGAAAAATGACTGAAACCCTGGCAAATGGGTACTCATCTGAGAGTATCAGCATAGGAAGGGTTAACCCTAGATGATATAAGAGACTATGATGTGGACTTGCAGGTTATTCACCTGTTGCACACCTGTAAAAAGAGGAAAAAAGCACACCAGTTAAATCCTCCTGAAATCACCCTGTCCAGCACAAGATTGCTTTTGGCCGTGGCTCATAAATATTCCCAGACTGTATTATAGAGAAGGAATCTGGCATTCCCTGAGGTAATAAACATGTGTAAATTTGATCATACTGTGTAAATTTCCTGTCAGCTTGGGAAATATTGGGGCCTGGCTGGAATAGGTACTGTAATGCGCAGCACTGCCTGTACTAGTTAGATAGAAAAACCATCAGGAAAATAAATGTGGTGGATAAAAAAGTTAGTTAACCCTTGTGCTGCTGGTGGCTAATTCGGCCAATACTAAATGAGGCAAAAAAAAAACTGAAAAATGATAATAAAATAATGATAATATTGTCATTTGATATTGCGCCCTTTCCATATAAACAATGCTTAAAGGCGCATTACATTCCATTGTCAAAGGATAGATGTTGATATCCACATAGTTAATTGATATATACATCTTTGAACAGATGTGTATTCAGTTGTCGTTTGAAGATTGCCACACTCCCATGGAAAAATGACGAAAACCCAGGCATAAGGGTACTCATCTGAGAGTACTCAGTGAGAGCTATCTAATGAATACCAACATGACAAGGTTAAGATGGTTTTCAAAGATCTTTGCACTCTTGTGCTTTGGGCGAAAGTAACCTCAGCAATGTAAGGGATAACCCATGTATTCCAGCAGCACCCCAAAAACATCCTGACTATGTTGGTTTGTGATGGAAACATTATTTGAATTAAATATTTCAATATGAAATAATCAGAACCCAATTGACAACTGCTTTTGGAAAAATTCAGAATATGGCATGATTGCAATATATATTTGAAGGAGAGTTAAAGGTTGAGTGATGATTGACATTCCTCATTTAGATATTGTTAAGATGTTTTTCTAAGAAATAAACCACCTAAATAGTCAAGTCTCATAGGATGCAACAAGCATAAATGGGTTAAAATCCTCAAGCAAAAATATTCAAAATATTCTCTTAACCCATTCACACTCAGAGTTCCTCTAGAAAGTATTGTCTGCTACTCTTATACTTTTGGAAATGACTTGGGAATAAAACAAAAGTTCACAAGATATTTGAAGAAGAGTTGTTGTTTGGCTTCTGATTAATATTTCTCCTTCAGAATTTTTCTCAAAAAATACTTTTGTGAAGAAAATAGTATCAAAATTGTCAGGTCTGCCCTGAGGGTGAACGGGGGAACCCATTGATGCTCACAGCGGCCAAAAGCAGCCTGACAATTTTGATGAAATCTTGCAGGCAAACGCAGACATAGAAAGCTATTTGAAGGAGAAATGTTCATCAGAACATTATCAACAACTCTCCTTCAAATATTTTGTAAAATCATTCTCAATTCTGAAGTTATTGTAAAAAGTATCCTAGATCCAGACGGCAATAGCATTAATGGGTTAAGTATCAGGCGATCCAGACAGTACATCCTGTGGAGACCTCAAAGCATGAATAGATTTATCAGGCAATACGAGTCCAGACAACAGAGACTGTAGCACAAGAAAGACTTCAATCCATTAAGCTTAGGCTTAGAATTTCTTTTTTGTTTCCTGTAACGGTCCAAAACAAAATAGGGCAGGTAGCTCAGTAAAATATTTTTTTGTATTATTTTTGTTCAAAAATGTGTGTTTTATGCATGTTCTATCTTGATTCGGAGTTAGAAAGGCAGAAAAAATTTAGGGTAGGGATCTTTTTGAGAAAAAACTTGTTAGGGTAGGGTTAAAGGAAACAAACAATTTTTTATGCCTTAGTGTTTTGCCTATAAAGCGCGCCAGGTTGGTATGTTATGAGGGTGAAAAGGTTATGTTGATGGTCAGTGATATCTACATCCGCCTGAGTGCCCACGGCTGAAATATAACGCCCAACACTTGCAACAGCTAGGTGGACACAGTTCACAGATAGTTAGCTAGGGTCAAAAAGGTCCTCTCTAAAGGGCTGACTGCAACTCAATTTTCCCAGCAACAGCCTCTATATATTAGGGCTATCACTTTTTTGTGAATCTTTCTGACAAACGTATCTATGAAAAAAAAGATGGAGAAATATAAGTTAAATGATCAATGAACAGCTCTCATTGCAGTTTATATGAGTTAACCCATTAGTGCTCACGCCGGCCAAAAGCAGCCTGACATTTTTGAATAAATCTCGCAGGCAAAAACATAGTAAAGAAAATATTTTATGGATATATGTTCATCAGCACATCACCAACAACTCCTCTTCAAATATTTTGCAAAATCATTGTCAATTCCAGAGTTATTTTGAAAAGATTCTCTTGAGGAACTCTTGAGCATTAATGGGTTAACTCTTTATTTCCAAGTCATTTAAAGCATCACAGCACCAAGGTAAGGGAAAGCCATAGATTTTTGAAGAAGTAAAAGCTGTGAAGACATCACTATACTAGTGAGGACATATTTGGGTATTTCAGTCATGAATGAGTTAGCAGCTGATATAGGGGAGGGGGGGGGGGATTAACCCTTACAGTTCTGAGGGTACATTCGCCCAAAGCACAAAAATGTAAATATCTTTGAAAAACATCTAAACTATGTCATGTTGGTACTCATCGGAAAGCTCTCGCTGAGCACTCTCAGATGAGTACCCATTTGCCAGGGTTTCGGTGATTTTTCAGGTTTTTTGCATTATTTTGTTTTGGTAGAATTAGCCACCGTCAGATTAAGGGCAGACTAGAGAAACCTGTCTTAGAAGTGAAGGTCCTAGATGAGACCACTGCTGAGTTTCTCACAGAGCCTGCTGAAGATCCCCACTAGTATTGTCAGGGAACGTTACCTCTCTGTAAACAACAAGGGGTATTGGTGGGGGGGGGGGGGGGGGGGGGGGGGTATGGCATCTTGGGTGGCAGATGGTCAGGCTAAGGGAAGCAGTTAATGTGCATGAAGTGGGGATTGGACAATGGTAAGGGCTGAATTAGGTTTTGGAATCTCATCTTTCGTCACTTTGTCACTCTGCCATATTCCAATAACCGACTAGTCAGTTTTTTCAATTTTGGGGAAAAAACACTGCTTGTGGGAAAAACAAGTCACTGGCAACTTATTCACTTGCTTTGAACCCTATCAGTGTCGAGAGACTAATCTGTCTGCACAAGGTGATCCAAGGTGACAAACAAGTGACTGGCAACCTTTAATTTGCTTTACTTGATCATTTATTTTTCACTCCTTTTGCTTGTTCCCATTTTTTTTTCCAATCAAGTGTTGGTAAAAGACACTACTACAAATCTCATAGTCTAATCACAAATGCCCATTTTATGTTTATTTTACTTAGTGTTTTCAGTCAATGTTATCTTAAGTGTTATTTTGTAATAGATCCTAATGACTGCCTGGTGGTCTCCTCCATCAAGTCACTTCCTTTGCCAAATATCTCTCTCACTAGTAACTTGTAGTAACTAGTATGTTTTTTAATAGTTTCTCAAGTCTCCAGGGTCAGACTATACCCCACATGAAACAAATTCTAGTACATACTGTTGCTCCATTGAAAATCTATACTGCGGTAAAAAATGTGTATCATAAGTTATTTGTTAAATTTTGACCAGAGTTTCTCCTACGGGTTTGTGGAAAAAGATAATGATAATGATAATAATAATGATAATGATGATAATGATATTGATAATGATGATGATGATGATGAAGATAATAATAATGATGATGATGATGATGATGAAGATAATGATAATGATGATGATGATGATAATAATAGTAATAATAATCTTTATTCAAAGAGGTCAACTCTGTCCAATGGTAAGGATCATCCCTGAGGCCCCCTTAATGTAATCACCAAGATAAAATCTTATGTTGGAATAAATAAGGACTTTGTGATCTCATCCCCAGCTTCCTAAATGCTCATAATTTCATGAGACTGAATTTCCAGTGACTGGTAATCTCTGGTAGCTGTAGCAGCAACATAAGGACAGGATATATATGTGGCAGCAGGCAGGGTAATAGCACACCTCCTATAAGATATGCAGGCTTATCTCGTAAATACCAGAGCTCACTTGGCACCGAGAGATTCTGCATATAGTTTACTGCCCGCAATAGTTAGAACCCGAGACCATTCCAGGCACCAAGGCATCAGTCTTAAACATGCACCCACCATAAGACTGAAAATATATAACTCAGGAGATGGTGTCCTTATCAAAGAACTAGTGGTCTGCGATAAGTGCTGCCATCTGGTGGTTATCTGCAGAACTGTATTGTATTGTGTTGTATTGTACTGGGTTGTATTTTGGTGACGGAGTATTTGAAAATACAAAAGCTAACTCAGTCGATAGCAGTATCATTTATATAAAGTTAAACTGCTGGGGGCTAATCTGTTCGAAACAAAATGATGCGAAAAAAAAGCTAAAATGTGAAAAATGCCCTAGATAGTGTACACTTCTAATAGTACTCATTAAGAGCTTTCCAATGAGTACCAACACTACAGAATTTGGGTTGTTTACAAACATTTTTGCAGTTGTGTGCCTATATAACAAAAGTAGCTGTAGCATAGGAAGGGTTAAATGCAGATTTATGAAGCTTTTTAGAATCAAGCCATCTAAACAAGCCCTAGTTATTAAACTATTTCAATAACTTTAGAACTATTATTTCTGAGGAATTTCTATGTGCAGTATGCATATATATTTATATATGCAGAAGAGCACCGGCTTTATACAGTAATTTGGAAATTCTTGAATATTGTTTTGATTTTTAAGAAGTCAATTAGGAATTCCTTTTATGTCTCATCTTACACAAATCAGCTCAATCTTTGAGACATGTTGGTTTTTGAAGACAGCAGCCCTCATGTCAGGAAATAGTTCCTAGCGTATGATTTATACACATTGCCCGGCCACAAGCTTATATACATCATGCATAACATGTATAACAAGATCATGAGAATATGATGGATTAGATCTTGCAAATAGGAAATGCAGAGGCCTTGTTACATGGGTTGAAACTTAACATGTATTCCTGAACAGGTTGTCTGAATGTTTTTTTCTTTTAAGGATATCAAAATGTCAAGATAATGTACCCTGGATTTGTGTGAGTGATAAAGAGGTCATTTACAGACTTCTTGTATTAGAGATTGTTTTACTATAGTTTAACCCATTTACACTCAGAGCGGCCAAAAGAGGCCTGACAATTTTGGAAATATTTTACTTACAAAGTCATTTTCTTGAAAACATTTGAAGGAGAATTGTTGATCAGAAGTCAAACAACAACTCCCCTTCAAATATTTTGTGAACTTTTGCTTTATTCACAAGTTATTTTCAAAAGTATGAGAGTAGCAGACGACACTTTCTAGAGGAACTCTGAATGTGAATGGGTTAACCCTTATGCTGGTGGTGGCCAATTTGGCTAATCCAAAATGATGCAAAAATCCTGGAAAATGACTGAAACCCTGGCAAATTGGTACTTATCTGAGAGTACTCCGCAATAGCTTTCCAATGAATACCAACATGACAGGGTTAAGATGGTTTTCAAAAATCTTTGCATCTGTGTGCTTTGGTAGAAAGGCCTCAGCATTGTATTGCAAGGGTTAAAAGAATTTAATATTAAGGATTTATACTTCCAATCTGTAGGGAAAAGAGGAGTATGTCAGAAGGTGTTACCCAGCCACCTGGTGGCATGTTTATGAACTAAACAACGAGAATAATTGGTGGATTATAATTGATGAGTTAGAGAATTGGTCAAGCGGATAAATTAATGATAAGAAAGACAATGGAGTGTAAGAAGTGCACACCTATTTGCCATCTGTTCATGGTAGGAGAATTGACAGCGATCTAGAGTGAGACTGGCAGATTATTAGGATATTAATGAGGGCTCTAGGGTTATCAACACACGACACAATGGAAGATTTTATGGCTGAGTCGTCTTCAACATCGGCAATCCAGGACAAAGAAATCTGTGGATTTTTCATATGGTGTAATTTTTACTGCTACTAAACGTGTTATATCATTGTCATTAATTAAGGCGTTTGAAATGTGTGAAAAAGTGATCCAATTTATTGCTGTTGATCAAAATCTTCTTCTTTTTTTAGATCTTTACTTTAACCATGGAAAGTGTTAATGAAATTGCTATCAGATTGAATCACTGCAGATTCATAGGTTTATGGAATTACACTTACTTGTCATTAATCGTATCCACTCAAAATGAATTTTAGCAGTAATATTTATCTTTTTATAGACTACACAAGCCCTAGGGTATCAATGGTAATTTTCCTTGTCTACTATAATGTGCTGCTGTGGATAGGTAGAGAGTTTTAGGATAGAGGTGCTGGGATCAAATTAGACTTAATTAATTTTTAAATCCTCTTCTCTGTTCTGGTTTCTATCTTTTGCTTAACCCTCCCTATGGTGAAACTACTTTTGTTTAACGCGCAAGGACGTAAATATTTTTGAAAACCATCTAAACCCTGTCGTCTTGGTATTCATTGGCAAGCTCTAGCTGAGTACTCTGAGATGAGTACCCATATGCCAAGGTTTTTGTAAATTTTTCAGGGGTTTTGCATTATTATGTGCCAAATTAACCACTTGCAGCATAAGGGTTAATGTCTCAGTGTTAGTTTATTTGGCTGATCCTAGATGGCGCTATGGGTGAACGCCTGATCAGCCAATATCATGAGTTGAAATGGAAAGATCTCAGTCTGGCCACCGTGTGAGCGATTTCAGAACTAAATCAGGTTACACCCAGTGGTGAATTGGTATAACTTACAGGTTGGATACACAAGAAGTGAACGAAATTACTTTGCTTGGAGCTAGACCAGGATGAAGTTAATTCACTCAGATTCTGCATGAATCTCACATAGAAAAATCTCACTCTGGCCACCTTGTGAGTGATTTCATAACTAAATCAGGGAAGACTCAGTTTGAGTTGGTAATCCTTTTCATTTTAGATATACAAGAAGTGAACGAAAATGTGTGGCCTTGGGCTAGACAGTAGGATGAAGTTAATTCACTGAGATTCTGCATGAATCTCACATAAAAGATCTCACTCTGGCCACCTTGTGAGTGATTTCAGAACTAAATCAGGGTAGACTCTGTTTGAGTCGGTAATACTTTTCGGGTTAGATATACAAGAAGTGAACGAAAATGTGTGGCCTTGGGCTAGACTAGGATCAAATTAATTCACTTAGATTCTGCATGAATCCCACATAAAAGGCGCCGTGATTTCCCACAAGGCTTCTCATCCCTCAAGATTAGAGCCGTTCGTGCTGGACCTGTCTGATAATTGTCCCAGAGATTTTCTCCCGCTTTTCCTCGAGGAAATTATATCAAATTAGGCCTAATTTGGCTAATTGTCTTATGGTCTGCGGTCGTTGGTCGTTGGAGTGGGGGATAAGAGATGTTTTCATCACTTAGAAACTTGATGTACGCTTGATTATCTAGTGAACCCAGTTCTGCTATTGTTTTCCTGAGACAGACAGCAGGATTATAGGCCTAAAAGACGCCTCTTGCTAGAATGGCAATGTTGGACTTTTCATTTTGACAATTATGGGATGGAAGTCTAAGGCACAGTGTAAGAGATTGTGATGATGATACTAATGGTAACCTACAAAATAGTTTACTCACATGTATATTTCAGTCAATCAGATATTGAAAGTTATTTCACCATTGCTTATGTCATCTTGTATAAGATAAATAAACACAACATTTGTAATTCATATATAAACAGATTAACTTCAGATTTTAGAGACTACCGTTCGGCCACAGTGTCTGACATTTGACCGCTATTTTCAGTAAATTTCGGTCACCATCAGCCAACGAAAATCATAATGAATAAAAAGTGTCCGAGATTTGCGAGAATTTACAAATTCTCGGAAGGTAGGTCGCAATTACCAGTTTTATTTGAATAAAACAAAATCAGCTCAGTGTTCAAGCTGTATGAGTATTTTCAAGAAGGTACATGGGCACATTGTGAATGGATATTCTTGTAAATGCTTGTAAGCACAGATGATAAATGGAGATGATTAGAGATGCATTCAACTGAAATAAACACTACAATTTAGAATGTGCTCGAATCCCCCGGAAATTGCACCATTCAGGAAATGGCAGCATTTGATCGAGGTAATTGTCGCATAATTCCCTGGTTGACATGCTAATTTTTCCAACTGATATGCAAATCAGTCGCTATTTCCACACATTTCTATAGGGAAAATGGAGCATACTAATGAAGTGCACTCTATTTTTCTTTCATCGGAAATGTTTGATTTCTACCATCCAACCATGATTTGCATGAAACTACATAATTGGTATCCGCACATTAATCTATATATGTTCAGATTTACCCTGCATTTTTTGCCTAGATGCTATAAGGATACATTTAGAGATGATTTTTAAGAAGGTGAGAGTCTATTAAATATGCACATATTTTCTTATAAATGGCAATTTTAGTAGATATTTGAAGAATCATTGTTCATTATGCTAATAAGAATACCTTTCATTCATATTGTTTAATGCCTCATTTATTCATTCAAAAAATATCCAAATATCTCAAATCACTTTGCAGACCACCTTTGCGATTAGGTTGTGAAACCGTTAGCCTTAATGCTGCTGGTGGCTAATTTGATCAAAACAAAATGATACTAAAAAATCTGAAATATGATTCAAACCGTGGCATATCATGGTACTCATCAGAGAGTACTCAGTGAGAGCTATCCAATGAATACCAGCATGACAGGGTTTAGATTTAGTTTAGTTTTCAAAAAGCTTTTTGTGCTTTGTGTTTTGGATGAAAATAGCCTCAGCATTGGTAGCCTGTAGGGTTAAAAGATTGAAGCAACTGTAACATCAAGTTTTATTGATCACTTTGTCTTTGACTCCCACTCTAATCATACTGTACAAACCAGCAATTCAATGATAATTTCCATAAATTTGCATTAATATATTTCTGATGATTTCTCTGTCAAACAATGGAGTTGCGCATATAGAGGATGTATCTACCATCCAACAGTGATTTGCATGGAACTACATAATTAGTATCCACACATTGATAATTTTCATTAATATATTTCTGAGGATTTCTCGATCAAACAATGGAGTTGAGCATATAGAGGAAGTATCATTTGGCGCTGAGCTGCGCATACACTTGACGTGATCTCGAAACCCTCAAGGTGAAGTTTGCGGCAACTTCGAGATGAGTGATAGCCGCAAAATCGCAGATTATGAATCACATCTCGGTTTGATTCCGATGTTCACTGCCATATCGCATCAACCCATCATGATGCATTGTTTCCAAATTAAATTACATACCTTCTGATCGTTATAATTCTACAACAAATCTATGTATACATGTCTCTGGGCCGTGTTCAAATTACACCAAATTAATTACATGTATAAAGGTGACAGATTGTCTCTGTCCAGCTGCATGGGTGGATAATGATGTTAATTATATGGGTAGTGATCACTGATCAGAGGGTTATTGTTCAGAAAGTGCTATGCAGATTTATCATACAGTATTAGTACTGCAGTGGAGGGAGGATGACTGCCTCCCATAGTTAGCCAGAGCACTGCCCTGGATGGACTGATCGTGTCCTAGGCTGCTGAGGTATACTACTGCCTTAGAGAAATAGCAATACACACTCAGGAAAAGTTCAACAGACAGACTTTGAGATCTAACAGGAATTAGGAATAAGATAATATTGTGACCATTTCGAGATGCTCACTGGATTGACATTATAGAAAAATGGATTTATGACGGGCAAGATTCACATACTCAGATAAAAGTGAGGCAATATTGTGACCATTGCAGGATGCTCACTGGAATGACATTATAGAAATATGGATTTATGACGGGCAAGGCTCACAGACTCAGATAAAAGACAATAGGAATGAGAGAAGTGGGCATTTAGAGATGCTCAATGAAATGACATTATAGAAATATGGATTTATGATGGACAAGACAGATTCATACATATATATATATTTATGAATATATACTGGAGTAAAACCCTAGAACATATGAAATATCACTGAAATAGGCAGGACTACCATACTCTAGTGACTGCACTGGGATGAGACAATATAGTTGTTTCACATAGAACTTCATAGACATTGAACTCTATAGACATGCTCAGATGAAAGGAGCATATGATGCAAGAAAATTGAAAAGAGAGAGTTGAAATGACATTTGAAATAAGAGGACAAAGAGCTTTCATTTAAGTCCTGAATGAATAACATCAACATAGAGAGCATATGATGCAAGGATATTGAAAAGAGAGAATCGAAATGACATTTGAAATAGAGGACAAAGGGCTTTCATTTAAATCCTGGATGAATAACATGAACATAGCAGGATAATTTCCTGAGGCAAATAACAGCAGCTGGGTTAAGCACCTATTGTCTCTTTCTATTGTTCTCACCTGAGGCTTCTTTAATACCACACCTGAGAGGTGGGCGGCGGCTGCTGCTGGACTGCTGCAACCTATTGTTTTAAGACGGCAATAACAATAGGTATCCACTGACTCCCACCTAGCAACATACACATAGTAGTAGTGGTAGTTCTGATGTCATGGCAACCGTATCAATGCTGCAGCAACCATAGTAGGAGGGAAAACGTCACGCTTTTCACATGAAAGAACATCTGTAGCTAACATACAGAAATATCACCAATACTGCTTCAGACGTAAATAACTGATCAGGCATCCATGCATGTTCTATTTATGTACATTGTATGTTTCCTAGGAAATCAACGTCATTCTTGATATTGACCTCTTGGAGATGAGAAAGTAGCAGTTGCATTCCATCTTCTCATAGACTACTGGTATGTTTCATTCAGTAAAGGTTAATCCTCATTGACTATCGCTCTTGTACTGTAAAAGTATCGGGAGGACAAATATCACCTTCAAGTATTTTCATCACTCTCCTATATGAGGCTCTCTGATATATGGATTTCAGTACCAGGCAAAAAAAGGCGAGAAATGGAAACTATTGTAAAACACTCCACTGTTCGCACCACAAGGAGCTTATTTCAACCAAGTATGGTACTTTACGCGATCAATAAAAATGCATTTTCCTTTTAATGTAATGGAAAGTATGCGGGGAAGTGGAAGAAGATATACTGCAGAGGCTTGGTAATAGTAGGGAAACAAGTTGCTCTGCATCGCCAGTAGGAGATTGCATGCTTAAGAGAAAATGGGATTATAGAGAAGTGCCGTGTGGTCGGTGTGTGTGTGCGTGTGTGTAGGGGTTGAGGGGATGTTCATTGTGAGAGCATTGTGGAATACAACAAGGAGGGATATTGTGGGAGCAAATGTTGACAGACGTGGAAACACACACGCTTTGCGGTACATTACAGCGTGTTGAACATGCTGGTGAATAGGGAAACGCATTGAGAGTGATATCATCATCAGCGATCTAGAGAAATCAACACAACCACCACCCTTCCTGCTGCTGCTAGTCTGGCTATTTCCGACAGATCCGGATCACGTTCCAACTAGGTCTTCCTGTACCAGATCTTGTGTGTGTAGAAAGTTGACTGTGAAGGAAGGAACCACTCAACACAAGAAATACATATACAGCATTAGGACAAGAAATATTGAGAAATTAGCACAATATTTCCACTTCTTGTATCAGAAGAACTGTGGAGCGAAAAGACATCTTATGGATTAAGATTACATTCTATCTAGGTCTTCCTGTACCAGATCTTGTGTGTGCAGAAAGTTGACTGTGAAGGAAGGAACCGCTCAACACAAGAAATACATACACAACCTTAGGACAAGAAATATTGAGAAATTAGGACAACATTCCCACTTCTTGTATCAGAAGGACTGGCGACCTGCAAAGGTATCTTGTGGAGTAAGTCTACTGAAAGAGAAGGAACCATTCAATATACCAATCACTTACTTATGTAACATATAGGAATAGGACAGAACAAGTGTATGAATGACATACAGGAATGAAACCCAGGCATTATATGTGCGCCGTATGGGAACTTTATATGACGAACACAAATTTGTTGCAATCAGAGCCTGCTAAACACATAGGAATTAAGTGCTTGCATCTAAATATTTTCATATGAATTTGGATATTCATAGGAGATCGGAATGATAAGACTTCTTGTTATTTTTTGTGAAATAACAAGTGAAGATATGTTACATGTATTACAGACCATATTATGTATATTGGAGCTAAATATCATTCAGCACCAGTGTGACCTGAAAAAGCTGTTGATAAACAGGATTTGTGAAACCATTGAACCTACATGTTAAAGTATGTGAAGGAATTCTACAAGAAGAACTGGTACAAAGAAAAGAAAGGAAGTCCTTGCCAGTCTTCACTCGGATTCTGTAGATATTTATAGACCTGTGATATATGAAATTATTCTCTGAACAATGCAAAAATAAGGAAGCAAGTGCCACATTGTACAAAAACACACTTCTAGTCACATGTCACATTCCATTGTATAAGGATTCAACACTGGTAGTACCTTACATGATCTAAGATCATCAGCTATTTTCACATCATGCCCCGAGTTACTATAAGGCTTGAAATGTGAACACTCTACATTTGTATGTCTTCCTACGCTGATAAATCAATAGCTCTTGTACATGCCTACTCATTGTACCATTGTGGGGGCGCATGCAAACAGAACCGAGGATTCTCTCATTTTCCCTGGTATTGACTTTTTGATGGTGATGTTTACCTAAACTCAGATCCCCCCTATTTCAGCATTAGTGTTTTATTAGTGTTGGGATAACAGTGTAAGGGCATTTAGGTTCAGTATACATCTGCTCCCTCTGGTGGCAGTAAATCAAACTATGATCGTGAACCTGCTGGATATTATAAGTGTGCATTTCTGAGGAAAGTAACAAGCAAATTTTCTGTATATAATGGATATTTCCAGTAGGAATTTCTGAGGGAAATAAAGAGTGATTTTTTGCTGTGCCTTATGGATAATTCAAGTGAAAATTTCTGAGGAAAATAAGCAAATTTGCTGTGCCTTATGGATATATCAAGTGGTGATTTCTGAGGAAAATAACAGGCAAATTTGCTGTGCCTTATGGATATTTCAAGTAGTGATTTCTGAGGAAAAAAACAGGCAAATTTGCTGTACCTTATGGATATTTCAAGTGGTGATTTCTGAGGAAAATAACAGGCAAATTTGCTGTGCCTTATGGATATTTCAAGTAGTGATTTCTGAGGAAAAAAACAGGCAAATTTGCTGTACCTTATGGATATTTCAAGTGGTGATTTCTGTGGAAAAAAACAGGCAAATTTGCTGTGCCTTATGAATATATCAAGTTGGCATTTCTGAGGAAAATAAGCAAATTTGCTGTGCCTTATGGATATTTCAAGTGGTGATTTTTGAGGAAAATAAGCAAATTTGCTGTACCTTATGGATATTTCAAATTGGCATTTCTGAGGAAAATAAGCAAATTTGCTGTACCTTATGGATATTTCAAGTGGTGATTTCTGAGATACCCTGCAAGTGAAATATTCAGACTTGACTCATTCTCAGACTGACTGATCATTCCAAAACTGGTGGCGTTAGGGTTAAAGTAGGTTTTTCTTGAATGGGTCACGACACAATTTCTACCGGTCCATCAAGCCATTGTTCTTTATCCCAGAAAGGCATAAATTGACCATGGGTTCAGCGAGCCCCCGAGCCCTGCAGCATTAGCATAGCAATCAATGTCCAGTGATGCTTTAGTGCAACCATCAGAAGCCTTAGTGGAACCAAGGTCGAGACAGACGCAACGTGACCTTCATACACAGTACAGGCAACCACAGATATCATCAACTTCAATTTTCTACTGATTTTCTAAAAGCAAGGTCAAAACAATTGCTACTCAACTTCTGAGCGGAGTACCCAAATTGCAGTACTATTGAGGAAAAGCACAGCTCGCTTTAGTTTTGCAGGAACTATCATGATCATAGACACAAATTAATGGAGTCAGTGATAAATCTAACAAAGTGAGGTATTTTGTAAGCGAACCTTAACCTGGGGTACATCAAGGCACAGGTGCATTCGGTTCATCATACGTATAGGAAATAGATCGTACTGGAACAAAGGGTAAAACACAAAGGGAATGATGATGATGAAATATTGATTCCCACTTCATGGAAATGCCAATAGATGTATGCCAATACACGGGGTACCTAGTGCTCACTCATACATTCACTTACCAGGAAGGCAAGGCAGAACCAAACATACTCCAACCCACAGCCAAGAATATCACATTGTAGACACCTGGATTTCATGTGGTGCATATACAGAAAAGTCTTCAATCGGTGATATGTTTTAATGAATGGATATGCCTTAGATTTTGATGAAGACTACAGATGTACAATATTACAAGGATATACATGTGGTGTGATCACTCAACCGATGAAGGTGAATGGTACTCAATGAAAAGGGCAATATCGCCAGGAAATTCTGATCTAATTTGATAGAAAAAAATGAATGAAATGTTGACCTTGACTGATTCTTTCATCTAACTGGTTTGCTAATGCAGTGTCTGATATTGGATCTATGAGATGAATTGTACACAAAGCCAGAAACTGACAAAGCCGATTTTTTTCTAATTGGACTAGCACATTGGGGTGATGTTGACTCTTTAAGTCCAAAGCACCTTAGGATATGTTATTGTTTCTTTGATATCTGGTAGAATTAGAGAGAACAATACAATGCTTCTGAGGATGCCGTAGGAAGCAATTCCGTTATATAGTGTGCCTTAAATGTGATATATGCATTTTAATGACCTACTTAGAGCAGACATGTGACTAATTGCCAACAAGATCAAAGTGAATCAAGAGAATAAAGTGAGAACAAGGAAAATTCACCAGTCAATGAGAAAATACCTTGTAGGGATATATACCTGTGAAAATCACCGCGGAGAAAGATCGGATTATGAAGTTGAAATACTGAAGAGTTTGGAAATGTATGTCTGAGAAGTGAGACAATTACTAGATTAGCATTATAAATTTACCAGCCAATGAGAAAATACCTTATTGGGATATATACCTGCAAAAATCACCAGGACTATGGATTTGAAATACTGAAGAGTTTTGGAAAATATGTCTGAGAAATGAGACATTTACTTGATTAACATTTCAAATTTATTTGGGAATTTGAATTGAAATATTTCAGTAATTCAAAGTTGGCTGGCCTACTACATTGGATGTGATGAGAACATGATATAGTTCTCAAGTGAAGATATCACATAGAGGATTCACTTCCTGGGAAGGGCATCACATGTAGCCTGCGAAAGCTCTTATTTCCAGTGTGGATTATAAAGGATTCAAAGACTTACCGGCCAGACAAAAACCAATCAAGGAAAAGGAAATTAAGTTACTCAAATTGCAAAAGATGTTGTCAACAAAATCTGGTCAGAATACAGGATGAGTTTTTAATGGTCTCAACAAAGGGACTGGAGGATTGCCTATTCTGTGTGCGATGTCTTTGGCGTACATTTCGTGGTGAATTTCCATACTGAACGAATAGCGCACTGGAAATCTCATTGATCTTTCTGGATAATTTTGTCTCCTACAAAGATTCTTTATCTAACTGTGGTGATGCAGTTTATTGGGTAAAATGAAGTTTTGGTGCACAAAACATCATTTTGAGATTGTGGTATGAATTTTTAATGAGACGACATTGAAGAACGACATTGTTTAGTGAAAATAATTCAGTGAAAGGATCAGAGCATGGATTAGAGTACTACTGATATCGTTTTGAGATAGGAATAACAATGACTTGTGCATGTAGTTGCTCGTGTCGCCCCTTAGCGGAGGAAGGTGGCAACTGGAAACATTTGGTGTCTGAGAGGAACCTGTCTATAGTGGACATGTACCTGTACGGCTGCCGCAATGAAGGATGGAGGTAAGTCATGGTCCTCTTAACACTTCCAATGCTCAGGCTACTTTTGTCTTTTAAAACCATTCCAATGCGCCGCCAGAGGCTACTTTCATACTTAAAGCACAAGGATGCAAAAATCTTTTATTTCCAGGCAGCAATCAGTTAACACTCATTTTTGATAACAACTGGCTATTAGTATTGCAGGTAAATCAAAATCAATCTCATCTAAATATACAGTGTTTTGAATATCTTGGGAGGATGCAATCTTTAAAGAGGGAGTACCTTTTAAGCTATACAATGACTAAAGTTGCATATTTATAATCAAACCTAAGTTGTATGGTAACTTATATATTCATCAGAGAGATTAGTTGTTAGGGTTCGGAGTGAATTTTTTCACTCAGTAATTCTTTAATAGATTGTAAGGTTAGAAGGATATCACTAATATTATAATGCAGTATTTGGTGATACAGGTGTCCAGGGTTAACAGCCAAGTGCCTTACTTCACAGACTTTTTAAAGAAAGAAAATCACAATTAAAGAGATGCTTTTTATCATTCATTAATTATGTATGTAGTTAACAGTATTATCTGTGAAAAGCACAATCATTTAATTTTCTAATTTCATGCTTGGAATAGAGGTAGTAGTGAAAGCTTTGTCTGCCTATTGTATATAATTACCTGTAATCATAGACAGGTAATCTGTGTCACCTGAGGAGTCTCTCACATGTGCTATCTCCTCACAGTGCTAATAGTGGAGATTCTGCTAATATAGGCTATGTTCTCAATCCCTGACTGATATGAATAGAAAATGTAGTTCCTCTTTTAGTTAAATGATCAGTCGTGTGGTGTAGTATGGTCAATGGCCAATAGATGGCACTATAAAAATAATTTGTTTTCAACTGAAACAAATAATACAATCAATTAACTGTTAGAGATGACATCACAATCATCAAGGGCTGCGAGGAATAGTATTGCAATATGTGTGGTTCCACCCTGGGGCTAAAAGGAGGTGCTGAAGTCAGCTCAGTGTAGAACATGGTGATGTTATTGAACACTGGTGTGCAGCAAGTCTTGTGGCTCCACCCTGAGTGTAAAAAGAGAACTAAGTAAGTGCTGAATTCAAGTCAGGGTAGATCATGGAGATGTTATAAAACACCGGCTCCACCCTGAGGGTAAAATGAAAACTAGATAGGTGCTGAAGGCAAAGACAAGTCAGGGTAGATGTTATATAACACTGACTTGCAGCAAGTCTGTGTCTGGCAGGATAGGATTTCAGCATGTAATCCTGTGTAATACCTTTCTACACACATCATTTCCTGCCCATAATCCACCAGGCTTTGTTCTCAAGGTGGACGGACACCTGAGAACCTATTGTTATAAGAACAATAGGATTCTCTTATCAGCGCTACTTCAGGATACCTGAGGTCCAGCTAATCAGATGGTTTTCTTAGGTTACATGGTTACAGGTGGTAATGGTCATTTCTTTTTTTTGGGGGGGGGGGGCAAATAGATGATTACCGGATATTTGGGGGGGGGGGTGTAATTCTTAAAGACAAGGCTTTATTTTCTTCAAAAATGGTAAATAGTCATACCAATGATGGATGTGTTTAAAAATAGTTTCTTTGAATCCATAAATCCTATTTGTACGGAATGGCTTAAGCCATTCTTTGGTAAGTTGTACCTGTAACTGAGCTTAACCTATATGCAGTTGGTGGCTAATTTTGCCAGTATAAAATGATGCAAAAACCTGAAAAATAATTGAAACCGTGGCATATGGGTACTCATCTGAGAGCACTCACTGAGAGCTATCCAATGAATACCAACATGACATGGTTTAGATAATTTTCAAAAATGTTTGCATCTTTGTGCTCTGGAAGAAAGAAGCCTCAGCATTAGTAGGGTTAACGTATTCTGCCCAATGTCACCCTTTCTCTGCCTAGTTATATTGCATGCATTACATCCTCTTGAGCATACATGCACCTGCAGTTGCTATCCTTCATCTAACAAACACAAGTTTGGCAGAAGGATTCTCAGTCTAGGTATGATGTATGCATCTACGCACACACATTTTTATCAAATTTTCATCCTATTTTTCTTATCAAAATCCATGCATCAATCTTTTTTTTTTCATTTCCATTTTCACCCAATAAGTCAGTTCATTGTGTTCTCTATGCAAATCCTTGATTTGCTCCTTCCCCAAATATCTGTTTATTCTGAAGCACCCCTGGTAGCTGATGAGGCTGCTCTATATGAATTATTACCTAAGTACCACATGGCACCTCTTATTCCACTAATGTAGGTATAGTACCTGTGCCTGGCTACTACCATTGTCTGCCTCTCTATAGGGCAGTGGATGAATCCATCCACTAATGGCACTCATCTATGAATTACAAGATTGACAGGAAATTAAGGTTGCTGCTTATTCATGTTATTCAGACAGCTCTAATATGCTGCTGTGATTTTGTGATCAATGTTACTCAGTTAGGGATCGGACAGGTTTTCGTGATATGTGTTTGTGTATTTGCAAAAGCTCAGATGAATAAGAACAAGTGGATATGAAACTAGTCGGTCAACTTAAAAAACAACGCTGCGGCGAATAGCCCAAAAGTTACTTTATACACATGTTGGTGCAGAGCTTTCTCTGTAATGTAAACTGTACGATACGAGAGCCCTCATTGATCGTTGTCTCCTAGTGATGTCACACTTAGACCAAATTTGAGACCCCTAGCATAGCCCGGCTTTTACTATAGCGTATAAAGTAATCGGTCTCTCGCTACATATCCATTCTTTTATCCATCTAAAGTTAGGGTACGAACCTGTATCTCAGGTATTTCCGTTCATGGTGAAAATGACATTGCAACTATTGCCAAAAAATATGCATTGAAATATAAAGAAAATCTGGAAATAGTATGATCAATATCATAAATATTTGCACTTGGGCTAAAATTGAAAAGAAAGATAGGTGCGGTCTTTTATAGTGGAATGATTGCAAGATATGCATTTGTAGTTGGTGCTGTCATCTATTGGTGAAAAATAAAACTAAACTTGAGCATAAGAAACAAGTACTATTTTGTTTTCCTTTAGGAGTCATATATTTGTGATTGCTGCTTATTACTTACATTTTCTACTTCGAGTGATGCAAAAGTGTGCAAAGTGCATTTTCTATTGAAATAAGGTCAAATAAAGTAACGTTTTTCAAAGCACAGTACTGGTTAGGACTCAGGTCTGTTAGCAGAATAGACTTTAGTTCTCAAGAATGACACAAGAGGGATATAAGGTTTCATGCTTGTGTTACACATGCGTGATGTTTGGTATATATGTCGTCTCATGGTAAAACCTGATTTTAAACCAATACTTCGAGAGGGCACTTTTAATATATAGCAGCCTCGTATAGAGATTGTCAAAGATCACTTCATATTCGCAAAACTTGTATATAGTATTATACTTAACATCACTAGCCTCCCTTGGGCCAAATAACTATTTTTTTTTTAAATTCACCAGTACTTTTCATTCTCATACTCTCCCTTTTTTCTTATCAAACCCTATGTATGAACTGCATACTAATTTTTTCATTTCAGTCTCATTCAATAGTAATGTATTTACTTATCTGCCATTCTCGAGATGCTGATGCCGTCGATATGACTTGCAGCTTCTACACACTTGAGGTTATTCGTTCACACATTGAGTGGGGACGACTATTCAGATATGGCGTCATAACTTCTTTTCTCCCTTTTGAGCGTAAAAAATTCTATTTGTGGTCGTCTCAGGGCATGGCGTGAGGGAAGAGGGAGATGGGAGATTAGCTTTTTATGTAGTAGGGGTAGAAACGGGATGATATTGAAGCTGACACAGTGGGAGCTGAGCTTCTGCTTGGTTTGATCCCGTCTGTGATCACTGGGGCCTATCATCCACTCCGACATCCATATTGTATAGGGTATAGCAATGAGCCTTCGAGGTGGAGCACTGAAACAAACATAGATACACCCAACATTGAGTGCTCTCATCTCTTAACCCTTAAAACCAAAATCACCGAAAAGAATCAAGAAATACTAATTACACTTCACTATGATATCCCTATGGATTTATCAATTACATATGATATGTGTAATGGTTTTCCTATAATGTTTGACACCAGATGTGGGTTGCTGGGTGATGATGATTGATGCATGGGGGTTATGAGTGTCCGTGCATATATTCTGGCAGTATATTGGTTAATCACTTTAGGTATGATAGGGCAGGATGTTTGTATGTCTCCCAGTCTGAGCAGAGCTGCGGGAGAAGTCAGAGCAGTCACTATTAACAGGAGGTTGTTGTTATTACTACCACTAGTACCTGAACTACACACATGAAGCCCGATGTTGCAATATCTCATGATGGGCAATCTGCAAGGTGAAAATACACCTTGGTATGATTACTACTCAACGCGCTGGAAGATGAAGAGACAATTAGGCAATTTCCTGCAGAGTTTAGCTGGGAAATTCACAAAATGCTTCTCAAGGTGAGAGTACATCTGTAACGCGTCTGTAACGCTCTCATAATGTAATTCGCCTTTGAGCATGTTTATATGGAAAGGGCGCAATATCAAATGACATTATTATTATTATTATTATTATTATTATTATTATTATTATCATTATTATTATAACAACTGTAGAAAACCTTAGTCTAAACTGAAATGGTGTCATCTATAAAAAATATAGACAACCTTAGACAATTAGATAAATTGCTGCAGAGTTTAGCTGGAAAATTCACAAAATGTTTCTCAAGGTGAGAGAACATCTGTAACAACTGTAGAAAACCTCAGTCTAAACTGAATTAGTGTCATCTATAAAAACTCTAGAAAACCTTAGACAATTAGATAAATTCCTGCAGAGTTTAGCTGGAAAATTCACCAAATGCTTCTCAAGGTGAGAGAACATCTGTAACAACTGTAGAAAACCTTAGTCTAAACTGAAATAGTGTCATCTTTAAAAACTGTAGAAAACTTTTGATAATTAGATAATTTCCTGCAGAGTTTAGCTGTGAAAATCACAAAATGTTTCTCATCTATAAAAACTCTAGAAAATGTGCAAGTCTGAATCATTATGATTTTGCTCATAGTCACTATATTATTATGATTTCTTTTTATTCAAAATGAAAGACTTTGAATATATGTATGTATTGTACTAATCAATCTTTTATTTGTCATTCCAGGTATGTATTCATTGAATTGTCTCTGTGATAGAGTGCATAAAAGATGTTGGTGAGTTGTCAATCTTTGATACTTTTATCATTCATTTATTATGAGACATTTTAGTATCAGGCCTGGAAAAAAATGTTTGTTTGTTGTAACGGACTGAAAACAAATAGGGTAGGTAGGTCAGTAAAAATATGTATTTTTTTTGATTATTTTTTTGTTCAAAAATGTGTGTATGCTTTTTTTGTTGATTGGCAGTTGCGAGGGTGGAAAAAACTTTAGGGTAGGGATCTTTTGAGCAAAAAGTTGTTAGGGTAGGTTTACAGGAAAAAAAAAACTTTTTTAGGCTTCATTTTTTTCTCACAAGAACAAGATCATATACTGAAATTGATAAATTTTCCGCATTGTACAATCATGTTGATGTATATGTTTATGAAATGTTATTTATTTGACAGTTGAGCACTTTAATAGGCTTAACACACTTCTCAAGCGCATCAATTAATATCCTCCCCTTAAGTCCTTCATAGCAGGAGGGTATTCCCGGTAGGGCACCCCCATGCCCACCACCCAGGGTATTCCATGTAACCCTGCATAACCCTACATCACAACCAACACTTCACTGGGGTTCGCCACCAGGGGGTGTCAGTGTGCCTAAACTGTTACTAAACACACTTCAAACGAAACTACCTAAACTTAAGATCTAATTGAGTGGCTTAATCTATTAAACATACCCCATGTCATTTTAGGTTTGATTGATTTATCCCACGAGGGAGGGGGGAGTGCTTTTGCTTCAGAATTGTTAAGTTTGTACAGTTGATATATATGCACGGGAATGAATTTTACATCATCAAAAGAAGTTGCCTTATAATTATGCGGTTAACTGTCCATACTGAATTTATGGAGTCGTTAGGTTTCCATGATTTATAACCGTTTTAAATCATAAGCAATGAGAGGTGTTGTCAGTTACCAATATTTAAATTCAGAACATCACATCAGCCTTCTAAGTCTTCCTACTAATAGTTATGGTTGGGTAGAAAATAACCCCCTTTCATAAAATCCCTAATTTAATGTATCTTAGTAAATAGTAAGCCTGTCCCTCGTAATGAAAATGGGTTCAATGAAATGTCAGAGATGAGAAAATCTTAGAAACAGGGAAAAAGTGTTCACATCTCAGAGGTCTCGTCTCAATCTATAAGGCCTAAAAAAAGTTGTTTGTTTCCTGTAACCCTACCCTTACAAGTTTTTGTTTTTAGAAATCCCTACCCAAAAGTTTTTTCCACCCTCCCAACTCCTAATCAACGTAAAACATGCATAAAACACATTTTTGACCAAAAAAATGATGCAAAATTATTTTTTTACCTACCTACCCTATTTTTTATCAGACCTTTACAGGAAACAAACAATATTTTTGGGGGGCCTAAGTTACAAATGGGACTGGGAAATTGTTTTCAAAATAGGGAGTGTTTGAACCTCAGAGGTGTTTATAATGAGAGGTAAATAGGGGTAAACCTAGATCAGCAACTGATATCCAATTAAACAGACTTCACCGGCCTCGTAGCTTGTCTGCCATTGTTTGAGAAAATGGAATATAAGTATTGTGATAGTTTAATTAGAAACATGCCAGCTCCTGTGAGATAAACAGTGTTGTACAGGAGGAAAACTCAACACCAAACACAGCAGCACCTCCCCTGGTGGAACCCCTGCTTATCTCTGACACCATCTTTGGACTAACTAGTTAACCCTTATGCTGCTGTTTTCTAATTTTGTCGACATGAAATAATGACAAAAAGCTGAGAAATCACTAAAACCATGGCAAATGGGTACTCATCTGAAAGCACTCGGCGAGAGCTTTCCAATGAATACCAACATGACAGGGTTTAGATGTTTTTCAAAAATCTTTGCGTCCTTGTGCTTCGGAGGAAAGTAGCCTCAGCATTGGTAGGGTTAATTTGCCATGCATGGCCTCTCTAAAAGGAATCTAGACTGGCCATTGCAGAGCATAGCCTAGGCCTGCCATTTTCTTAAAAGATATTGGCAAATTTTCACCTTAGATAAATAGAAGATGGATCAATTGGTCGCCAAGATAGGTTCTGAGATAGGTTCAACTATGACCACCCCTACTGCCATCTATGTTCAGTCAAGGGAATTAAAACTGAGGCAAGAAGAAAATGATTCTTCCAATTACCGCTTACCGCATAGATTAGCCATTCTGCTGCTGGTGGCTAATTTGGTCAATACAAAAAGATGCAATAAAAACCTGAAAAATGACTGAAACCCTGGCACATTGGTACTCATCTGACAGTACTCAGCAAGGGCTTTCCAATGAATACCAACATGACAGGCTTTGGATGATTTTCAAGATTAATTGCGTTCATGTGCTTTGGACGAAAGTCGCCCTAGCATTGGAAGGGTTAGGATTAAGACTGCCTCTCTCTTATGGGGTTGTTTTGTGTTTATACCCCATTTGTGTGTGTCAAGCTTGCAAGACGTGCCCCATGGACATAGACCCACTGATGCTGAGACAGGTTTTATGCTTTATGAAGCTCTTTTACTCTCCTGTTATTGATATGTTCTTCCCGCGCAAGAGCTTTTTCCTGTTCCCCTCACATAAACACTGGGACAATGGCCGCACTTAGTACGGAAGGAAGAAAAAACTCCACGCAGTGGAGAGTTGATCATGTTTTGAAATCTGGATGCAATATATAGCATTCCTTTGCTTAACCCTTATGCTGCTGGTTGCTAATTTGGCCAATCCAAAATGATGCAAAAAACCTGAAAAATCACTGAAACCCTGGCACATGGGTACTCGTCTGAGAGTGCTCAGCGAGATCTTTCCAATGAATACCAACATGACAGGGTTTGGATGGTTCTCAAAGGTTTTAGCGTCCTTGTGCTTTGGATGAAAGTAGCCTCAGCATTGGAAGTGTTAAGTACTGGCAGTGCTGTATAAACCACTGTATAAGCCTTTGGGGGATACTTCTCCAACAAGAACATCTCTCAGGGAACATTTTAAATGAATGATGTTCTTTAGCATTTGATTCACAACTTACCTTTGGATATTTAGCAAATTCCAACTTTATATATAAGATTTCTTCAAAATTATGCCCAATCTTTTTGCGAAGAACTCGTACCATGAATGGGTTCAACCATTAGAAAATTATACTAAAAACCCTGAAAAATGACTGAAACCCTGGACCATGGGTACTCATCTGAGAGTACTCAGTGAGAGCTATCAAATGAATACCAAAATGACGGGGTCAAGATGTTTTTCGAAGATCTTTGCATCAATGTGCATCTTATTTTTTTGAAGATAAAGCTCCCTCTATGGAAGTGAATAGCCTTTTGAGAGAGTATGTGTATGTGCTCTGCATGCATACAGAATGGTGGAATATGATTTTGCAGGGCTCTTTGTGTAAATAATATATTTATAGAAGCTTGGCATCCCGTGGCTTGGGCGCACGCAGCCCACGCAAAAACCGCAAACTTCCCACCCCAGCAGCTGGCCAGTATTTATTGAGGCACGAGCGTGAGGCCAGAACATGATTTTCTCATCACTGTAATTCACCCACAGCAAGATTTTCAGCCATTTCTTTGATCCATGATATCCACGATACCCTGCTGGTGTTGTCCTAAAAATGGCATTGGTAGATTCTTGCTTCTCTATACCTAGCCTTAAGTCATAGGGCAAGAAATTTATTTTTTATCTCTATGTATTTGACATAAAAGCAGTATTAATTCAAAACTGTGTGTACCCTGATTTAGTTCTTTGATTGCTCACCAGGTGGACCACAGTCAAGTTCCTTGACTGACCAGTGTAACCACTCTTAGCGCCATCTATCGCCAGCCACATGAACCAACATCTAGACATTAACCCTTATGCTGCTGGTGGCTAATTTTGCCATTACAGAATAATGCAAAAAAAAACTGAAAAATCACCGAAACCCTGGCAAATGGGTACTCATCTGAGAATACTCGGTGAGAGCTTTCCAATGAGTACCAACAAGACAGGGTTTAGAATGATTTCAAAGATTTTTGCATTCTTGTACTTAGGACGAATGTAGCCACAGCATTGGAAGGGTTAAGCCTAAGATAAAGACCAGAACAGAGAAAAGCATTATGTTATGAAATCATAGACTAGGAGCTTAGTCTAAACCCAACTGGGCCAGTGGAATGGGTGTGATTCAATGCAAAAGCATTGCAGCTAAAACTCAAATAGTTCTCAGAATTGAATCTAATTTCATTGTCTCTCTTGAAATTCTCTTTGATCTATTGTTATGAATGCTCTGTTAATATTCAGGCCATTTTACAAATCAGGTTCCAACTTTACTCGTATGATATCGAACCAAATGTATATTATATGAACTAATCCAAAAATAGAAAAATGATGTTCGATTTTGCCTTATTAAGTGAATTCCAATTAGGAATGATGCACATATTCAAGCTGAAATTTCACTTAAATTCTTTGTGATTGTTTGTTGGTTTGATTAACGGAGAAAGTAGTTTATTGTTTCTTATTGTTTATATTAAATAAGTCAATGATCCTCGGCAATTATAAGGATCCAGTATAGTTAAGTTCAGTGGTTTTGAGAAATAGCTATCCCGCATTCTTGGCTGAGAAGTTTACTTGAGATTAACATAAACAACATGAGAAGCGCTTCCGTAAAGCCACCCGCAAACAGTATCAGAACTAATGGTCCGATTTCAAGAAAAACACAAAAATTCCCTCAGCTCCGAGGCACCCCACAGCGTCCATCAACAGAGTAGGTGAGAAAACAATTAATCATTGCTGATCGCTGACCACATAAAAGAAACCGTTGGCAGTCTGTGATTGCAAGCTCCTGCCTGTGCTGTGTGCCTGATATCATATGTTTAAAGCTAGAACCAATAACCAAGGGATAGGAAGGTTTGCTGTGTTTCAACAGTTAGACCAGTAAAATAAAGAGATCAGCTCCCTTGCAGTATCAACATCTATTTCCTACTTCCCATTTCTTATAATCATTATGTATATATAATTATATATATATATATAATTATATATATATATATATATATATATATATATATATATATATATATATATATATACATATATATATATATATATATATATATATATATATATATATATATATATATATATATATATATATTTATATATATATATATATATATGTTTGTGTGTGCGTGTTAGTTATTTATTTTAGCAAGCAAGTAAACAATGTTCATGAACACTGTAGTAATTTCATGAGTCTCAGACATTTCAATACCTAGTAGTGTAACATCTATGCTTATAGTGCATATTACCTGAACCATTTGGAGGTTAATCTGGCACCATAATGAAAAACAATGACACTGGTCCTATGCACAGTGCAGGAGACCAGCAGGCTCTGTGAAGCTTGGTTTGGATTTCCCATCCAGGGTAGTGTAGCATCTCTGCTTTACGCCAGCAACCGAGCAGCACCCAGGACCATTGAGGGGGAATGCTAGATTCGCTCTGACAGCTCTGTGACAGGGCGCGTGGATCTTGTCAGACAATGACTTTCTGCAGACCCCAGGCTCACTTCCGCTTCCTACAGGCCGCTGTCTGAAGGAGGGCGGCCCGCAGCATTGTAGAACAGGGCCCTGGTAACCGTTAGGGGCAGATGAAAGGCTCTACATGTACCCATAGACACAAACACAACTGTGCACTCAAACAATACCGTTAGTGTGCTTTTTATTTTTTTATTTTTTGTTTTTTATTCTTTCCCATAAATGCACTTCAGGTCAAAATGGTCTGGTTTAAAAATATAGCATTCATGAAGATAATACGCTTTTATTGAAGGAAAAAGTTATTTGCATATTTCACATTTTGTTGATAAAACATTGAAAAGGGTATATAGACAAAAAGAGATTTAGTAGTAGCAGTACCATAACATTTGCTCAATGAATTCCTCTTTACAGAAGAGAAATATTATCACACTATTCCTTATCCTGCATCCTTCAGAAAGTTTATGAAGTATTTAGTCATCAGAACACAGCCAATGATATTCAATGATTGTTTTGTTTTTATTGGACACTGGCTTTAATCCAACATCATTTTCTAAATATCATATATCTAGATGTTGTTTTCCAGTATAACTCATAGCATGAATGGGTAACATAGATGAGAGCATAGATTACATGCGTGTACTGTTTCACCTGTGGGTTATTCCTTGGATGAAGAAAAGAATGGATTTATAGCGAGAGACCAATTACTATATGCTCTAGATATAGTTACATGCTGGACTCATGCCAAGAGTACCAAATAAGCCATCAGCGCGAGGTCACATGGGAAGAAGGACCAATCAGGGCTCTTGCATCAATTACATTACTGAGAAACCTTATCTCCACCACCAGCTGGGGGTGCCCAGAGCACCAATTTTGGCCTGTTAGTTGACAACGGTTGAGGCTAGCATGTTCATGTTGATCGGCTGGTTTCGAATCCACATGTGCTGTTTCACCTGTGGGTTATGCCCCTCAGTGCCTTTAACCCTCTTGCTGCTAGGACAATGTATTGTATCATATGGGCACTGGCTACACTATAGCACGTCATGAGAGAGATACGACTGAAAAGCCTATGTGACATGTTCTTTAAGTACTGCTTCCGCAATAAAATAAACATCAGGCCATATCAAATTTGCATTGCTATCATAATCAGAACCCCCTCAATCGCCACATGTAATTTTATAATTTATAACCACCATTTTGTGCCGAAAATCATTAACTTAACACAAAAAATACAGTTAAAAACTTTGGCGGCCATTTCAGTTGACTTGGATTTTTTATGCATCAAGTCATGTCATGAAGCCATTTCCCATAGAAATAAACAACCTTATATTAAAAGATTACAAATGGTATTTACCTACCTTCATATCTACCAGAAAATGTTTTCTTTTTTCTGTTATACCATGAGTGAGATCGATTTTTGAGACCTCAATTCAACATGGTTAGGACAAATTCTTTGCGAGTTTACGCTCGTTCAATTCATTCGTCCATGAGCCGTAAAATCTTGCAACCCTTACAAAATTAATTGACAACAAGACATCGGTTGCGAAAAAAAATAGCAAACTTATATTATCCAAACAAGCTGATTCTCAGCTTTCCAAAAATGTTTATTTTATAGATATCCCGCCTTTGGGATATCTGTTGTCAGTGAATGAAGTGAAACTATCGGTATTCGCCGCGGCCGCTTCCAGCGGCCGCCATTTTGAATGCGTAAAATTTGACACTGTCTGCAGAACATAACCTCGACTTCTATCGATTGAAATGCGGTCAAAACTTGTTCATATCGTAACGAATTTGTGATATCCTTGTTGCTTGACATCTCCTTTACTTAGATGTCAAATAAGAAAACTAATAATGCCCAGGAACAAAGGCAATCGATCGATAACTACTACGGCCGCACTCGATAAAAAGTGTTGCGCTAGATTTTGCCGTCGTCGCGCACTTCAGAAAACAAATAGCACATCGTTTCATTTTATGTCTGGTTGTCTTTGGTTAATAAACTCTTGTTTCTTTGAACAGACGTAACAAAAAAAACATGTACGAATAGGTGGGACACTTGTCTCACCTATTCATTTTGAATTTTTCAAAAACTCGCCGTATTTATCGTGTACGGCCAACCGGAAGTTGATGAGCCGTACACGACAATGGCGAATATGTGGAGACCGCTATTCGGCGTGATCACTCGCCAACCGCTACAGAGAACACGTAGCGTCAGGCAAGTATACTCGCCCACCGCAGCGAGGAGGTTAATGAACTCATGCTACCCTTGATATGAACCCCTTATAATTGTATTAGCTTGGCTGAATGTCAAGGCTATTTACATAAGATATTTTGGTTATGTTCCAATTTGCTCTTAGGGTACAATATGAAAACAGTATAATAGCAAGGGCTTATGAGACATAAGCCTTTGATAATAGTAATTGCCTCATTGGTAGATGACTGTTTTTACATTGGCTATTATGATTTCAATTTTTAACCCATTAACACTCAGAGCAGCCAAAAGAGGCCTGACAAGTTTGAAAATATTTCAATTTCAAAAGCATTTCCTTGAAAACATTTGAGGGAGAAATGTTGATCAGAAGTCAGACAACAACTCTCCTTCAAATATTTTGAGAACTTTCGCTTCATTCACAAATTATTTTCAAAAGTATGAGAGAAGCAGACAATCCTTCTCCAGGAACCTTGAGCGTTAATGGGTTAAACCTCCATGTAATCCCTCGTTGGTTGCTAGCATGAACTTAATAATCAGAAACATACCCTCAAGAACCCCCTCATCTTGTCATAGCATAAAATAACCCTTCTCAGCTTCCAGCATTAACCTGCATGAACTAGGGTAAAAAGCACACTAATGACTTCTACTAGTAAGCACTCAAAGGGCTAGTTAACCCTTCCAATGCTGAGGCTACTTTCATCCAAAGCACAAGAACGCAAATATTTTTGAAAACCATCGAAACCCTGTTGTGTTGGTATTCATGGGAAAGCTCTTGCCGATTACTTTCATATGAGTACCCATTTGCCAGGGTTTCGGTCATTTTTCAGTTTTTTTGCATCATTTTGTATTGACCAAATTAGCCAGCAGCAGCATAAAGGTTAAGAACACTTTAATGAATACCTCAGCTTGTATAGGTGGATATATAGTACATATAAACCAAACTACAAGAAACATACTTATTGCACAACCACCCCCTTATGTACCCGTAGGATGAACTAAAGAACATTAGATAGACCCTGCCCTCATGTGGCCAACACACAAACTAAATAAGCAGAAAGCAGTTTTAGACATTCTGTAGATGTGAGCATAGTTTGCTAGCATATTTAAGGACAGAAAATCACTTAAAAGCCTTAAGTAGTAGCATACCTAGTATGTGAGGCCCTGTTTAACTGTTATGCTGCTGGTTGCTAAATTTACAATACAAAATGGTGCAAAAATGCTGAAAAATGGCTGAAACCCCTGGCATGTGGGTACTCATCTGAGAGTGAGTACTCAGTGAGGGCTATCCGATGAATACCAACATGACAGGGTTTAGATGGTTTTCAAAAATCTTTGCAGCTTGTGCTTGCGTGGGTGAAAGTAGCCTGATCATTGGAAGGGTTGATTAGTGTAGGTTGTGAGTAGAAGATGGCAATGTCTGGCGCTACCCCTCCGGCTAGATAAGGGTGTGCAGTGTTTCCTGGTTGTGTGCTTACAGACAAAATTATACAAGGACAAAAAATCACTTTACCCTTAAGTTATGCTGCTGGTGGCTAATTTGGCCAATACAGAATGATGCACAAAAAATGAAAAATGACTGAAACCCTGACATATAGGTACTCATCTGAGAGTACTCAGTGAGAACTATCCAATGAATACCAACTTGACAGGGTTTAGAGGGTTTTCAAAAATCTTTGCGTCCTTGTCCTATGGATGAAAGTCACTCTCAGCATTGGAAGGGTTAAAAGCCTAGTAGTAGCAGTACTAGTATGTGAGGCCCTAGTGTAGGGTGTTGTGTAGAGGATGGAGGTCTGGCGCTACCCCTCTGGCGAGATAAGGGTGCTCGCGCGGCCGGCGTTTCCTGGTTGTGTGCTAACAGACAGAAGCCATGCATGAGCAGGCCCCATCAGTGAGCAGAGTTGACACTGGCGCACCCTGCTACACGGGCTCTGTCAGGGATTTGGCGCCAAGATTGCTCAAAGAGAGAATAATGACTAGCACTTCTCCAGTCTCCCTCTCAACCCTCTCAAGCTTACAATCACATAATGTCAGCACAAAGATCCATCTATTTGTATATAATATTTTAGTGAATTTTTTTTTAAAGATTGAACTGATGATTTTCATTGAAATACCATTTCTAAGATTTCTTTTAAGATGTTATTTCACAATATCTTCAGTCATAGTGATATAGTGGTGAAATGATAGGATGATGCCTTGATAATTGTTGAAAAAAAAAGATACTTTCTTTATAATGAAAAATTAATTATGAATTTTTGAATCAAAATTGGTTGATTTTTTTTCTGGATTTTCAGATTATTTTTAAATAACCTGCAAATATGTCAGTTAAAGGAGGCATTGGTATTACCCTCCTGGTGGCTAATTTGGCCAATACAAAATAAAGCAAAAATCCTGAAAAATTACTGAAACCCTGGCACATGGGTACTCGTCTGAAAGTACACAGCGAGAGCTTTCCAACTGATACCAACATGACATATTTAGATGTTTTTCAAAAATATTTGCATCCTTGTGCTTTGGACGAAAGTGGCCTCAGCATTAGAAGGGTTAAAATGATAGCAGTAAGGTTGTGGTGCTACCGCAGACTCCCGGCTGGCGCCTTCAAACCACCACCTCTGTAGTAGTAGCAGAACTCTTGGCTTTTTCAGCTAGGAAAGCTAGCTTGCATTCCTAGAGGTGTGGAAGCAGTTGTAGTATAAAGAACCTGCTGTTCATAGGAGAACTGTGGCCACTGCTGAAGACTATGCTCTTTCACGCCTGTCGCAGGAGTTTTTTGGCCTAAGAAATTGTTTGCATTCTTGCAAGTGTAACACATGCAAAAACTGTAGGGTTTTTGCCTTCTAGATTTGCCTCATCTACTGCCTGCATTCTGCTATTGAATCCAGGGTCAAATGTGCAGTTACCAAAATATACATGGCAAGACTTGACGTGACTTTTACCTAAGCAAGTTATGTATCCACAATACCTCCCATTTTTACCCAAAAAGTGGAGTAGTTACACAGTCTTTCGTTCTCATAAAATTCATAATCAAATATCATCAAATTTATGCTAAGATTTTCATTTTTTGTAGACCATTTAAGAACTAAACAATGAGTAGACTTAAAGTGTTTATTTCCTGCCCATTTAAAAAGAGTACATGTACATATGACACGATTTTTCAAAAAAATGGCTGGACCAAACCAACAACTTTTCTTCAAATAAGTTGTGAACTGTGCCTTTTATCGCAATTAGCACTTAACCCTTATGCTTCTGGTGCCTAATTTGGCGAATGCAAAAAACCTAAGAAATTACTGAAACCCTGGCACTTGGCAAGAGCTTTCCAATGAATGACCAACATGACAGGGTTTAGATGGTTTTCAGAAATCCTAGCATCTTTTTGCTTTTGATGAAAGCAGCCTCAGTATTGAAAGGATAAAACGCTTTTTGCAATAAACCCATAAAATTTATACATATTGTATAATATTTAAGTTATTGTCAAAACTACAATAGAATCTGACTACATTTATCAAGGGAATTTTAAAGAGAATTATACTTGTTATGTTATGAACTGATCCCCATGTTAACCCTCTCCTGACCAAGATAGTGACCAACTGGACTTGAAAGAAGCACAATTCTCATCATCAGTGAATCAGAACGAAGATCTGCACAGAGATTCCGCATACGCGTAGTAGAGACATTTGTGGAGACGGATGGCCTCAAGTGATATAGAACATCAGGTAGCATGAGAAATCAAGCCATGATCTGTAACCGATACCGCCACCATTTGGTGACCATATTGTCCAGACACTCACCAGCTGTACGAGTGTGCTGGGAGTGTGCGATGACATACCGATTAACGTTTTTTTGGCGGGATCTCGAGGCGGGATTACTCATTGTTTTTGTGCCAGAAATTTATTTGGATCAAATTGACTACAGATTTCTTATGATAATATTTACGTTGGCTGAAAAAAGACACAATGTCTCACTATTACGGGTTTCGGATGTCTCGGAATGCTGAACTGTAAACTCAAGTATCAAGTTCTACAATTAGTGGTTGGTGATTTTTCGAGCTATTCTGCCAATTTTCCCTGTTTGTATATAAATAAACGGTGGAGGATTTTGGCATTTAGTATTGGCATGACCATATGGTATCACTCATGGTGACTCTGATTTCATTATGAAGAGGTCAAAAAATGTGGGGGGAACTTTTGGTCTGCCTGGCAGCTCATGTAACTGACAGTCATGTATCAGAGTCAAGTCTCCGATGCTCAATAGAGTACTAGTAGTAGAACATGCATTTGGACAAAAAGATGCACATTTTTATTATATGCATTTTTGCTACTTAGTGCAATAGATTGTTTGTATTTTTTTCTTTGTTATTGGTTCTAATAGAAAATATGCTACAGCATGTCTTATGTAAAACTTATTGCCAAAAACCTTAAGACACACCGAATTTCATGGTCTATACCAGTACCACCTCCTACCAAGTTAGATTTTTTGAATGCCCGTGCTCAATTTCTTATTTTCTCCTGCTGGCTAAGAAACTACCCCCCCCCCCCCCCCCCCATCCATTATGATATTACACAAAACCCTTCCTCAGAAACTTCAGTCACGTATCAGCCTTGCCCTCTTACATATAGCCCACTAACTCAATGTCAGATGCTGAAAGATATACACAACCTGTTTTTCCAGAATTGTGTGTTACATATAACATTCCTGAAGCTGCATTCCATTTCTGTGGCTGGTAGATATTTGAGATGATCACTGATGTATGATTATTATAGATACAAGATATCTATAATCGAAACAAAGTATCCATTTATTCATTCTTTTTTAACAAACTGGTTGAGTAAAAAGACCCATGTTTCCCCACTCATTACAGTGTAGACGTTAGCCTGCCTCCCAGGCCATATTTAAATGTCCTCCCTTGTGGATAGATGGCTTTGCGGTATACTAGGATATCAGACTGAAATAGACAGTGATACAGACTAGAGCTCAAGTGTGTCCCCCTTGAGGATTTATTCAGAACTAAACCTGGAGTGAAATCAACTCAGGTCAAATCAGTGAAAGAGCCAGATATCACAGGCTTGTGGCAAGTCTATGTAGACGTAAACTGTTACCCTATGGGACTTGTGGTCTCAAGAAGTCTGGTTCACTATTTGCCTTGGCAGCACTATTGTGGCTGGCAGGTTGTCATGCAGCAGGGTAATACTACTATAAGCTAATTAGCTCTGTTTGGAAGTATGCCCTCTTCTCTAGATTGATCCCATGGACTTGATGTAGGGATCAATGATTGAACATGAATCTTGATGAGGAGATGATTGATTAAATTGGCGATTCATTGAGGCTGCCCCCATACAGAGAAAGCATCTTTCCCCAACTCCACCTGGGGAGAGAAATATGAACTATTTTGACACACCCACAAGTTTCTCAGGCTGGGTTGAATAGGTATAATTCCACCACCTAACTATAGATGGCAGCACTGTCAGAATGAATGAAAAAGATAAATAATTTTATAGGTAATTGTAAGTCCATTCCCATGCTACTAAAATACAGCACTGTCATCAGGGTGAAGATACCTGTGGTTCATGTGGCTCCACCTTGGGTGATTCAATGAAACTATACCTTTGCTGAAGTCATCTTTGTGTAAATCTTGCGATGGGCGTAAACACTGTCTTGTGGCAGTTCTAGGTGAGACTAATATAAAGGAAATAGATATGACCTGAACAACTGCCTGAATTTCTCATGAAAAATGATCTTTCTTTGTTTTACTTTTTGAAGTTAAAGTTGTTGTTGTTCAATGGTTACTTTAAATATGCTGGTTATCAATACACCTATGTAAAATGTAGGTACTGCCAAAGGCTGGTTAACTGAACAATTTTCTGAATTTCTGATGAAAAATAATCTTTTCATGTAATTTGTTTTACTTTTGAAGTGAGGGTTTTCAATGGTTACTTGGAATATGCTGGTAATCAGTACACCATTTTCATAATAGTAATCATGTAAATGAAGGAACAAACTGGACTTCCTAACTAATGTGCTATATGGGCTGTATACTGAAACTTGCAGCACATGGCAGTGTGATATATGTGTTTTCGTAGCCCACGTGTGTGGGTCACAGTTCTTCCAACTCTCGTCATATTTCATTTGTATTGGAATCCATGTGGCATTTTCAACAAGTACGTCACTCTGCAGCAGGTGCTTTCTCTAGGAATGCCAGCAGTATTTCTGGCCTCGGCAGTGTCGTCCAGTTGGTCATTTCTGAACTATGCCACTGGGTACTTATGAAATATAAGACGGTGAGGATATTCATGGATCTATCTCTTGCTCTCACAGAAATTTCCAGTGATAGCGAAATGTTTTAGTTGGTCATTTCTGAACTATGCCAGTGGGTACAAGATGGAATTACAAGAAGGTGATGATCTCTGGCTGTCATAAAATGTATTTCTAGTCCCTCAATACTGTACTTCCTCTTTGCTTGAAAAGTGGTGGTAATGATTTTCGACAGCGAAATGTCCAGTTGGTCATTTCTGAACTATGCCACTGGGTACAAGATGGAAATAAAAGATGGTGATGATCTTCATTAAGTCTAACTCTGGCTGTCATAAAATGTATTTCTAGTCCCTCAATACTGTACTTCCTCTTTGCTTGAAGAGTGGTGGTAATGATTTTCGACAGCGAAATGTCCAGTTGATCATTTCTGAACTATGCCACTGGGTACTTATGAAATATAAGAAGGTGAGGATATTCATAAAGTCTATCTCTTGCTGTCACAAAATGTATCTCAATTACCCTTAATTTTGGACAGTGAAATGTACAGTTTGTCATTTCTGAACTTAAAGCTGCATGGGTTCCTGTGAAATACAAGATAATAATGATCTTCGTTAAGTCTATCTTTGGCCATCATAGCAAGCACTCAAAAATACCCTTCGCACAGGGATTCCATTTGCTGCAATCATGATACTTCTGGTAATATATCTGGCTAAAGGAATGTCCAGTGTGTCATTAGTAAGCTATGCCCCATGGTTGCATATGAAATACAAGATAGTGATGATGATCTTCATATCTGCTTGTCACAACATGTAGACGGAATTCCCCCTGGGGGGGGGGGGGGGGGGGGGGGGGGGTCCTGTTATCTCCAGGAAAGCTGGTACTATTCCTGACCATAGTAAACAAGTTTTTTAGAATTTCCATTTGCCTTAAGAATGATGATAATATTTCTAGCTATATGAATCCTCAGTTTGTTATTTCAGCACTATTTTGCTGCATTGATAAATGTGAAAAACCAAGTCTTTATTACTGGTACCAAAGTCATCATTCATTAGAATCATCATCACCACCACATCATCATTATTTTTCCCACCACCATTACTATCATCATAATTGTGATCATCCTTTTCCCGCCAATCATCATCATCATCATCACCATATTCATCATCGTTGTATTCATCATCATCATCTTCATCATCGTTGTGTTCATCGTCATCATCATCATCATCATCATCACCCCATGATGCCCTGGGAAAGATGGCGGGAGATTCGGTGGTCACTATAAAACCACAGCACAAGTTGCCCATAAATAATTCTGGGGCGTTATTTGCCTGTCAGTTCTGACAGCCAGGGTCAGGGTAGGTGCGCGGCCATGTGGTATTAATGTAATCTCTTACTAAGACATCAGTGTTTTACGGCCTCAAGTACAAGAGTTTAAGTGACCACCTCCGTCTTTTGTGACACTAATGTCATGCTGAATCTAGACTAAGGTACACAAAGAAATATTGCTGATAAATTCATGGGTGGCATGACTGGACCGAGTGCTTAATCAGTTTTTTAGTTTGATAAAAAGTTTCAAAAACAGCTCCTGCATATCCCCTCCTATCCAGTTTGTGCTATGATGGTAAAATGCAAATGCAAAAAATTACTTATATAGATTATATATATATATATATATATATATATATATATATATATATATATATATATATATATATATATATATATATATATATATATATATATATATATATATATATATATATATATATATATATATATATACAGTCAAACTTGCCTCAACGACCACTTCTCTTAAACGACCACTTGCCTTCAACGACCGTTTCAAATCCCCCCAAGGCTATTCCCTGTATATTTTACCTTGCTTAAGCGACCACTTGCTTGACGCGACCAACGACCATAAAATCTTATCCCTAAGAGTAAATGGTCCTTCATTCAACGGCCACTTGAATACCTAGACGCCTTGTATATTGGAAAGGGCACAATAAAATAATAAAATAATCGGTAAAAAAATTGAAAGTATATCATTTCTGAGGGTCGTCAATTAATCATATAGTTCAACTTTTATTTTTCTGACTGTTTATTCTTGAAATATTAATGAAGGAATTTCAACAAACGCAGCTAAACATAACAACCTCAATAATTCCAAGTCATTGTTGGAAATTTTATGTTTTTTCATAACCTCGCTCAGACCCTCAACCCCTTCTTAAGAGACCACCTCTTTAAAAGACCACTTTTGACATTTCCCTTGAGCGGTCGCTTAATGGAAGTTTGACTGTATATATATATATATATATATATATATATATATATATATATATATATATATATATATATATATATATTATAAAGTTATGTATACATTTACATATGTAGATTAGATATATTTGTATGATTGATTAAGTTTTCTTTAATATCTTATCTCTCAAGTTTATATACTGAGTTAGTTATCTCATTATGGATGAAGTATTAAGCTGTTTTTCGTGGCTGGTTGATTTTCTGTGCCAATTATTCACCGTGCTTCGGTGGTTCTGGACATCCTAGGCATGTGCCATGATAATCCTTATCACATACTACCAAACGAACTGCTGGCACACCATTGGGTGAAGGAGTGGTCAGTAGTAGTACTGACCTTATTTTCTCCATGTCCAGAGGTTTACTAATATATATATATATATATATATATATATATATATTATATATATATATATATATATATATATATATATATATATATATAAATATATATATATATATATATATATATATATATATATATATATATATATATATATATATATATATATATATATATATATATATATATATACAGGTGATCTTGGATATGACGGACCACTATACGACGGATTTTTGCATATGACGGACGATATGATTGGTCCCAGTCCGATGCATATCAAGTATTCGTCATATGTATACGAAGGATTTTGCATATGACGGACCAATTTTCCTGGTCCCATTGAGTCCGTCATATCCAAGTTCACCTGTATATATATATATATATATATATATATATATATATATATATATATATATATATATATATATATATATATATATATATATATATATATATATATATGAATTTCTGGACTCAGTACTACTATTCCATTCCACTAGCTTTGTAACGGGAAGGTATATTTCGTAATGAATAATAGTGTTTTTATTTGGGAGAGAACCCATTAAATTATCCTGGAAAAATCTTGAATTCAAGGAGGGTACTTGATATTACCATCTGGCATGAAAGTTTTAGTGATCATAAAAAATATCTTCAGAGAAAAGAGCGAGCTGACTATGCAAATCTATTTCAAGTAAGACATCCCTCATGTGATAATTTGCTGTAAAACTGTGATGGGTATAGATAAGGGTATGATCAATATACTTCCCAGGACAAATTGGAACCAGATTCCGCATGCGTAAATAACCATTCCTCAAATAGGCGAAATAAAAGCGCCAAAAGCCGTAGCAACGGCTGAGGACGATAAAAGCGACCAGTGATTCACTTTCATATCAGCTGGTGCCCCTGATCTGGGGATGTCAATTAGGGGGCGGGGAGGGAGAAATATGGCGGGAAGTGTGGGTGAAGGGTGCTTGGGTTCGGGTGTTAAGTGGAGGACCACCATACCGGGGTATGGGGTTCAGCCAAATCTGCCTGGCACTGAACAAAGACTTATCTGAACATATGGAGAACTTTTACCCCTCCCTCAGCAAATGGGCAAGTTTTCAAAAACACATAGTGAGGGTTATTTCCCCTCAATCTCATGCAATATAACTGAGTGCCACTTGGGACTCTATTAAAGTTAAGAGTGATCAGGTTTCTATTCAAGTACTTCCTTTTTTGCTTGATTTGTTCACTTGTGATAAGATTGTGTAATGTTTGATCACCAATTGAGAATCAAACATTTCCTTGTCCGTAACCTCCACATACTTAATTTCCTGCTACTGATGTTTTTAGAGAGAAGTGAGAGGCTCTTAGTGAACTTGAAAAGTTCTATGCATAGTCTAAGGAGACTTGAAAGAAACATTGACTTACACATGCCTTTCGCGCTCAAGAAATGTATATTTGTATTGCTTGGGACAATCATGCAAGTTTAAGATATTAAATAATCTTTTGTAAATTAGTGTTGATAAATAATAATGATATTGATAATGATAATAAAGATAATGATGATGATTATAATAATAATAATAATAATAATAATAATAATAATAATAATAATAATAATGATAATAATAATAATAATGATATTACTCATTATATATTGATATAGCGCCGGCCCTTTCCACCTATAATGTTTAAAAGCACTTTATAAAGAATAGTCATTGGACAGATGTTTATGGTCTATATAGTCATATAAACTCCTTTTGAGCTGTGGAAAGTTGGCCTAGGTAGTCCTGCTACACCTGACTCCTCTGTCAGATGCGCTGAGACAGACTAATTGATTGACAAACAGGTATTTTCAATCAGATGCAGCAGGAGAAAGGTGAGATATCAAGGGATATGCAATTGCCCCTTAATCTCTAATCATTAGGTAAATGTTTTTGTTAGCACTATTTGAAGAGAATGAGATTTTTGCAAAGCCCTGATTCTATCTCAAGGAAAAGAGCAATAAGATGAGTATTTTTCTGCTCTCTAGAGCCACTAGGTAAGAAATGGTTTACTATGATCCACCCATTTCTCCATCTCTTAGAATCTCTCATTAGTGTCCCATTTTAAACTGATTTACCTTAGTGAAAAGTTAGAAATAGTTTAACCTTTCAAATGCTGAAGCTACTTTTGTCCAATGCACAAGAACTCAAATATTTTTGAAAACCATTTAAAACCCTGTCATGTTGGTATTCATTGGATAGCTCTCGTCGAGCACTCTTGGTGAGTACCCATGTGCCAGGGTTTCAGTCATATTTTAGGTTTTTGGTGTGTTTTTTTTGCATGATTTTGTATTTGTCAAATTAGGCACCAGCAGCATAAGGGTTAAAATGCTATACTTCCTCTCTGGAAATGAACCATTAGAAGTAAACCATTTGTTATCTGATCTGTTAGGTATTAGGAGGGAGAGTAATTATAAGAAATGCAATTCTCTCAGGGAGTAAACAATTAGTGAAGTCTTTATTCATTATCAGGTACTCTTAGTAATAAGTGGTTAATTATGGGAAAGCTGGAGGGCCTTCTGGAGGAGCAAAGAGGCTGTAAACAGGTTTTTATAGTGATTGAAAGTTTATCAGATCCTGGCGCTGAGTTGCCTCTGTTAGCAGAGTGTAGTTAGAGCAGGGAAATTAGCATATCTGTTCTGTTAATCTTGGACCCAGTCAGTGAAGCAGAAGATAGGAGGAGATAACAGGGGGTGCTCGAATCGGGGTAACCCGGCACCCTTGGGTTGTCCTGCCCCCCAACCAACCAGGCATGCTCCCCTAGTCTGGGTGTCTAGCCTGAACTAGTAGTAAAAAGACCAGAAGTATCACAAGCACAGCTTTTCCCAAGTATGGATCCAGAAGTTTTATAAATGTTTAGTATGATTCAGGCCTAAAGAAAAAAGTTGTTTGTTTCCTGTAACCCTACCCTAACAAGTTTTTATTCAAAAAAAACCCTACCCTTAAGTTTTGACCGCCCTCCCAACTCCAATCAACGTAAAACATGCATAAACCACACATTTTTGACCAAAAAAATCAAGCCAAAAAAAAAATGAAATAACCGACCTACCTACCCTATTTTTTTCAGACCGTTACAGGAAACAAACAATATTTTTTTCTTGGCCTCATTTAACCCTCCTGCAAAATGAATGCAAAACTGCTCAAAAATGACTGAAAACCGGGCATATGAGTGTTCATCTAAGAGAACTCCGTAAGAGCTATCTAATGAATACCAACAAGGAAGGGTTTAGATGGTTTACGAAAATCCTTGCATCCTCATACTTTGAATGCAAATAGCGATTGGAAGGGTTAAACACAGAGGTAGATCTCAGTCATTGATTTAAAGTTAGATCAAATCAATGCACAGCTAAGCTCCCAAATATAGATCCAGAATTTCTTTATAAATACGATAGGGGGTTTGTTATGTATCCATATCAATGTATATGTACATCCATAACACTCAAACTTCTGTGGTACCATGGACACTGCAACTTTCTAATTCATAGCAGTATAACATCTTTGGTCTGGTCTGTCCTGCCTTCCTGAGACGGTCCCCTACGAGAGTGGTTGGTTGCCCTGCATATGCTTACAATATACACACACTGGCACTCACATTCTCACAGCTAGCTCAGCCTGTAGTAGTGGGTAGAGTTGAGATGATCAGTCTGGGCTGAACATATGGTTGTGTGAGATCTCTCTGATATACTGATATAACAACAACACCACATTGAATGACTCTATGATCACAGTCACAGTGCTACTTGAGTGTGTACTAGGATTATTGGAATAGGTGTCTTGCGGTTATATGGTGAGTTCAAGATTTTTTCCTGTTTTTTTTTGGCATACAACCTGAATGATAGTACAATACTGCATTGTTTATAGATGCCAGTTGTAGAGGATTTCAGTATGAGCAAGATGTTTCCTTGTCAACCTGTATTGGGATCACATTTGATTATTTGAATTCTTTTTTTTTTTTTTTTTGTGATGAGCATCTCTGTTATCTCGAATTATCAAGGTGGGATAAAATGAGTTTAATTGTAATGATTTTTCCCTGTTAACTCATTCCTTATGATCAGCAAGACCTTTGACCAATCTGATTTTGTATTTCTAGTACATTGGTGTTGTGTTATTTACCTACTTTTATGTATGTATACTCTAATCTGATCTTTATCTTTTACGCTATGGCTTGGCCTTAGTTCATGTGGGTCCATATAGCTATGTATATAGAGGGCACCACATATCGTCACCACAATTAGTTAAAAATATAAGAAATTAGAAAGATCCCATTGTGAGGCCACCTGGTGAGTAAATATATTACTATATTCAGGGAAGACACAGTTTGTAGTTGATGTGCCATTCAGGTTAATGGGTATTCATCTGAGAGTACACTGCGAGAGCTATCCAATGAATACCAACATGACATGGTTTAGATGGTTTTCAAAAATTTACTTCCTTATGCTATGGACAAAAGTAGCCTCAGGATTGAACGGGTTAAGTATGATAGAATTCAAAAAAAAATGCTTGGCCTTGGGCTAGGTCATTACAAAACCAGGTATTTGAAAATCCTTTCCATCTGGAAGAACACTGATATGGTTTATTCTGGGGTGAGTGATCTCAGGGTTTCATGATGGATGATATTTATCCTATATTTATATTCACAGTCCTCGCTCCATGCTGTATGGATTTTGCACGCACAGCACTGTTATTGTAACCCATGCACGTAAATTCTCACCCGGCTGGGTTTCATGCTACACCGATGGCTCAATGTGCGTTATTATTATTAACCCTTATACTGCTAGTGGCTAGTTTGGCCAATACAAAATGATGCAAACAACCTGGAAAATGACTGAAACCCAGGCAAATGGGTACTCATCTGAAAGTACTCGGTGAGAGCATTCCAATGAGTACCAACATGGCAGGGTTTAGATGTTGTTATTGTGCTTTGGGCGAAAGTAGCCTCAGCATTGGAATGGTTAAGGTGAGCGCTAGAGATTCTCTGCTGCCAGATTGGGATGTTTGCCCAATGGGATATAAGTCATTATAGAAGGTGCTATGGATTAATCTCTTGGTCGTGTAGGCAATGAAATGATGTAGGAAATTAGATGCTTCAGATTGTTGCTAGCTGTGGAAGGTAATACAGGAATAAGAGAAGAGATTATCGGTTGAGGGTCTCTAGAGCATCTTGACTAAGATAAACCAAGTCTCTGAGATTCATTGAAAGATAATGATAAGCATATATTCAATAAAATAAAATGACGTTTTTCTCAGGGTTGTTAAATGAATAACCACCTTGCTATGTATATTAGAAAGATCTGTTTTTGTAGTGGAAAGACATTTAGCATTATTGATGATGACAAAAGAGGTATAGTGCAGACAATGCCACCTATAGGCAGGGATTAGTATTAGTGTACCTAGAGGACAGGCTAGGGTGAAGGGAGTTGACAACCTGTACCATCTAAAGATGGTACTTGTACACAATAAAATACCAAATATTGATATTAGATATCAAAAGGTATTGTATCTTTTGAGATCAGTTATACTGATAAGGTTTAACGATATAAAACTAACATGACTGCTAGATGGACATCTCTATATCCTAAGGCAGTTCGCTGTATAATAGCGAAATTCCTGAAGTAAACTGTGCTAAATCAAACATATTTAAGTTGCTTGGACGCATGCAGTATCATTATAAATATCATTAAGATATTGTATCCAATATCGATTTTATATTGTATCACTAAAAATTCAAAGATGCCAATCCCTGTGCGCTCTCTCTCTCTCTCTCTCTCTCTCTCTCTCTCTCTCTCTCTCTCTCTCTCTCTCTCTCTCTCTCTCTCTCTCTCTCTCTCTCTCTCTCTCTCTCTCTCTCTCTCTCTCTCTCTCTCTCTCTCTCTCTCTCTCTCTCTCTCTCTCTCTATATATATATATATATATATATATATATATATATATATATATAGTGATTATCAAGACTTGGTCATCTGGAATTAATGGTGTGTGGGAAAAAGATATAGGAGACTGACTATCTTTCTATTAAGCTCCCTAGTTGGTAACATCCATTATCAGTTTATATATGAACTGAAAGGGGCCGGGTGATTAGGATAGTTAATGTTTTCATAACTCAAGTAATTGGTGGCAAGGGGCCAGAAAATTGAAATAAAATTATCACAAGTTAAATGCTGGTGTCCATCACTTTGCTGATAAGTCTATTAGTAATTAGCTCATTACTTAACCAATTAAGCATGCTGGGGCAATTGAGAGATTTCTCATCACATCATACCAGGATTCTCAGCAGAATGGGTTATGCTTTAATTAAAATCACGGCAATTATATAGAAAAAGGTTTTAAGTGTCTCTCGACTGTCAGTGTCACCAGTAACCTATAATTCTAAATCTGCAGGAGTTAAGGATGCTTACAGCAATCAGGAGTCATTAACCAATATGCACTCAGAGCGGCCAAAACCGGCCTGACTATTTTGTTGATATTTTCCCTACAAAAGTGTTTTTATCAAAAATATTTGAAGGAGAAATGTTTATCAGAATATTATCAACAACTCTCTTTCAAATATTTTTTGAGAATTTGCTTTATTTTCAAGTTATTTTCAAAAGTGTGAAAATAGCAGACGATACTTTCCTGGGAACTCTGAGTGTGAATGGGTTAAAAGTGTCACTTTTAATCTTTAATTTGAACTCTACATGAGGAAATGCTGGTTAGAGCAATCTAAAATCATTAGAAAGGTGATAACTTAAATTCAGTCAACTGACCAGGAAGTTGCTTCATTAGTTTTAAAAACATCATTGCTTCATTAGTTTTTTGCAAATAGTGGAAATTCAGTAAGATAAATAGGGGTGTGAATTGCCTTTTGTCTGGAAGAGCAATTTTCAACTTGTCTATTATTTTAGCATAAGAGGTATTTAAGGTAGCACTTTTATACAAAAATACAATTGGTTAGAATATATCTGTGTAGTGTCAACATAGTTACTTAGCTACGCATGCAGCTATTCTGCTACCCCCTACATACACAGTACCAGAGTCATATACCTGGAAGCTTTCTTAGACTAGAAGAAAGAGTTTTGCCGAGTATGATATGGTTAGAATTTTTATTTGTAGTGTTACTATAAAAACTTCTCTGCTACGGTGCTACCCCCTACATACACAGTACCAGAGTCATATACCTGGAAGCTTTCTTAGACTAGAAGAAAGAGTTGCTGAGTATGATGGTTAGAACTTTTATTTGTAGTGTAACTATAAAAACTTCTCTGCTACCCCCCTACATACATGTAGCGCAAGGTAGATATAGCTGGAAGCATCTCAGGCTAGAAAAAGAGGGTCGGGATTGCATATGTTCTGACTAGTATTTCTGTAGAGTGTGGTGTAGAGTGAAGGTGTTGGTGTAGTATCTTGTCTGATCAGTGCCTCCAGGTGCTGGGGGCTGGGCAGTGGGAGAAACACATGGGCAACATGTGCAGCAGTCTGAATACTATAGGAACCCACAAACAGGCCCAGGAGAATCCTTACTGTATAAGTATACTCGTCTGTAAGCTGGGGCAAATGTAGGATATACAGATAGGGTGTGCATTTGTACGAGGTTTTGTTCCACCCCCAAATCAAAAATAAGGAATGTGTATTGTATGATAATCTTTGATTAGGATAGCTGATGCGAGGATGGGACTTGCTTAAAGTTCTCATATATATATATATATATATATATATATATATATGTATATATAATATATATATATATGTATATATATATATATATATACATATATATATATATATATATATATATATATATATATATATATATATATATATATATATATATATATATATATATTTATATATATATATATATATATATATATATGTGTCTGTTCCTATATATTAGTACACCATGCTATATTTGTAAACTAAAACATGTAGTCCTACTGGCTGCAAAAAGTGCATTTTTACAGGAAAACTAATACTTATTGTATTGCATTTTATTCGGGAATGGTAAAACTCCTATTGTTACCCTATATCTATTTGTTTTGTTGATGATAATGATGAAGTTGATATTGTGAATTTTGATTGTATCAATGGCTTACCATTTGTTTTTCCTTTTCTTCAGGTATGTATACGATGATGCTGAGTGTTATACAGAGTTTAATGGCTCTACAAGATGCTGGTGAGTGTGTCTGTTTCTGTGATAATGACAACAAGATGAAGGGGATACCCACAACAGAAGGAGAAACACTCACTCTCCATAGCCCTCAAAGAAAACAGTTTAGTCAGATAGGAAAGATAGGGGAGATGCAGTGTTTTTCACAGTGGTGTATTTAGTATGGTAATCAAGCAGACCGCTGATGGGGCAGACCGTGATATTTAGTCTACAGGGGGTGTCTAGGCGGGTATGGGGTGTCTGCTAGGGTGTAGGGTGTCTGGTGATTTAGAGATAAGGTATAATGCAGGGTACCAATCCACTGACCACCATATCCTAGACTGGACGTTTTGTGGTCTTAGGAGAAACTCGGACGTGGTCAAACTCCTTTGTGAGCTTAATTAGCTTTTAGGGTATTTAATTGACAAACTTACAAGCAATTATTGCAAGTGCATTTCTTAATTTGAACAGGCTGCGAGATGGCCAATCGGGAAGGGTGAGGGACAAAAAACAAAGGCAGATGTTGAATGTGGGGTGTCCCCAATGGGAGCTATTTTACCACCAAGGGGGGTTGCGAGGACCCAATGAGAGAAATTTTGAATGGGTAGCCTGGGGTGAAATTTAAAAGTCCCAACTGGTACATCAGAAATAGAATTGCTTTAATCAGACTCGGTTGAAAGGTACTTAGTTTGAATGTGAACTCATATGTTGAGGAATTTATTTATTTGAAGTTGTTATGTCATCAGGTGGCATGCCGCACTGACCATGTAACATAAAGACTAGTGCTGCTACCTGGATATAATCAAATGAATGAAAACAATTTTTCTGTCAATCTAGATTGGCTAGAAATTTCCCTATGGAGTATTTCATTGGAATATATATTTTTTTTCACTTTCTCTGTTCATATAGATTATCTGATTATATTTCCTATGAACTTTTTAGTGGAATATTTGATTTTCCATTAAAAATGGAAATGATTTTCAATGGAAAGGATAGAAAAATCAGGCAATTACAAAAGATTGAAATTACTTTGGGTGTTTTTTGTGGTATAATGTGAATTAATTTACCCGTCAAAGCTCACAGCAGCCAAAAGCAGCCTAATAATTGTAATGGTATTTTGAAGGCAAAAGCAAAATCAGGAAAATATTTGATGGAGAAATGTCAATGGAAACATTACCTACAACTCTCCTTCAAATATTTTGCAGAACCATTCTCAATTACAAAGTTATTGTCAAAAGTATCATAGATGCAGACGACAATTTCTGGAGGAACTCCGAAGTACTAAATGATTCAGTAGTTGGCTCATGCATTTGTATTCAGGCGAGTGTAGTTGTGTCGATCAATGCACTATTGCTAGTTGTCAGTTACAGGGAATAGGAGCAGTCTCAGCATACAGATAGCCACTCCTTTAACAGCGCAATTATTCAACCAAGGTCGAACAAGACTACCACTTGGGTAACTGTACCGGGAGACGATTTGTAGCATTTAACCCATTAATGCTTAAGAATTACTCTTGAAATTGTCGTCTGGACCTTTGATACTTTTGATGATAACTCGAAAATTAAGAATGATTTTAAAAAATATTGGAAGGAGAGTTGTTGATAATGTTCTGCATAACATTTCTCCTTTAAATATTTTCCCAGCTTTGCTTTTGCCTATGAGATTTCATCAAAATTCTCAGGCTGCTTTTGGCCGCTATAAGCATTAACCCATTGGCACTCAGAGCGGCCAAAACAGGCCTGACTATTTTGTTGATATTTTCCTCACAAAAGCGTTTGTATCAAAAATATTTGAAGGCGAAATGTTTATCAGAATATTACCAACAACTCTCCATTAAATATTTTGTGAAAATTTGCTTTATTTTCAAGTTATTTTCAAAAGTATGAAAATAGCAGACGATACTTTCCTGGGGAACTCTGAGTGTGAATGGGCTAATGAGTTAACATATCTTCTCCTCCAATGAGTCTTCATAAGAAGAGCAGACCTATCAAATTAATTCCTCCCACTCACTCTTAAAGCCAATCTATTCTGATCTTCCTGCATCATAGATAGAACTTAAAGCCAATCTATGCCATTGTTCCTGCATCACTGATGGAACATAAACCTGTTTACTGTTTAACCCTTCCAAATCTAAGGCTACGTCCAAAGCACGAGAGCGCAACAATTATTTTTGAAAACGATCTAAACCCTATCATGTTGGTATTCATCAGATAGCTCTCACTGAGTGCTCTCATATGAGTACCCATTTGCCAGGGGTTCATTCATTTTTCAGGTTTTTCGCATCATTTTGTAACGGCCAAATTAGCCACACGCAGCATGAGGGTTGAGCAACAAAACATCTTAATGACCGGAAACCACTCTGGGCTGTTTACTACAGAATGGATCTCTTTATGGAATTAGGCGTTGCTGTTTTTTTGTGCCATTATCCTCAAGACTGAGAGGGATGTTATTGTTGATGAAATAGCGATTAGGCATGCAGAACATATTATATCATTTCAGTCTCTTCTGTGCAGTTACCTATAAGATATTCCTCTATATGGACCTAGACACTGAAAGGATCTTTTGATTATCATTATTTCATAGAAACTGTTTCATTTTGAATAGTCTGTGCTTATATGAGGACCTTGAATATGGTAGGCCTAATAAGGAAGATTGGTTAACACATTAATGCTAGCCGCGGTCAAAAGCAGCCTGACAAATTTTGTGAAATCTTTGAGACAGAAGTTATGGTTGGAAAAATATTTGAAGAAGAAATATTCAACTGATCACTACCAAAAACTCTCCTTCAAATATTTAGTAATATTATCCCTAATTTCGAAGTTATCATCAGAAAAAACATAGAAAAAGATGACAATCACTCAAGGAACTCTTATCAAGCATAAATGAGTTCATGTGTGAATGTAGGGGGAGCCACTGTGGTGAGTTCCTAATTTGGAGGCTATGGAAAATATGAGGACACAGGAGGTAAATTTTCTTTCGGATCTCTGTTTTTCCTCATATTACCAACCCATCTATGAGTGATTATTTTTCCTGATAAGAGATTGGATTCTCCTGCAGGTGATTTCAGCCTCAGCAGGTGCGGAGCAGGTTTTACGTAAATGCTACCCCGGCTTCTTCATCCTCCTCCTCCTCCTACGAGTCTATCCTCTATGCGAGGCTATGATAATCCACGTACGCCCTACGCGGCGGGCGGAGAACCCGCACATCGCATCCTAACATCCTTAACCTCGCACACGACCCGCAGATGAACTTGTGTAAAATAATCCCGAGTAGAAACGTGGGCTGAGAAATAAGCTTATCTTGTCTCCTTCCTCCTGCCGGGCAGCGCGAGATTGACTGCTACCTCTCTTAACCCTTCCAATGCTGCTAGTGGCTAATTTGGCCAATGCAAAACGATGCAAAAAGCCGGGGTATTGGCTGATTCCCTTGCACATGGGTACTCATCTGAGAGTATGCAGCGAGGGCTATCCAATGAATACCAACATGACAGGGTTCAGATTGCCTGAGCGCCTCCCGCTACTACTACCTCTCTTAACCCTTCCAATGCTGCTAGTGGCTAATTTGGCCAATGCAAAACGATGCAAAAAGCCGGGGTATTGGCTGATTCCCTTGCACATGGGTACTCATCTGAGAGTACGCAGCGAGGGCTATCCAATGAATACCAACATGACAGGGTTCAGATTGCCTGATCGCCTCCTGCGACTACCTCTCTTTCTTAACCCTTCCAATGCTGCTAGTGGCTAATTTGGCAAATGCAAAATGATGCAAAAAAGCTGGGGTACTGACTGATACCCTAGCACATGGGTACTCATCTGAGAGTATGCAGTGAGGGCTATCCAATGAATACCAACATGACAGGGTTCAGATTGCCTGATCGCCTCCTGCTACCTCTTTTAACCCTTCCAATGCTGAGGCTTAACTTCCGTCTAAAGCAGGAGAATATAAAGATTTTTCAAAACCATCTAAACCCTGTCATTTTGGTATTCATTGGATAGTTTCGATGAGTACTCTCAGATGAGTACCCATTTGCCAGGGTTTAGCTCATTTTCAGTAGGTTTTTCGCATCATTTTCTATTGATCAAATTAGCCACCAGCAGCTCAAGGCTTAACCCTTATGCTGCGTCAAGTGTGCGCTCCAGATGCGAATGGGCCAATGGCGAATTCCCCCTCTTCAGCGGGATCAGGATGATGAGAGTAGTGCTGTATCTTAGGGCATCTTTGCTGCTTCTTTCATCAAGATGAGAGCTGCAACAATCCTCTTCTCTCAGCAGCTTACGCTGAGACACTGCACAGATAGCGGAGGCCGCAGCAGCCTTGATTAGTTGTACTCTTGTACTATCAGAGGTTGATGTGAGGTGACATGTCTTATGACAGAGCACAGAAGAGCAGGAAGAGTGGGTGCTCTATTTGTAGCTAGATTAGGCTAAGGGGACATATCGAGATCTGGAATTTAAGAGTAGAATTGGGGGGTTAAATTTTACTCAAGGATTTTTTGGAGTGATTTCTGCAAAATTATTGTAGCCACATTTTATACTTTGAAATCCTTGAGTCTGGATCCTCATAGATGATAAAAAGATAAAAAGCTGCATTTCCTTATGTGTGAGAGTACTCGATGAGAGCTTTCCAATGAATACCAAGATGATAGGGTTTCGATGATTTTCAAAGATTTTTGAGTTCTTGTGCCTTAGACAAAAGTAGTCTCAGCATTGAAAGGGTTAAAGCCATTGTATATCCCATAATCCTGAGTGCCAGAGGGGATCTAAGGGTTTAATGCGTCTTGGGTAAAGTACAGCGTGGCTCAGGCAGTCAAGGGCCTATGAATTTTTCATGCACCTGAGCCCAGTTAACGAGTGCAGCTAATAATTCACCAATCAAAAGAGGCCTGTTCAATTCACCCACCCACATTGTAGAAAATTTGTTTGTTTTTCTAACCTTTCAATATTTTCCATCTGAATGGTATATTGTACAACATTTAAAAGATAATAATTGGTTTTCGCATTCCCATGACAAATGATGGGCTGAAGACAAATAAGTTAACTCCTAGGCCTATAGGGGGCAGCACTGAGGCATAGAATTTGTGATAAAAGCAATCACAATTTTATGGGGATCAATTTGTTAGTCACACAATAGTGGGCTTCCCTTTTATCATGACTCATATAGAAAATTTAGATAAAACATCTTATTCTTTCGCCCTGACTTAGGTAGAAAATCCTTTGGAAGAGGAGCATATATATTGTAATATATAAAGGATTTGTTATGTCAAGTACACTGGCAAATCTTGGCTGTAGAAGTGTGTAAGCATGTATTATACATTGGGGTATAATATATCAATTTTTCAAACAAAATCATAAATTGGTAGTTATTGATTTTGATATTCCATTTTCACGAGTATGTTTTATCCGAGAGATAGATCCCAATTTTACACTGGCTGCTAAGGGTGAATGTGTTTGAACATTCGCTCATTTAGCCTATTTATATAGTTTTCACAATAACAGCAAAACCCCGTAGAGCCATGAAGTGCACATAGAAGTGGCCTTTAGTTGATGCAGAGTGTTTGTATGGCGAGTGTGTCGTCTCCTGGCAGCGAACAGGATATCCCACAATGCACCTGCCATCCTTGGAAATCGTTCGATAAAACATCAGCGGGGAGAAACGGGACAGGTGATGGATCTCCGTAGAAAGCGGTGCCAATGAAGGAAAGGGATTGAAAGTCTCCTGGGTTTTGCCCTTAACCCTTCCAATGCTAAGGCTACTTTTATCCAACACTCAAGAAAGAAAAGATTTATGCACTCAGATAAGTGTAACCCATGTGCCATGGTTTCAGTCTTTTTTCAGGGTTTTTGGATTGGCCAAATTAGCAACCACCAGCATAAAGGTTAAAACTGGTAGGCAATATCAGTTTACTAATTAACCCAGTGTTAAACAAAATATTTGCTCATCCTCTATTTAAGTATACTGTATTGCACTATTCAACCATAACATTGTATTCCTGCAGCTTGTATTGAACATTATGTATTGCCTTCTTATTGCAAATAACATAATTTTATCTACCAAATTCTCTATAAATAGTGAGTGCTGACTACTATACTGATACAACTACAGTATAATACAATATTTAATTACTGCAAGCTGCATCGGACATGTGCAACATATACCCAAATTTCTCCCAAATGTGTGGACTTGTCAAGAGTGGCCAGCGCTGGTCATTCACGTGGCATGCCAAAAATGAAGTGACGGTTGAAATTCTTAACACGACAGATGGATCTACTTGGAGCGTATCTGATAGCGGAGGACCCGCCATTTCTGTATCGCAGTTGGCATTTTTTACCAATCTCTAATGACATTCTTCCTGCTGGAATGGCACTCGCTCTGATTGCAGGCAGCAGCACCGGCAGGATGTAGCAGTAAGGCCTAAAGGAAAAGTTGTTTGTTTCCTGTAACCCTACCCTGACAAGTTTTTACTCAGAAAAATCCCTACCCTTAAGTGTTCTCTACCCTTCCAACTCCCAATCAACATATAACATGCATAAAACACATTTTTGAACAAAAATTTATTTAGGTGTTTTTTTCACCAATTACCTATACTATTTTTCTCAGACCGTTACAGGAAGCAAACAATTTTTTTCTCGGCCTAAGAGCAGCAGTAGTTCTGGTAGTACTAACACCATAATAGAATGAGTCATGATTTATTTGGTAAATTACCACTCAAGCTGAATCATCCATTGTATAATCTAATCATATAAACTGCCTCAAGCCTTTCCAGGGTGATATATGTGTTTCTTTAATAATTGACACACTCGTGTGTAAGTCATTTCATTCTGAAACTGCTTTATTGTGTCTCCATTTGCCATTGTTATCATCTAAGCTGGACCAATACAATGTCATGTACTTTGAGAAAAGGTATAGAATAATCAAATTCAATCAATCAGTCAATCAGAACTATTTCATAAGTGATGCTGCCATAACTACATTTTAACTTCTGCAAATCATTATTGTTCAGTTCTTTTCATGATATCCTATATAAAACATAAAAATAACAAAAATAACACAAAAATCTACTTTATTTGAATTCTACGGTTAAAGGTAATGATCTCTCGCGAGATTTATTGCTTCCTGGAAAATGTTTAGAAATAGAAAGATAGCAGTCCTCATCTTGAAAATGTTAGGTAAATTGTTTGGTCAGATGGAATGTATCTCCCATATCACACACTCACACACATGCCCAGATTTCCTGGAACAAGCCTGAAAATCAAGCTGCTTCTGTGAAGCCACTCTGTACTCTAGTATAAGTGTCCAAGCTGTGGTCAGTTTTTGATTGATGCTGCAGAGATCGCGGTCAGTGTATGTAGAGTATCATTGGAGGTGTCCTATGTGTGAATCAAGCTGACAGTGGACAGTGGTCAGTTGGTGTTGATGGCTGACCGGTTGCCCGCCGAGACGCCCGCGCCTGCCTGTATTGGACAGTGGTCAGTTGGTGTTGATGGCTGACCGGCTGCCCGCCGAGACGCCCGCGCCTGCCCGTATTGGACAGTGGTCAGTTGGTGTTGATGGCTGACCGGCTGCCCGCTGCGACGCCCGCGCCTGCCCACCCGTCTGAGAGATACCAGCAGCCTCATTACATACATACCCCTCTTAACCCTTCCAATGCTGAGGCTACTTCCGTCCAAAGGACAAGGACGCAAAGATTTTTGAAAAATATCTAGACCCTGTCATCTTGGTATTCATTGGAAAGCTCTCACTGAGCACTCTCAGATGAGTACCCATTTGCCAGGGTTTCAGTCATTTCCAGGTTTTTGCATCATTTTGTATTGGCCAAATTAGCCACCAACAGCATAAGGGTTAGATATAAAGAAGTAAAAACAATTGCTTAGGCAAGGGCTAGGCTGTACAAACCTTTGAGAGAGAGAAACAGGGCTATGTCTGGCCTGATCTGCCAAGATGTCTTATTGGCTCAACTAACACACGTCATACATGACAGAGGTTAATCCTAAAGGTAAATAACATGGCAATAACATCTGATCAGCTGTTATTATTATCATCTTTTAAATACTCCCATTATGTAATATTTAGCCATAAAAGTTTATCTTTAACATATCACACATCTTATTTTCTCAACCTCTTTCCTATATCATTATGATTAAATTTCTCATAAGACCATACATGTAGGAGGTTGCCTTATGAAGATGGGTATGTTTCCATTAGGGCAATAACTCCCTGTAATTTGATTGTGTCTGTGATGATGTCATCAGGTCACCCTCCCTGCTCACTGTGCATGACTGAGCGAGTGATGACATCACAGCTCTCCCCGCCTGTTGTGCAGGCCTGTTCTCAGTGCTGCTGTCCAGTCACCACTTGAGTGGAGCAGAGATTCTAATAGAGGCTCTTCACCAAAACAACGGCCAGGACACTCTCTTGTGATTATAAGGACTAGTTTGGAGTGATTTACAATTACCTGTGTGTGTGTTTCTCGTGGAGTAGATTCCCAGAGTAGCAGAATGAATGCAGTATGATGTACAGTGGATGCAGAGACTGAGATTTCTGTGCTGATTACAGGTAGGTTATGTTTGCTCCTCCTCACCTGTACAAATCCCCAGGTCTCCCTACCGCTGTCAGATGACGATGATGATGATAAGGATCTCTAGATGGTGTGCCTTGAATGTGTATGTGTTAGGACATGCCATAGTATGGTATCCTAGGCTCTGTGCTTAGTGTATTCAGGGATGTTATGCATGGCTGCTGGACTACTACCAGATAGAGTTTCTTACATAGTTGTCCTATTTAGCAACACTGGTAGAAATAGGATACCAGGGTTTGTTTTGCATTGGAATCGATCACTGGAAAATCAGAGAATGGATGAAGTGAGACCTTCATTGTTCTAGTGATTAACCTATTCAACTTTAGTTGCAATAAGTGGATTTTTTTATATTTAAGGTTTGTACAAATATAGTTTTAATAATAGGATATTTATAGTTGATATTGCAAAGCTCTCTGGTTTTACATGGTAATCTTGCCATCAATTTCCGACCCAAATTCTTTAACCCATATGCGGCTGGTGGCTAAATTGGCATTTACAAAATGTTGTGTGAAAACCATAAAAAAATAATGAAACCATTGCAAATGGGTACTTATCTGATAGTACTCAGCAAGAGCTATCCAATGAATACCAATCTTGGCATCCTTGTACTGTGAACGAAAGTTGCCTCAGCATTAGAAGGGTTAATAAACTGATTATCATATTTCTAATTCTGCAAATTAGTGTTTTGAAGGAATCAGGGGTATAAACACAGTTCAAAACATTCAAACAGGCTTTTAATAGATGTTTTCAAAAATCTTTACATCCTTGTGCTGTGAACGAAAGTAACCTCATCATACAAAGGGTTAATAAAGTGATAATCATAAGTTAGTGGTCTGAAGGAATCAGGGGTTGCGAAAACAGTTTAAAACATTCAGTCCCTACTGCCGTAGCCAGCTGCCTCCCAGTGTGGAGTTTAGGGGACTCAGATGGCGTAGGCGTGTTATAATATAATCTGGTCAGCTCACCCAGAGAGGGAAGGGGTCTAGTGAGGCGAATAATTGGATTGGTCATTCTGAGAATGGTGAGAGGATGGGTTGCGTAAGTGTTGTTTTACGCCACAAGGTGGTGCATTTACTCGTTAACGCAGACTCACTCACCTGGATAAATCTCAGGTGTTCTGACGACTTTCAGGAAGCCTCACCTGTGAGGGGACCAGTGTGTTGACACCTGAAACAAGAGGATACCTTCACTGACCCCTGGCTACTTCCTCAATGATTCCACTAACTCCACTGTTATTCTAGTCACTAACTCCACTGTTGTTCTAGTATGTGTATACTTCAAGCTATCAATCCACTTTGGTTTGAGTGGGAATGTTTTCAAGATGCTCAAGCCTGGAGCTACGATTTATTACAGTTGAACCGGTCTTGTGTTGTTGGATATAAAAGGGATACCTTTGATGACAGTGTCAACAAATAATTGCTGCCATTTTGATCTGGTCCAGGTGCAAAGGTCAAGTTAGATAACAAGCGTACACATTTATTTACTTGTTGAGAAACTGCATAATGCAAATTATGTTGTGGCATTTTTGAAGTGAAAACAATTTGCATTTCTTTAAATTCTTGATATAGAAACTTAAGGTGGTGTCTTGGTATTTCCTGAAGGTTATAATATCCAGATGGCATCCAGTCACCCTGCTGCCAAAGGTACTATCAATATGCATTTTCAATAAAAATTGAAGATATCTTACCACATAGTATTGTGTGATTTTCCCAATATCTCATATACCCCCCCCCCCCCCCCCCCCTCTCAACCCCCTTGCATCTCTGAATCTCTAGATGCTGAATGATTATGACCTGAATGAAGCCATACATACTACATATAGGTCAGGTAGATCAAAGGGCAGGGTCTCCAGGTGTATATTAACAATCTACCTGTAGCCGAGCACAATGTACACCCTTATTAAACATTCCTTATAAATAATAGCATGCACTCTAATCTGGCTCACTCCCAAACACCAGGCCGATGTCCGCAGGCAAATCTAGCATGATGAGAGATAAATTGAATGGCCATAAAATACTTGCATTCTTGCACTGACAGTTATTGATAAGGTTGATAGGTTTATAGATTTCAACTTGGACCAATAGACTGGTCAATTGTCCACTCATTGCTACTGACCACCAAGGATCCCCACTTACCTGTGGACCTTGGACTTTTGTTCTCTTTCTTTGTTGGTACATGAACTGTTCATGTACGATAAGCTGTTATATATATGTCTTATATTACTTCCTGATTGGGTCTAAAGGTTAATGTTATAACTTAAAAATATCTATGGTTTTAACCATTTATTTCTATATACTAGTATGCCTTTTAAAGAATAATTTATTTAAAGCTGTAACAAATATAAATGTCAGATATGGTGGGGGGATTGAGTGAGAGTTAGCACTTTAGGCAAAGAATAATGTCTATACTAAGTGCTTTTCTAAAAGTGTGTGTATTGGGGGATTTAAGTGTACCCTGCTAATGAATGAAGCCCTTATTGTGTATTGTCAGCTCTCTCTCTCTCTCTCTCTCTCTGATTTTGGCTGGATTTGAACTTTCCTCATTCAAAACAAACCTATGTCAATCACTTCCATCCTGTATATTGTATGCATTGCATGTAGGTATGAAATGGGGGAGACCTTTGACTCTATTTAAACTGATAGATAGGGAAACAGAACATTCAAAAATCCTTGTGTTATTTTAAAACTTAGTCATTTGATTTCCTAGAGAAACAGAGTTATACATGTAGTTCTTTAGATAGGTATACTGAGCTATACATAAAGTTCTTTAGTAAGGTAAACTGAGATATACATGTAGTTCTTTAGTTAGGTATACTGAGCTATACATGTAGTTCTTTAGATAGGTATACCGAGCTATATGTGTAGTTCTTTGGATAGATATACAGAGCCACACCTGTAGTTCTTTCATGATGTGATGTCTGTGCAAGCTGGCATGATGTAATATTATCAGTATATACTCTAAACACAGGTAATTAGATAAGGTAGTAGTCAGGTATGAGACACACCTGATGAAGAACATGTCCATGATGAGATGAGATGACTCACCTGGAACTAAGCCTGTGATTGGTCAAGCCTGCACTCAAGCAAATTGGTTTAGCCACATAATGTATATGCCGAACATGGCGTCTCTAGTATGTATGTCCATATTGACTGTGCCAAAATTAAACCAGGGTCATGATTCTGTCCTTAACTGTCTGACTGATAAAATACCTACTATTAAGATCAAGGCAGCCCGGATCTACTGTTTGAGAATTCCATATAGTAGGCTATTTCCAGATACTGAAGTTTTTTCAAAGCTTATATTGAAAGTGTGTGAGATTTTGAATTTGAAAGGATATGGAGTTTACCTAAGTTTTAATGGCAAGACATAGAATATGAAAATAATGGTGCAGGGGAAGCCATGTAAGCATATTTTAATATAGTTGCAATCATTCTATTTGCTTAGTACTGACAATGCTCCTATTCTAAGCACCAGATGCATGCAGGCTCTTAAATTAAGTCTTAGGGGCATACTTTTGTATAATTGGAAGCGGAGTACTGACACTTTTCCTGAGCACAAGATATATTCAGAATCTTTTCAAGATTAAGTCTCTATAACAGCATATTTTTACATAGAAGCATCACATTGGCCAAGTACTGACACTATTCCAACCTGTACACAGGCACTTAGATTTTACCCCTTGCTATCCTTTGAATGCATAATTCTATGAGGCTTGGGCTTTCCAATCAATAGTTGTATAATACCTATGGTCCCAAGTGTTAACAGTGTGGTCATGTGCATCAGCTGTTGGCAAGTCTTAAAGTCTTAATCAGCGTTCAGTGTCAGTGAGTGACGCATTGTTTTGTTGTTCGCTCAAGGTCCAGAGTACAAACCAATTAAGCTTCACTACATTCTTCCTTGGCTCAAGGAATGTTGGATTTGTTCAGCTGGAAGGCATGCTTTAAGTTTGACTTTGAATCCCACAAACAACTGCCCAACTGACCGGTCAAAACAAGCCCTCTGTGAATGGTAATGGCTCGTCTGTACCATAGGGACTTGGCTATTAGCATTCAGTGTTCCCATTTTATGCTGCTCTTATGCTTAAGGGCCAGTGTCTCTAAGGGGAGCCGTTTTCTCAGCTTTGTGATGTGAAGAATAAGTGGTTTGCATCATGACGTATGAGTTTACCTGACCAATCAAGTTCTTTTATTTATTTTTCAGGGGAAATGGGGGGGGGGGGGGTTCTAATTACCCATGTCAACTTTGTCACCTAGGGGCGGGGAAATGACATAAAGGGATTTGGTTGAATTTATCAACATTTTCTACCCGAGTAGCATTGACACAATAGTAATAGGTGTATATTTGTTTCCAGTCTGGTTTTTCTTTTGTTCTTTTTTTTTTGGGGGGGGGGGGGGGGGGGAGGATCCAGTAATCTAATAATCCTCATTAATGCCCTTTCTAGTATTGCCACATACTAGGAAGTTTGTCTTTTTGAGGGGTTTATGAACCTTTCTGTCTGTCAACTGCCACATGATAACAACAAGTGCAATAATAGAATAAATTTGCATTTTATATATATTTATATGATGTACCCCATTCATACTTGCAGTAGAATGGTGCCATGCTGTCACCTATTGATGCATGTTCTAAGGCTAGCGTATCATATTTTCGTTGATGTAGGTGGAACGTTGTTATGTAAACAGGCTGTTGTTTGCCTGTGCATGTGTGCGCCCCCACATGCCGAAGGTCCAGGGTTACCCTATCCTCGGAGCATGCCAGTCTCTCATAGAGCAGTTTCCTGGAGAACAGAATAGGACAAACAGAGAGGCTAGTGACGGCTCTGTCTGTGTGAGAACAGCCAGTCTTCAGTCGAGAGACACGAACCAGCGTCAGTAATAAGTGTGCTCCTCGCTGTCTTGCCATAAAAACTGCTACCACGTCTATAGATACAGTTTCCTGATAAAAAACGCAGCACGGCCGGCCGCTGTCTGCATCAACACTTGTGTGTTATTAAAAGGTGCGACTGTTCTGGCGTTTGTAAGGTTTCTATGCAGACAGGCAGCAGGTGTTTTATACCCCAAAAGCACTACCCTACAAATGGGGTGTCTGCCACCCTTCACTCAGGGCCCAGTTGTCATATATATGAAACAGGGTACATATTGCACTGCCCTACAATTAAGGTGCCTGGACCTTAAGTGTTACATACAAGGGGCCTGCTTCCCTGCTACCTATATATTTCCAGTTAACTTAACCCTAAAACAGGGTACATGATACCCTAAAAAGAGGGTGCCTGGTAACCTACATAAAGGGTTGCAGTTCACATGTATTCCCTCATACCCTACATAAAGGGTTGCAGTTCACATGTATTCCCTCATACCCTACATAAAGGGTTGCAGTTCACATGTATTCCCTCATACCCTTCACATAGGGTTCCAGATAACTCCCAATAGGAATCCTGGTACCACCATATCAATAGGGTTGCTTCAACTTGCTTGCCCCCTTTAGACAGGGAGTTGCATACCCTTTTACCTGAGTGCAGGCCTCTTCTTAAACTAGCTTCCTCTCAATAAATGTGTTGAATAAGATCCAGATTTCTTGATTGAATGTGAGGAATGCAAGAAACTGACACTGGACGACAGAGGTCAAGTGATAGTGCTTGAATGATTTGAATGAACTCAGATACTTGAATATAAATTTTTGACCTGGGTCATTGTTTGATCTGTGGCAGATGACCTTGATATTGGATTACTTTCGACAACTAGAGCACAAACAAAAAAATTCTTCAAATAATCATATATTTTTATTTATTTATAAATTTTGAAATCCTACTCATTAATTTAAGAGAATTAAGACAATATCTTGTGAGGAGAACTTTGAGCATTAGCATGATTAGGTCTCGAGCATTGCTTTCTGTAAAAACCCTGTCAGGTCAGAGGGGCATTTGGGTACATAAGGGTTAAACCACAAACCCTAGTTGAGAGTACCGCAGCATGTACAGTAAGGTCAGGCAACCCTTTGCTGTGAGCTCTAGGCTGTCTGGCCGACTAGCAGGTGCTTCACAATGAGAGACATGTCCGCCAAGTTCTCCCTTCTCTACATGGGAGTTGCCGGGTCTCGACGAAAACATCCTGTTTCCTTTTAGAGGCAGAAATTTTCATGGTCTTCCTAAACCATGGAAGGATGGCATAGAGAGTGTGCATGGCGGGATGTAGCCTAGATTTCTAGGCTGTCATATGTATTTTTTTTCTCTCATTTGTTTCTGTTACCAGGCACCAAATAGTCTAAATGGCCATAGTGTCCAATTTAGTTTACATTTGTCTCGCCAGGATTCAGTTTGATTATGACATATAGAGATAGGAGGTACTAATCCTATGAAATCCAGTAGAAACTTGTAAATATTCTTAGAAGAAATGAGTTTTTTTACCAGAACAGAACATTTTGTTTAAATTGATACATCTCCAAAGATAACCAATTTCAGTACAATGAACTGAACCATTTCTGAAGATGCTGTGTTTTCAAACTAATCATCTCAGAAATTACACCACTCTGATAGCTTTAACCCTTTTACAACACCTGGTTATGTAACATTAACAATGTGTATCTTTTGAAGCCATCAAAAGCAAAGCCACCCTGCTGTTCTTACACTTAAAAGAGGCATCACTATTGAATCTGCATCTTCATGCTTTGAAGTATTTCTTTCATTTTCTTAAGTGGTTTCCTAAGGTGTGAACAGGTGATTGAAGTGATTGCCTGAGGTAGTGCAAACGCCCACCTGATTAAGCCATCCATGCATAGAATTCTTTATAAAAATATATTGTCTAGATTCTCTTAACCCTTCCAATGCTGAGGCTACTTTTGTCCAAAGCACAAGGATGCAAAGATTTTAGAAAATCATCTAAACCCTGTCATGTTGGTGTTCATTGGATAGCTCTCACTGAGTACTCTTAGATGAGTACCCATTTGTCAGGGTTTGAGTCATTTTTAATTTTTTTTGCATCAGTTTCCATTGGCTAAATTAGCCACCAGCAGCATAAGGGTTAAACTTGTCGGAATAATTTGATGATAAGATACTAATTTGTCAAAAAAATCTTAACGCAAGTTATATTCATATTAGATTTTACAACCTGTTTTGAATTATTTTCCTACCAGGTTTTTATTGGAAAAATATCTCCAAAATAGTTTTGGTGTTTTAGGGTTCCCTGGGGTATGAAGGGGTTAAATTAAGGGTTCATTTGTTGCTGGGGGACAGGTGTGATTTCTTGTGAAGCTGGAGAGATAAAAGGGAGCGTGTCAATATTGAAGTCCACCCATATGATTTGAGGGAGTCTTTAGATGCTACTGGAGGCCCCCAGGCAACACACATGTCAACCTTACAAGATAGCTACGCATTATGAATGCTTTATACTAAGCTGCATTCAAACAACATGGTAGCGGGGGTCTGATTCAGAATCTGTATAAAGGCTACTGTGTGTGTTGCATCAGCTATAGGTATAATTTGTGGTCAATGGCAATTGGATTGTTAGCTTTAAACAGGTTTGAACATTACTATATAGCTATGGGGTAAGGAAGTCTTGACTGATATAGTTTTTGCAATATAAGTACACATCAGTGGATAGAAGAGTGTCCTTTGTACAAAAGTGTGTGATATCTCATTCAAGTCACATTTTATGGGGATCTTTAACTTACTCATTATATAAACTTTATTTCATGGAAGTATCACAAATAGCCCATGTGTATATGTTATTTGCGTTTTTGTTGCACTAAACATAAATGGGTTACTATATATATGTCCAGTGCAAATTCCTGAATGACCAGAACAGTTTATCACAGATCAATCATGTACCCACAATGGACTTGAATAATAAGAGGGATGTGTTTTATCACAATCATCTCCTGAACACACTGTGGCTGCAGGGTTTCCTGGCCTCTCAAACATTAAACAAACTGCTTGTAGATAAAGTGCTTCTGTAGCTGATAGCAGATCAACACAGTCAGTAGCTGTAAAGTAGCTTGAACAGCAGACATTGATTGGCATGATATGCATAGTTCTGATACTCTGAATTGCAATTAAAGTGGCATTATGATCATTTTGTTTGATGTCAATTAATTATATACTGTTGTTGTTGATAAATAGTATATTGTCCAATCCAGATAATGACATTCATTACATACAATACCAATATTAATTATATACTAATTTGAAGTGACATCATAATCATTCCGTTTCATGTCAATTAATTATAGCACTCTTCCCTAGTGATATGTATGGATTTCAGTACACAATTAATTAGATTAATTAAAGTGACGTTATGATCATTTTATTTGATGTCAATTAATTATAGCATTCTTCTCTCGTCACTCATGTGGATTTCAATACACATTTGTTTTGGGGCTTTAGTCTTTTTCAAAATATGGGCATAAAGTTCTTAAGTAATTTAATTTAATGAATATTGTGGCAGAGTTGCCAGTGACAAATTGTCTCCATTTCAAACTTAATTTTTATATATCAGAAGTTCAATTTTTCTAACCAAACTTGAATGTAAAGTTAAAACAACTCTGGGTCATTTTTTTCATCACCATTACATATCCAATATTATACTAAGAACTGTGAGTGTGTTTTTTTATAAAGACTTCTCTTTGTTTGATTAAATACATGCTTTATTCACTAGTTATTTTCAAAAATGTTTTTGATCCAGGCAATGTTTTTTCTAGGGTAATTCTGAGCATGTCTGGGTTTAAATACCTGAACAGTCATTTTAGGGCGCATACCATGGCATGTGCATTACTTAATGCAATTACCTCTGCAGCCATACTCAAATTATCCTTTATTATTGCTAAACACATTATCCAACTTCAATAACCAGTTTCAAAATTGAAGTTCATGGGAGTATTTCAAACTGGGTAAAAATGAAACTTGATCTAGCACGCTTATTGTTATTGATTATTGAATGCAGTTTTTGGATTTGACCTTTTTTGTAGGTCAGATTTTGACAAGATGGCTGCCTCCGTAAGGGTTTGGTAAATATTGTATCAGGTGGAAATTTCTGCTGCCCCTTGAACAAATATTGAGTCTGAATACATGCCTTCCCTTACAATGTACCAGTCAACCTCATGAACCTATTATATGGGAGTTTTTCTTGGTGATTAAAGGTCAATTGAGTTTCTATATAAAGGCTGTTTTTATTTGTATTGGGATGAACTTAATTGATGCTGTAAACGGGTCTGAAGAATGTATGTATTGGTACAGGACTGTCCTTGAGTGACTATCTTTGTATCAGGGTCTTAGCCAGGATTTAGAAACTGGGTGCCTAAAATTGGCAGTTGTAAAATTTTGGGGCGTCCAAATTATTAAGGAGGACCACAATATACTCAGATTTCAACCATAAACATATATAAGTTTATCAAAATAAGGCATTATATCCTTATTCAATGTCATGGGAATTATATGGAGATGAAAAAATTCAATTATATGTTTGAGATTGACATTTTAAGAAATTCTTCACGCCTGAGGGGTGCTTTTTAAGGGTTTGGGTGTCCAAAAAAGCACCCAGACACCCTGCGGGCTAAGACCATGCTTTGTATTATTCAGACCCTTCCCCCTTGGCTTGTTATGGCGTCCTTCGGAGAACGGAATAGCACTCTCATACTCTTGGCTGCAACATTTTGAGGATTTAACATCCCTAAAAAGTAGAGCTGCACTAAGTACTCACAAACTAGAGTGGCTTGAGCTCTGGGGCAGGCTTTCCCAGCTCGAGCTGAAGTGGGCTACTAGTGAGCTTGTCTATGTTGGGAACACAAACGTAACACAGAGCACCTAACAGAGCTTCTTATAACTGCTTATCATTGTCATGTCTTGTTTACAATCTCCAATGTATACAATCAGTGCTGAGTGTTGTACTGACCTTTGTACCTCATCAGCACTTTTTAAAATGAAATAAACATGTCAATGTTAATAAATCTCCACCAGTAAGTATTTATTTCTTAATAGCTGGGCTGGAAAATAAGTATATATTTTTTTAATCTGTGCGTCTGTGAGCTCATGGATGTGGTGATGAGCTCATGCGTTGATCACCCTTCCGTGAGTGCAGCTCTACTAAAAAGTGAGTCGAACTCTGACAATAGGGACCTATCCTGCCAAAGACAATACAATATTTCACAATACCATTCAACAACATACCATTACATAACATTTGTTACAGAGCAATATCATGGTTAAGTATACAATACAACATAGTGCATTTCACTACAATACAGTGCATTGCAATACACATCATACAATACATGATGTGCAGTATGATATTCTAACTGTGAAGTATGGCCGATGTACATGATAGATGCCCTATTAGTAATAACCCTATATTACTAGGTGTGTTGGGCAATGTGCCCATCACCTCAAGCTGTTGCTTCAGAGGTTTCTAATAGTATGATGTAAGGGGGTTAAGGTGTGTTATCATTACTTATACCTGCCTGCTTCCCTTAATTGGTTATCCATTAATCATTCACCCATATAGCACATAATCGACCATATAGCACATGAGTACACACCTAGATATGTACAGGTTCATAGTGGGTTGTTCTGGCCGTGTATATTTATTGACTGAATTGCACCTGCTGTCGGTTAATGGTGAAAACAATGGTTGCTCATCCCATTCTTAGTACTGGCAGAAACAATACATTCACCCACATGGTATGACTAACCATTCCTTTCTCTTACCTTTTATATTGAATTATCATAATGTGTCATAGTTTATGTAAAGGATTGATGCATAAATTATCTGCATGTTTGATGCCTCTCATCCTGTTTACAGCAACTAGGGGATCTCTATTGTGATCTCTATAATTTCCAGAAAATACATTTAACAACTTGATCACCTACAAGTGTCATATAAAAAATCTAGAAATGGAATTAATCCAAAAAAAAATCTGATCATGTCAAAATATTAGCTTGCACATGACTACAAATCATCTCCTCACTCACATAGATTGGCCCCAGTGGTCGCCATCTAAACTACTTTTAAATTACAGGATATTTGGAAAATTGCTTCGCAGGAAATAGGAGCACTGTTGTAAATGGAAAATACTAGTTACAAATTGTATCCTAAACTTTTTTGGTAGTTTCACAGTCACTCATGCAGTGTTATTTATGATTTCCCCATCCAGTTTGACATTTTGTTTCAATGCCTTTAGAGAGAGAGAGAGAGAGAGAGAGAGAGAGAGAGAGAGAGAGAGAGAGAGAGAGAGAGAGAGAGAGAGAGAGAGAGAGAGAGAGAGAGAGAGAGAGAGAGAGAGAGAGAGAGAGAGAGAGAGGGGGGGGGGGGGGGGGAGGGAAAGAGAAGAATAACAGGTCACGCTTCTTGAGCCCTGGTAGAACATGTTGACAGTGATCACATTGCCAAACATGTGGTCTTGTTGTTTTATTTGCTGACCTGACCCGTGAATGCTGGCGCTGCAGACTCTTAAAGCCTGCCTTACAGGTAAACATACCTGTCCAGAAATGAACTAAAGATGTGCTGCGCAGAGATCCCAATCAAAAGAAAGCTCGGACTGAATGGACCTACAGTACATAGTGTGTGTTTGAATAGTAATCCCTTCGGTTAACATTCCTATCTGCCATGGTAAAAGTAAGTCAAGTCTTACAAATAGAGTGTGTTGAGGTATTAGATTTAGGGCAAGACCCCTGCAGCTTATTGGTTACCTTTGAAGGTGTTTGTTCCACCTTTGAATATAAGGCTAAGGGTATTAGGAAAACAGGATTAGTTTCTGCGCAAAATCTGTCACTTCAATAAACTAATTTCTTTTACTTATAATAGCTGTATAATTGCTAGGGGACCTTTGTGAAAGGTCCACTCAGACAACAGTGGCGACTTGGCATTAGCTGGAAGTCCTGTTATGCTTTGACTGGATTAGTCAAGGATTAGCTGCTTAGCTTAAGAAGGTAATGATAATCCATTCCTGTAATTAGCATACCTCCAGTAATCCCTGTTATCCCCCAGGTGTGAGTGCCTGATAAGCTACCTAGGATTATTTCTATATTAAAGGCATGGTACTTATAGAAAAGATTGTAAAGTAAAGTTGCTATGATAAAATGATAAAGTGTTACACATTACAACTGATTATTTAGGTGGCATTTTCCTTATCATGAGTTGCATATCTGTAAATTCACAGGTGGGGGTGGATATTTGTAGAATAAGAGGGGAAGGATTCTAGGGGCTGCTATTTTCTGCATAAGTATGCTTTACAATGTAAATATTACATTTTGAGACTGGGGATGTAGGCATATTGTACTAGCACTACATGCAATTGAAATAGCAGAATAAAGCCGGAGAATTCTTTTCCTAAATAGGCAAACTCATACTTTGCTATGTACACAGTCTTGCGTAATAGGCATCAAATATCACATTGTAAAAGAACTGTACAATACAATGAGACATTGTTTCGTTTACTTCACCATATTAGCTTTATACATTACCTCCTCCATTCTCATGCACCCAATACCCAATTGGTATATATGCTACATCCATATAGTCAGACAATGCTCTATCATTATTTTTGATGAAGTTATATATTATAAATCAGACTCTTGATTAGAAAATCATTGTGCTCGATTTTCTTAAAGCTGGCAACCCTACCAACCTCCTGGGTGTTATTTGGGTACATATGTATATATATTACATCCATACAATGCCATATCATTATCTTTGTGAATATGAATATATTACAAATCAGACCCTTAGTTGAAACTTTCCAAAATTCATTGAGCTTGATTTTCTTAAAGCTGGCAGCCCAACCAGCCTCCTGTATGTTGATTTGGTTCATCAAAGCCCAACCAGGCCACTGATTCCTAGACGCAAGTGCAATTATACTCACTAATTACCAGGTGGGTGGGTGAAGGATTCAGGGTTGAATTGCTATCAGTGACACACATAAGTGCAGTTAGTAAGGCCTCCCTGTACCTGTGGGTCTTGTTACACCGTAATTTGCCACTTAGTTTTTGTCACTTATGCTACAGCTTGACCACTAGCTAAGGGCACTTGGCAAGCGAGGGCTGTTCACTGGTGGTTGACTATATGAAACAGAGAGTGATATTGACAGGGGGTCAGACCACTGTCATCCAGTGCATGCAGTGACATCAGAGCTGGCAGTAGGAGAAGAACTATCATGCAATCTACATAGAAATAGCAAGTTATCTTGTTGATTGATTGAAAATACACTTATTGACAATCAGGGAATTCTAGGAGTGCTATTTCACAATTGATTAGATGTGCGGAAAAGGAAAACAGGGCAAATTTCACGCCTTTAAGAAATTCCACCTGCATGTTCCTCGAGGATTAGGGATCATATGGAATCAGTTGGTGTGCACAAGTCGCTATAACAGGTATGTCAAACATTGCTCTCATTCCTTCAAGTATTTTTTCACTATGCATATTTATTTGGTAATACATTATTTGATATGATATTTAAGAAATGTATTGATATACACAAGTCAAGAATGTTTGACAGAATTTGAAACGTAAATGGTGATATTTGATAACTATGCAGGGTTCCTTTCTGATAAAGGTAGTGTTTATATGGGTGTGGTATTTTAGTGACCATGCATGGTATCTTTTGGATAGCATAATGAAAAGGGATTTTTTGTTATTGACAATCTATGGTATCTCTTTGGTACCGTACCTTATTGAGAGTAAGCAAGCTCTCAAAAATGTGTCACTGTCATCATGTGCGGTATTCTAGTAACCATGCATGCTGTCATTTGGATGGATAACTTATAGAAAATTTGACATTTTGTTGTTGGTAATCTGTGGAATTTTCTTGAGGAAGGTAGGCCTGAAATTTGGCATCAATGACTGACCACAAGTTGGGTACACAGCAAACAATTTTGTACAGCAAACAGACAGAAAATGGACAGCAAACAACTGATCGATATATTTGTCATCCGTTTGACATCTGTATTTTTTTTGCTGTGTATTCCGCCAGGAACTATAATTTAAGTCTATACTTCCTGCTTATGCTGACCATGTTGAAAGAGGATGAAGTAGGGTTGACCTTTCTCATCTCCAGACAGTGAAGAATGCAGACAGTGGGGTGATCAGGAATGTGCTGTTATTATGGGTGGTCTAACGCTGCCAGGGCTTCTGTTTGGATGCCTGTGCACTCAGCTGTTCCTATCAAACCCACAAACCTTCACTCATAGCAAACTACACAGTGAAACCTTAACCCTTCCAATGCTGAGGCTACTTTTGTCCAATGCACAAGAATGCAAATATTTTTGAAAACCATCTAAACCCTGTCATGTTGGTACTCATTAGATAGCTCTCACTGAGTACTTTCATATGAGTACCCATTTGCCAGGGTTTCATTGATTTTTCAGGATGTTTGCATCATTCTGTATGGCCAACTAAGCCACCAGCAGCATAAGGGTTAATAGATCATCTACAGGCTGTTTCTCTATTGCCTTGACTTGGCAGGTCATGCTGCAGTTTTATGGTTTCATATGATGACTTCTTCGTGTGTAATCGTACAGATATCTAAATTTAGTGTAGTGTTATGGATTCTAGATTTTTCGGTCTATTTCAACAGGTGGTATAGCTTATCATAGGCTTCAGCCATTTGTTTACAAACCTCTAAAGGTGTTAATGTAGAAGAAACACTTTCATCAAAAGTTTTCTCCTTGCAGGTACAATGTTAAATGTTCCAACAAATATACCCCTTTCAAATAAAAATGTTGAGTTTCTGGCTGAGACTTGTCACTTCACTTTAGTGTTACATTAAAACATGTACATGTACCACTGCGTAAGACCAGTACCTCTAGAGGAGTAAGAGGGAACAATGCTACTGCAGATGTGACCACTACACATACCACAACAGTAGGAGGCTCATTAAGTGCTCTGTCTTCTTGAGATTCCTGGTCTCATTTATGAGGCGCCCCAAAGACCCCCTTTACCAGGCATTAACAGGTTGTTATACAACATCTCCCTCAGCAGTAAATGAGGTTCAGGGTTTGTTAAGGTTACATAGTTGGTAAGGTTGGACGGTGCAGGTGTTTCTATTTAAATCGGACATTCTCCAGTGCTTATCGGCATCATCGTTACTACGGTGACCGCATCCCATGCATCAGGTGGATGCATTCTCTAGTGGCCATCAGCATCATGTCTCTAAGGTCACCGCATCCTTTGCATCATGTGACCATGGAGATGGGCATTCCTTCAAGTGCACTAACTATTCTCAGCCTATTACACTACTATCAATCAAAATATAAGAAATAGCTAAGAAAGTCCTTGATCTCCATCGCAGGACTGAATGATTGCTAAGAAAGTTCCCTATCAGTATATACACCTTAGTTTACCTGTATGCAATTAATCAAAGGAACACTCCAATAAGGGCATGACTTAGGATTTTGTGTCAAAAGGTAACTTTTATATTGATACACAGACATAATGTAATAGGTGCAATGCAATTATGGATGTAATGAACGACCCTTGTATTTCACATGTATTTCCTAAGGTGAAATTATCCAAATCATACCTCATCTTCTTCTAATCCATCCACTGAAAATCTGTTTTCTGTAAATAACATTGTCATTGCTGAAAGTAACCTTACAAGGTAAATAATGAACTGCTAAAATAGTTAAGAGTCATGAGATTTTCGTAATCAAAAATTTACGGAATACATGGTTATAAAATACCTTTTGGTACAAACAGTAGCCATCATCATTAGTAGCGTTATTGTTCCATTGATGTTTACTTGGTTTTCTTACCTTTTCATCTGTATTGTCTTTGGCTGAGTGGGAGGGGGTTTATAATCAGTGCTATTGTTTGTGTTGATCCTAGGAAGATAATTGGTTCTTTGGTTGAACACACAAAGGTAATTAACTGCAATAATAACCAGCATGCTCTACCTAGGACATCTGGTCTCAGCCCACATGTAATTGCGCGAGTCTTTTCTATTAAGTTCTATTGAATAGGGACAGTGATTGTTTTAGGGAGGTTTGAATCAGATATCCAGCTAAGCTCTCGTGTCCCACCAGCCTAAGACAGAGGATTGAAATCTGTTTGGTGCCTGTATGATTTTATCTTGGTATACAACCAAACTTTAACACACAATTTTGGTGTTTTGGGGGTCTGAATGATTTTATCTTGGTTTAATCTCTGTTTGCATGCCCCATTGGTCTAAAACACTGCATTGGAATTTGTTTGGGGACTGGTTGATTTTATCTTGAGGAATTTCACACAAAACCCTGTACAACATCTGGATATATATATATATATATATATATGTATATATATATATATATATATATATATATATATATATATATATATATATATATATATATATATATATATATATATATATATATATATATGTATGTGTGTATGTGTGTGTGTGTATTTGTGTGTAGACACGGACTTCAACTCAACTTTAATCTATGTCTCGGGTCTAGTCTTTATGGTGTATTTTTCATCAGTTTTTGATCTGATCTTATAACTAACAACTAGTGCATTCATTAAAGGTTAGTTTTGAAGACTTCTGTGCTTGAGGGGACATGTAGTCCCTTATCCCCTAGCTCTGTGCTGCTGAGGTGTCCTCCTATGACTGGACCCATACAGGCTTTGTTTGTTTGGTTTATTTAAGGCCATGTGCCTCTTCAGGCCTCCTCGGAACCAACCAGGAAATGACGGTCAATGGAGAGACTTCTTGTGCATATTTATAGCCGACAATAAACACACTCTCACAGGTTCTACTTTTCATTCATATCCGTTAACCCTTATGCTGCTGGTGGCTAATTTGACCAATTCAAAATGATGCTAAAAACCTGAAAAATTAGTGAAAACGTGGCAAATGGGTACTCATCTGAGAGTACTCATTGAGATCTATCCAATGAATACCAACATGACAGGGTTTAGACGTTTTTCAAAGATTTTTGCATTTTTGTGCTTCGGAGGAAAGTCGTTTCAGCATTGGAAGGGTTAATGTGAAGGAGAGTACACACAGATAGGGTATTGTTGGCAGTATCTCATAACTGATTCCCATCATGGGAGAGTCGGGTAAAACTAGTAGGGGTTGTGACCTCAAAGTGGTCAATCGTGGTCAAGATGGACAGCGGTGGGTGGTCAGATATCAGTTAAAAGGTTGTTCTGTTTATTTACACTGATATCATCTTTAACATGTGGCTTCTGATGTGATGCGTGAGAATGGAAGGGTGAAAATCGGGGTAACTGGGAATAGGATGGATGGGCACAATTTAAAACCCTTTCTGTGAAAGTTTATTTAACATGTAGTGGTAAGGGATTTCAAAGGAGAATGTGTATGTGCTATCATATCTATAAAAATATTCATCTTGAAGTCTGATGATTTGTAATGGAATTTAGATGTGCATTTTCAAAATATGTTTCACCTTAAATTGTATTTGCTTACCGGGTACTCGATTTGTAGGATTGGAGTTAGAAATAGATGTGATTTTTTTTTATTTAACGGATGACATAACCTTAATATGTAGCCGCTTTGAAAGCATTCTTAACTAGGTAACTTAGATATGAACATGGCATCTCTGTTTGGCTGAATGAACTTTCTGTTCAGGTTTAATTGTGCCATCATAACCCCTAGGCATAAGGCATTGGGTCGTATGTGGAGACCTTGTATTGGTAATTGATTGGAAATCCCTGCCTCAGGGAATAACCAAATCTTTTCTTAACAAACCATATTTTAGGACACAGATGAAGTGTACATTGCCCTTCTTAAACACAACGGGGTATCAAATCTAGTTGTACAAGGATTGGAAGTAGCTGATTAGCTAAATCTGTATGGGCAGAAATTTTGTAATTGCTGTTTTCAACAGGCATTTTTAAAATCCTGGCTAAGACCCTAATCCCCTGACATGGCTAAACAGGTCCTATGAGAAGATCCAGCATGGATAATTGATTGGCCCTTAAGTCCAGCCCATATGATACTGACAGCCCCCTCCTAGGGATGCACCAATGGTCGCCCCCTGCTCCGGTGGTCATCATACAAATAAACCAAGGCACCACAAGGGTGAAGGGGCATGTGTCAACATTGAGCACAAAGCAACCTTCAACCTCCCAAAGCGCAATCAAATAGCATTGATCAGCCTTTGTACCTGGCAGGCTCCAGGGTAAAGCTACCACCAGCTCCCACAGTAACAAATGACCATTAGTTCTGCCCAGTACACTCCAGGACTGGACAAATAACTGCTACATGTGGTCTTGACAGTTCTAGATACAAAAGGGGGGGGGGGGTGTGGGCGGACCCCCATTAAATATTCAAACTTTTGATTTTCTTGCTAAGAAAATCAATGGGGTAGATATACTTTTAAAACAACCCCCCCTTTAAAGATCAATGCTCCATGTTCAACTCCTTGCTGCTGACCACAAGTGTTAACACCTTACAATCTATTTGTTGTCTAGCAGTGGACAATAGGGTGACCAGTTCTGTATGTGCTTTTTAGCACCTGTAAGGTGTCAGAATCTTACAATAATAACATATGCTATTTTTGTCAACCTTTCTTACATACCCATTTGCGACTGGTCACTAATAATCAGTGGTGATCACTGTAGTATATATAAGAGAAACAAAGTTTTCTTGGGTGTAAAAAATAATAGTGTATTGTAGACGTTTTGACCATAAAGCCTTCTTCAGTACAGTGGTGGTCAGTGGTCAGTAGGTATATCACACTGTGCCGGTATCTGGGGTGCTGAACGCCCTAGGCATGCACCCCTTTACGTCACCTTTAGAATCTACCAGTGTACCCCTCACCTGTGAGTATTGTCCAGGTGTTACAATCCCTTCAATCACCTACCTGGCCCGAGGCCTGGGGGAGAAAGTGTGTTACACTTAAAGCACATAATTACCTCAAGAATGCTCCTGATTAGAGGGATTCAAGGGAAAGGTATTTGTCAAGACCTTTAATTTTGCTAGGCTTAATGACATACCACTCATGACTCAAATATCGATACAAGGTAAACTAGATATACTTAGTAGAAATGAATCTTGTATAGATACACTAATGAATGACTGTGTAAGGTAGAAGTGTTGGTTGAAATATAGATTTCATACTTTTCCTGTTGTATGTAACAAATGATTGATTAGAGGGATTCAAGGGAAAGGTATTTGTCAAGACCTTTAATTTTGCTAGGCTTAATGACGTACCACTCATGACTCAAATATGGATACAACATAAACTAGATATTCGTAGGAGAAATTATTCTTGTATTGATACAGATCAGGAATCAATGAAAGTGGGGTTTTGAAAGTAAGACGTGTTGGTTGAAATATAAATTCCATACTTCCCCTGTTGTAACAAATGCTTTATCAATATTTCAACTCTCCTTCACTCCCTGTGACATTATTGAACACTAGAGTTTTCAACTGAATTTTACCAACTTCCAAGAACTATTTTTTTTTGTTGGTTGAAATATAAATTTCATACTTTCTTAGATGACCAAACACTTTTCTTCATCCAAGATACTTCTCCTGTTGTATCAAATGTTTTATCAATATTTCAAATGTCTTTGACTCCCTTTGACATCTTTAATCACCCAAGTTTTCAATTTGATGTTACCAACTCCCAAGAACTATCATCTAATTCTTTATATGTATAGGTTGTGGTTTGTGGTTGGTACCTGTGTATTGTGCATTTCAGTTTCATGTCTTATTTGTCACCTGTCTATTATTACGTGGTTGAGTTTTCTACAGGTAGACAAGGCTTGTCACATGTTCTAACGAGCTTGATAATTAGTACCGTAGTGCTGTGACGCACAAGGCCTCACGTTATGTGGGTGTGACCACCTTGGCTCATGCAATACTTGCGTAATCTCTGCCCACTCATCTTAATGATTTGATTGGAATTGAGGTACCTACATTGTCAACAAGCTTGTCTCTGGTAGTAACTACTATGTAGGAATCTTAATTACAGTACTGTGAAATGCTCTTATAGTCGATATACCTCATCATTTTTCCACGTACATGGATTAATTAGCAAAGCAGGCATCTGCTATGAATCCACACTTTCCATACCTCCTCCATTTCATGATATTCAAACTGCTGCAAATCCTCTTTTATATGTTTAGAAATTAATAACATAATTATGTGAACTTCTTCCATCTTTGATCTCTCATAATTGGGAAAAGGATCAAATGTTTGGGGAATGAATCTTGACATGTGAGTGAGTTACAGTATCCAACTTAACTACCTATCATAGTGCAACTATGTTGGGTGTACAAACATCCTGCTAGTTAGTATATAGGATTATACCTACAGTCAACAGGAATTGCTCAATTAAGACCCATACACGTAAGAGATTGGGGAGTTCTAAACATACAAAATCTTCCGAAAGTGCACTCAGTTCCCAAAGCACTCGGTTTGTTTAGAAACCCTTGGATGTGCGGAGAGAAGAGGTCAATAGGAGATATCTGCCGTTGACGATAGGTACCATGGCAACCAGTGGGGGAATTTCACAGTTAGCATGTACGTTTGGTTGCTGGGCCATAATTCATGGCCAGTAAAGAATGCTGTGATGGTCTAATCGGGGAGGAAGATGAGGTATCAGGGCGAGGGTGCTGGGGAGGAAAATCGCGAGGGTGCTTGGGAGGAAAATCGCGAGGGTGCTGGGGAGGAAAATCGCGAGGGTGCTTGGGAGGAAAATCGCGAGGGTGCTGGGGAGGAAAATCGCGAGGGTGCTGGGGAGGAAAATCGCGAGGGTGCTGGGGAGGAAAATCGCGAGGGTGCTGGGGAGGAAAATCACAGCCCGCCCAACCAGAAATGACATAAACAAGATTATTTTGCGATTTAGCTAATGTAGCATGTGGAGGGCGGCGTAAGTGGGTGTGGGGGATCGTAGGAAAACGGGGAAACGGGTCGTTTGATTTTAAGAGCGTTCATTGTCTCTTAGAGGATTTTGATTGGTAGGAAATGACTAGAGATTTTGGCGTGACCTGTTGATAGGTTTATTGCTATCATTGTATCGCCATCAGGGATCTGAATGGCTCTACAATTCAAACATACACTATACTTAGCCAACCAATGCTAAGGCTACTTTCATCCAAAGCACAATGATGCAAAGATTTGCAAAAGCCATCTAAACCCTGGTATGTTGATATTCATTTGATAGCTCTCACTAAGGACTCTCAGATGAATACTCAAGTGCCAGGGTTTCAGCCATTTTTTTAGTGTTTTTTTTGCATCATTTTGTGTTGGCGAAATTAGCCACTAGCAGGATTAGGGTAAACATACCTCCTCTAACATGGTGTACTCTTGTTATAGAAATCCAAGCTTAGAATTAGTGTGGGTAGCTGACTGGTTATCCATTAATTTAGCAATGACAGGCTACAACCAAAGAAATCAGACTGAGTTTTTGTAAAATTCTAACATCCATCTTTTTGCTGATGCGGCTGCCATTTTGATATGATAATGAAGTAATACCAGTGACCTGTATTGATAGATATCCCTGGTAATGCTGAAAGAGGAAGACAATTTCTTATTATAGATTCCCTTGAAAATCTATATCTGTCACCTATTTGATGCATGGGGATATGATGTGGAAATACTGATAAGGGTCTGTCTGTATGTTTTCGTGACTGGATTTTATATTTAGCTTCAGTAAGAGTGAGGAGAAAGAGGAGGAGGAGCCATTAACCCTTCTAATGCTGAGGCTACTTTCGTTCAGAGCACAAGAACGCTTAGATTTTTGAAAACCATCTTAACCTTGTCATGTTGGTATTCATTAGATAGCTCTCGCTGAGTACTATTAGATGAGTACCCATGTGCCAGGGTGTCAGTCATTTTTCAGGGTTTTTGTTTGCATCATTGTTTGTTGTCCAAATTAGCCACCAGCAGAATAAGGGTGAATCTTATCATGTTGGTATTCATTTGATAGCTCTCGCTGTGTTCTCTCAGATGCATACCCATATGCAGGGTTTCAGTCATTTTTCAATATTTTTGCATCATTTGTATTGACCAAATTAGCCACCACCAGCAGAATAAGAGTTAAATTGAGTATTAAGCTATGTGATGTTCAGCAGTACAATTCTCACTGGCAATTGATGGCTTACCTCCATAATGAGCAGTTCAGATTTGAAATACCCTTGCCGCCGCCACTGGCGCTCCTACATGACCACCACCACCAACACAGTGCTCGCAACCCAGACTCGTATTTCCATTATTTTCAACTTCATCACTTAGCGTGAAGGTTTTCCAGGATTGCCTGTTAGAGCAATGCCTCTGCCCATTAGGCCTATTGAATTTGACAAGGAAATATGGCCGAATAACACAGTAATGGCTCCTCTAACACTGCCCTTCAGTTTCATTGGGTGGCACCATTTATTATTGCTCTACTCAATCAAGGCTGTGTATATTCGTGGATGTGAGGAAGGGTATTGAATTACAGATATTTTTGCCAACAGATCGCAATTGCAAATATTACTTTGCATAGAGACTGGTGACTGCTACTTTTAGTATACTACTACTGCTTCTACTACTATTACTACTACTACTACTACTACTACTACTACTACTACTACTACTACTACTACTGCTACTACTACTGCTACTGCTACTGCTACTGCTACTGCTGCTACTGCTACTACTACTACTACTACTACTACTACTACTACTACTACTACTACTACTACTACTACTACTATGATTACTACAATGACTTCTCTACTACTACTACTACTGCTACTACTACTACTACTACTACTACTACTACTACTACTACTACTACTACTACTACTACTACTATGATTACTACAATGACTTCTCTACTATTACTACTACTGCTACTACTACTACTACTACTACTACTACTACTACTTCTACTACCTACTCCTACTGCTGTAACTGCCATGACTCTTGTTTTCATCTATTATAAAATGATCAATTGCCGGAAAGGTTTCATACTTTGAGCCACCCTTTATGTTCTGGCTTCCTGGGTTTTTATCATACTTTTCACATTTGTTCCACCTCAAGGCACCCCCTCCCATTTCCTGCTATTGGATTGCATGAGCACCCCACGGGGTTAGTTATGAGTTTCACCACCAGGGGTGGAATGAAATTGCAGGAGGGCATGATCTTTTTGTTGAAGCTCTACCCTCCCGGTGTGAAGAAACACTGCTACTACTGATTACAGTACTTATCCCTACATGTGTAATCTGCCCCCTCCAGATACCCCCTCCCCTCCTTCCCCTCCCCCTCCCTCCCTCCTTTGTGTTCTTTATATCATATAGTGATCATCTTTCAAAATATCAAATCATCAAAAACAATAGGTATGTCATCCTGAATTTGATATCATTATCAGTAAGGTACATCTGCATGTTCTGAGCCAAGCTTGTGGTGAATGATAAAAGATAAATAAATTCTCTTCCTGGCTGTTGCTGGGCCATAACTTGCTGTTATCCTTTTGTTTATTAAAAGCAAATCATATTTGAATGGATATGTTGAACAAATCAGAAGAAATGAATGCATCAAACATTTTGCAAGATGATTGGAAGAAGACTTTCTGAAGCACATTTATCATGTTATACATGTTGTCAGGTTTAGACCTACGCATGAATGGTTTAACCCATTTGTTGCTGATAGCTCTCTAACTAAAGCAATATTTAGAAAATATTTAAAGGAGAATTGCTCATCCTGAACTATATCTTCAAATCTTTGGCAAATTGATGCTTCACTTCAAAGTTATTTTCAAAAGTCGAACTTTATCTTCAAATCTTTTGCGAATTGATGGTTCATTTCAAAGTTATTTTCAAAAGTATGACAGCTCCAGACAACACTGATCTTGAAAGTATAACTGCAAGCATGAATGGGTTAAGTAAGAAAGCTTGTAGTAGGGAGAGCTAGAATATCCGAGTGTGTGTGTGGTGGCATGTATCAGTTCCTGTGATTGTTTGGCAGAGATGAAGCCAGTTAGAGGCTGACAGGGTACACAGTGGCTCTGTGGTAATAAACAACAGACCCGGACCCGAACACATTGTCACCCACCGCCCTGCTGGCTGGCAGTAGGCTGACATACAACACATTTCTCAGACATACAACAAACCGAAAGAGTTCTTTTGCGGGACATCACCATTGGGAAAGACTACCGAGCCAACATGAATGCCTAAATCTGAATAATAACAAAATATTGTGAAAATGAGAAAACGTTATTGTTATTGGATTTTATTGGTGTCCACTTGTACTTATAAAACAGGCCATTTTCATAAACTAAGATTTAAGGCACATTAACGGTATTTTATTGCATTACCTTATAACTATTGTTGTGAATAAATGATAACTTCACAGTGGTTAGTATCGTTAAGAGTACCTTCAAGGAATAGAACAGTAGGATACAGTACTTTTTGAACAGATATCGGTACATCTGAACGGTATCCAACCCCATACCCTGACTTGTAGCTAGGCTGTAACAGCATATATCTACTGTCCTGTATGTTTGACAAGTAACCGTTAACCTGGCTACTCTACTGATACCTTATAATGGCTTAAATAATGTCTCATAAGCATTGGCTGGTACTTAATGAAGGCAGTTTAATGTGTGCCATGGCTGCTGCCAGTGGGTCTCCCTCCTGCCATTCTCTGACTGCGCAGCCTGTGACAGCTCTATGTGGTCAGGGTACAGCTGGGTACCGGTTGCTCCAACCACATGTAGGGGGCGTGTGCAGAATATTTATGTATCATATCAAACCAAGCTTCTGTTGGTTAGTAGTGGATCTCTGTGGTCTGGATTCCCTATTCATAAAAAGTATTTAGTTATATGTGTTTTAGATTGATAAAGACCTCATACATGTGGGTATTAACCCTTGTGCTGCTGGTGGCTAACTTGGCCAACACAAAATGATGCAAAAGACCTGAATATAACTGAATCCATGGCACATGGGTACTTATCTGACAGTACTCAGTGAGGGTTTTCCAATGAATATCAACATGACAGGGTTTAGATATTTTCAAAAACCTTTGCATCCTTGTGCTTTGGAGGAAAGTTGCCTTAGCATTGGAAGGGTTGACTATGCTAGATGCTGTCCAGGGGGCGGAGGCCTGTGGCTGTGTGGAGGTTGTTTTTGACAGCCAACTGTCATAGTGTCATTTATATAAGGGGGCTCCTGTCAGACCTTTCCTGTTGTGATGACGCATTTACAAGCCTTGTGTGTCATCTTCACTTAACCAAGCCAATTACTACTTGTTGATGCTGGCATGGCATTTTATTATCAATTTTACAGTCATTCTGAATCTAATTGTTGTGTATCATAAATTCTTGTCAATTATAAATTTAATTTTCTAGCATCTACTACTACTACTACTACTACTACTACTACTACTACTACTACTACTACTACTAACACTTCTACACTACTACTACCAATATTACTACTGCTACTGCTTCTACCACTACTACTATTACTACTACTACTACTACTACTACTACTACTACTACTACTACTACTACTACCTTTACTACCACTTTCACCACCAGTGTTATAGTACACTGCAGCCTGAATCTCATTTATATATGAACATCATGTGTATCTGATCACTCCCTTTCATCTGATAATAACTTATATAGTAACAAGCTAACCCTTTCCCACCATGTTAATATTTCACTTGATCACAATTATAAGTCTAACCCCAGTCTTAGGGCTGCCTAGGCAAATTGGGCCAAAGCCTTAGCCTTAATGAGATGAATCAAGATCAAAATTAAGATGGCTGCTAAGTCAGGGACATTTGATATTATTATATGTGTATGTGTTAAACTTATGCCACTGGGAAACACATGGTCAGAATCAAAACAACTCTTGGAACTGCCACCGATTCCCTGTTAACCCACCATTTTACTTTATACATGGTACCCGGCATAAGTCTTGGATAGTTCTTTAAAAACATGGATTATACATGAGCTGTACTATCTAATGCCTTACTGGTTATGTACTATTTATAGCATGGCCTGGAACCATGTATATGGTGCTGTCTTCACATGGCACTGATCAACAATTGTGGTCACATGCTCGCCAATGCTGCGACCCAGTTGGTCAATCTAGCCAGCCTATGAATAGTGGGGAGGGTTGAAGATGTATGTAGTGCTGCTCTACTAGTCATGCGAAGAGTACTGCTACTCTGGTGAAGCTGCTATCAGACTTCTGTCTTCATGAACCTGGAGTACTATAGACACAATTATATATACGGATTCCGTGCTTGGATATTGTGGATTATTAAAGGATGTACCTTGCATAGCGGAGTATCTGATTGTGTTTAGGGTAAGTGAGCAGCATGTATATTCTGTTAGCTAGCAGAGGGCTGGTCCTCCTCCTACATGCTATGTGGTACTGCCAGCTGAGCTCAGCCAGACTGATACCATTGTAATACTGTCTAGGACTGGTGACAACCTGTAGGCTGTAGCGGTTATATTCTCTAAAAGTATCTATGCTTAGGATTGATTTGTTGAATGATTATTCAAGTATTTTACTTATAAATATATATTTCTCTGTGGAACTGTTTTTATAATGATGTTTTTATAGCATCATATCAGTTCTTTTTTCAATTGTTAACATCTTTAAATATCATTTGAGATTGATAACATTAAGATATTCAAACCATGTTTATTGTGGTTTACAGCATTCAAAATTGGAAATAAGTTAAAATGCAAAGGAAAAAATGTGCATACACTTGTGCTTGCAGAGTTTTTGGTGTTAAGCGATTGCCAACATAAAATAAATGAGCCATTCTTAAAGCACTATTGATAAAAAAAAAAATACCAAACAGACTCTAATGATTTTACCTTAGAATAAGCCTCAGGTGAAATGTGTTATGGGTTTATAAGTTTAGACCTTGATCCTAAGAGTGGGGGAAAGAGTGAGAGAAGGGAGGGGGGTCCTCCTGTGGCCAGAACAGTATGGTACAGATGCCATCAAAGGAAGGAGATAGTCACACATAAACAAAAACATATCTACAACACTATCCATCTTGCATATCTGGTCATATCTGATGAGGCTAGCACCCTTCCTGCTGCTCCGTAATCTGATCTCTCTCAGAACACATGTAGGGGAGGGAGGGTGGGTGGGGGTAGGGGTCTGCTTTTAACTCTATGCTGCAGCAGAATCTAAAGCATCTGGTAGGGGTTGACCTAAATCAGGCATGGAAAGAGATACAGGAAGCATCAAAACATGCAGTGATGCTGGGGTATTGTAACGCCTATTTTGCCATTTCTGTGCATTCTGGTTGATAGGTATACCATCATATTAATCATCCCTTTCGATATGTACAGTTATCTTCCTCTTTAGGCTCTCCTTTCACAGGTTATACCATATCTGCTTTTACCTCCCCCTCTTTACTGCTCCCCCCCCCCCCCCCCCCCCCACCGCCCATCCTGAGAAGTTCCTGTGCTCTAAGGGTCACCAGGAATTAGGTCATGCCATTTCTGTACACCATTTCTGAACCTTGCAGTACAGTAGGATCCTTATCAATGCCTAGTGCTGGGATCTTGCAATGCTAAATCACGGTTAACAGTGTTTCTTTACTAAAATCTGATTTAGTAATCTCTTAATTATACAGGTTTAATCACACCTTCAAATGGTGCATGAATGCAAGATTTACTAGGGAAAATCTTACCCACACAAATTGCATTTCTCTTGGCACATGATTGATGTAGCATGGGTTAAACTTACTGCTTTTCTTTAATTAGCCTTACAACATATGTCAGGTCTATTTAAGTGCATGGCTAAGTGGGTATTCTAGGTAATGAAAAGTGTTGCCATTCCTTTTCTTGGTCTGACTGGCATGAAATGACTCCTATTGTTTGCAGGAGAAGAGACATACAATGAACCCTAAGTAGTATTGTTAAGACACCTGGACCTTGAGTAATTAAAAAGGATTTAATTGCAATAAGCCGAACTGCCAGCTGGTTTTGAGGAATCAGTAAGCCAATCAAGTAGCATATAATGATGATGATAGTTGTATTTGGTAGTCTCTGAGGGAATATGGGTTATATTTGGATATATACTTGATAGTATATGGTGGGAACTGGTAGACTAAGAGTACATGGGTTAATTTATGGTCAATGTTAGATTTTGCTGCAACTATTATATATAAGGATTAATGGGGTGCACATATTTGCCTGTAAGTGTGAGATTTGATAGATACCTGGTTGTCTGAGAGCATAAGGGTTCAGTTTGGGTCAATATTACTCCATATTGGCTGGGACTACTTCATATTGGCCAGTATTGCCCTATAAGACTCAGAAGGTAGTGGGAATCATAGTCTGAGAGTGAGAAGGTCGATACGAGATAATATTGGCCCTGACTGGGAGTACCAGGCGGCCAGTATTGCCCTGTAAGTGTAGGACTCAGAAGGTAGTGGGATTCATAGTCTGAGAGTGAGAAGGTCGATATGAGATATTATTATATGCCTGCTGCTCATTCTGCTCATTGGCCCTGACTGCGAGTACCAGGCGGCCAGTATTGCCCTGTAAGTGTAGGACTCAGAAGGTAGTGGGATTCATAGTCTGAGAGTGAGAAGGTCGATACGAGATAATATTGGCCCTGACTGCGAGTACCAGGCGGCCAGTATTGCCCTGTAGGACTCAGAATTAGGTAGTTGGATTCATAGTCCGAGAGTGAGAAGGTCGATACGAGATAATATTGGCCCTGACTGTTATTCCCAGGCGGCCAGTATTGCCCTGTAAGTGTAGGACACAGAAGGTAGTGGGATTCATAGTCCGAGAGTGAGAAGGTCGATACGAGATAATATTGGCCCTGACTGCCAGTACCAGGCGTCCAGTATTTACCTTAGAGATGAGCTGAGGGAGGGTTAGCCTCTTGGTATGTGTGCAAGCCACATGGTTACATCAGGAGCACTATTGATTTGGGAGTATTAGCTTACCCAAGCTCTGGAGGTATGTTACCAGCTACGAAAATAATGGTATTGGCCAACTGGACCTGATAACAATAGAAACAAGTGTGGGTTATTGTTAGGCACAGCCAGGTGACACATTCTTAAGACCAATATCAGGCTTTCTATAACATAGGCTTGTGTTATAAGTGTTTTGGAATTAAGCAATCAACCTGGACGGTGCAGGTTTAAAACACCCTTTGGAATGTTCAGACCGATTTGGCACAAAATGGCAGTGTTACTTTAGGTTATGACATTATAAGCATAATTATTAGATTAGCATACACTTACTGAAAAGGATTTAGTGTCACTTTTCTCAAAATAAAGGTTTCCCTGTAGGTTGAGTGCCTTTACCTTAGAGGTATTCTCCGAAATTAGTTTAACACCCAAACAGTCTCCCTGGGCCCTTTCTCCCTATTACTCTAAGTATATAGCACTCTCATCATTGTCCAAATCATTGCATAAGACATAGAAGTTTTGATTGCAATGTTTTTTCAATGTTGACTCCAAATAACTAGTACCGTTGTTTGTAATGCTCACTTTTTTAGCTGTTGGGCTCTAGATGAATATCCTAAGTACTATTAATATTGAAACCAAATTATCTCCAAGTTGGAGAGAGGACCCATAGTTCCTAGCTAACATAGCTTCTCTCTAGAGTCTAGAATAAATATTTACTCTGCAAGTCAAAATAGGAAGACAATTGATATTTTTTTTTGAAAATCTGTTTTGCTGCACAACAACATGTGATTTCTATTGCCTCAGAGTTGAACAAATTGCGCTGTTGATTCTAAGGCCTCTGTCCACAAGGGCTGTGTAACCTGCCTACAACACCCGCCCATAAATCAGATCAATTATATCTCAACCATTCAGCTAAACACAGTTCTGTGACTCCACCGAATTGTTATTTTTGTGTGTTTCATAGGTAAATATTTACCAAGCACTACAACTGAAGATCAATTGTGTTATGGAGAGAGGTAATTTGGCCATGAATTGAGCAATTAGCGTCACAGGGAGGCTGGGATTGTTGATGTTATTGGCGTGCGGGTGTTTTTCTCTGTGCGTGCGTTCAGGGACTACTTGTGAATAGCAGTACCTGGGACGCAGGAGGTAGCAGTAGAAAGAGGTATTTCATTCATTCATTCTTCTAATAACACAGGTGGGCTGACAGGTAACACGTCTTTATAGCAAGTCAACATGCAAATGATCAGTATAAATGTTTATGTATTGTATTTCTGCCACCATGAATTAAAATTACCTTTAAACAGGTCTGGTGGGTATTTATCTGCCTAACCCTTCCAATGCTGAGGCTACTTTCGTCCAAAGCACAAGGATGCAAAGATTTTTGAAAAACATTTAAACCATGTCATGTTGGTATTCATTGGGGTTAATCCTACTCATATACTAAAAGTGTTCTTTTAACTCTCCAGGTTGCACTTGTCAGCATCCCACATCAGATTTGGAGCTAGAATCCCTGCTCTAGATAGTGGGACAACCCACAGAGGCCTTTATTAACACTTATGCTGCTGGTGGCTGATTTGGCCTAGATACAAAATTTTGCGAAAAACCCTGAAAAATGACCGAAAACCTGGCAAATGGGTACTCATCTGAGAGTACTTGGTGAGATCTTTCCAATGAATACCAACATGACATGGTTTGGATGGTTTTCAAAAGTTTTTGCATTTTTCTTCCATAGATGAATGTAGCCTCAGCATGTAAAGGGTTAAGTAGTTCTGTGAGTAGAGAGGGCATCATCCAGTGATTACCTAGATATTCCAAGCATTTCTCACACTCTCCTGAGTCGCCGCCATGTTCTGGCCCTTGAGTGTTTGTTGTTAGATCCCTAAAAAAAACTCACAATTTATTTTGCTGGATAAGAAAAACACATCTGCCAGAACAAGTGGATGTTTTCTTAACTAAGGGTCGCTGTATCCTACTAGGTAGATGAGTGCAAGTGGCCCAGCTTTTCTGCAGATATATATAGTCTCTAAAAAATAGAAAAATATAGTCTCATGCAATATGCGATAAAATATGATATGAAAATGTACTCAATTAAAAGATTTGAAATTAGTCCATTTGTTATTGTTCTCTCAAATTTTATCTGTGAGACTACTTGATAGCTCATGAAGAAAATACCACTATATGTGTCGATGTAGTTAACCCTTCCAATGCTGAGGCTACATTCATCGAAACACAAGAACGCAAAAATCTCTGAAAACCATCTAAACCCTATCATGTTGGTATTTATTGGATAGCTCTCACTGAGTACTCTCAGATGAGTACCCATTTGCCAGGGTTTCAGTGTTTCCTCAGGATTTTAGCATTATTTTGTATTGGCAAAATTAGCCCCCAGCAGCATAAGGGTTAAGTAAGGACACCTACATCTACCGTAATATACAATTGTGATTTAGTTAAGCGTTTATGGCTAGTTGTATTCCTGCATTGTCCTCACATTTCTCATTGACCCCTCAATAAACACTCTATCAGGAAGTGGCTGTAGATTGGCCTGTCTCCTGCATACTTTATGAGCAAGATGTGCCAAGTGTTTTCAGTGGCCCTATTTCTCATACCACCGTCTTGTAGTCCTGCTGGAGCTGATTGGTTCCCATGCCAGGGTCATCTGAGGAGAGACCGGTTCCAAGCCCACTTTTCTCAAGTTCACTAACTCTAAGTGTTCCGGTTCTCTTTCTCATATAAGGATATGCTCTCTTCTCAGTTTCCTTAAGTTCTTTAAGTGCTCGGTTGCTTTTTCTCAAGGATTCATTTTCATTCTCGAGATTTTGAAGTGTACCCAGTTCTCTCTTTCTCAGGGAATCATTTTCCCTCATGTTTTCCATGTTGATTTGGTGTACTGGTTCGTTTTCTCTTGAAAGGATGCATTTTGTCACTTTTGCAAGTTCATTAGTGAAACCAGTTTTCCTTTACTGGGGATTATTTCAATATCATGTTTTGTCAAGATTTGATGCATAGAATCTGCTCCTATTTCTCTAGAAAACATTATCCCTCATGTTCTGTCAAGTTTTGAAGTACATAACCCACTCCTATTTCTTAAGAAAACTTTTTGGCCTCATGTTTTGTCAAGTTATAGAAGTGTGCGGGGTGGGGCATGTTTTTCTATCAAGTATACACCACTAATGGTTCTCCTAGTAACAAAGTATAGTAGTTGTATTGTGACCCCCTTTGATCTTTTTAAGAAGCCCCTCTCTAGGAACAGCGTTTTTCGCTTTCTCCCGCCAAAATTTCCCCGCCTACAGGAAACTCACATATCATGTGGAATTCCATATGTGAACTTCACCCCTATATCAATAAACACATTTTAACCGTGTTTAATCTATTACTCAGAAGGTGATACTCTAGTCAATCAACCTGTGGCAGTGTGTGTTTTTTTCGAAGTCCAATAATGAATTTATCCAGTATTATTACATAGTTTACGACTGAGTTACCTATGTAAGTTCTCATTTTAAGACTTACGTTTTATTCTTTTAAATGTCTTTAGAAGTTCAATGTCAAAAAATCTCAACAAATCAATAGTATTTTTAAATATAATTAAAGAAGACGAAGTTTCATGAAAATGCTATCTTTAAGTATTTTGCCTACCTTTGAATATGAATAATGATTGTCTATGCTACTACACCACTTGCAAAGAGAATAGGAAAGATCATGACTATACTTTGAGTCAAAATTTGAAAAATAGTTTGTCTATATAGATCTGTCACATCAACACTTAAGCTTAAAAATACACTATAAGAAAAAAAGGGTGAGGTGTATTTTTCTAGCGGTTGTGTTTGGGTTTTCCTCTCTGAGACCGGCCTAGGGTGTGATATGTGAGCTGGTGGTAGCCCAAGGGGGGGTGGGGGACTGACCCCCTGTTATGACTACTGCTGGGTGTGCTGTGCTGTTGTTATCCTTTACTGGAGACAGGAGTTCTGACCACAGAGAGGCAAACAAAACATTCACAACCTCAGCAATAGTCTGGTGACAGAGCAAAAATAGACAAGATCTAAGCTTGATGTCTACCATATGACAACTAGGAGTAATGCAGAGAGGGTGTATGAACAATAAGGAAGCTTTCATGTATCACTTCGAGAAAACCTCTTTAATTTCAAATTTAAAAATCGCCCCCTCCTCTATACCCCCCCCCCCCCCCCCCCAAGTTTTTATTCTTAGACCTAGTCAATGTATAATTGGATAGTAAGTTTCAGCAGCAGTAGAAGATCTCCTAAGATCCTGAAGTGCCCTTGCTATATATTGTAGTTGTTGTGTATGTGTGAGTGTGGTACCATTGGGTGGTCCACTAGTATCTCTCTGCTCCAGCAGTGACACTAATAGTAGTTAGTCTCTGTTGAGTGGCTCGAGCAGAGATACCCTATCAGATACAGGTCCAGGCCTTTCCTAGGAATGCACCCAGCTAGCATGCCCTATTTTCCAACTTCACCAGCAGTCCTAGCTCATATAGAAATTCCCTGCAATGTATTTGATTAAGTCTATCCAGTTAGACTTCTAAGAAAAGTCAATATTGGTGTAATGTTATTCATACCTCTCAATACCATAATTGGCCAAAATATTTTGGTGGTAAGTTTTTTATGAAAATATTTTGTAGAAAATATTTCTAAGAAAGTGTGTTATTAAATTATGACACAACTTACCCCTCTTCTTCATGAAATTTTAGTCTGTGCTTTATTATGATTTTTCTTTTCATAAGTATCATAGAGCCAGACAATACCATTCATGGGTAATTCTAGACATGAAAGGGATTTACTATTATGTTACATAATGGGTTTGGAAGGGTTAGTTCTAATCTTCTCAAATTCAACACTTTATTTCATCACAAATGAACATTTCTGTGAGTTATGGGTAGACTTTGATACTATGAATCAGTGTTTCCTTTTTTACGTTGTCTATAATAATCAAATTTCATGATACTTTGTTTTTTTCCATTGTGCAATACAATGTTTCTGCTATCAGTTAATTGCTAAACCAATTAGCGGCTTATACCACAGGCCTGGATTTGAAATAAACCACTTAGTTGTAACCAAATCCTATAGCAAGGCCAGACTCCACGGTCAGGCCTGGTGATCCCAGAAACTACCAGAAATCCTAGCTCAGCTGTGAAAATGATATCGTAAGCTTTTTTAGGAGGACCCTGTGCTTATTGTTCATAAATCTGGGCTGCGTACGAAGAAGCAGGATGTTTTTCTGGGGACCGGTGTCAGTTGGGGATCGTTGTGATGTGACACTAAGATATAGAGTGTCTGTAGTGGCCCTGAGCATGGCAAAACACTGAGTAAGACAGTAAAAGGTGTCCCCAGCAAGAATTTATAGTTTGTTTTCCTTACTCAGGCTCTGGCTGGAACTGACTCTGGGGAGGGCGTATTATGGTTTGGAGGCGCCATCTCACTGAAATCCAAGGAGAGAAGTTTGCAGCACATTTTTTTCTGCGGAGGGAGCAATATCAGAATATTCCAAATCTTTAGAAGAATAGAGATATTCACAGTTGGTATAAGTACTCATCGCAGTACTATCTATCGGTAGACTTGGAATGTTTTAAAAGTCTTTATTTACAGTCCGTATTATCATTACTACTCGGGACATTAGGGTAGCTCAGTTGTGGATTGGGGGGGGGGGGGGGGGAGAGATGTTCAGGGTCAACAGGAAGCGCGCCCCCCCCCCCCCCCCCCCCCCCTCCTTTACAACTCAATATTTTTCTGCTGAGAATTGTCATTTTCCTGTAGTGTTGCATAAACAAATGAGTTTATTTAAAGCAAACTGCCCTAAAACAGAAAAAACGGCACAAATCCTGGATGTGCCCCTGTTACTGCAAACACTTACTTAAGTAGGGTTATCAATGAAATAGATGTATGTACAGTGTACACCAAGCGAACCACTTGAATTGTGCAGCAGGAATCAGGCAAACTGTTGAACTAGCCGTCTCAGGTTCTCCCTGTCATCCTGGGACAGACATGCACGCAGGGTATATGAACCAAAAACACATGTAGGGCTCAGCACTGGCCAATCACAATCACGATGCTTTGGTAGGAAAGTGGTTGGGAACAAAGGTTCCCTGATGACCTCTGACCTCTCGGGGAGGTGTTTTAGTGCCGCAGAGTCAAGTGCGGGTTGGACCTGTATGAGCGGACCACACTTAGGCTCGGTGTCCCATTTCTCAATGCTAAGGTTGTTGTAGTGTCACTTAAGATAAATATTTTATCAAAATGAAACATTATCTGCTGGCACTTTAATGGTTTTGTTGACGCACATTCTGCTCGTGCCACTGACTCATACTACACACTTCTCTTTTAGATATCAAAAAAGGAAAACCTAATTACAATTTTTTTTTGATATATTAAAAAGGGAAAAGGTATGTAAATAGAAATTATACTTTTAAGTCAAATATTTGAGTTACAACACTTATGGTAGACGATATCACAACTATTTATTAATTCTCATCATTCGTGTCAGTTGATAGATAATGATTTGAGTCCATGCACCCCCTGGTGGACAATCCCACAACTACAAACTGCTGCCCTCCATTTAGCTGCACAAGTAGTTGATGATTTGAGCCACAGTGCCCCCTGATGTCATTAGAGGGTAACTAACAGTCTCTGTCCAGCCCTGTAATGGTACGACCTGGGCCTTGCAGTGGTGGCCCTGCTAGCAGTCCCCTGTGAGTTGTGTTATGATAAAGTATGATATTTACATGGGAATCGCAGCAGGGCGCAAGCCTCTTGCTGCTAATTTATAGCTAATTGGTCAAGCTTGAGAGCCCTGCAGCTCCCACTCCTCTCCCTTCAAGGAATCCCTGCTGGGGTATCAAGCTGTTGGCTGTCTCCAGAGACTCTCCAGAGACTCACCAGGCATGGCCAGATCTTAATGACAGCAGCAGGAAAATATCATAGGGCTCATGCCATACAGTGCCAGGGTTTCATTACAGGGCTCGAAATTAAGATTTTATCCAGGGAACCCAATTGAATCTTTGAAAGCTACCTAGAGACGTTGTGTATAGAAACCAGTACATCTTTGGGCTCCCTGCAGAAATTTGAGGGAGCTGCATGAGAATTCAAGGGAGCCCTCGGCTCCGGGCACCCCCTAATTTCGAGCCCTGCATTAGACTAGCTACTAGGACTTACTGTGTTTTACCATACTTCATTTGTGTATATAGTTATGCCTACAACCACATCAGGGCTCAATCCATGGTGCTGGAGGGGGGGGGGGGGGGGGGGTTATTATCAGGGAATGAGTGAAAAGTGATTATGTGAAAAAGTGAATTTTATGGTCAATAGATTTTCTGCTGTGGACAGGATTTGGGTAAAAAGGACACACTCACAAACATCTTGTATATATATATTTATAGTTTGTACAACAGAGTGATAGTATGATTTTTACACCATAAGCAGTATAGTTAAATGATTCATTTTTTTTTGTTTTCACTTACGTTTTTTATTTCATGTTATACTTGCTCAATAATCTTTAAATTAGATCATGATTGCAACAAGTATTTACAACCTATGTTTAGCATTGCATTTCAATTAGCTGCAACTAAAACTCACTTTATCCATTTATAATTACGAAAATTCTAGATGTATTTTGTATCTTAATTTTGTGCTTTTTCATTACCTCTGTCAATGACAGTGGATTCAAATTTCTATTTCTTCTTGAACCATTAAGTTGTGAGTAATTATACTAAGATTGAAGATGATGATATCTAAGGGAATGAAACTATTGAAATTGTAGTTGTTTTGATACTTATGTTTTGGTGTTGTGTTTTTGCAGTGGGAGTGGAGCAGAAGGGGACAGTCCCATCGGTATCGGCAAGCGCTCTGTGTCGGTCTCGCACCATCCATCGGAGCCCCCGCCCATCACTCCGCGGGGTCTGCGTCAGCGCAGCTCCAGTACGAACGCGCGCCTTGTGCGGCAGCGCTCCTTCAAGCGCCAGGAAGAGGAGGGGAGGCTCAAGCTCTCCCGACAACTCAACAACGTGTATGAGCTCTCCCAAGACCTGCAGGACAAACAACTGGAGATGTTGGAACGAAAGTATGGCGGACATTTAAGAACCAAGCGTGCAGCGCGAGTCATACAACAGGCCTTCCGCCAGTACAGTATGAGCCGCAACTTCGAGAAGCTGCGCAGTGTCAAATCTGAGAAGCGCTTCTCGCGTAGATATGAATTCACGCGGAGCAACACGGTGTGGACGGAGACGGTCTCGCAGCAGCAGGCCAACGAGTCCTTCACCACGGACGATATCATCCTCGAGAGCCCGATGTCTGAAAAACAGCTCGGGCAGATCAGAAAAAAGCTGATCGACGATGTTAATTTCAATTTCGCCTCCTCGAACAAAAAGCCGCCGAAATCTCAGATTAAGTTGCGCAAGCAGCACACGGTGGCGGCCGCGGAAAAAGCGGATCATGTGAATCTTCGCGATAAGCGACCTCTACATCGAGGCTTGGGACTTGATCTTAGCGGTAGCAATAGTGAAAAAAAGGCAAAGCCTGTCCCGTCTTCTCCAGAGGAGACGAATAACAACCGGAACTCTTATCCGGAGTTAAACGATAGCAGTGCTAGTGACTCTCCCACTGAGACACCCACGGAGCCCACAGTGGATCTACCCAGTGTCAACTTTGAGAATTTACTAGAAAGTCGCGAGACGGACATTTTAAACGATAGCTTCCATAGTGATAGTAGTCAAGATACTCATGAACAGTCTCGGCGGCGAAGTAGGACGCCTACTACGGAATCTTCTACTACTTCTACTACTAGTACTACGTCTAGTGCTGCTAACTTAAGAGAACAGTATTCTGAATCTAGTGACAGTTCTAATAATACGCTGACTAGTGATGTGCAAATTCAGGTAGAGGGCGCTTCCCCGGAGCCGGGCGTCACGCCGGTCTCCGACTCGGCCGATGACGAAATCGGACAGCAGGGCGAGTATTCAAACCAGGAAGTGGTTTTACGAAACAAAAAGGGCGAGTGCAAAAGTAAAATGTCGCCCGAAGCCTCGCCGATATGGAAGCGAAAAAGTGCAACGTTCGGTTTAAATAGCGCTTTGAATCAGGATTTGAAGCGCATGAGTAACATTTCTGAGGCGAGTGAGCCGGATAGTCTGGACGGTCAGGGTTACTCGAGTTCGCCCAGTTCCGATACGGCGAGTATGAACAGTGAAACAAGCACATACCAGAAGGTGCTGAAGTCACCCCTATCTGGCAGTCTGAACACTACGCCCAGGATCAACGACAAGCAGCGAAAACGCCTCTATAGGATAGGACTTAATCTATTTAATAAGTAAGCTCTTTTTCATACTTCTTCCCAAAAAGCTTCTAGCTAGATTCTAATGGATAGATGAATCATACATTCTTTCGCATGTTTTTTATAGGGGTTCTAAGAAGTATTTTACTAAGTGAAATGTGTGTTTTCCTTCAGAAAACCTGAAAAAGGCTTTAAAAAAGATGAAGTTTTATATTTTGCATGTTCTTTCTAGTGGTTCTAAGAAGTATTATACTAAGTGAAATGTGTGTTTCCTTCAGAAAACCTGAAAAAGGCATCATGTACTTAAGATAAAAAAAGATGAAGTTTCATATATATTTTTTCGCATGTTCTTTATAGTGGTTCTAAGAAGTATTTTACTTTGTGAAATGTGTGTTTCCTTTCAGAAAACCTGAAAAAGGCATTAAGTACTTAAGATTAAAAAAGATGAAGTTTCATATATATTCTTTCGCATGTTCTTTATAGTGGTTCTAAGAAGTATTTTACTTTGTGAAATGTGTGTTTCCTTTCAGAAAACCTGAAAAAGGCATCATGTACTTAAGATAAAAAAAGATGAAGTTTCATATATATTCTTTCGCATGTTTTTTATAGTGGTTCTCAGAAGTATTTTACTAAGTGAAATTTGTGTTTCCTTTCAGAAAACCTGAAAAAGGCATCAAGTACTTAGTGGACAAGCGTTTCTTGGAGAACTCTCCGAGGGCAGTGTCGCGTTTCCTCATCACGCGGAAAGGCTTGAGCAAACAGATGATCGGAGAATACCTAGGAAATCTACAGAAACAATTCAACATGGACGTTTTATCGTAAGTGTGGATTACTTCTTAAACTCTTGTTCAGTTATCAAATGTATAAAGTAATATTGTATGTAATTTCTTCTGAAGCAATTCAACATGGTTGTTGTATCGGAAGATCGATTTGCTGAATTGCTAGTAGAAATCATATTGTTCACCCTCAATATCTTGACCTATTGAAAGAAATATCATAAAAATGCTTTTATAAGCTTTATATTGCATTATGTATACTTGATATGAGAGCTTGTCAGAAATTGAGTGGAATAGTGATGGTTTATGAAGTTTGATGTTAAATTATCTATCACTCATGTGAGAGCAAAATCCATGGTTGTTTAAATGGAGAATTATTTATTGCTTTTGTTATGTTACATGAATATGGTATATAATTAGTGATTTGTTATGTTTCCAGGTATTTTGTTGAAGACGTTGACCTCTCAGGCCTGGCGGTGGATGTAGCTCTCAGGAAATTCCAGTCTCACTTCAGGATGCCGGTAAGAGCACCTTATCAACCTATCCTTGTCAAATCTGGCATATCTGGCTAAAACAGGACAGTCCAGACCAGGGGAAATATACTACCAAAAATTATCATACTTCAGCTTACTCAGGAATGAGGGAAAGACTTAAGAAGGAAAAAATGGCCGTTTACATATATATAACAAATTATATAACATATTTATATAAACTATAACTGCGAAAAAATGTGACACAGTGAATCAATATTGTTAAGAGAGACTAGTATCACTAGCTCCATTTATAACATTAATCAAATCTCTTTTCTAGATAACTAAAATCAATGTTCTTATTACTTAAAAACTTTAGAAATATAAGAAACATTATTTTCTGTTTTGTTAACATATGTCTTTGCGATTCTTTGTTTCCTCTCTGAAATAGTTGAAATCACATCCATTTAATGCAGCTTTACTCTTACTGCATACAAAGACTGAACTATGTTGCTGAAAATGCCTTCAATTATTTTTGATGTGAAACATTTCTGAAGAGAAAATTCCCATGTATTAGGAAAATCTATCAGCATTTACCATATCATTGTAGGCATTGATTGAGACTGGTGACATCATCATGATCATGTTCAGTGTCTGTATGATTATTACTTTGATTGTTTTGCACCTATTTTGTTCAATAAATTGCTCATTAAATCGAGATTGCTAACATATGGTTTTGTTTTTCATCCACAGGGTGAGGCACAAAAGATTGAGAGATTAGTTGAGGTAAGAGTTGTTTACTTAGATTTTTAGGGTAGAGGAATACACGCATACTTCACAAATAAACCAAGTAGGAAAAATATATGTGCATTCGTCATTACAATTAATAGAAATTACCTTATAGAATTTTCAGAAGTTCGGTTAAACTTCAAGGTTCACACATTTTGGAAAATAATGGTAGCCTGTCAGTTAAAACTGCAGCACAGTAATTTCATTTCATTTTTGATATCTTCTTGACTTTTCTTCAATTTCTTGTCTTAAAATTTCAAGTTGGGGATTTCCTTGTTAAATTGCATCTTCTTTCTACTTTTCTACAAACTTCAATTTCTGATATTTGTCTGCCATTTTATAATGGTTTTGTTTCTTCAGGCTTTCACCCATGATACTTCAAATTCAAATCTATTTCAAATATATTTTGTGTTCAAATGGTACTTTGCATTCAAATCAATTTCAAATTATAGATTTATTTTGTGTAACAGTTTGTTTTTCTTTGATTCTATTTTTAAAAAAGTGCAAATTTTTAAAAAACAAACAAAAAGTAAACAAGCTCCCTTCTTGGTGTCTTTTATTTTTCCCCTATCATTTGCATATTGTTATTGTCTCTCCAGGGGTTCGCGCACCGATACTGCTGCTGTAACCCGGACCAGATCAAGAAGTTCCACAGCGCGGACACAGTATTCCTGCTGGCCTTCGCCATCATCATGCTCAACACAGACCTCCACAACTCCAGCATCAAATCGGAGAGGAAGATGAAACTCAACGACTTCATCAAAAACCTCAGAGGTACGTTCAGAGAACATGGTTGTCACCATGTGCTCGGTGCTTAGAGCGTGTGCGCTATATGCTGCCAGTTGCTCTGGAATATCCCCCGGGGGAATGAAATGGTTTCTGTGTGTACAGGCCTGCTATGGGAGGAAGGTCGTGTGAGCGCTTATGTGGATACAAGACTATAAACCGATAACCTTTACCTTTTATATACTTCGCTGCGCCTGGACATCACTTGGACACCCAAACCCTCAATAATCTTTCCTGAAAACGTCAATTTCCAGTATATCATTGAATTTGTTTACCCCAATATAACTCCCGTTGCAATTTATAAGGATATTGTGCCTTATTTCAATAAGGTAATAGATTTCTATGGTTGTAGTCTTAGTATATTGTGGTCTCACATGAAAAATAATATGCCCAAAAATATTGCAATTACCATTTCCAATATACATGGAATATTCAGAATGTATAAAAGGGGAAAATACTAATCTCAATTCAAGTTACTACATTAGGAAAATATCTAATGGAAAGAAGTTCATAAAAAAACATGGCTAAATATTTTGCCTTCAAGTTCGTGCTTTTGATTCCAGACAAATTTTGTGAACAAGAGGTTCAATTTGATTTATGGTCAGCAAACTTGCTGAAAGTACTTTATTTTGAATTTAATTCTTTCTAAAATATGGTTACTCTAAAATTGAGAGCGTCTAGGGAGTGGTGCTCAGTTATTCATGTTTTTCATTCTTTGTTCATTTCTTTAGGAATTGACGATGGTGATGACATTGACAAGGATATCCTGACGGGAATCTACGAGCGCATTAAGTCTAACGAGTTTAAGGCGGGCGTGGACCACGTGTCGCAGGTACTTAAGGTGGAGCAGACCATCGTTGGCAAGAAGCCCGTGTTGGCGCTACCTCACCGCCGCCTTGTGTGCTACTGCCGGCTCTACGAGGTCACTGACCCCAACCGTAGGGAGAAATTAGGGCTTCATCAGAGAGAGGTCTTCCTCTTTAACGATCTTCTTGTGGTAAGTTCTTGGTTACTTCTTTATATATATATTCACATGTAGGCAACATTTGTGACAAGGTACTCACAATTTTTTTTTTTTTTTGGGGGGGGGGGGGTTTCGGAAGATCATCTCTTAAATTTCTTTATTACGTCTAAAATTTGAATATCCAAAATTATTCCATTACATTTTGAGATTTTTGCATTTAATAGGATAGCTCAGTGTACATTGTCGTAAAAGGGTACAATAAACTTTCCTTGAGTCTTGAGTCTTGAGTTCTTGTTTCATGCTTTTTTTCATCAGAATTCTAATAAAGCTAGTAACAATAAAACAATAGAAACTCTATTTCTGTGATTTAAAGTTTTTGTTATAGTTTTATAGAAAAATAAATAAATTCAGTCTTATATTTGGTGTGTTTTTTTCTTTTAGATTACAAAGATTTTCAGCAAGAAGAAGAACAATGTCACCTACAGTTTCCGCCAGTCTTTCCCACTGTGTGGTATGATGGTCTACTTGTTCGAAACTCCACGTAAGTACTTATATCCATTCATTAGATTCTGTGAATTTTTTATGAAATTTAATTATTTTTATTATCAAGATATTATTTTTCTTACATACCAAGGATAATGAAAAATCATTTCACTGATTTTGTCTTATCAGCATTCTCAGTTTTTATTCACTAAGGCAGAAATGTGAATAGAAGACTACAATGTTTAGTTTACCTTTTACTCACCAGGTGTCTACACTTGACTGTATCAATCCTCAGAACATGGTCAAAAGAAGCACACATCTCTCGGACAATAACCAATTCCTCTATTAAAGGGAAAATAAAGACATTTCACCCAAATGTTATTTTTGCTTTTTGTAGTCTTCTTATTGCAGTGGAATGTGAAATAATGAATAATGAAGAGAGATGTGAATTTTGATAATAGTTTATTATTAAAGCGCAGCCTTATGAAAAAGTCTTATGTCACCTTATCACTTTTGAAATACATTACCTGATCATATTATGATACTTGGGATGCCAATCGCTCCATCTGATAATCATGGACACTAATTCTCCCTGGTGGCAATAGGTGGCGCTGTTTCTTCTGAAATGCTATTTATAGACCAATGTTTTGAATGTTTCCTGTATTGATGTGTTGTGTTGGTTTTTAGATTACCAGTATGGAGTACGTCTAGCCACGAACATAGATGGTAAAGTTCTGATCACCTTCAACGGCAGGAACGAGCACGATCGCAGCAAGTTCGTGGAGGATCTCAAGGAAGCCATCCTAGAGGTAAGAGAACAAAAATACTCAGCACATGATTTATTTTGATATGTCTCTAAAACAATATATATGATTTAAAGAAATATTTTTCAAAAAGGATTTCTTTGAAATATGAAATTTCGCATTTTTATTCAAGATATTAATAGCAGTTGTGAGACCACCAAGGGACTTATACCAATTAGGGAATTATTGTTTGTAGTTTTTCAGGAAATTGTTTATTACTCTGCTATTTTATTCTACAGTTAAACTCTGAGATAAGATGAGATAAGACAATATGACTCTTATCTTTCATTTACATTTCAACTGCAATATAGATTTTAATTTTATATTCTCATTGTTTCAGTTGAACATCTTTCAAAACATAATACCAGTGTTTGATTAAGATTTTTTTTTTGAATTTGAAATATCAAGACTATTTTTTCTTGTCACCTATATATTTCATCTTTTGTGCAAAATTTCATAACAATGAAACTTTTAACTTTCCAGATGAATGAGATGGAAGGACTTAGAATTGATGATGAGCTTCAAAAACAGAAACTGTCTCATGCGCACAGAGACTTCAATCGCCATAGTAACGATTCTGGGGTTGTGGATATCGAGCTTTTACGGCCGAACGGCGACCCAGGCAGTAATCGTCTCTCCGCCCCGGAATGCGGCCTCAAGAAGTCAGCGCTGTCCAACTCCCTCATAGACCTTACCGATGGTACGTACACTACAAACAATTATCAAAATATAGTAAATAGTAAATCTCTTTGCAAATACAGAAAAGATTCATCAATTAAGTAAAAAGGAAATCCCTATGCAAATACAGACAAAAAAACCATCAAAATTATAGTAAATAGAAAATCCCTATGGAAATACAAAGGGGTGTCCAAAAAACATGAAGATCTTTAGCTTCTAGAATGTTTTCACAGCCTTAGAATTAGCATAAGAAGAAATAACCACACTACAAGAATCATCAAAATGATAATAAATAAAATAAAAAACTCTTTGCAAAAACAGAGGATGTTTAAAGAATTGAAAATTTTTAACTTCTTCTAGAATATTTTCACAGCCTTGGAATTAGGATAAGAAGAAACAACCACAGTACCCTGATTGCCTCAAAAAGTCCTGATTGTCAGTATCTTTTAGATCTAAGCACACTTAAGAAAATAATTGAAAGAGACACTGTGATCAGAAATTTTGCAACATGTGAAATGCAAAATATTTTCACATAATCCCCCCGCATTTTTTTTCTACCTATCTATTTTTTTCTTGGACCATTTCAGGAAACAAACAATATATTTTAGGCTTCATGCATGTAGGTAGTGTGCAGACAATCATTCTTGCCTTTTTTCTCGTTGACAGCTAGTTTACGGCGTGGCAGTGGTGGATCGTTAGATAGCGGTATGATCTCCACCAGTTCGGGCAGCACCACGAGCCGGGAGGAGTCGCCAAACACACACAAACTGAACAAGGTCTCCAGCACAGGAACGTTCAGCAGGCTCTTCGGCAAGAAACAGAAATCCTCCAAAACATCGCTGAACAGTGCAACCACAGACGCCTCAGAAGTGTAGAGGGAAGGAAGACTAACTGTGGGAAAAACAACTCAAAATCACACAAAATTCCAGGAGACACTAACAGTGGTTCTTCGGCAAGAAACAGAAATTCTTGAAAACCTCATTGAGCAGGGCAACCACCGACGCCTCAGAGATCTAGACGGAAGACTGACTGTGGAAAAACATCTCAAAATCACACAAAATTCCAGTTACCTGGATTTACTGTCGGTTATAGCATGATAAGAGAGTACGAAACTCCAATCCTCCAAAATTCTTGCTAAACAGCGCAACTAGGGTGGCTGAGATGTACTGAGGCAGAAGTCAGCCAACTGTGGAAAAAAATGGTTCAAAATCACACAATTTACCGATTGCTTGTGAAAAGAGGATTAATTTGTCTGTTGTGGCACATTAGGAGGGTGGGTCATTTCTGAAATATTCAATTGATCAACTGAGTTATGCGTGCTGAGAACTACCGTACTTCTGAATGGCCATAATTTCTTCCTGTGAAATATCAAAGAAAAAAGGAGGGATCAGAGAGTAGAATTATTAACTTGATTAATGCTCACTCTTAAACTATACTGTCTGGAACCTACAACAATAATTTGATGAAAATGAAAGATCATGAAAAAGGGTTGAGTAACATACATTCTTCTTATCGAAGATATGATCTGTAAACTATTTGCCATTGGTTTTAGCTTGTGGGAAAACTATTTGGGTATATTTGTCATATTATGTATTTTGACAAACTTCCCATATTATTCCATATTAGTTATTTATCATTGATCCAAGCATTACACATTGAAATATGATCAGGGCTGCTATGAAGAAATGGGGAGGATCTGAGGAACACACTACAATAATTTATCATTTGTCATTTCTATACAATCCAGGCTTTCTGTTCCTTTTTACAAAAAACCATCTTCCAATCTCTGCTGCTTTTTCCACAAAGCATGTTTTTCTGAAAAAGTAAATTATTTCCTCCCCGAAGCCAGAACAAAATATGTTTGTATTTTTAAATCTTTCCAATCTCATCTAAGCACTTTTAAGTGGACAGATAAGGTATGAAGTAATTTACCATACTTGTAATAGCTATCATCAAACCCAGATCTTGTAAAATGTGGCATGGCTTTTGACACGAAGGTTCTGCTATGCACCCAACATATGTAGCGTGGTGAAACCTGTGGTGATCTTGCTATAATAGGTGGCGCCACCTACATCCTTCGTGTCATAGGGCTCCTACTGGGGGTTTCCCATCCAACATAGTTCCATTTATGAGATTTGACAGTGGGGCCATCTATATTACATGGAGTGGCACTAATGTGGGCGTGTCATAGGCAGTGGCACCACCTATGGGGAGTTTCCATGGAAGGTGGCGCCACCTTGAACCATGTAGCAAGTGCGTCTACCCAAGTGGTCTCGGTTCCATGGATCGGTTAGTCTTTACTGCATGTTCAAATGTGCACTATTACAATTACTATACCAGTACAGGCTGAATATGATATAACCTTACTTCTTTTAGCAACTGAATATACTTGCATAATAGAAATAATTCTTTCTGCTAATAGTAATGATTTTCTAAAGGTTTATAACAGACTAGCTCTTAACGTATGTGTACAGGGAGTCCATTATAACATATTTATCAACCTCTAATTGAGATATTCCTTCAAGTGATGAGGCTAACGAAAATCTATAGGAAGGTACTATCTGCCTTATTGCTTATTTCTAGTTCTCAGACTACAGCAACCCTACCTCAGGCAGCCTTTAACATGTAAGAGTATTAGCACATAGCATTCTCAGCTGACATGTAATAAACCTCTAGCATTTATATGGACAGCTTGGTGAACCATTCTGTAAGATATATATATATATATATATATATATATATATATATATATATATATATATATATATATATATATATATATATATATATATATATATATATATAAAAGGCTAGCTATTCTAAGGATCTTCCATACGATACATAGACTTGTAGCTAGCTCTTCTCATCAAGATCTTTGCATGGTATCTGCCTTGGACATGATACTACTGCTTCTGCCACAGTCCATGGTAGGGCCCTTCACATGTTACTGAGTGCACTTGTTAACATTCACATGGTGTTCACCTGTTGAACATTTGCATGCCATATGTTGAACACATGGATGTTTTATACATTACGTTGGACACTAACTTTCCATTGACATGTTAACAATGTTATTGACATGTTAACATCAACATGTCACTCACATGTAAAAGTCCCATGTGATGAACAGGAATATGTCATTCACATGTTACATTGAACATTAACAACGTGCCAGATTCACAATCCAAATGCTGAATGTGAACGTATCATGTGCATGTTCGCGATTCACATGTTGAACATGAAATTTGTTTGTCGAAAACTGACTTGTCATTCATGTGTTGGCAATTTACATGTTGAACATTTGCTTCATCAAATCACATGTTATGATTCATATAATAAGAAGTGCTGCAACATTTCAACCTCGATTCTGAGTACTTGGAAATAATTCAATCTTGTGAATGCTCAATATTAAAATCACCATTCTGTTGCCAGTGTTGGAAGAAAGAGAACTTTTCAGTGATTTATTACAGCTGGGTTGAATATTGCACAGAGGTATCCATTATTTAGAGAATGCATTCATTGTAAAAGGAACATTTTTTGGCAGGCACAAATAGGTAAAGGCTTTGACCCAAGATTTATAATAGGACATTCTAAAATGCAATGTATTTGAAGAGTTTGTGACATCAGAGCTCACTAAGTATTAGGTGCAGTACCCTTTCATTATAAGTGTCTTAAAAAGCAGTCTTAACCCTTCCAATGCTGAGACTACTTACGTCGAAAACACAAGAATGCAAGATTCTTGAAAAAACGTTGAAACCCTGTCGTCTTGGTATTCATTTGAAAGCTCTTTCCGAGTACTCTGAGATGAGTACCCATTTGCCAGGATTACAGTAATTTTTAGTGTTTTTGCGTCATTTTGTATTGGCAAAATTAGCCACCACCAGCAGAAGGGTTAAAAAGCAGTCTTAAGCTTCACATGGTAAATCTCTCATAGAAGTGTTGGCAGAATCCCTAGAGGTATTTTAGCTTGATCATTTTAGGTTCTCTATTTGGATTGCGACCAGGGATTTCATCTATGTGTAGAAAACTTGAGAGAGAAGTAGTCTTCTGGTTGAAAAAATTGATATACAAGTATGCTATGTTCTTGACTGTTCTTGGGAAAGTTTTTGGGATGGAAGGGATATCCTGGACTTGAAGACAATGATCCTCATCTTTTGACTATGTTTAAGTGTGAATAATGCATTATGGGATATGAGTAGATCAGAGGTCAAAGTTCAAGGTCTCCCCTCCATCCTACCCCTGGGACTCTCTCAGTAAGAGAGGCCAAAGGTCATGAAAATATTATGCAAGGAAGTTTCGATGACCATCCACATTAGCATAATTTATGCAAGAGTAGTATGAATATCCATGCATTTCTGATGTGAATTATTGTACATATTATTATTATTACGAAATGCCTACTGTTTGATGATGTTGATGATGATTGTGACATAACTTTAGTACTTAACGTGTACAAAATGGCTGCTAAAGCTAAAAATGGCTGGTTCATGAGGAGGCTCGGCTCTTAAATGTTTTTCCTACGCATCCTCATTATTTGTGGATCATTGTACATAGTGTATGTTTCTTCTAGACAAGGGCAGTCAGCTCCTCCTGTATCTATATAGAGAGAGATATACATATACATGGCTTACAGTATCTAGCGTTTCCGGACCCAGAACTCTGCTTGTCAAATACAACGTGTACATAGCTATTTATTCGTGGGGGGAACATGATGTTTTTGTTTCTGTATCATACTTTGAAGGAGGCGAGTCTGGGTCTGTCATTGTGTGCATGGCCAAAACCCCTGTGTGATGGAATATCTCCAATAGAGTCATTGTCTGATTAGTATGGAACATG
>OZ012687.1:33422141-33425666 GCA_963942565.1 Maea johnstoni
CATAAACCAACAATCCAGCTTCTGAACCTAAGGTCGTCGCTTTTTTCAGCAATCTGCAAACTCTTCAATACCAGCCTCAATATTATCACTCCACGAATACATTTGTCTTATACCCGCCACCGTCCCCCTCCCCCACACAAGAAATAATGATAAATAAGTGAATGAAAGAAGAAACGCTTATCATTTTGATATAATTTCCCGGCTGTCATTCATTGAGTTCATTTTATGTTTTGGTTTTGCATGTTTAGGTCCCTGCTCCATATCTAATCACAATACATGTACAATTAGAATATCGAATCGACACGATAGTTTCATTTAAGACTGATAGATATGAATATATATATATATATATATATATATATATATATATATATATATATATATATATATATATACATATATATATATATATATATATACATATATATATATATATATATATATATATATATATATATATATATATATATATATATATATATATATATATATATATATATATATATATATATATATATATATATATATATATATATATATATATATATATATATATATATATATATATATATATATATATATATATATATATATATATATATATATATATATATATATATATATATATATATATATATTACTTTCTTGTTCGGAAAAGATTCTACCATTAACCTAGTGTTGGGCCGAAGTGGAGATTTCTAAGACTTACCCTTTTGCAAACAATCTTTGTCCGTTGAAGTGGTGGGAAAGAATGGGTTAACACGATGGCCGTGCATATTGGGCGTAGTGGGGAGGAAAAGAGTTAAACAAAGAAAGCCAAGGGTATGTATGCCTGAACGTGAACCCCCTTTAAAATAGCAATAGCGCACATACCTGCCGGCGCGCCCACTAAGGAATGGGAATACGACTTCCTTTTATGTCTGTGTTAACCAGCGCTATCTAGAGGAATGGATGGTAAATCCAGGCGGCATCACAAACTTCTGGATCAACTAGAGGACGCACTACGCCAAGGAGGGAAGGAAGGAAGGAAGGAAGGAAGGAATGGACTTTACGTCGATTTCAACAGCTTAGGTCATATTGCGACAAGATAGAAATACGGAACCGAGAAGAAATTCCCTCCTCTCATGAATAGTTCCAAGGGGTCCTTCAGTTGCAGAAGGATCATAGGCAGCACTCCACCACGCCGCACATACATATAGCTACCAGGCCAACCAGCTTTTGTGGGGACCTAGCGGAGACTCGAACCTGCACGCCCACGCTTGGGATCCAGGAATCGTAACCACGAGGCATCGGCGGATACCCACGCTACCTTGAAGATCAGATAGTCATTCCAGTCGTTATTGCATACTTCTGGATCGACTAGAGGGCTGATTACGTCAATATTTCATGACGGAATTATGACGGTTGCAAGTAGACTTCGTGTGAGATTTTTATGTTTTGTGGGATTGATTGTGTTTTGCTGGATAGTGTTGCTTGCTATAGGTCAAATGGGTCATAGGGGTTCGTTCTCTATCTTCAACTCACCATCGCCTAGGATACGTCAGCAAACGGGCCCAATGGTGACATCACGTAGACGTCATGATACAGCGACCACGTCACCAAACATGAAGATACGTCATCAAGCAGGGTCAGTGGTGACGTTACGTAGACGGCATGATTCAGCGACGTCATTAAACTCCAAGATACGTCAACATGCAGGGTTAATGGTGACGTTGCGTAGACGTCATGATTCAGCGACAACGTCATCAAACCTACCTCACCAAGCAGGGTTAATGGTGACGTTACGTAGACGTCATGATTTAGCGAAGAACTCACCAAACCCCCAAATACGTCTCCAAGCGAGATCCGTGACAGCGCAACGTCGACGTCATCAAATGGAGACGGATCCTAGATTGCGTCAACAACGTCATGCATGGACCCCGACTGATTCCTATGAACGTCATCACTTAATGAGTAGACTGTCACAAAGCGACGGCACAGGCAAGATGTTCTATGATGACGTATCAGCATTAAAGTTAGCCCACAATGATTCTGAATCAATTTCAACTGCAGAACAGTATGCAATAGTAATTACTTCTCGACATGTCACAAAGTCACATGCCATTTCCACCACTGATGAAAACCGGCGCACATCACACATAAGCTTACAAGAAGTTCATCGTCCTGCAAAGATCCCACATTTAAAGTATAAAATACCCAACATTGTTCATTTCTGTTGGTATGGTGCACCAGCGTTTCGGTTTCATCACTATATAAGTTTCCTCAGCGTTTTGAAAAAACTTCGCCCTGCGAAAATCTACTTCTGGCACGACGCTCAGCCCTCAGGGCCATATTGGAAGCTACTGCACCAAAACGTCACGAATCTCAGCAAGCTGCTTCGCATGATGCCTCGTGAAAGACCGAGCAAAATATTCGGCAACCGCCTCAACTACATTGCGCATTCGTCGGATATAGTACGTTTAGAGGCGATATTGAAATTCGGTGGCATTTATTTGGATCTGGACGTTATCGTGTTGAAGTCCTTTGACCCACTGCGGGTGTATGACACCGTCCTCGGCAAAGAGAGATGGAACGGACTCTGCAATGGGATCATACTGGCCAAACCAAATGCCAAGTTCATCAAACTATGGCTCTATTCGTACAGGTATTACTCTAAGCGATGGGATTACAACTCAATTCAATTTCCGTTAAAATTATCCAGAAGGTTACCCGGGTTACTCCATATTGAAGAGAGCTCCCTCCACAGGCCTAATTGGATGGAGCTCCAGTACCTTTATGGAAACAAGCAATACGATTGGTCAAAAAACTATGCCATACATCTGTGGTTTAGGTTCTATCGAAAAGAACACGATTTTGGAAATATCGGCCAGGTCAACTCGACCTTTGGCCAGATAGTGCGGTACATACTCAGAAGTTGAATCCTTGGCATGTGTGAGAATAGACTTGGTTCATGCATACTTTCTTCGCCATCAACAAACCAAATACAGTAATGCCATTCATCAATAGATGGCGCCATGTGATCTGTCCTGATTTGGCTTTCAATTTCACCCTTCGCATGTGTGAGAATAGACTTGGTTAATGCATACTTTCTTCACCATTGACAAACCAAATACAGTAATGCCATTCACCTATAGATGGCGCCACGTGGTCTGTCATGATTTGGCTTTCATACCACCTTTGGCAAGAGTGCACAGCTTCCTTATCCCTGACCAATCCACACTCTTCAGTTAGATCACCAAGCAATGTTTAGTACTGCCATTCCACTATAGATGGCGTCTTGTGGTCTGTCGGACTATTAGACGATATTGAAATACTAGTATGTATAGCAGTGTAAAGTGTAGCCATACATATATATATATATATATATATATATATATATATATATATATATATATATATATATATATATATATATATATATATATATATATATATATATATATATATATATATATATATATATATATATATATATATATATAATATATATATATATATATATATATATATATATATATATATATA
>OZ012687.1:33425866-33428366 GCA_963942565.1 Maea johnstoni
ACAATTTTCCTCATAATGTGTGTACATCGTGAATGTCTAGATAATGAGAGACCATCTATTCAGCATCTCGCACAGGCCTGCACACAAGCAGGAAATGTTTTTGGCCCTTTCTCCATATCGAAATTTATCAACACATGGTCGCTTCAAATATGCGTTTTGGACATCAAATATTAATAGATTTGTGAGAAGTCTTACATAGTTTTAGCTAAGGGTATATTAGAGGGAAGGGTATCACAGTATCCAATTTGTACAACAAAAGTTGTGGAATCAGAAAGTTAAAGATGCATATTCTTTTCTCATTTTCATTAAAACTCTTAAAGAAGTGGTTATACAATTTGAACAGACCAGATATCAGAAAAACCTTGATACCTTTTCCTCCATATTGATCTTTCCTCCACATTTTTTTAATTCGAAGGTCTTCGTTCCATAATCGTTCATAGAAGCTTGTTTGAAAACAGCGCAAATGTTTTCTTAGATTTTTATAGCACCAAAAGATCTTACACCCACCCTGTTGTGAGGGTACTTATGTGATGTTTAATGTATTCGTCATCAGAACACCGTTTAGGCAACATATATACTTTGTATAGGCTGAACAGTCAAATGAAAGCAGAGTCAAAGAAATTAACCCCTCAAACTACCTGAATAAAGCAAATTTTCTTTAAATCTACTTAGTGTAGATTCACAAAAGATTGTGCAGAGTAAATTTTGCGAATTTACAGAAAATCTATTTTTGTGTTTTTAAACTTTGCGAATTGACCGCAACATGGAGTGCCAGCTATACACTTAAAGTGGCAGCGCTAATCATTGCACATTTTAATTTTGCGTCCGAGGCTAAACGTTAAAAACGCAAAAATTAAACTAACGCAATCTTTTCCGAATTTACAGTATGAATAATCCTTAGATTCGTTTCACCTTCTGGTATAAAGGAATATGATAATTATGTATATTTGTCTGTGATTAAACATATACTAATAGCTCCTCTAATTGGGAGACGGATTGGGGAGTAGAACATGTTAATATTGACCAAACGCTATCAGGAACTACGGCTGGGACGCAGGCAGGATATCAAATACTCTAGTCATGACAAGTTAGAATGATCCCAGAGTTCTAGTTTAGAATATTGTGAATCACATAAATATGACGTGAATATTATATAGCGCAATTACGGTACAGCCCGGGATAGCGTGATCTAAGTGTAGCGGTAAACGGTACAGCAGCAGCGAATTCAATTAAGAATTTAATAAATACTGGGATTTTACAATGGGAAGAGCGCTACAATATCGCTATCTTATTGTTCCCGCTATACTTAAGTGATTTACAGTATGTCATCCAAAATAACAGTCATCACTTATGTGCAATAACCCGAACCAATGCATACTTCAAACAGCAGCTAGACCTTATGTGAGAGTTTGACGTGGAAGATGTTCTACTAAATATACAGGAGTGAAATTTTAGTTTGAGTAATAAACTCATAACACCAAAGCAAAATATTTTCAGTCATTATCACATACAGTTTCTTTGGTAGTCATCTATAAGAGTTGAGTGTGATCTCTGACTCGAGACACGCGTGAACCTTGGTGTGGTCACTATGCAAGTGTGCTGCGTTGTGAAGTGCTGTGTATGGTGTCTTTGCAACTGGAAGATCACTAAGGATAATTCGAAGATAATGGGAAATTTTAATCTCCCCAAGTTATTTTCTAGGCTAACAATACAAATGCCTATGGCATATATGAATATATGTGTTACCCTATGGTATCTTTTTCTAAATCTACATATTCTATTACAAAAGATAAGCATACAATAAAACCTCCCAATGTGAATTCCTTTGAGATCTTAACACGTTAGGTGAACTATCACATGAATGTGCATTTATTGACTTATATTAAGTATATTGTGAAAACTACTTTGGGAGTACAGTGCCAACATTTATTTCCTGCACTAAATGGACAAGCTGCCCGGCGATATTACACGACTGCACGCCCGATTGCCATTCAGTTTCCTGGACATGAATGCATTGATAACCACACAACTGAACCTAGCTTTGATCCACAAGCTACGTGCGTGGGTCATTGATGTGATTGGCTTATCTTATGACATGCCAGCCATGAGTGTTTATGCAACCAGGCACTGGCAGACATTCGGTCGACTGGTGCAGGAATTGAATATCTGTACTGTACATTGGTTCCATTTAAATTGTGGAGAGACCTCTAGAATGTGAGCACCTGGTAATGGGAGCACCTACATGTAGTAATGTGCTCAGCTCCACTATTATTAAGGAAAAGAGAGTTACTCGGCCATATCTTTACATTCTCTCCTTCACAAACATTGATACCTTTAACCCATTCACGCCTAGAGTGACACACAAAGAGTATCTGATATGATACTTTTAGGAAAATCTTTTAGTTAGGCTGCATGAGTTACAGTAAAGACATATAATTCCTGCACCAGTCGACCGGGCGTCTGCCAGTGCCTGGTTGTCTAAAACCCCATGGATACCAAG
>OZ012687.1:33430866-33463366 GCA_963942565.1 Maea johnstoni
AGGCATTTCGGCTGGCTCCATCTATCGGACTTTGCCAAAACTATCCTTGAATCTTGTTGTGTGCATTTTGTGAATCAGATTTACTTATTTCCATACACTGACGACAAACCAACACTGTTCAAGGGTCGTGACAACTTTGAGGGCTCTCGCCAATCAAAGTTTCCCTAAACCAGCAGTCTATCATAACTAAACTTGTGATAATCGCCAATAAACTGGTTTACATTCAAATCTAGACAATGATCTTTTCAAATGATAAACAAGTCAAATATGTTTCATGTAGAAACTTTTAAAGCTGACAATTTTTGGACCGACCACAAACGATAGCCTTCCACTTTTTGGCAATTGATTTCGATCCACAATGGTCTTAGTAACCAAGATAAAATGGTTAACAAAATACCATGTGCAGACTTATTTATGGAAATGTACATCTCCCAATTTGAGGTAGGCCTGGGTAAAAGAGAGACCTACAAGGTATAACTAGAGACCATCCATATTACCACATTACGGAAGAAGTATGTATTCATATCGTCTTAATACAGACAGTCAGTATATGTATGCATACGATACATCTCCTTCAACTTTCTCTTCTCTTCCCTGTTCTCTATAGGGGTGAAATATAACTTCAAAACTGTTATATTTGCCATAAAAAATATGAAATTATAGCTTAATAAAGTGACATGCAGCATTTCTTGTTTTATTCAATCACTGAAATTTTAATACAAAGTGATATACTTTCAGCATAGTCATTGTCGAACACCGTACGTGTCTCTTCACATTAGTATTGGCTTTTTTTTCGAGTGTTCTAAATATTGAATTTGATTAATCAAACTTGATTTTAAATTGGTATTCTTGGCACTAATTTTGGAAATCTTTCGTTGAAGCATGTTAAACTTAAGTAGAAAAGTCTTTTAGACGCAAACTGAAAAGTCAAAATAATGACAAACTTGAACTGAGCAACACTGATATAGAAAAGAAACAATTATAGAATCAACAGACACATCTCGTTATCACGTTTATTACATATACATAACTCTGTGATTACAAGTTGGTAATAGCTTGTCTTGCTCCTGTACTCATTAGCTTAACGAAACAATACACACACATATATATATATATATATATATATATATATATATATATATATATATATATATATATATATATATATATATATATATATATATATATATATATATATATATATATATATATATATATATCATATTCTTTTATATAAAACTGACTCGATTTCTTTAGTTATACAGTCGTTGATAGAAATGTCATTGTCATCATGGATAGTGATATTCTTACAGGGGAAGAGGAAGGAGCAAATTCGTGAACGGAGGTTCACACAACCCATGCATACCTTCTTAGCTAGCACCGTGTCTGATTATGTGCAAATTACACTATACAATCTTAACGTAAAGACAGGATGACAACACCTGGATCACACTATATATATATATATATATATATATATATATATATATATATATATATATATATATATATATATATATATATATATATATATATGTATGTATATATATATATATATATACATATATATATATATATATATATATATATATATATATATATATATATATATATATATATATATATTCACACACATACACACATATATATATATATATATATATACATATATATATATATATATATATATATATATATATATATATATATATACTAGTATATATATATATATATATATATATATATATATATATATATATATATATGTATATATATATATATATATATATATATATATATATATATATATATATATATATATATATATATATATATCATAAGGAAAGGTATAACTTTAAAATTCCAAAGCACATTGGTTATAAATGATGGTTTATAGAAAACATTCTCGTCCTATATTTCACTAGGGTATCTGATTAACTGCATTTTTTCTTGGATATCGATTTAAGTCAATTACAACTCTTAAATGCACATAGTAAACATTACGTTATCAATCTCTTAATAAAATTCAAATAATACTGTTATTATGATTACATGATACATAAATCCTCCCTACACTGGCACCTCACGAATTGCATTAGCCAAATTTATGTATCCCTTTATGGTCCAGACTCATATAGCACATAATATCACTAATATCAACCAGACCTAAAGGAGGTCACTTATGTGCGGACCAACGGATGGCCCAGATGTAGACAGGAGAAATATAGTTTCAATAATACTGAGAACGACGAAGACATAAAAACTTGAATACAAATCTTACCTTTGGTGCCTTAATACCACCAATGAAGGCATAGGCGCGTCGTAATTAACTTTGCTATTGCTTTAGCTAAAATCATGATATCAACGTGAGTAAAGGTGATGGGTACCATTGCAAGCCAGTTAACGCCCTGTCCCAAAACTCACCTAAAAGCAGCATAATCCTATAACTAGGTGTATCTCCAGGTTCCTGAGTGTTATCAGGTAGCGAATATCATCGCCACCTGTCATTATTCAATCCATATTCTGTTTTATTTCAAAATTTACAACTTTTTTTTCAAATGACATATTCTCATTAATTACGCAGGTGATGGTTACTGTAGGTTCAGAGTTACTTTAGGGATATCATTGACTATGCCCAATAAAAAGTATTTTTTTGATTTTTTACTGCTGAAGATTTTTACAGGCCATAACGTTGACAATTTTAGTTAGAAATCTCCACCTGACTCACCAACTAGACTTGGTAACCTCCAGTCACGTGCTCATAGCTAGCACCTATTTATGGCGTCCTGACCACAAGCCATTGTCTTGAGATCGTCGAGGTGTATCTTTGTGCAACTGCCCTTTGTTCCCGGTGCTCAGAAGTGATCAGCGAAGTATGTCCATTACTATCAATGGGGTTCCCATGCCTCCACACACGAGATTTCTCACTAAAATTTTCGATGGTATGGCCTGTAAAAGTCGTCAGCAGTAAAAAATCTAAAAAATACTTTTTATTGGGCATAGACAATGATATCCCTAAGGTAATTCTGAACCTGCAGTGATCACCACCTGTGTAAGTAGTGAGAATATGTCATTTGAGTGAAAAGTTGTAAATATTGAAATTATATAAAATATGGGTTGACTAAGGATTGTTGGCTATAATATTCTCTACCTGATAACACTCAGGAATCTAGAGATACAACTGGCTATATGGTTACGTCGCTGTAAGGTGTGTTTTGGGACGGGGCAATTGACTAGCTTGCAATGGTACCCATCACCTTAAACATTGACGAATTCTGCCACAGGGTCATTTTCGATCTGGTAAGAACACCAAGAAAAGGGTAGTCACTGCAATTATTGAAGTGTATTCCTTTCGAAATATACATTTTGTGAGGAAATCTAGGAAATCTGTGAAGTAGTTGAGATATTTGCCAACAGGCGGCGAATGATTGTTCTGATCCATTGCCTTCACAAACATTTTTTGAATTTCAAACGCGGCCTTATTCGTGAAATTTAGGTAGAGTAACTTCAATGAGTGCGAAATTATGCACGTAATATGGATTACAAGAGAAAGATGAATACCGTATATCTGGTTTTTTTGGAGGTAATCTAATTTTGGCCTATTTTGGCTCTCCATCTTAAAGAGCCAAAATTAATAAAAGCCAAGAATGCATACCTTGAACACCCCGACTTCAACCCTGAGCTCAGGTTGTGTTGAGCTTAGTTTCTAGTGTGGACACCAGATGTGAGTCACTGCATGGCATGTAATGTGAGGTAATCACTGGCCTAAGTGGCATGCTTCATGATTACAATCAAAAATCTCAGCAGCATGTTATGTATAGTTTGTTTAGAAAACACATGTACAGTTGTCTTTTGATCATACTCCCTTTGTTTGTAATTACAAGGGGTGCCACTACTCACCTCCTGAGTTCTATTCACCATGGTAAACTCAATTACAAGTTAACTACTTGATCAGGTACTCCCAATGCGTACGTAATAAGTGCATATTACACAGTGAGAACTCATCAAGCCTACCCCAATCAAATTGTAATTTAAACAAAACTATTTCTGTACAGAGTTACTTTTAACAGATTGAACTAGAATACATGCTATGCAACGACAGACATTTGTCATTTTAGGTAGTAAGATAATTTCAAAAGTAAGGTAATTTTGGCTCAGACCCTGGGAGAGCCAAAATTAATATGAGCCATAATTTCCTTACCCCGATTTTGTCCCAAAAGAGCCAAAATTTCACACAGCCAAAATAACCAGATATATGGTACTCCAGTTATGAATACAAGATTACAAGAGAAAGATGAATACTCTCCAGTTATGAATACTTTCCTTATGCAGTAAGTAATCCATAATATTTGTAATTATGCGATCGGTATTTCAATGAAAAAAATAATGTTACAAAAAAGGTTTTCATCGCATCCTATATGTCTTATAGAGAGATTTGCTGTGCATTCATCTGCTCAATTTTCTTTTCGCAATATTTTATTTAGTTTCTTCCCTGGCCACCAGGGATATTGTAGACACTTAAACCTAGGATTGGACTTCATACTATACAAGATAAGTAAGTAAAATGAATAGCATTTACATAACCATGTTTGTCTTGATAAAAGGTACCTCTTGTTTGTTGTCTAAACATGTCTCACTCTGCTTACTCTTAATTTCAGAAGATTTGAAGAGGTGATTTTTCCTTTAGCTATTGTAGACTTTTCTATGAATGCTATCTGATGATAGTTCAACGTATCTTATCCATCTTAAAACAAAGGGCATCAAGCACAAGGTGTGAGGCCGGATGTTCCCTTCTTTCTAAAACCACTCTTTGTCATTTCATCCCATAAATGATAATTGAGGATTAAATCCATCCAATTGTAATTCCTTTAGCAGAGGTCACGTTTCTTGAAAATATTCCATAGAACAATATCGGAATGGTCAAATGATTGCAATTAACAAAGACTCAGGCTGTAAAAGGAGACTGAGGTATTGGCTGGTACATGCAGTAATTTGGAAGAATGAAGAGCAGAATGACCAATTTCCTCTAAAGTAACCAGTCAGGGGTTTCCTTTACGACTTAATATGGGAATGTGCTGCAGAAGTACACTAATAAACATGAATTCATCAAAGACCTTAACATAATTTTGTTTTATAAGTTGTGAGACCTCATTGATGCTTTTAGGAGAAGAGCTTCTAGATACTTCTTTTGATGAATGATTTATTTTGAAAAAATAATGGAAAATTGCCAAGTTTGGGCTTTGTTAATGAGAATACATTAAAATGTGTTTCACACATTTGTGATACAATTATTTTCCAATATTTTCAAACTTTTTGATGTTGTTTTGTACATCATCATACACCTCAGCCTCACCATCCTCTGGAAGGGTAGAACGTTTGATAGGTTTAACAGTGGCAACAGGCTTTAGATTATCAGTATTTGTCTTACCCAGCCTATCTGGGGACTTCAACTGTCCGCTGTTCACTGGTTCATTAGGAATCTTTTCATAGTCAGAGTGATCGGATTCACTATCTGAGTTCTTCACTTTCCCTTCCTTAGTAGAGGAAGAGGGAAGTAAGACAGCTCTCCTCTTTTTCTTAGAATCTCTTCTTGTTTCCTGATTTGTCATGTTTATCTGTTTACTTGATAAAGGTAGTGTATCATCATAATCAGATTCCTCACCGGAAGATATGCTTAAGTTTCTCTGATAGTCTCCTGCAATTTTATTGTTCATTTTATCTATGATCTCATACACTTCTTCCCCCTCTGCTAGGCTAGCAGTTTGATTTTTTGTGGCTGTGTATTTTTTGTTTGAGTTTGGTTGACAGGCATCATCATATGTATCATCTCCATCCGGGGCCTCATATATGTCACCATTGGGACTGCTTGGTGGGATTGAGGAGGGTTCACTTGGTATTGGTGGAACCGGACGTTTGGGTAAACCTTCTGGGCTTCTGCTCTTATCAGACACACCCGCTCTCCCTTTAGTGACCTTGCCAACGAGACCAATTTGAGATGGAGCAGTACTTGGTGCTCCAGTTATATCATCATATACCTCTGAGTTATTCTGAGGTGGACTAATTTCATCATATATCTCATGTGGACTACTTTGTGTGCTTTCAACATCGTCATATACCTCATCAGAACTACTTTTAGTTCCACCAACGTCATCATACACCTCATTAGGATTATTTCCAGTTCCACTGACATCATCATACACCTCACCAGGACTAGTTCCAGCTCCACTGACATCATCATACACCTCACCAGGACTATATCCAGTTCCACCGATGTCATCATACACCTCACCAGGACTATTTCCAGTACCACTGATGTCATCATATACCTCATCAGGCTTACTTTGAGTACCGCTGACATCATCATATACCTCACCTGGCAACTCAGGTCTTGGTGGTGATTTCTTTCCTTGGAGCTTTTTCTTGAAGAAACTCAAACCATGCTTGTTTTTAGGTTGTGTTTCGTTGGTTTCAGTCACTACTGTATCATCATAGATTTCACCATCACTGACATTTTGGTCCTTTTCACCACCATTCTTTGCATTTGGTAGATCTGGCAGGACTTCATACTCATCCCCATTTTCGAGTGGTTGTTTCTCCTCTCCAGCAGGAGTTGAAGTCATAGCAAGCTTCCTCTGAGCCAGTTTCTCTTGCAACTCACTAAATTGGCCACTTGGCAAGGGCTTACCTGTAACTTCTTTCCTACCTGTGTTTTTAGGGTGGATCTGCACCTTACGTTGAAATTTAACTTCATCTAACTCATCATATGTATCCCCGCCAGGTGTCAAAGTAGGTATTTGTGGCACAGGACGTTTTTTTCGCTGATTTGCATTGTTGCAACTAGGTGTCACGCCTTCCATAGGCAGGGTATGGGGAAGACTTTTTCCTTTAACCTCTGAAGTTCCTGCATTGCCATGGCCCAATGAATCACTAGTATTTGCTGGGAGGGTCGCTGATGCTCCTGCAGTCTGATTTCCAGATTTTCCACCAGGTGTCATCGCTCCAGATTTCTTCAGCGGTATGATAGCTGGTTTGGGCAAAGGGGCTGGTGGACGTTTAAGAATATCTACTTTCAGTTTTTCTTTCTTATCTTCTTTACCCTTTTCCTTAGGAATGGGTACTTTGGGTTTTGATATAATTCCTATTGGTCTATCCTTAAGACCTTTAGTTGATACCACCGGTTTAGAGTTTGGTAATTTTGGTGAAGATAACTCATTTGGTTTCTGCCATGTCAATGTTGTTCCATGTTTGGCTGTGGGAGAACTGACTTTTACATCACTAGGGAGTATAGAATCATCACCATAGATTTTCTGATCGTCTTCATCAACAATAGGGACAATACCAATACCTTCACGTTTACCCTTAAACTCCAATGCCAACTGCTGTGCCATCTTTGTTCTTCCAAATGTCCCTTTGTCATTTCGGTTCCCATCCTGTTTGGATGGCTTTCCCTCATTCAAAACAAAAGCTGGGTTGTCATTTCCCCTTAAGCCCTTCTTGTTAACATTCTTAGTCTTACCTGTGGGGAGGGGTACAGGTGGTTTTATTATTGTAACTTCCTGATAGACATCACGCCGGTCCACATGCTGTTTGGCTGTGTGAGCTTTTTTCTGAGGAGGTGGTGGGACACGCTTGGCTTGCGTGGCAAAAAGTATGTTGTTATTTACCTGAATCTCATCTGGCATTTCATAGACAGTCTCTGCAGTTGGTGTGAGAGCAGTCTTATCGGTGTCATACGCTTTCTTCTGAGAAGGTGGTTGCGCAGGCTTGGATTGCTTAGTAACAGGTATGTTGTTATTTACCTGAATCTCATCTGGCATTTCATAGACAGTCTCTGAAGTTTGTGTGAGAGCAGTCTTATTGGTGTTATTAGCTTTTTTCTGAGGAGGGGGTTGCACAACCTTGGATTGCTTAGTAACAGGTATGTTGTTATTTACTTGAATCTCATCTGGCATTTCATAGACAGTCTCTGCAGTTGGTGTGAGAGCAGTCTTATCGGTGTCATTATGGGTGACATTGTCCAAATCCTCGTACGTGTCTTCAATTCCCTCAAGGTCATTGTACTGTTCAGGCTTACCAACATTAGGTTCTCCACACACACAGAGCAGAGTAATGATTATGAGCACCACCAGGGTTGTGATGGAGATTGCCACAACCACAGCAAATACTTCCGGGTCATGGGGTGAGAGGTTATGGAGTACCATTTTCAGACTCTAAGTCCAGTACTAATTGTGCTGAAAATTCTCTTTGAATGTAACTCAAAGGTAATTCATCCTAGTACTAGAAGAGACTTCCAGAGGTCCTTGCATTAAATAGCCCCATCTATCTGCTATTTGGCGGTATCTTTTGTCTGTAAAACCTATAACAAAAAGAAAATGTTGTTATTTATGAGATTGAAAAAATGTGCATTGTCATGATGAGAGAAATTCTATAAATGCCAAGGAGACTTCTCACCGGTCACGGGTTGTTTATTTTATGTGCATCTTCCATGGCGAAGCGGTCAAGGGCATTGTGCATTAACTATTCGCTGCTTCTCACCACTATAAACGATCTGGATTTTTTTATCACACTTGAGACTAGCAGATAGGTTTATTGAATATATCATAAGATAAAGCATATTGAACAAACATAATAAAAAAGAGTAACAGATGAGACAGGGCCTTCCACTGATTGCTAGCTGTCTCTCACCATTGCCTGAGGTCAGCCAGTGTTTTTTGCTAGGCACTATGGTATTCTCCATCACTAACACCTGGGTATGACTTAGCTGCAATATGGCAGAACAAGTGACGATAATTAAAACTCTTCAGTGAATTAGTGGATATCACAAGGTAATTCAGTTTTCTTCATTGATTACAAATTTGCTGGTCACAATCAAGTCTAAAATGTACCAATAGTGGCAATAACAGAAATCCAATCCTACCATTTGTTGACATTTAACGTCAATGACATAGTAGATATGAGTAGATGTACTGCTATAGGGGCATAGGTAACCTTGATCTACATGAAAGGAATGTTATAACGACAGATGATCTGTATTTTTGTATCATGATTAAACACGCAATAATCACACAAAGTATGTCATTGTGAATCAACTCTATTCGCTGACATCCTGATCTATCTTTGTATAATCTCATGAATTATTTGGAGCAGACTCTTTGGTTATGCTTTGAATGTTTTAAAAGTTCCCAAACTGAAATATACTTTAATTAATGTTATCAGCCATGTTCATTCGAGTAGTTTCAGGAATAACTAGGTTAAGACTAGTGCTCATGTAGACCACATTTGTGTCCTCTATCCAATCTGACTTTTCATTTTGCTGATGTTCCTGTCAGTTCAGTAACAGAATCATCAGCAAAATGAAACGTCGGCCTGGAAAGACGGCAAAAACCGGGTGTGGTGCACATGTATCATGTATTTCATCATCTCCTGCAGTCTGGTGCTCACAGCAGCATCTTTGATATATATGCTAGCATGTTCAACTCAACCTTGCATTCAAAAATCTTTCAGCATCACAGCAGTGTGACTTAGGGGCATTTGTAGGAACAGCTGGTGGTTTACAACTTCTTTAACTGCTTACACTAGCATGTGATCATTAGCCTGTGATGCCCATTTCATCTCAAAAAAAAGAAATAATAATAAAAAAAAATGATAATAATAATAATAATAATTATAATAATAATAATAATAATAATAATAATAGTAATAATAATAAAAATAATAATAAATCAGAACCTGCAGTGAAGTATACGTACAGTAGGCACTCACAGGATTAAGAAAACTCATCATTGTCGAACAGGTTTCATTATACGTACATGCATGCAATTTCCATTTTAGTCTATACATGTACATTTTCCAGGGTACCAGGATGGGTAAACATGCACTCTAGCAGGTTAGAATTCATGAGAAATCCACATAAACAGGAGCAGTATCATTATTGGTGTAGAACCTCGTTTATTGTCACAGCATTGTGATTGTAATTAAATGGTGATTAGCTATCTGTTATTGTGGAACAACAAAATAACAAGAAATAATCACCAGAGAAGTCATGGTCATTGGGAGTTCCTCACTTGTCGCGAGTAGAAAAAGAACCAAGAATCGTCTAAAGTAGACAGACACAGAGAAGAGTTGTGTGTTTAATTTATATACTGGCTCAGCCATGGGGGTAGTTCTCGCTTATCACAACAGCATCTGCCCTAAACGCAACGTAACGTCACGCATGGCAAGGTAAAGACTAGGTGCTAATCCCTCATATATTTCTCTCTGCATTGACCAATCAAAATGCAGTATTTATAGAAGGCACCGAATGGCCTGTTTTGTCTCTACTTGTGTCATAGTCAAACAGAGCCCTCGAATACCACATGGTTAGATGAATGCAAACGTACCTGCCTGCCCTGACCACGTTGTGCATGGTAGGGAAAATACTATAGGACAACGTCAAAATATGTATGGCGACCCCAATTTCAAGGCAGGAAAGATAAGAAGATAAGTCTGTCATCGTTGGTGTCCTCTTACTTCTTCATTTTGCAGCTATATTTTCATATTTTATCAACTTCATTGACAGGAAAACATTATGAAAATAAAGGGGTTTCCCATTTATCCACAGATGTCTATTTGATACTAACCATCATTGCATCCACATATTCTTTGTGTTGCATGTCAGTGTCAGCCATATATAATATGGTCCTAACTACACCTTAGGTTAAGAAGAACAGACAGCGATTGTATCTCAATTGCCTCGATAATCTGATATCGATAATAATAACAGCATTGAATGTAAACATACGGATCAAAAAGTATGTGTGAATAAGGACCACCCCTAGGATATGGTAATTAATTAATGAAGTAGTTTTAGTTTTGAAACAACCAGAATTTGAAATTAGTACATGTAGCTATACTACACAGGCTGAGTGTATTTAAAAAAAAATTCAGAATCGTCAATAGGTAACTTATGAATGCCCTAAGATATCATAGGATTACATTAACTTTCATGTTGATGTTATTTCTATGTTTTATTGTTAGTTCTGCTTATACTGCAAACACAACACGTTCAAACTGACATGCATAAGATAACTTACATACATACAAACATACACACATAAACAAGTAATAGCAAACGTATGTACATACCTAAGAAGCCTACCTACCTACATTCAAATGTACAATAATACATACATAACAAACCTACGTACGTTCATACTTACCTACATATACAAATGTAAATACATATATACATACATACATACATACATGCATGCATGCATACATACATACACACACACACTAACATTTACGCACACACAGTTTGAAAGTGTGGGTTCCAGCAATGGGAAATTGGTTGGCTCCTCTTACAGCATAATCTAATACCAACCTTCAGTGGTGAACTCGATGCTTTTGGTTTTCGCTTGATCAACCCCAAAGTACACATGACGGCCGTGTCGGAATTCTTGCCATATTTAGATTTGTGAAAAGGCCCCTCTTGTCCAGAAGTACTCACTAGTAACCGCTAGTAACAGTGTTCTATGTAAGTGCACGCTGCAGACTTGACATGTGTCCAAATTCAGCCAAGGGATGCAAGCATATAAGTACATAAAGTAATTACTCTATGTTCTGTAGATGCTGAACATATTGAATGACTCGCCTTTTTGATGAAACACACGCTCAAACCAGGTCATATCCTTTACTATCTAAGTCTCCATCCGCATTATGGAGGTATACACATTCCTCTGAAGTTCTGTACGAGTTCTGCAAACTTCCCTGTTGTTGCGCTACAGTAAAATCCACCAAAGTTATTCCCATTCGATCATGCTGAGGGTAGTTGCAAATCTCAAGTCTGGAAGAACAGCGCGGAACATCACGACCCCCTATCTGAAGAAAAAGTAGTAACACATTATGATGACAGCAATCTTAGGTGTTCATACACAGCATCCCAACTTCCTCCCAAGTGATGCAGTGTGATATCTTCGCCTGCTACATGTACCCCTACTTGATCACGTAGAAAGTTGATGCCCCACTGATCATCATAAAACACACATCTCACGTCCCTGCAACAGCCCATCACGACTGTTTCTGAGGGGGCAACCGTTGTAGAAGTGATGTATGGCTACGTCCCAGTTGTGCGTGATCCGCATCTACAGGTGAACCTTAATACAATTACCCAGCATCAAGCGTCCATGATTCAGTGTGTGTTACCTGTATAATGCGCCTATATGTGTTACCTGTGCCTAACTCTGTGGATGTATTTACTTATCTGTATATCTTATCTTACCTATTTCTAGGTATGCATGTGTTATTTGTATCTTCCTACATGCTTTACCTATCACATGTGATACCTGTATACGATACATGCTTAGGTGTGTATGTGTTACCTGTATGTGATACCATATGTCTAGGTGTGTATGTGTTACCGGTATGCAATACCTGTGTCTAGGTGTGTATGTGTTACCTGTATGCGATAGCTGTGTCTAGGTGTGTATGTGTTACCAGTATGCAATACCTGTGTCAAGGTGTGTATGTGTTACCTGTATGCGATACCATATGTCTAGGTGTGTATGTGTTACCAGTATGCGATACCTGTGTCAAGGTGTGTATGTGTTACCTGTATGCGATACCATATGTCCAGGTGTGTATGTGTTACCAGTATGCGATACCTGTGTCAAGGTGTGTATGTGTTACCTGTATGCGATACCATATGTCTAGGTGTGTATGTGTTACCTGTATGTGATACCATATGTCTAGGTGTGTATGTGTTACCTGTATGCGATAGCTATGTCAAGGTGTGTATGTGTTACCTGTATGCGATAGCTATGTCAAGGTGTGTATTTTTGGTACCTGTATGCGATAGCTATGTCAAGGTGTGTATGTGTTACCTGTATGCGATAGCTATGTCTAGGTGTGTATTTGTTACCTGTATGCGATAGCTATGTCAAGGTGTGTATGTGTTACCTGTATGCGATACCATATGTCTAGGTGTGTATTTGTTACCTGTATGCGATAGCTATGTCAAGGTGTGTATGTGTTACCTGTATGCGATAGCTATGTCTAGGTGTGTATTTGTTACCTGTATGGGATAGCTATGTCAAGGTGTGTATGTGTTACCTGTATGCGATAGCTATGTCTAGGTGTGTATTTGTTACCTGTATGCGATAGCTATGTCAAGGTGTGTATGTGTTACCTGTATGCGATAGCTATGTCTAGGTGTGTATTTGTTACCTGTATGGGATACCTGTGTCTAGGTGTGTATGTGTTACCTCTATACGATACGTGCTTAGGTGTGTATTTGTTACCTGTATGTGATACCATATGTCTAGGTGTGTATGTGTTATGTGTATACACTACCTATGTCTATGTGTTACCGGTATGTGGTTACCCGTGTGTGTTACCTATGTCTAGAGGCAATAGATGTGTTACCCGTGTGTGTTACCTATGTCTAGAGGCGATAAATGTGTTACCCGTGTGTGTTACCTATGTCTAGAGGCGATATATGTGTTACCTGTGTGTGTTACCTATGTCTAGAGGCAATAGATGTGTTACCTGTGTCTAGAGACAATAGATGTGTTACCCGTGTGTGTTACCTGTGTCTAGAGGCGATAGATGTGTTACTCGTGTGTGTTACCTATGTCTAGAGGCGATAGATGTGTTACTCGTTTGTGTTACCTATGTCTAGAGGCGATAGATGTGTTACTCGTGTGTGTTACCTGTGTCTAGAGGCAATAGATGTGTTACCTCTGTGTGTTACCTGTGTCTAGAGGCGATAGATGTGTTACCTGTGTGTGTTACCTATGTCTAGAGGCGATAGAGGTGTTACCCGTGTGTGTTACCTGTGTCTAGAGGCGATAGATGTGTTACCCGTGTGTGTTACCTGTGTCTAGAGGCGATAGATGTGTTACCTGTGTGTGTTACCTGTGTCTAGAGGCAATATATGTGTTACCTGTGTGTGTTACCTGTGTCTAGAGGCGATAGATGTGTTACCTGTGTGTGTTACCTGTGTCTAGAGGCGATAGATGTGTTACACGTGTGTGTTACCTGTGTCTAGAGGCGATAGATGTGTTACCTATGTCTAGAGGCGATAGATGTGTTACCCGTGTGTGTTACATGTGTCTAGAGGCAATATACGTGTTACCCGTGTGTGTTACCTATGTCTAGAGGCAATATATGTGTTACCCGTGTGTGTTACATGTGTCTAGAGGCAATATATGTGTTACCTGTTTATATCACCAGTGTCCAGAGGCGCTCGATGTGTTACCCGCGTGTATCCCCAGTGTCCAGAGGCAATATATGTGTTACCCGCGCGTATCACCTGTGTCCAGAGGCAATAGATGGGTTACCTGTGTCTGGCGGCTGTGGCTGGCGGGGGACCAGGGTCAGGGAGCTGGGACGGGGAAATACCTTTGCAGGTAACTTCCTGGTCGGTTTTGATTGGGCAGAGAGGCGCTTTAAGTAGGGCGCAGAGTCGACAACGCTCCAGCAGGGGTTCGTAAGGGACGCTTCGTAAAACATGGTATGCACTAGAAGTTCGTAAAAGCTTTACCTAGGCTATGAGGAATACAGAACAATATTATTTTCATCATCATTATCATTGTCATTATTATTATTATTATTATTATTATTATTATTATTATTATTATTATCTTTCTCCTTTTTATACTTTTACCTATTACCATCATTAGAATGTGTTGTTGTTGTTGTTGTTTATATATATATATATATATATATATATATATATATATATATATATATATATTACTATATATATATATATATAAATATATATATATATATATATATAATATATATATATATATATATATATATATATATAGTATATATATATATATATATATATATGTGTGTGTGTGTGTGTGTGTGTGTGTGTGTGTGTGTGTGTGTGTGTGTGTTAGGTGAAACTATGCTGCTCACTTAATCTCTGGCTAGGATAGATGATGAAATGAAGATTGGACTTTGACGATGGAGTCCATGCAAATACATATACGTGTCCCCATTACTGCGAAGTGAAGGCCCAAGCTCATTGTTTTCTCATTGAACGTCTCTATCTGTAAGCATGTGTTCCTATTTACCAATACCTGTTATGGATATTTGTTTGATACCACAGTCACTTCATTTGGTTTTGAACAAAAATGGATGTTTTTTTGCAGGAATTAGTATCATGCATGAATACTAAAATATATTGTATCTCACAGGCACTAAAACACATTGCAAGTATTTAGATGTCTGTGAAACCGACAGGTGGCGTCATATGTGCATCCTGCTATTCTCAGTATTCTGCTGCAGATTTGAGAGGGCATACGGATACGTTCCGTCTTTTAGCAAGACTACCATTGATAGATGGAACAATGCTTTCGTAAATGTATGTTTATTTACTGTTATCTCACGATATACAAAATCATACAAAATAAACCAAAATAGAACATAAGATAAAGATATGTAATGAACAAACACAAGGTGCTGAACAAGAACTCAACGTATTATACAATATTAACAACTGTGAATGATTATGGAACTAAACAATTATAATTACAAGTATATCACGGAGACGTGTACCTTTAAAGGAAAACATCGGTAGGCAGAGCTCTTTATAACTAGTGTTTATGAGAATAAACCTCAACTAAACTATAACTTTAGAAGCTGAAACACAGGAGAGTTTGAATATTATGCGATTTTCTTAGCAGTCCCTTTCAGTTTATCACAAGCTTTAGAAATTGAACTGCTCAGCACACGCACATACGAACATGCATACATGCATACACACAGACAAAAACACACACACACACATATATATATATATATATATATATATATATATATATATATATAATATATATATATACTATATATATATATATATATATATATATGCACACATATACATACATGCATGCTGGCACACATGCATTAATACAGACAGACATGCATGTACACACATCTACACATACACACATAACTACTTAAATATATGGTCATATATATATATATATATATATATATCTATATCTATATATATATAATATATATATATATATATATATATATATATGCATATATATATATATATATATATATATATATATAATATATATATATATATATATGCATATATATTATATATATATATATATATATATATATATATATATATATATATATATATATATATATATATATATATATATATATATATATATATATATATACATACATGCATGCATGCATACATACACACACACACACATATATATATATATATATATATATATATAATATATATATATATATATATATATATAATATATATATATATATATATATATATATATATATAATATACATATATACCCTACATATATTCGTACGAGGTAAGCAGCCCTGTTAGTAGAGGCCACCTGTCTACAAAGACATGAGCCTCAATCCAACCTGGACCCCCATACAACACATCTACTACGCCATATTAACACCCTTATGGGTTGTAGATTTCACATTCCAATCCATCCTTTGTAAAAATAATCTTGGTGTTTAATCATCTTGCTGAGACCGGTGCCCTCTATCGGCCATTTCTTGTAGTACACAGTTTCCCCGCCAGTCAACCACGCACCCCACCATCCGTAAGTTCCCACGGTTATGATAGAGTGATTGCACAGTGTAAACAGTGCTAGATCCACTGCGAAATTAGAGCCTGGGCCATCAGCATATTTGATATCGTTTCCCCTGATTTCCTTTTTGCACCATTTAAAATCGTTGGAGAAAACCAGGAACATGGCTCCAGGATACTTTGTCCGATAGTAATCCATTGCAATTTCGAGGTACTCCTTCGGCGCTGCCTTAAAACCGTACCTAGCGTATTTCACTACGTCCCCTCGGCGAATATGAACACCAATCATAACGTTGTTTGTATGGAAACCACCAAAAATTTGCAGCCATCTTTCTTGTGCTTTCTCGCTGACATCTCGTCGGAACGAGAATTCTCTTTTTATTACATCTTTTACGTGTTCGAAATATTTCCATGTTTGGAAATATCCATCCAGTCGAAGGGGCTTATCATTTACGTTGGTTCCGTTAACATCCCGCGTTCCATCACGAATTCGAGTGTTCCTACAATCGTAAACGCAGCACTTTGGTCCGTCATCCCGATACGTCACCGCGTTGATGCGGCAGTCGTGGGTTTTGCTGTATCGGGTCATGTTGAAGACATCATGCAAGTGAACAGCGACGTGCGATCCACCGAATGATATTATATGTTTGCCGTTCGTCAGGCCGACAGCGCCAGCAAACTGGAACATGTGGTTCCCCAGACCTAGTCCCTGGGCCCTGATACAACTGGTGATACGCGCTGAACTTAAAGAGAAATGATAAACATGAACTATAATAAAGAAAAACACAGTGCACGGCGAAGAGTTCATCATAAGCGCTGCTTCCCACATAACACGTAATCACTACTATTCAAGTACGAGCATCGTTCTAGCTTAAGGCGGTTATAATGCGTCGGCCATGTGCATATTCCTACCTGCAGGCCCGCCCCAAGGTGAAAAAGCGCTCAACTGGGCATGCGCACTAAATAAGAGTGAGACTGAGAGGAACGGTAACATGTTTATGAGGCACAAACAAAAAGCAAAAAATCAGCAACCCTATTACTAACATCAAGACTGACATGTATGCTAATATAGAAAAAGTAAATCTAAATTTAAAAACAATCAAACACACATACCAGCTGGGAAATGTACATGTATATTCCAATATTAAAAGGGGATAGGACTATAAACAAAACAACAAAAATAAAAGAATAAACTAAATCCAAAACGTATGCATGTATGTACGTATGTATGTATGTATGTATGTATGTATGTATGTATGTATGTATGCATGAATAACATTCAAATTCATAGCATGCCTGTTCTTCTTTATATTGATCTCCTATATTAATTTATTAAATTTATTAAACTTTATAGTCACTCTTGCACTATATATTGAACACTCGGTCATTGTAAGTCAAATTTTACGGGTTGCCGTTAAAAATTTAGTTCATTCACTGTAAATTGATTGTTCAGTAAAATGTTTATTCGGTATACTTCCGTCCAGTATGATCAATGCTTTAATAGTCATTCTATTCTGGGTTTAGCAGCGAATCAAGCGCAGTGATCACCATGACAATTCCATCGTTGTCACGACTGCCGCCAAATACGCCAAAATGCACGTGTAAAACGAATTGCCATGGCGGCCATTATGGATCCTTTCATGTGCCATGAGAGCTGACGCTCAAGTCAGTGTAAAACTCGCATAAAGTGTACTTACGTACGTATGTATGTATGCATACATGCATGTATGTATGTATGTACATATGTACGTATGTATCTATACATTTATGCATGCATGTATGTATGTATGGATATGTATGTATGCATGAATATGTAATTATATATTTATAAATATGTATGTATGTATGTATGTATGTATGTATGTATGTATGTATGTAAGTAAGTATGTATGTATGCATTCGTTGCAGGCAGTGCGTTTTGGGATCGCCTATAACTATTGGTTACAACCACCATAATAAATCATAATACCTAAATTTCTTTCTCATCTAAACATCAGTTTTTATATATTGCTACCAATAGTTTTGGCAATTTCATTAACACATACAAATATTAGCACTCATTTCTGAAGAGTATACGACCTTCATATTTACATACTAATAATTCGAATAGAAAAATACTTTGAGCCACTGTTTGGACGAAAAATACGAATCTAAATACGGTTGCACAAGAAACAAGAGGTCGCGACACGGGCCCAGGAATAACATTTTAGACATTTTGAGAGCATGACTATACGTTTTTAAAAGTAATAGAGAGATGCGGGGAATGTATGTATACATGGCTTTTGTGAGTTTTCATTCTCTAAGCTGATGTAACCAAATATATATATATATATATATATATATATATATATATATATATATATATATATATATATATATATATATATATATATATATACATATATATATGCACTGTATATATATATACGTAAATATATATATATATATATATATATATATATATATATATATATATATATATATACATGTATATATATGTATATATATATATATATAAATATATATATATATATATATATATATATATATATATATATATATATATATATATATATATATATATATATATATATATATATATATATATATATATATATATATATTTTATATACCCAAGGATATTGGAAAGACTGCTCAACTAAATTTTTCGTGTTCCATGATTGGTGGAAGGCTATATGCACCCTTCAGAATATACAGAATGTATGGTGTAAGAGTACTCGGCTTTGCCTAGTAACACCTTGGGGTTATCACAAACACCACAGACTACTTGGAGTACAAATTTAACCTTTAAGTTGCTGGTAGCTCATTTGGCGAATTCAAAATGATGCAAAAATCTGAAAAATGATTCAAACCCTGGTACATGGGTACTCATCTTTGAGTACTTAGCGAGAGCTATCCAATGACTACCAACATAACATGGTCTAAATGGTTTTCAAAAAACTATGCGTCCTTCTGATTTGCACGAATGTAGCCTAAACATTGGAACGGTTAACGTGCTCTCTGGAAGGCATTTAAAGAGAGACAATGAAACAAAAAAGCCATGCATACATTATCTTTGATCAATACATCACCTGATGTGCATGGTAAATAACGCCCACGCCAACAAGCCAGGTACCTCTTTTGTTCTGACATTGATCCGTATTGCCACTAACGCTTAATTACAAGCTCTTAATCTCCAGGATTAATTGAGCAGCGCGTGCGAGATAAGATGTCAAGGATTATCTTGTTGGCGTGTGTTTTACCACAGTTAGCGCATATTTTCCACCTGCAGATTTTGAAAGTGATTGGTTTTGGCTGAGCGCAGGCCAGGGTAATGCGTCATACAGAGAGGTGTTTCATAGCCTGACTGTTCTACCAACAATGGTAAAGGTAGGTATTTGTTCAAGTTACGTTTTTAAAATTACTTTTTTACTTTAGCCAAAGAATGGCTCTTTTTATTTCTCTTTGCTTACTTTTACTGTTTTACATCATTGTTAAAGTACAAATAATTGTTACATGTGGAATCAGCCATTATTCCAATATTTTCATTTTGATGCATCACTTTTACCAGGATTAGTCAAAATATAACTTCCAGAGAGCGAGAGAGTTTATAAGTGTGAAATATGATACTCCTGTTGATGTTTAAAGATGGTTAGAATGTAAAATGGTGGTATTTCACCATATAATGATATAATATATCCTGAATACTAGTACTTTTAAGTGAGACTCCCCACTCTCTCGGTTGCATAACTGAAGCGTAATGCTCTAGTTGCTAATGAGAAGTGTATGCCATTTCAAATTATTGTAAAGGTAATAACTCATGGTTGCACATTGTCATCGTAATTGGAAGGTCATGAAATAGGTGTCTTGTCAGCAAGTCTGTTTACCATTGGCATCATATGTATATATATATATATATATATATATATATATATATATATATATATATATATATATATATATATATATATATATATTGTGTATATATATATATATATATATATATATATATATATATATATATATATATATATATATATATATATATAGTTCACTAATGGCTCTTAAAGGGTCAAATATGTTTTTGTTCTAAAATATTACGTGGAATGGGTTGATGCTTTTGTTTTTGGTTAGCTATGATATAGGTTAAATAAGACATGGTTTATTTATAGAATTCCTCAACGTAATTTCAGAGACAGGTCATTAGAAAAAAAGTCCATATGAAACTAATTATAAACTATGAAAAGAATTTCTATTGTAAAAATGAGGATGAGGAATTATTACGTGCCTGATGCAGTTGTGGAAACCATCAGAATTCAAAATGTTATTGTTCCTGTTAAGAATTGTTTCCTTTCTTCACCTTGGCTTCAAATCAATGAAAAATATCGCCCTCTCCTTTAAAACAAACCCCCGCATGTGACACAAACTCCCTTTAAATATGTCTTGGAACAGTTTCTATATATCTGTGGTGTCACTGATGTGGGATGATTTAAAATAAATTGAAAAAGATCACTGGGCCCTTGAGCCTGAACAAAGTGAGCACTGCATTTGTAAGTATATCTAGTAATGAACACATATCAAACTATTGCCTAGAACAAGCTTGATTTCAACTGTTGTACTTTTCTGTGTATTGACAGATTTCGGAATGGAATGAAAACTACAATGTGTATACCCCTTTTATCTGGAAATCATTAGTCATAGGTACAAGTACCATAGCATATACAGTGCTTGTCCAGCATAATGAAATAATAATGTTTCCAAAAAGTCTCAATTTTGGATAAAAACATTCCTTCTGATCAACTCACTTCATACAGAAATGGCTACTTGGCACTACCCAACGTCCCACCTCCACCAAATGATGACATCACAGTCTATAAATAACTTATGGGTCTACTCTATAAGATGGGGGCAGAGCTGAGCAGTGCAGTGTAAAGTGGAGAAGTGAACAAAATGTCAAATTGGTGAGCATGGCAGTAATCAGAAACTCTTTATAACCCGTGCAGGGGTGAGAAAAAAGGAGTTGCTATCTCTTACTCTGTCCGAAGCTACTCAGCGAACAGGAACACTCGAGAAATTGACGGGATAACAAACACACGGACACCGCCAATCACTGTAATTGGTATAAAATAATAATAATAATAATAATAATAATAATAATAATAATTGGAATTTATATAACGCCATTTCCATTCATAAAATGTTCAAAAGCGCTGCACATTGTCATAGTGTGAATCATAGTTCAACAACGCTTCAATGGGCGAGCCTGAAAAGGCGTGTTATGAGACACTTAAGTTCTTGAAGGCCTGACAGGATGTAGAATCCTTCAGGTTTTGTGGAAGCGCATTCCATAATCTCGGTGCACTAATGGAGAAAGGCATACAAAAGGCATGCACCTTCGACCAACCTAGCCTGTGGGCCAGAACACATGCATAGGGTTAGAGGTTGCTGAGTCTCCCCTTAGTACACATCATACACTTATCGCAAACAAAGGCAACCCATCTATCCTATTAATAATAGATGGTTGAAGCCCTTTATGCGCTGCTTTAGCCATCCGCCCTTTTCTTACATTATTGAACGTTTTTGAAAAATCAATTCATGTATCGTGCAATCTTTCTGAACCCTATCGAGGAACACTTCCTTGGATATACAGGCAGTGTACCATTATCACAACATTACAACCTCGGAGACGATGAATAGGGATATATAACACAACCGGTTGTACATTCAAAATCAAAGCATTACATGTCTGTCCCTCTTTGAACTAATCTCCTTCACTCACGTATTGAACTTTGAAGTCACTCTTGCATCACATATTGAAAACTCGGTCATTGTTAGTCAGATTTCATGGTAAGTTTCCATATGAAATTTAGTTCATTCAATAAAATACTTTGTACAGTATCCTTTTTCAGTAAAAATCACTAAGTAAGATTATTGTCCATACACTATTCATTCGTTATTTCTCTGTCCAGTATGAGCAATGCTAACTCATTCTTATCTTGATTTAGCAGCAAATTAGGCCTAGTGATCATCAGCACAATACCATTCAGGTATTGTTATCAAATGACTGGATGGTGACTGCAATCAAATACGCTAAGATGCAAAAGGAGTTATCAGTACAGCAACAAGTATTCCTTTCATGTGCACCAAGAGCTGAAGCTTAAGTTAGCACAACACTTAGTAATAACTTTAGCAGCTATGTGAAACTGATTAATTCAAAGTTAGAACACTGAGTTCAAACCTACTAAACTGAGTATTATGACTGAATATTTAAGTTAGTAATCATATTTTTAAGTGAAGTGCCCCAGGATTGGGTGATACGTCTTTGTCTGCAGCCTTTTGATTTAGTGTTATTAGATTATGTTACGTGTTAATCTGCTGGTTCTATTTTTTGACTACCACAGTAAAAATGCTCAGTGGATATATGCAAAAACTGGATAAAGGAACTAAACTGCAATAAATTAACTTCAAACAAATGTGATATTTTGTTAGACTCTCATCAAGATGCTACATTGACCAATAAGATATCGACAATAACAAAAAATAGCATATAGAAAGCTAAATACAAAGGTAAAGTAACTAGCACTGAGGCTATGAAAATGTATCTTAATGACACAATCACATGTGAAAGATATATTGCCTCATATATCTATCTATCTATCTACCTATCTATCTATCTATCTATCTATACATATATACATACATACATACATACATACATGTATACACACACATATATATATATATATATATATATATATATATATATATATATATATATATATATATATATATATATATATATATATATATATATATATATCAATATTTCTATAGTTAGTTTCCAAACCACAAACTCTCATATCATTCATTCATACATGACTAATGGTTGTATTACTCTTTTAGAGTATCAAGAAGGTATATGACTAAAGTGTCCTTATAATTATGGTTTTCTCAGTATATCTTATAGGTGTATTTAACATTTCCCTGTCGATCTTAGGTCTTAATGAAGGCTGCAGATGGGAACAATACTGGGTATATATTTGAGGCATCTGGTGCAGCACAGGCAGATGATGATGATCATGATGGTCCAGGTACGGCACGATACAACACTATTTCTACCACTATGGGGCTGATATACCCATTGAAGAAATTCGATTCCCAATAGCCATTCCCAATGCGCATTTGGAATGATTTTATTACCTTATTTGGTAAAGATTGCCATATATAGAACAATGCACCGCGTTCGTTGCTTAGCAACGTGACCTAGAAATGCCAGGCACATGCTCAGGCACACTCATTATATGTGAAGCTTCCCCGATTATTTACTGTTTATTTTTCTATGGGACGTGGCAGAAATAGGTTCTTGAACTTGTGTGCTAGAGTATGATATTTCTTACACTCGGGGGCGTAATTTTCATCATGGAACTCGCCAGAGGCTCGTTCCAAGAAGAAAATTCTGTCCCCTCGTGTAAGAAATATCATTCTCTAGCACACGCGTCCAAGAACCTCTATATCCAAAAGGTTGCTCCATTATTAATACCGAGCACCTAAAGTTCTTGTTCTGGGTTCAAAGGGATTCAATATCTACATACCATTCTGTTAATTATCTGATCAAGACGTATCATTAGCAAACGATGTGTTTAGCATATGCTACGTACGCTGACTTATGCAACTTCTGATTTAAACAATTATTTGGTGACATATGCATTGTGCTATTAAGCGTGTTAGACCACGGAATAACTAGCATAAGTAATAACTCATTCATTGTGTGCAACCTTAATACTTCTACATATCTGAATCTCAGTTGAATACTTATGTTTCTCGACAATGCAGTCGTACATTCCATGTTTTGTTTGTATGTATTATCTTATTCTGCTAAATGTTGATTCAGTTAGCTAGTTCTATGCTCTTCCGTTTTTCCCTAGAGTGACGTTTTTGTTATATTTATCACTGATTATCATTTGTATGTATATAGTAATTCATTACATAGGTTAGTTTATTTCATCTCCACAACCACACAGTTTGTAAAGTGATACTTTGTATTTCAATATACAGTCAATAAACTACATTACATATACAAGCTATATAGCATTCTTTTTGGGATCCTTCAGGGATATGTTGGACCTAGATTCATGTTTCTAGCTCTTAGCACGTTTTTGTAGACAAAACTCCTGAAAAATGACCGTTTTTAGCCAGTCTTTTTGACAAATAACATCCGCATTATTTTCGTTAAAGTTAATTCACGTATCTGAAAGAGCATGATCTCTTGTATTTATGTACAAATTTTCATGAGCTTAGGTGGACAATAAACATATTTTGAAGTATATCACAAACATACCTCATTTTAGTTCATTTCTTTCCCCAAAACAACCAAAACGACAAAAGTAATCCTGCCATCCACCCATACCATAGGGCTCACCCTATACAGACATGATTTAGCAGGAGTGGCGGCTTGTAACAAATTTTGCCCTCCAAGTCATTTTCTGGAGGCCTTTTTGGATTTAGCCGCTAGATTAACAGATACATTGATATTTCTTTGACGCTGAGTTCCTTTTGATGCCATGTCTCTTCAGAAAAACGTGGTGGTGCAGTATTTATGTACGATACCAACTCGGTGACAATTCTCCTTCCTACAAAACACAATGTCGAAACAACACATAATGCAGACTTTGCCATTCATATTGGAGGATTGTGGGGGTCAGGGGTAAATAGCCAGACCTCTGAGTCAGCATTGATAAAGGTAAGGTAACTTTATAGATCATAAAAGACATTACAAAAGAACTTGGCGCCAAATATTGGCATTTTTAGACTAAATCGCAAATAGCCAGTTGTAAATAGTGGGTAAAGCAGGGACACAAAACTTGCGACATCTTAACCCATTAGTTATGCTCAGAGCGGCCAAAAGAGGCTTGATGATTTTGAATATATTTTACTTACAAAAGCATTTTCTTGAAAACATTTGAAGGAGAAATGTTTATCAGAAGCCAGACAACAACTCTCCCTCAAATTATTTTTGAAATTACGCTTTGTTAAAAAGTTATTTTCAAAAACATGAGAGAAGCAGACGATACTTTCTAGAGAAAGTCTGAGTGCTAATGGTTTAATGGTGTTACACGACCCCGATGCAATGGAAAGAAACTAGGACTATTGATCAAAAGACGAGAATTTTCTCTTGCCATTTTGAATTTTCCTCACTGGTATCACATAAGGTAGACACTAATGCCCATGTCTCACTTAAGAAATCCAGTTTTGCGAGCTGAACGAATAAGCGAAAAATTGGACAGTTTTGGCAACGTAATCTTACTTGGCATAATATGTTATGCCATCATTGCCATCTCGGAGGTTTCGCAGCGGTCGGTTTTGGTTGGGGGAGCGCGGTTGTGAGCTGCAAATTTTTGAACATGTTCCAAAAAATCTTAACAGTTCTGTCTGTGATCTGGCTCACTGTGGTTTTCTTATGACATCATAACGCCATTGCTGAGATCGTATTGACATTGTGATCCTTTCGCTTCACTCGCAGTTGAATCATTTTGGTCATTGTGATATCACAGACGCAAGCGTGGGAAACGATCTAACGATATCTAGCGACAGAATTAAAGATTCAATGGCGATCGCATAGATAGCTTTACCATGTGACAGGGAGTCGTTCACAAGGACCTACACATATGTCACATGATGCGCAACATTTGTGTCACTTCCTGTTGCGGACGTAAGAGAAAGAATTTTTTTCTTTTATTTTAGAAAATGTTTAAAGGAAAACTTTTGACCAGAACCCAACCCGCGAATCTTCTGCAACATTTCCTCTTGAACTTTTTTTGAATATTGCTTTTGTTAAAGTAAAAATGAATGGAATTGCAATTTCCAAATCTCAATTAACCCATCGATGCTCGCAATGGCCAAAAGCAGACTGATAATTTTGATGGAATCTTACAGGCAAAAGTATATTTGGTAGCGAAATGCAGATTAGAACCTTACCTACAACTCTCCTTCAAATATTTTGTGAAATCATTCTGAATTTCAAAGTAACTGTCAAATGAATCTTAAACCCTGAAAGATATCTTTAAAACTGTAATATTTCTGATTCTGCAGTCATAAAAGGGCTACGATTATTGCTAAGGCTGATATATGGTACGCTAGCTTTAGCCTATAAATTGCAGAAAATATGACAATAAATGAACCTCCAAAATCCAAATCCCATTCAGTGCTCTACTAGGTAGGGAAGGGGTGGCATCTTTGTATTTGAAAATAAAAATTTACAAAAAATCAAAAAATCTTTGTGCTCTCAACGCTGTCGTTGTGTCAGCGCAGCAACTTCTTAATGGTCGGACCACCATCTTTACGATCATTACGGTATCATTGATGTGTGCGTTATTTAGGTGTTTCCCGGTAGCTGTATTCCAAGATCGCAAATTTCCATGATTAATTGGCTAATTTGGCCAGAACAAAAAGGTGCAAAAGTCAGAAAAGATGACTGAAACTCTGGTATATGGGTACTCATCTGAGAGTACTCATGGAGAGCTTTCCAATGAATACCTAATTGACAGCGTTTAGATAATTTTCAAACATCGTTGCATCCCTGTGCTTTGGATGAAAGTAGCCTTAGCATTGGAAGGGTTAATGGCATGTTTGTTAATCAGTAAACTTTTTTATTCTAGGTTTTGGTATGGAAGCCTGCAAGTTTCCCAGCCCCTAAGCTGAAGGCTCCCATTTCCCAGGTGTCCCGTGCGAGTTTCATAGAAATACGACATGGTCTTGGAAGTATACCAATACTCCTCCAACTTCGCGGAAAATTCGCTAACCGTCAGGCAGGTAATCAACATTACAATGAACTTATGAATGTAAACATTCATACATACACGAATACATCAATCATGCATACATACATAAATGGATTCATAATACACACATACATACATACATATTTACATACATACATGTGTACACACATGAATAATCATGTGTTAATAGTTTAATACATTGGCCCATTGTGTAGAGGGCCATTGGTATGGGGAGAAATAAATGGTGTCGGTTTTGCAATTTAAATTGCTATGAAACCATATTTTATTATAAGTGTGGCAGTTTTATCCTTTTTACCAATGCCGTTTAGACATTATCAACCAATTTCGTAAAAGTACATATGCATAGTGCATGTAATATAATTGATCTTTCCAAATGTTTCAGTCAAATGCATTTCTTATATTGGAATTCACTGTAGATAAGGAGTTAAAAACTAATACCCAAAGAAGTGAAGACTAATGATGTAGGGGTTATACTTTAGGTAATTATGGGGTTGAACACTGGTTTAAATCTGAATTTATGTACCCTTTCTGGCGTGGACACAACCCCCTCGATCCCCAATTGCCCCATGTTTGTGTTTGAGTGTTACATGTATAATATACCTCTTAGTGCATTGTAATCCTCAGAACAGGACGTGTGAAACTTTTAACCCTTATCCTGCTGTGAAACCTATGAGTACTGCTGCCCACCACAACAATTATTGTGGTTAGCAGGATAAGGGTTAACATGTATCACCTGGACGTCTTCTTCCTTCTCTTCCAGGTGATCTTTGGCTTGAAGGAGTAGGAAGCATACAAGACAATGCCCCTCCCAAGGGTAGCCACGCAGCAGGGGTTTTGTATGCATACAACGAGACGTTTTTACGAATCTGGACCCATCCAAATTATACCTTTAGTACTCTAGATGGCTGGGGAGGAAATATGTAAGTTCTTACCTTGGCATGGAAGATAACAATCCTTAACCCTTATGCTGCTGGTGGCTAATGTGGCCAATACAAAATGGTACATAACACCTTAAAAAATGACTGAAACCTCAGACTATACTAGTACTCTTTTGAGAGTACTCAGCGAGAGCTATCCAATTATTACCAACATGAGAGGGTTGATATGATTCCAGAAAATCTGTGCGTCCAGGTGTTTTGAGAAGAAAGCTAAGCATCAGCATTGGAAGGGTTAATATATTGTTTCAAAACATTTGGAGTTACCCTGTTCAAATAATGGTCTACGACTCTACGTCTTTCATTAGTCAATCCAGTAACACTTTAATAACCTTTGCCAATCCTGGTCTGGGGTTTGACAAAACTACAGACATACATCAACGCACATAGGGTTTCATGACAATGCACATGATAGGGAAAAGTGTGGATTAGATATATTAATATCAAACGAATGTGCATAAGGATTTCAACTCATACACGTTGTTCGCTAATATTTTGAAGTCTTTCTTTAATCGGGTTTTTTCCATTTATTGTTTTGTTCATGTGCGCACTTAAAAGCAGTTACATGCATTAAATCAGAAACATGTTTAGTTTATTATTTTACTCTCACCCAAAGTAGGACGTACCGTGGATGATATATCTGGGAATGCACCAATCAAATGAAAATTTGCTGTTTTTTATTTTTTCATTTCACTTATTTACCCATCTCACTCAAATGTTCTAATTTTGAGGGTGGTTTGCTTAAGGCGAACAGCAAGTTTCTTCTATTCTATCTGGCCTGACTTGGGTAGAGCGTGCAACGCAGACTTTGATTCGGACTGGTTTTTGTGGGATCAGCACCAAGAGCTCTACAAAGAAATACGACATGATGAAGGGGATACACCAGCGCACGTGCTTGTCCAGTCAAGGGCTGTTGATGGTGAAAACAAAGGTAAATACGCCACTTTAGCTGAAAAAAGAAACGCAGCTTTTCTCAGGAAAAATGCAGGCAAAACTATTTAGTGAACTTTTTTATTTGATAAGCCGCTGGAATTTCCTTCGTGTTGACTTAAAGGTGGATACGTCACTAGCTCAAAAGAGAAACGCACCTTTTCTCAGAAAAATCAAGACAAACTAGTTTACCATCTGATGACAAATCTCCTTAATTCATTCATGAATGCACTCCCAAAAACATTCAAACTACTTGGTACAGTCGCACTCACATTAATACCTACATGCATACATACATACATACATGCGTGCGTTCTTACGCACACATGTACGTACGTGCATGCAAGCATGTATGCACACATACCGCATACATCATTAGTTATCTTTTTTAGATCTTGGTGGCATTTCCTTTTCAGGTTTTATTTTCAATGGCATTGGCACACTTCAAGGCGAAGGTTTGGCACGTGCTGGAGGAATCCTCTTTGCTTACAACAAGGACTCCATTCGGCTGTGGACACCTTCACCTTCTATCGTTAGCAATGGCATCATCAACACTGGAGACTGGGGCAATTACATAAAGAAACAGACATCAAGAGTAGCGAAGGTTCGAGTTCTCGCGTGGTTTGGTCGGGATTCTCGCTCGCATGTCTTCAGAGGAATTAGCAGTTCCTTGATTGATCTATCCGGTCACGTGATTCTGCGTGCTGAGGCCCCTACCTACCGACTTCTCTGTACGGATTTGTGCTTCACCACGCCTGGCTGCCTCGTCTGGGCCTTCAAACCACTCGCTGGAGACAGTACTCGGGGAGAATGCCAGGTCATAGGGAAAGGAGATGGTACAGCATCCTACCCTACAGCCTCAGCAAGCCCTGGATTTAAGTACTTTCAGTTCACTTGCAACAACTAACCTTTTGTGCTAGTGGGAGAATGCCAGATCATAGGGAAAGGAGATGGTGCAGTATCCTACCCTACAGCCTCAGCAAACCCTGGATTTAAGTACTTTCAGTTCACTTGCAACAATTAACCTATTGTGGTAGTGGGAGAATGCCAGATCATAGGGAAAGGGGATGGTACAGTATCCTACCCTACAGCCTCAGCAAACCCTGGATTTCAGTACTTTCAGTTCACTTGTAACAATTAACCTATTGTGGTAGTGGGAGAATGCCAGATTATAGGGAAAGGAGATGGTACAGCATCCTACCCTACAGCCTCAGCAAACCCTGGATGTAAGTACTTTCAGTTCAATTGTAACAATTAACCTATTGTGGTAGTGGAGAATGCCAGATCATAGGGAAAGGAGATAGTACAGCATCCTACCCTACAGCCTCAGCAAACCCTGGATTTAAGTACTTTCAGTTCACTTGTAACAACTAACCTATTGTGGTAGTGGGAGAATGCCAGGTCATAGGGAAAGGAGATGGATTTAAGTACTTTCAGTTCACTTGTAACAATTAACCTATTGTGGTAGAGGGAGAATGCCAGGTCATAGGGAAAGGAGATGGTACAGCATCCTACCCTACAGCCTCAGCAAACCCTGGATTTAAGTACTTTCAGTTCACTTGCAACAATTAACCTGTTGTGGTAGTGGGAGAATGCAAGATCTTAGGGAAAGAAAATGGTACAACATCCTACCCTACAGCCTCAGCAAACCCTGGATTTAAGTACGTCCAGTTCACTTGTAACAATTAACCTATTGTGGTAGTGGGAGAATGCCAAATCATAGGGAAAGGAGATGGTACAGCATCCTACCCTACAGCCTCAGCAAACCCTGGATTTAAGTACGTCCAGTTCACTTGTAACAACTAGCCTATTGTGGTAGTGGGAGAATGCTAAATCATAGGGAAAGGAGATGGTACAGCATCCTACCCGACAGCCTCAGCAAACCCTGGATTTAAGTACGTTCAGTTCACTTGTAACAACTAACCTATTGTGGTAGTGGGGGAATGCCAAATCATAGGGAAAGGAGATGGTACAGCATCCTACCCTACAGCCTCAGAAAACCCTGGATTTAATTACTTTCAGTTCACTTGTAACAATTAACGTATTGTGGTAGTGGGAGAATGCCAAATCATAGGGAAAGGAGATGGTACAGCATCCTACCATACAGCCTCAGCAAGCCCTGGATTTAAGTACTTTCAGTTCACTTAGAACAACTAGCCTATTTTGGTAGTGGGAGAATGCCAGATCATAGGGAAAGGAGATGGTACAGCATCCTACCCTACAGCCTCAGCAAACCCTGGATTTAAGTACGTTCAGTTCACTTGCAACAATTAACCTTGTGTGGTAGTGGGAGAATGCCAGATCATAGGGAAAGGAGATGGTACAGTATCCTACCCTACAGTCTCAGCAAACCCTGGATTTAAGTACTTTCAGTTCACTTGTAACAATTAACCTATTGTGGTAGAGGGAGAATACCAGATTATAGGGAAAGGAGATGGTACAGCATCCTACCCTACAGCCTCAGCAAACCCTGGATTTAAGTACTTTCAGTTCACTTGTAACAACTAATGCACTCGTCCATTGAATCCCTGCCACAGGAGGAACTGTATTGGAATAGTGCTGATTAACACACGAAAAGTGTCCTATAGGATGCGGACAGTCCACTTAGTTCACACCTTCGATTAAGAAAAAAATGGATATGTAGCGAGAGACCAATTACTTTATGCCATATAGTTACATGCTGGACTCATGCCATGAGTAACAGATAAGGCAGAAGCGCCTAGCAGAAGCTATTAGTTGACACTGGTTGAGGCTAGCATGTTCAGGTTGACCGGCTGGTTTCGAATCCACTTGTGTTTGGTCATCTAAGGTTCACACACATCCATAGGGCAGGCTTGAAAGCTTCGGGATGACTTGATTCAAAGCGTCTTCATGACGGAAGTAAACATTGAAATGATTAAAAGCGGTCCAGGAGCCCTTAAGGGGTCTAAAAGGGCCAAAAGAGTGCAACATGAAGTACACTATCCCATCCGCTCCGTCAACTCCTATAGCAGGCATTCAATCGCCCAACACATTGTCTGAGGGTTATTATGAAAATGTTTAGATAACGAAGCAAAGATTATAGAAAGATACTTAGAAAGATTGATCCTTTTGGGTCTAGCAATTTATCCTCAAATAATTACAAACATTGATACAGTACTGTCCATATTTCATGAAGTTTATTAATAGTTTTCGGAAAATGAGTCCACTACAAAAACAAAATGGTTGAACAAGTTCCAAGTGGCATTTAGTTTATG